>CM057820.1:47694291-48394291 GCA_030067965.1 Latrodectus elegans | reverse complement strand
AGCAAATTAATATTTAATTTCATAAAGAATCCTGTTTATTATTTGAAATTAATATTTAAAGAAGTTGATTCTTCATTGTATTTGAACTTTTGCATTGGTTAACCTATGTAAACTTAAACTGTTTATCATTTTACTGGAAATAATTCTCTAACAATATATAAATCCTTTCAATTGTTTTATTATTTTACAGCAAATTTTTAATAATAGTAAGGGAGATGTTTATATTTCTAACTATAAACATCTCCCTAGTAGAACTCAAATTATTCGAACTCCATTTATCCAAACAGCTTTCAGAATTTCGGAAAAGTAAATTAGGATGAAAAAGAGACGGAAAATGATAAAAAGAAAAAGGAAGATAAGGGAAAAGATAAAAGTGAGATGTGTTGCATGAGGAATTCAGAAACATTTTTTGGAAAATTGCTGAATATTCAGAAGTTAGTGCTGAGGATACAGGAGAATGGATTTATAGTCAGATTCCTAGATTTCAAATTGCTTGTAATGTAAACTTACTTAAAGTGTCTAAGATAAAGATGACCGTAATGTCCAAGTTGAAACAGACACTGGTGAAATATTTGCAAGCATCTGATTAAATATTTGTCAGATTTGAAACATCTTTGAGGTGGATGCCCAAGAGCGCAAATTCTCATTGTCAAGGGGATGCTTACAAGTAATAGCTTACATTTACAGTACTGTACATACATACATACTTACTATATTAATGTGGAGCACTTGTAAGTACCTTAACATGTAACGTGCTTTCTTTCGTTTGAGTTACTTTTTTTTTAAAAAAATATAAGATTATTTTCTCCAATTTTCAACATACAATAATTAAATACAATGGACTCTTTCTTACGAAAAAATCCAATCAACCGAATTTTTAATCATCCAAATGGATTCCGGTTCCACAACTGATTTAGATAATTGAACTACACTCTAACAGAAATTTATTTAAAATGCAAAAATTTGTAGATCTTTTTCTTACTATTGCATTAATATATAAACCTTTCCGAATTAATGACACAGTAATATGTAACATATGATAGTAGAAAGTTTAATTAACTATCACTAAAAGGTTTTAATTATCTGGACTTTTTAACGAAATGCTGGTTTCATTTGTAATGATTACATCATGCTAAGCGCCATGATACCATTTATTATGTACCATGCATTTCATGATGATATGTCCAACTATTAATCACACAAGAAATTTTAAAAATTTATTGTGACATTAGTTTGATATATATAATCAATTAAAAACCAGAATGAAGTCTATTATCAGAATAATCAAAAATAAGAAATTAATTTTTGTATAACTTTTGTGTAAGTTCTCAAATATATTTTATGCTTAAACCTTTTTAAATTAGTTGAGATGTTAAGAACTATTTCTGTAAAGATTCTATTTTCATTTAACAAGACAAAATGTTAATTTTCAGATGCAGAGTGTATACAGTAAGCATTAGTTTTTACGAACATACTCGATTTTAGGACCAATCCCCGTCCCTTACGTGATCTCATAGATACAATGCTAATTTTAGATACAATTTGCAAACTAACATTTCGAAAAAAATCTCTTGTTTTGTAAACTCATTTTCATGGATCTTTTAATTGTGATTTTTTATCATTGGATTTTTTTCAACTTATTTTGTTATTTTTTTATTTCCTGGTTGTGGCATTTCATTGAAGAAATGTCAATCTTTTGATTTATAGATAACTAATTGCCTTGCTTGTTTTGAAATCTTGGATTTTTTTAAAGTAATTCGTGGGGAATTTATCAATTAATAATTTCAAGCGCAAATATCATAAGTTACTTTCGCCAGGACTTCTTGGAATCTCCTTATGGCATAAGCATTTTAGGCCCATAAGGCATATGCAGTCTAGGCTTGAGAGAGTATTGTAGGAAAAACGATAAATCATTGTGACATGCAGGTCTTAGAAACAAATCACCGTAATTCAAGTCACTTGATAAGTCACTTTAATTTATTGAAGAAAGACAAGAAAAATTACCCGACAACTTGAATGAAAATGAATTCTCATTTATGAACTTCAACAAAAAACTATATTGACTATTTTGAGTAAATGTGATAAAAAACCTGTAAAATTTATTGCAGTATTTATAATAATAATAACCCGTGAAAATGATTTATAAACAAACAATTTTTTATTTAATTTCTTACCTACACTTTGGAAAAAACGTTTGAAGGAAAAATGTCAAATGTAAATAAATTTGAAAATTATCAAAGGATACAATGTTTGGATTATGATCACGATATTCTTTCTAAAATACTTTCTATTCATATATTTTTTAATCCAATAAATGTTTTTACACATTTATTAAATGCTTGTTAATTTGCATGTAAAATGCTTTTAGATTAACAAAAATTCTTTGACATCAAAAAAAAAAAAAAAAAAAAAATTCTGATTATTATAATTCTTCTCTCTTCCCCAGATGGTTTATTAATTCTATTTACTTATATAAAAACATGAATGAACGGTAATTATATAAAAACATGAATGAACGGTAATTATATAAAAACATGAATGAACGGTAATTATATAAAAACATGAATGAACGGTAATTATATAAAAACATGAATGAACGGTAATTATATAAAAACATGAATGAACGGTAATTATATAAAAACATGAATGAACGGTAATTATATAAAAACATGAATGAACGTTGCCGCATACTTCCATTACAGAAGAAAATTTTTTGAGACGTTTGTCCATATTTATGTTACATTTCAATAGTACGTAGCCTGAAATGCATAAATTCCAAACTAATTGAAAATGCTGCCTTTTTCAAGCTGAAATTCTTAGTATTAGCATTACAGTTAAAAATGCAGTCAAAAATTTGTGTAGAAACGATACTAATTTAAGAGAGACTCTTTGTTTTTCATGTTATCCCTAATAAAATCACGTTAGCACTTGTAAAAAATTTCATTGTCGGACTGCAAATGATTCTTCACACGTGATCAGTAAACAATATTTCAATTGGGTTTATGCATGTCAAGACCAATTAAGAATAAATGCAAATTGAAAACTTATTTTATGCCTGAAAATACTATTATTTTAAGCATAATATTTAATTGTGTGTGTTGCTCTCTTTCCCTACCTCAGATGTATATACTAAAACCTCATCAAGCAAAATATTTTCATTACCCAACAACTAGGATTATTTTACCTTTCAACAATACATGGGACGGAATAGCAGCAACTTTCATAGTAAGATATCCAATGAGTGACACATCGTAATCTGAAGTTGAGAGTGGCTCTTAGAATTTAAAAGCAAAGACCCAACAGACGATACCTTGACAAGTTTGCCACACACAGCTGTATCATTTCATTCATTGAATATTGTGACAACATTCTACTTTATGTGCCACAATCGCATTGATGAACATGTAAAGGCAGCATGTTTCTCAATTTTCAAACCTGCAATCTTTCTTTTACAAGTTCGACTTCTTAAATCGGTGGACAATTGTTGGTCATATTGACAGAATTCACAATAAAGTACACAAGACTTTTATAAATATCCAATGAACTAAGGAATATATTTTAAAATAATATGTATAGCAGATTAAAAAGAAATTTTACTTTTTTTAACCGACTATTAATTAACTCCACTTTTGACAATTTTTTACTCCTTTTAGAAGTTGCCGATTTCTTTCCCTTCTGACAAGCAGCGACATTTGCAAATGAGGAAGCTACCAGAAATCTAATGCTTTTGCTATTAGATAATCAAAGATATCATCATAATCAGGATGTTTTTTAAGAAGAAATACAACAAATGTTAATGCCTTGATATATAACTATGAAGACTTATTTAAATCCCAAGTGGTCTTATATTTATTAAAAAATTTACATTAAGCTGCTTATTTTTTAATTTGTTAATTATTTCTTTATTAAGCATATATTCTTCTCCACAAAATTTTCATTGATCTTTTATCTTTAGAAATGTAAGGTAAATTACATTTGTAAGTTAGAGACACATAGATTATTACTTCTATAAAAACAAATTCTTAATTATTCTAACCTTATATTAAAGTATATATATATATAAATTTTTCTTAAGATATATATATATATATATATATATATATATATATATATGATTATTTTAATTCTGTTTTGATGTGTGTGATTATTTTCTTTGAGGCAAATTGATTAAGAATTTCTTATATTTCGTGTTCTTAAACGTATCTTATATATAAGTTTTTAGTTATTTTGATTTTTTATTGTATATTTACACACATTATTGAAGATGATTATATTCAATACAATCCACCCACACACACCTGTGTCTGTGCATATCTTGAATAATGAAATCGTCTTCAATTATTTAGGTAAAGATAAATAAAAAAAAAACTATTTAATAATTCAACTAACTTTATTGCTTAGCTAAAACTTATATAAAAGAATAATTGCTACATAATCAAATAGTGTAAAATAACAATGAATCACTGTCATTGCATAATTGTAAAAATGAAATTTTTTTATACCCACATAATATTAATTTTTAAACATAAAGTATTTATAAGTATATGAAATAAATACAATAATTGGCTTTTAAAAATAAATATAACAGTTGAAAAAATGACCTTCTACAGTATTTATTTTATTGTTTTCTTAATCTTACCAGATTCATTAAAACTTGGAATTTAGAATTATTTGGGAGGGTTGCCCATAAGCAATATTATTTTTGAGATAAAATGACCTCGGCAAATTTATATTAATTTTTGAGTAAAGCTTATTAGCATACTAAAATGAAGCCTAATCTTAAAGGGAAGTATTAAGATAAAAAAAATCTATCAAATGTTTTCTTTTTCTTTATGATTTAAAATAGTAAAGTTTTAAAGCGAAAATGTTTCGGTGCGCGTTCAATCAAAAATCACGCAGTTTATTAAGACTTGTGAGGTATATTTTTGACTGACCTCAAGAGACACTACTCCTTTTTTAGGCCTCAAAAATGAGCCTTACCAGCCTTTCATAGAAAAAAACACCCATTATGTCAACATGAGTCAGTACATCTCTGAGAATTGAGAAATATGTTTGGAGACTTTTATGGGCACTCCTTAAAATTTACTTCAAAAAGTTTCACAATAAACTTGATTTTAAAGGAAATAGTAGATTCATAGATGTAAAACTCGATGAAAACGTAAATGCTAAGTCAGTTTAAAGAAACAACCAAAAGTTATGTTTTATATATGCATATATAATATTACCTGCTTATAAATATTAATTTTTCAGTATCCTAAAATTGCGAAGGTATTGATAGAAACGTTATATAATATTTGTTTGTGTCTTCTGAAATTCATAATCAATACTTTGAATATATATATATATATATAGTGGTGGCCAAAATTGTGGACACTTTGAATACTTATAGAAAGCGTTACGTTTCACAAAATGCAAACTTGTATACATCATTTTAAAGAGAATTTCTTACTGAATTCAATATAAAACACAAAATTCAATTTTTTTCAATGCAAAAAATGTTAAACGATAATAGTTATCGATATACATTAGATAGTGATGATTGCAGTGAGTTATCAGCTCTTAGTAGAGTACCCTTTATTTTTGATTACAGCTTCACATCAATTTTTCATTGAGCTGACAAGAGTTTTAAGCTCTTCTTTCGTTATTACATAATGCCAGGAAACAATTATAACCTCAATTAGTTCCCTTTTATTTGATGGGCGCCTCATTCGGACAAGAGTTTTCAAACGGTGCCACAAATTTTCGATAGGATTGAGGTCAGGACTGTTTCTTGACCATAACAACAATTTAATGCTCTTTGTACGAAACCACTCTTTCGATATTTTGGCCGTGTGGCAAGGAGCAGAATCCTGCTGAAAAATAAACGAAGCATTGTTGGGAAAGAGATCTCTGATGGAAGGTAGAAGTTTTGTTCTAGAATAGTGTCAATGTATTTTCTGGCATGCAGAAAATACTGAATGCTATTGAGGAAAACGTTATGCATGACCATATCAAACGAAATCGCCTTAATGTCCCATCGATGACATTCATGACCAAACCATAACACTAACTGGGTTCTTCACAGTTGTTTGAATGCAGCCAGGATGTAGCTCTTCTCTTATTCTACGTCTTACATATTTTCGCCCATCACTACCGAATAACGATAGCTTATTATCATCACTCCATATAACTTGTGACCATTGATCGTCTGTCTAATTCATGTGTTCCTTTGCTCACTGTAGTCTTGTTTTTGTTTGCTGAAAATTAACATAAAGGTTTTTTCTTGGAAATCTACCTCTCAGTTCATCATCTGTTAATCTTCTCCTGATTGTTCTTGAACTGACAGAAACACCAGCATCATTCAGATGACTTCTGATGGCCGCTGATGACATTTTTTTATCTTGGAGACATAGTCTTTTTATTCTTCTGTCATCAATAGATGTGGTGCACCTTTTTCTGCCTTTTCCTTCTTTGTATTTCATTGAATTTGTCTCCTGATATCATAAACAAAATTTTCGGATTCCAGATGTAGTCACTGAACCCCCACCTGTCTTGCAATTTCAGCTGAGGAAAGACCACTTTCTCGTAACAGAATAATATTACATCTCTTTCTAGGTGTCCAATCTACTCTTTTATTTGATGTCATTGCTTCTGGACTAAAAATTAAAAATTTTTACAAAAATTCCTACTTGTAATTGTAGTGTATAAGAAACAGGTCCTCTTTCTACAGAATAAAGCAAAATAATGAATTGTTTCAAGTGTAAGCATGATGTCAGCTTCTACTGGCAGTTACATACATTTGATTGGTTCTCAGAATAAGAACAGTGATTGGTTGCTTTCGTATTACCACTTCTATCTTAATTTAGAAATTATAGCAATTTTGTTTATTCTTCCAATAAAAAGTATAGAAAAATCGCTTGCCCTGTAATGTACGTGCATGTATATGCATATATAAACTGACCAATGTGTGGATCGAAACCGAATTATAGCGCAATATAGCTGTAAATTTCTTTTTCAGTGCTTATGTGAACAAAGAAATCACATCCAACTGTATTGTGTTTAACACATCAAAATATGTTCAAAATAAAATTAAGTGGTTATAAATAATATTATTAAATAAATATAAAGATGTTATAGAAATTCTCTCTTCACATGATTGTTATTGTTTCCAGCAACCCCACCCTTTTTTCTACTTTTCCCTTGTGATTAATGCAGCTGCCAAGTCACAAATAGGAATGAAACTTAGTTACTTTCATTGTTACAAAGCTTGATGAAAACATAACCTGAATGATGAATTATCTCAAAAGAGACCTAAAGTAAATACGAAACCATTTTCGCAGAATTATTCTACCCAACCCAAAAAATAATTTTCGTTACTTAATTCCATAGTCTTTGTCCAGCATAATAAAATGATCATTTTACACTACTTATGCAACAAACTTTCTGAAGTTTTTAAGCATAATTTTGGTTCTCTGTTTTTGCAGGTGATGTTTGTGCATTTACTTTTCGCGTGTATTTGTATCAGGTATTTTTTCTCGAGCATACTACAACAAAAATATTAGATTTAGAGAAAATGACTAAGGTTACTTTCAAATAGATAAGCATTATAAAGCCATAGTTTAATATTTCATGTTTCCACTTCTCGACTTTATTAATTTCATTTCACATTCAAGTCTGAACCTCTAAGAATACATTAGATACTTGTGTTTATGAACCTCTGATTTATGAACAATCACCATTTTATGAACTAACGCTTGATCACTAACATGATACAATAGATGCAATGATAATTTTTCTTCCTTTTTTTATGATCTGAAATTTTGAAAATTTTTTATTTTGAGAACTCATTTTCGTGCATCTTTCGTTTTCGTTTATTTTTTATTATCTTTTTTCAATTTCTCTTTTATTTTTATTTCATTCATACCTGAGAAACTTGGATTTAATGTCTTTATTGGTGAATCGAAATTTTTCAAATTGTGGATAACTAACTGAACTTCTGAAATTGAAATCTCGGGTATTTTGAAGATATTTGTGTAGAATTTTTCTCATCTAATCTTTTTCCTGCTTTACAGCGCTTTCATCAGTAGCTTGAAGTGCAAATATAAACAGTTATTTTTGCAAGGAATGATCAGAGAAAAGAATCCACTTGTGAAAATTATATTTAAGGTGCAATACACTTGCCAATCTATGCGTGGAATGACGTTGCAGAATAAAGAGGTCATCTAAATCATTTTTATATGCAGTTTTTATTCAAGTATCTTTTGCAACTGAAGAAAGTCAAGAGCATTATTGACTTGATGATATGAGTGAAGATGACTTATTCATTCATCATAAACTCATTAATACCTCAAATTTAATTTCTCAGAACTTTTTTAATATAAACTCATGTGTTATTTGTGCGTAAGATATATCGGATGATTAAATGATTCAGAACACAATAAATGAAAAGGAAAGTTTTATACAGCTAATAAAAAGAAAATGGTGCAGTGTTGTGATCATTGCCACATCTGCAAAACAAGCACATAAAAAATTAAATAATAAACTATTCATTGAAATAACATTATTGTATTAAATTGCTTAAATAGTAAAAACAATTTTTCAACTTATTAACCTGTGAATACAAAATAACAATTTTCAAATAGTTTTTTTTTTCCTAAAAAAAAGTTTAAGAATTACGAACTCGAACGTTTGTTTCAATGGAAATATAAATTTTATACTCTATTTAGATATATCTTTAATATACAATAATTATACTTAATGCATCATCTACAAAGTGAACTTAGGAGTACTTTAATATCTAGTGTCATTACATTGTATGTATAATAAGAACATTATCCGAGAGTTTTAACTTTCTTACACGCACATGTGGTGATCAAGTTATCGCCTTCATTAAAGATAAAAATAATCAAAAACATTACGTATCATTCATATCTTAGTTCAATCCCATTTTTTATTCATTTCGTATTACATAACATTTGCCAATAAGTAAGTAATTAGACTTGTATTATTTCATTTGTATTAAATAAAACTTAATAATATCACATACTTAGAATAAGAGTATGTTTCCATAATCGTGTAGGGGAGACTTAAATTGTGTCGATTCTTTATTCAATCACGATGCAAAAAATACTACAAATTTCGACCAAAAATCAAGAAAATTGATCGAAATTACTTCTTTTATCCTACTTATCACACTGCACCAATGAGGATATGCAAGCCTCTTCGAATATTTACTGCGTATAGATCCTACTGAGGACTAGGATTGGGTCATGGGAAATTAAACTAAATTAAATCCTCCACCAACTAAATAATTTACAATTTTAAGCAAGGAGTAACTCATTAAAAGAATAAGTGTCAGAATTCAGTCAAATATTTTTTTCGAACATTATTATAAAGTGATCATAAATTAAAGTAATGTGCTTAATGAGCTACTGCTTATTGTTTGTGAAGAATACTAAATACAAAGTGGGTTTCTCACCGATAAAGAAATACAAACCATCGCAACACAATACAGTTTATTAGCAACACATTTAGGAAGACATCCAAAACAAAAGTAAGTAAAAAGTAAAGAGAACACTTTTAAACTCTAAGCGGCTGCAACGGCGCCGATGCCCTGGGCATGCGTGGGCCGCTCTGTTCAACATTCACACACCTTTTGAATGTGCCCTGGGCTCTTCACAATCAAAACATAAAAAGCTTATTAATACTAATATAAATGAAGTACAAATTTACAGAAATTATTATTTATATAAATTACAAAGCAATTCAACCAAATAAAAGTAAGAAGGGTGCAGAAAATAAGGAAGTAAAATTGGGATAACTGAACAAGAAAATAAGGCCTTAAAAAATTGTTTATTAGATGATTTCACAGTTTGACCACTACTAGTTACTATTGGTAGCAGTTCATCCTTTTGAAATTTCTTTTGGAAATTTCCAACCTATCAAATCGTTGGATAAGTCATAAAAGTTACGAATTTTTCGTTTTAATGACGGTGAGTCTCATCTAGCCATCACGACCAGGAATTAATTTTATTATTTTTGCTAAATTGCAAAAGGAACGTTTTTTATTAACGTCTTCTACAAGAACCATCTCTCCAATACTAAGTGGTCTATCTATATAAATTTTTAACGCGACTGCTGTAGTAACTGTGTCTTAAATATTCTGAACGAAAACGGGACTTCAAAACATCTCTAAGACGCTGTAAATATTGAATTATTTTGGTGAACTTCACTTTATTAGCAATATTAAGGTCTGGCACTCCAAACCTTTTAGTTTCGTGCAAGAATTGTTCGGGAGTTATTGGTGATTCATCGTCGGACTCTTCCCACACATAAATAAGAGGCCTAGAGTTTACTAATCGCTTACAGTCACATAATGCAGTAAGTAGCTCTTCGTATTCAAGAGAAGTGTGACCCAATATTTTTCTTAATATTTGTTTGAAAATTTGAACGAGACGCTCTCACTATCCGCCCCACCAGGCTGCGGAAATTGTTGCGGAAGGAGGTTTAAAATACCAGTATATCTTTTGTTCAGCAGCTTTGAAACGGATGCCATCCCAATCAATACTTTGCAGAACTTGGTCTGCTCCTACAAAATTCTTTCTGTTATCTCAATAGCTGGTTGAAGGACGTCCTCGACGAGCAATAAAACGTCTTAAGGACTAAATAAAGCATTCAGTGCTTAACAGATGTAACGAGTTCCAGGATGGACAGCCCGATATACTGCACAGGTGTATAATATAATATAGATTTTCTATTATCAGTCAAGCATAATGGTCCAGCAAAATCACAACAAACGGGTCATTTGGTATAATACCTGGGATTGTCTCACATTTCTTAGCCTTGAATCTCTGGAATTTTACACATTTATTTATACAATTTTTTATTGTCTTACGGGATTTCAAAATCCAGTATTTCTCTCTTAAATGAGTTGTTGTTGTTTCTAATCCCAGATGGTGTAGCTAAGCCAAACTATCTCCATAAAACCACCTCCATAAATTAGAATTCCAACATCTTAAATTAAAGGAACCAGAAGCCATAATTACTTCAGATTCCAAGAAAAACTTTTTTAATTCTATCTCAGAATTTAGACTCGTTAAACTGTTATCCACGCAAAATGCTGTTTTAAAATTTCCTCAGTATGCTTTAAGTTTTCCGGAACCTTAATTAAATGATACTTTAAAGTAGCTGCAAATAAATAAGGGTTACAAGTTAAGCCAAAATCTTCGATGGCAATATCCCAATACGTGTTCCCCATTGTCTTCATCAAGCCACAAAAACCGTAAAAAATCCCAATCTTTTTTCTCTTATAGTGATTTGCAAGAAAGCTTTTTCAATATCTGATGTAATGCCAACGTAATTCTTACGAAATCGATTTAGAATTAAAGGAATCAGTTCAACTAAATTGGGCCCTGGTGACAAACAATCGATCAACGACGAAGGGTGGCTACTCAAGTTAAATACCGGTCTAACTCTCGCAATGCTGCTCTCTTTTATTACAGCCCATGGGGTAAATAATGAACTCCTTTTACTTTTTCACTAAAAAACCTTTTCACTAATGACAAGATTCAACCAATTCTTAAAAACACTCTACAATATTTTCAAATTCTTCTGAAATCATTACTTTTTTTTGTTTAAAATACATTTATCTGCATTCATCTTATTATCAGATAAAAGAGAACTTTCAAGTACCCAAGGTATCGCGATCTCATATCTACCCTCATGATTAGTTTGAAGAATCTGTTCAAAATATTTTTGAGTATCCTCATGTAACTGAAATTTACTTTACTCTAAAAAGGATTTAGTTATTTCCAAAACATCCAGATTCCACGGTTCACCAATAAATTTATCATTTACAAGTAGAGATTAAATATTAAAAGCTGAATTTCCAGAGTGTCGTTCAGAGTCAGAATCAAATTCTCCCATAGTGGTCCATCAAAGTCTAGTATTAACAGATGTAATTCCTTACTTCAGATTAATAATTTCACCATTTAACAGTTTACCAACAATATCTGCCCCAATTAACAGTTCAATTTCCTTCTCAACATTATTGTGGTCAATAACAAAAAATAAATGAACTGTATGAGTTTAGAAATAAAAAACCATTTTTGTAGCTGATTCACCTCACTCATTTTACAGCTCTTCTCAAAAGCTGTAACTGGATTTACTCCTCTTTCATAGTTTCTTGTTTTGTTTTTCTCACATACAAAGATGGCGCTGCTGTAACAGCGCTTCATTGGCATGGAGCATTCAGCCTCACGTTACAATGTCACATTCAACCAATGAACATACAAATAATTTTAAAAAATTACACACAAAAATTTATGCAAATACAATTGTTATAAGTAATACATAAAATATAAAAACAAATTATATACTAATAGCTCATACAAATTTTAGAAATGGGTCTTCTGAAAATTCCTGAAGTGCTTATTTTAACAACTCTGACCCATTTGCCATCACCCAGATAGGGTTGCACTATTCTAACTAATGTCCATTTTTGAGGAGGTAGATTTTCATCTTTGATGAGCACTATCTCATTGATTTTAACATTTTCTTTCTCAATTCTCCATTTGGACCTTTGTTGCAAATTATTAAGATATTGCACCTTCCATTTTCTCCGAAAAATTTTAATAATTTTTGTTAATTTTTTCCAGTTTCTTAATTTATTTTCATTAATGTCAATGAAATTAGGTTCAACAATAGCTTTTAAAGGTCTACCAATTATGAAGTGTGCAGGTGTTAATACATCATACACATCAGTATCTGAGGACAGAAGTACAAGCGGTCTAGAGTTAAGAATACCTTCTATTTGAGTAATGGCAGTTAAAAACTCTTCTTAATTAAGTTTAGCATTGATACACACTCTAGTAAAATGAAATTAAAATATTTTCACACCACTCTCCCACAAACCGCCTATGTTGGGGGCTCTAGGCGGAAGAAAACGCCGATCAATTCCCTCTATTGGCAGGTAATTTGCAAGTTTCTCATCTGGTTTTAAAACTAAATGTTGCAGTCTGGACAATTCTTTATTTGCACCTGTGAAATTTGTTGCATTATCGGAATATAATTTTGAACATAAACCTCTGCGAGCAACAAATCTTTTCAAACATGCAATGAATGCTTCTGATGTCAAATCTGTTACCATTTCAAGATGAATGTGTGTGTGGCTTTGGTAACCAAACATATAAAGATACATACATATACTTTGCAAAACACCTTTTCTTTCATGTTTATGTTTTATATTAAATGGTCCACAGAAATCAACTCCTGAGCAATTAAATGGGAAATCAGGATTCACTCTCTCTTTAGTCAAATCACCCATTAATTGCTCAAATCCTATTGGTTTATTTTTAAAATGTGTAATACAATCATGAACAATTTTTTGACACATTGTTTTACCTTGTATAAGCCAAAATGTTTGTCTGACATAATTAAACAAAGCATTTGGACCTTAATGAAAACATCGCTTATAATACATTTCTATAATGATTTTTGCGAGCTAATGACTTTTTGGAAGAATAATAAAAAATTTACTATTGATACTTTCATTTTTTATCCTACCATTTACTATTAATAGTCCATCCTGATATGAAAAGGGGCATAAACATTTTATCTTAATTTTATCAGGTTCAGGTTTTTTTTTTTTTGACCCAAACATTTCATTTCGATGGGGAATTCAAATTACTGAATCTCTTTTATTAAGAGTTTTGCTGCTACCTTGATTTCTTCTGTTGACAATTCTCCTATCATCTTTACAGTAGAGCTCTTTAAGTTGTATAAAAATCTGAAAATATAGCTTACAACATGCAATGTCTTACTTCAACATTAAAATTATTACTAATATTAAGTAAGTCATAAATAAAAGAATTTGAAGTTAGATTCAACACAGGTGAGTTATTTTGAGGTACATGTCTAAATTCAGACGTAAACTCATCCTGTATGACTAATGAAGGAATCTCTCGGTTGGTATAGTCTCCTTTGGCAAGGAAAATGAGGCCGTTAAGCCATAGCTCACTTTCAATCAGTTTATTAGGTTCCATTTTTATCGAAATAAGGTCAGCAGGATTGTCACTTGAAGACACGGGGCGCCACTGATGAATCTCAATCAAGTCTTGCATTAGAGCAACTCGGTTGGCCACAAACGTCTTCAGAAGTTAAGGCTCCTTCAAGATCCACGAAAGAGTTATCATGGAATCACATATTGCATTCCTTAAACTGTAGGGCATTTTTAACTTTTGTAATCAGCTTCGCTACAAGAACTACTGCACACAGTTCTAACCTCTGGATTGTAACTCTCTTAACAGGTGCTACTCGTGACCTGCTACAAACCAAATTCATTTCAGAATCTCCAGTCTCTGATGTTGATTTGCAATAGATCACGCATCCATACGCAGACTCAGATGCATCTGCAAATCAATGAAGCTCAATGTACATTGATTTGTCTATCAATATGCATCGTTTAATTCTAACATTGTTGATCGCTGGCAAAGTTTCAGTAAAGTTCTGCCATTTCTGCGCTTACATTGCCGGAAGGGCATCACTCACCTCTAGATTTAAACCCCAAAGTTTTTGCAAAAAAACCTTTGCTTTAGTTATCACTGGACCCAAGAGGTCTAGGGGATCAAAAGATCTTGCGATTGTAGAAAGCACTGATCTCATCAAAATATACCGAATTACTCCATTCATTTAAGCAGATTTAAATATGTATTTGAATACTTCAACATTAAAATAATATTAGGATTATAAAATACGTTACATTAGAGTAATTTAATTATAAGAAAGAAGCTACAATTATATTTAAAATAAAAAAACAATTTATAAATAGATAAATTAAAATAAAAATAATTAATCAATGAGGACTTCTGATTTCAATTACCATTTGCTCTTTTTATAAGCTTCTTGTCTATTAGATTTACTCTGCTGATTTATCATAATTCTTTTTTCTTGGCCAATGATATGTTTCCCCTTTCGATTTTGTTAAAAATCTTACAACTTTAAGGTGTCTATTTTATTTTAATTTTTATTTTAGTAGGCATCTTTGTATATTACATAAAAACTAAAATTTTCTTAGGCTCTCCATATTTTAGATGAATTAATGTTTCTTTTCGATGCTCACAAAATTATATTTTCTTCTAATAAATGAGACGACATCGCGCCCTTGGTATAATGAGAAAATACAAGGTCAAGCCATAGCAACGTTTGACCTTGTTTATATATTTATTACTATATCATTATATTGTTTATCTATAAAAGGAAATAAATATGCTTTAATATATTCTTTTCTGCTCTGATATTTTTGGCGACATAAAAATCAGAAGTATTATCACGTAATATAAAAAGTACAGAGATTTTGGCTTTTTTTCTAGAAAATTATACTTAAGTTTTTCTCTTGGAATGTAAGTATTACGAATATGTAATGTAAGCAATATAAAAAAATATGTAAAATTTAATATCATTCATGAAAACAGACTAATCTAAGATTTAATTTTTAAGACACCAATTCAATTTTCTTATGTTCTTATAAGCACTTAAGATCAACTTTTTTTACCAAAAGTTTTTATTTATTTTTTTTATAGAAATTTAATGCTTTATTCACATTTTTTAAATATTTGAACACACTGTAAATAATTTAAGGCAAATTGCTTCATTGACATCTTGGAAAAGGCGATATGTATGCCAACTTTTTTTTTAAAGTGAAACATCTCTCAATACTTATATATCTGGGAATCCTTATTTTGTTAGTGTGGTGTGAGAATATCCAATAAGAGCTGCAAACTCAGGTGTCAACCTCATTCATCTGACGTTGCTTTCAAAATAATTAGTCGATTCGCTTTGTTTAGTGGCTTCGGTCAACAGGAAAGTTATAGCAGTAACACAAATCAAACTAATCTAATTAAATGAAATTTAAGCATATATTTATATTCTGGTTAATAATTTCGATTAAATTTTTTCCTTAAGCTTATATGATACTTGTCATCATAATTTATGGTAAGAACAGGTTTTTCCGAAATGAAAGTCTTGAATTCGATTCCTGCAATTGTTAAATAACGAGAGATAATTCATACTTTTACTTTTTGCAAGAATGTCCTCTGAAGTATTTACTTTGACGACGCGTAGTGAACAGTCCAGAAATTTTAATATAGTCTACGTACTTTTCATGATTATTTTCGTAAATAAGGAGCTATATTCAAGTAACGCAAGATAAGAAGCCTTGAAAATTCTCAAACACACATTTTGTCAGATGTGCATGCAGAAAACAGAAACACATTATTCATCTCGCTTTTTCCAACATTAGAAAGGATCGAATTTGAAAATTTTTACTCTTTCCTGCCATTAATGAAACAGTGAGCTCAAAATACAAGGTGAATTGATTTTCCCTCTATTATAATGAATAACCGGATAGCCTAAAGATGTTGCATGGCATCTTAATAATCACGGTATAAATTCTTTTTTGAAAGGATTTTTCACAGAGAGTGAAGCATATTCACTTGTCACCAAGAAGGAAACCTGAAACTCCGAATCATCCACTTCAACAAAGTGAATGCACAGCCTCGGTCTCACTTTCTTCAACAATGATTGGGATCGAATCCAGGACTGTCCGACCTAAAACAATAGTGAATCTCGACATGGATTTTTTGACAACGGGTAGTGACATATATAGCGGCTGAAGGTGAGCCTCGGATAATACCTTAAGGTTAACAGGCTTAAAATACTTGCCTGTCACTGTCAGATGACAAGGTACATTTGAGCTGGCATCTTCCTTTCCACATCCATACCACAACAGCGAAAGGACTTTGGACGTCACAGATTAAGGTGGACACGTTCCTACCCCATGGAGCTCCTGAAACCGAGTAAAGGACAATGTGGTCACCCTCCTTATAACTGATTACGTTTCCATTCTTTGCTGTTCTTAACGGGAAGCGGCGTGAAGCTACTGTGCCACTGGAGTTCACAGTTAATGGCAGCTTCATGGCTTATAAAATCATTTAAAAATATTTTAGTATCCACCGCATAAATTGTTTTTCAACAAGACTTTCATAGAGTATTGGCCGTATTCAGTTTCCCAAGGGAGGAAACCTGGAAAACGTTTAAGCACAATCTTCGATAGACGTGGTTGCAGAATATAGAATGACAACATCTATATCCCTTTGTCCAACAGTGATTGGTGTCGAAGGTTGGACCTTTCGTAGTAAAGAATGCTATCTTACCACTATACAACGACGAGCCACGGAAAGGGCTTTTGATACCACTCTGGACTACCTAACGGCCGAAATCTGTTGCAATGGATTTTAATAATCCCTGCATAAATTGTCTTCAGTGAGGACTTCTATAGGTAATGAACCATATTCACGTTTCACAAGAAAAGAAATCCAGAAAACTCCTAAACATCTACTCCAATAGACTTGCCTTTAGAAAGCAAAGCCTTGATATCCATCTCTCTTTGTTCAACAGTATCTGGAATCAAACCTGAGTTATTAAGTTCCTAAAACCCTTGAAATACTGCTAGGCTACGGTGAACCACAGGATGTTTTCTTGGAAAATTTCCGTTCCTTCCCATATGACTTTTGAATAGAGCCAACTATCTATTACAAGTTCTCCGGGTAAAAGTAATAGAAGGCAGATATTTAAAAAGGAATGAATAACAAACTATATATATATAATTTCCATATCTAAGTTCTGTAGTTGATGCACAATTCCTATAGTAGACAGCCTACAAAAGAGCAATAAATTCTTTTACAATTAGTTTAAATTCAAATACTAAAATCTATAATGAAAGTTCTTCCTAATATTTCGTCGAAAAGATACTTTGAGTGCTTTTAAGAAAATTCCATACTTTCGTAAATAGTAATCATGTTGCTCTACTGGAATATAATGAATAAAAGATTAAATCTTCTGGGGAAATCATAATAATTTATATATATAAATATGTCAATGCTATTCCTTTTTTAACTGAAATTAACGAGATTTAATCAACTCAGTTGAAAACATAATGATATAAAGTAAATAACAAACAAAAATATTGCCTTTTTTTAATATTGCTGAAGGTGGGCAAAATGAATATTATCCCTCATGATTTAACATAAACATCAAAAACTCGATAATAATAGTTAACTATTTTTTACACTTCGTTTTCAACATTACGATAATGTTTGAAAAATATTAAAAGTATTTAACGACTTTTTTAATATTTTACTATTTTCTATTGCGTTTTAGTGTTGGTTCATTCACTAGAATTTAAAGCTACTCTTTTGAGATAGGTCTTGCGCTATTTGTGGGCTCAGCTTTGAAAGGCCTGTATTAAATGCTTAATTTTTGCTTGCAATTTCTTATGAATGTTTCAAACTCCCATGGCCATCTGACAGTACTTCGATATCTCCAAATTAGTTGAACAACAAGAGATGAATGTTGTATTTGTAATTAAAACAGACACGCCTATTGTGTAAAAATTTGAGATCTCCTCCCTCGTTTTATTTGAATGTGGTATACAATCAAAAATAATCTTTGACAAGAAATGTGTTTTGGGCTTTAAAGAATTCTTACACAGCGACCTTGATATGTTAGGTTATCATTTATCTGACAATAGAATATAATAAGATCTGTGTGAACGCTTTATTTAATAAAGTTTATTTAAGTAATGATGTAATTTTATTTTACTCAAAAATATTTACATCTAGAAGGGAAAGAATGCAAACTTTAAAAAGTTAATACATGACAAATTAAATTGTTTTACATCATCTTGGATATAACATCTATATTAAGTTGGAATTTTTATAGTTTTAACCACTACTTTACAAGTGTCTTTGCTCCTAAATATAAATAATTTTAGAAACCTAACTTTCTCATTATAATAATCTTTCTCTCTACTTATTTGCTTAGAAAATTTTGAGTATGACTAACATTCTCTCAATCCGTTCACCTTTAAGTCAAAACTAGTTGCGCTTTCCATTAGAAAGATTCACATCGTAATTTATACTTTGAAAATTGCATATTCATACGATTAAAACGCTGCTATTAAAGCAGCATACAAGCAATGGCTTATGTATTGCATTAATATAATTCGATATTATCGGGTTCTCAAACTCTTTTGCATAAATTACCAGCCATCAAATCTAAGCTTCCACTTACATACATAATAGGTAATAACAACCAATCCTTCGAAAGGGTGAATCTTTCTACAAGAAAATAATCTTCAAGATAGTTCTGCTCTCTTTCTTTTTTGTATTTTTAGTTAGAAGATTCTCTTCTTTGAGCTCTACAATTAGCATGAGTAGAAATTTAATTTTTTTTTTTATTTCTTTGCACGTAAGTAGTCAAGTTCATCATCATTTTGTTTCTCCATTTGCGATGAGTTTAAAGAAAAAACTTTCATCATCTAGAAAGAAAAGGAAAAAGCGAAAAAAAAAAAATTCAAGGTTGTGAAGGCCGTTGCCCTCTTTCAAATGATGAACACCGCCTTAAAGCTCACTTCCACACATATGTTCGTGGCCATAGGGCGCGAAACAGAAGCGTGATCGAATGCTGAAGTGAAAGTTATAGTTTTTATTTTTCTTCCTTCTTAGGTTACGCCTCTAAAACCGATAGCCTTGGATGCTTCTTTGCAGGTGTTTCTGATTGTAAACTGTAGCAATGTACGAACGAAAAATAGGTTCGAAATTAGTCGTGCACACGCAAATATTCGACGTAATACTGTCAAAAAGTTAATCTCTTTATTATTCTGACACAAGAAACCTACAAATTTTACAAATGGTAGGGCATTATCTAACAGTTCAGAAATTTTAAATTAAGTTATAGCAATGAAAATGATTTTTGTTTTATAAACATATTTAGTTTTTTTTTAAGTTGAAAAAAAATGTAAGAACCCTTATATATACTATTCGGCATTAAAAATATAAAAGCAATGATTTGAATCTAAATAAAATATAAGTACTTCGAATTAAGATACAATTTTGTTGTAACACAAATGTCCATGTTAGCATTCGATATTTTTGTTTAAATGTATCGTTTTGTAAAAGAAAGCTCAATTTAAATATTAATATTTGTGATCACGCCTGTATAATAAGATACCTAAATTAAATCATCACAATAAGCTTTTATTTCAGTAATATATACTATTAATAACTATGTCAGAATGTAAATAATTGTTTTTTAGATATTTCGAAGTTTTGTTTACCAGTTTTAATGTTTACATATAATGCATTCAAATGTACTAATATTTATTATCTATAACATAGAATGTTTTTTTTTTCAATTTTAATTAGCTCCAAAAGCATGAAATAGTTGTTCTAATCAACTCAGGTCATTCTTTAGAAATAATAAATGCTTTCGTTATTTATACATCTTAACAATTTTTATTACACGGTATGTTAAGACAATGTACTATTGATAGATGAGATTGTATCTGTTCGTATATTTTTCAACCCACATAAAGATAAACACAACATCTGACATTTTAATAGTCATAAAATTACATGTTGTTATTTATCAGAAAATCATTTTTTAACAATTTAAAAAAATTCTGAATTACCATTTATATAATTATTTCCTGGGGCTAAGTATAACAAGGAATCTATGGCGCATGGCCGTTCGAACAGGTTTGAATACAGCTTACAAATATTAATACTTATTTTCTACGTGTGTTAAGATCATATGCCACTTAATAATAATGTTTGATACAAAATTTCGTGAATTCGACATATATTTAACAGTTGATTTAACAATAAAATAATTTGTAATTTGAGCTATTCAATAAACAGTGTTTAGCATTCTGAATTATAATTGCTAAGAAATGGCAACTTTGAAAAATCTACTATTGAAATTTTCATATTTCAATAGTACGTTACATATTTCAACATATTTCAATTGTTCTACGAAACAATGACAATTTTGTATTTTTAATTAATAAAAAATTATGATTTTAAAAAATGAAAAACACTTTTACTCTCATATTTTTTATAAAAAATACTTAGTTATTAATCTTAAATATTATAGTATCTTAAACTAATTTAATTATGAATGGTAGGCAAGTTTTGAGAGGGGCCAAACAGGTTTAAGCAAATTCAGTATTCATCAAATATTAAAAAGCATTCAATATTTTAAAGACTGTAGACGCTTAAACTTCAAACATTCTAGATACATAGATCTAATATATTAAAATGTCTTGAGTTTATCCATCAATAGATTTAATAATATCAAGTACCTATAGAAATTCAATACATGCCAAATTTACTTAACTTGTTTCGACAATTTTTATGGTATTTAATTGACATAAAATTTTATTCCAATTAAATAGAATTCATCTCGACATTTTAAATAAACAAATTTAAATCCTTAAGACTGGTTAAATTTAAAAAGTAAAAAAAAGGTAATTCATTCCGTTTGAGAAGAATTCCTCTGAATATTTTTAAGATTGGAGAATACTTTATTCTATAACTAAAATTGTGCTTATTTATAGTTACAATTCTTCTTTATGAATGACTGCTCATCATGTCAGTTTTGAAGTCTCATTTTACAAACTATTCTTCGAGATACAGAATTTTTCATTGCATATTGAAAGTGCTTATTATACCTCATATAAAAACCACAATAAATTAATTCATGAAAATCCACTTAAATCACAAGATTGTTTATTTAAATACAATTTGTAAGTCATATTTATAAGATATTTTATGAAAAACATATTTATTTTTAAACTTGCTGAGATATTTTGAAATGGTAAAATGGTCTTTCAATATCAATGCAATTAGTACAATGGATAAGTATGCGAGTAAAGTTTATTACCTTTTACGCCCTTTTACTTTCCGTAGGTGAAAAGCGAAATGTGAGGACGTAGGCCTGATTATTACTCATGCAGTTCAACTTGCGGAAGAAGACGGATAAATGACAAATAACGCCTTACACAGTCACTTTTATAGAAGAACTTCATCGTGATAGAAAGTCATTTAAGTTTGCCATTTTTAGGGCAAAAATATGGTGACCAGTATAAACGCAACAATATTTAACTTCTGAAGAATAACTGAGTCATTACTCGGAATTCAAATTTATTAGTAATTCATTCTTTTTTAAATTTCAGGTTTATTTATTGTATAATGTACATGAAGCAACTTAAAAAATGCGTTAATTAATTGATGTTATAAAGTATTTATTTTGAAAATAGTTACATTGAAAATAAAATTTTTAATATCAAATTTAAATAAATTTGACAATAATTGTTTCTAAGAATACAACATTTTAGGAAAAAGTTATCAGTAGATTTAATTGTGGTTAACATTTCATTAAAAAATTACTTTGTTAAAAAATTTAAACATATGATTCTGAATACTCGAAAAAGGTACCTGCTATTGAACGTTATTGTCATTTTTTTTATCATATTTGAATATTACTTCGTAGAGAAATCTTAAAACCACATTTCTTATTGTAACATAGTAGATTTTATGAGGCATAAATGTACAAAAAAGTATATACTTTAGAACATAAATATATTTTGGAGATTTAAATATGGATCAAAAATTTTAATTTTATTTCAAATAAAAATATAACAGAAAAATATTAAAATTCTTACATTTGTAGCTTTATAATTTTTCCATTTGTAGCTTTATAATTGGATATAATTAGAAAATAAAAAATTTAAATTATTGTTATTAATACAAATATAAAACTATTTTTATTTTTTATAAAATTTTAAGATTTATATTTTAAAATCATGTAAAAATACGAATGAAAAACCTATGAATTTTGTCTTCATTTTATTACTTTTTAATTCATAAATATTTAAAAAAAATTAATAATTTAAACATATTAATTTTACTTTCATACATTTAAGTTTCCATCTAGTACTATACTAAGTTTTTAAACATTGGAAGCACACAACTCTCAAAGAACATTGAGATGTAATGGCTTTTAATTCACTGATATACTAATAAAAAATATTGGATTCTCTATATTTTAAAGAAGGAAATGAAACTAAGAAAAAAAGGGCATCAAATAAACATCAATAAAAAAAAACGTGACTACATTTAACGCATTTTTATTCCAGCAGTAAAGTTGTATATCAGCAAAAGCTTCCTTGTCTTAAGTATAAAGCTGTATATAGATTTAATGAGCAAATAGTCAGATATATTCTTGTTATACGGGTTGAAACTTCATATAGACTTTAAAAGACCAACAATTTTCCTTTATGCTTACCTAAAGAGTGTTAATACCTTAAATTACATTTTCAATCATACTTCATTCGTAAAATGCTTTCAGATTTTCAAAAAAAAAAAAAGCGGCAATTATAAAATTTGTTACTAACTCATATAAAATGAATTTATATTTATTCCCTACTTTCCATACTAAGAAGTGGGCAACACAGAAATCAAAAGGTATTGTAAAATTTATATTTTAATATTCAAAATGTGTTATTGCCTTTTAAGAGGAGTCTTCATAGATAATAGGCCATATTTTCTGGTGTTGAAAGGTAGGAAATAACAAAAGCTGTCAAGTATTCACCTTGACAGATGTACAACCAGAAAACAAAAATGCCACACCCATCTCCATTTGCCCAATAATTACTGGAACCGAAGCGTTGCTCTCTAAAAATATAATTCTAGTGCTATAGACCGCGGATATTTATTATAAGAAATGGCTGCTACATTATAAAATGAAAGAAATGCAAAAATCGTGGTCGTCCAGTGTCACTAAAGTAATATATCTTTCTTCCAAATTTCAAATTTCTCCATAAAATGAAAAAAGTAAACATTAATAATAATAGTAATTGCTGATGGATATATACAGAGGACTCTATAAATAAGTTTTTTTTTCAAAACCTAATTGTTTCTAAATGAAATTGTGTAGATTTAAAAAAAACAATTAAATTTGAATCACTCACATTCCCCTATATGATTTCTAATTAATTGTAATACATACTTCTTGAATTAAATTATTTCTCAAATAAAAATTTGTTGTGACCCGATACAAATTTACTTGTTGCAACAAATAATCAATAAAAATCTACGAATCACAATGGGTCTTAACTAACAATTTTGTTTTCAATTCGAAACCACTGATGCACAGGGTAATTCAACTAAATGACTAAATTTAAATCCTCACACTTAGACTTAATAGAATACCTTAAGTCTCTTTATAACTGCGTTGCTCTCTTTAATTTTCAGGAAAAAAGAAACATTTCCTAAAAAAATGAAACTTCGATATCAACTCAATTTTTCTATTTTAAAAATATTTTGTATATTTCCCATAATTTCCGTCTCACTGAACTCTTTTAACGAGTCCTTAAAGAAATATTAAAAATATTATAACGTCAAGTTAATTGATTATATCATTTTTAATATAGAGGTATCATTTTTAAACTCGATGCATAAAATTCCTTATTTTATTATCTTGCTCGATATTATAAAGTTCTTTCTTTATAAAATACCTTATTATAAAATTGTATTCCTTCTTTATAAAATTTCTTTTTACAGATTTCAAATAAAAAGAATATTCAGTTCTTATATCTTAAGATGACACCTTAAAGCTCATTTCTTACAAGTTGATTAAATTTCAAAAGTCTTCAATAAAGGCTGCATTAAAGTGATTTAGTGGCGGAAAATGCACTCATAGGTGGATGTTTGATTGATATTAAGAGTATGGAATAAATGGCTAGCCTGTATGAGAAGAATATTGCTACCAAAGGAAAAATAAAATAAATTATGTTTGTTTCTCCAAACTTTTCTAACATATTAAAATATAAAAAAAAATGTTATTTTTAGGGTAATTATAGAACTTTTACATCAAAAGCGCAAAATATTTTCGTATATGTCTGAATAGTTTACGTTTAAGATATAATATAATGAATAAAACAAAAGTATAGGCTTAACAGTAAAAAAAAAAAAATGTTAGATGTTCAGTCATTTATGCTATGTGTAAAATGAAAAAAAATTATTTTAAAAAATTAATTTAAAATAGTATTTCACTAATGGTACTTCTGAATATATAGTTTTTCATCTAGTCATCGGTATTAGGATTAATTCTTGAAACAGCTAAAAAAAAATTAGAAGTTTTGTTTCACCAGTTGCTTTTGAACTTCTCTTTGATTTTATTATGTTCATTAACAATGAGAATTCTAGAAATCTTAATGTTGTGTTCTGCAATTTAAAAACAGTTAAGCCAAATGGACGCACTCGCTCCCACTCGAAAACGGACAGGCATAACAAGATAAAACGGCAACAAATTAAACCAACTGAAAACACCTTAGTTCACACTACTGTGGTTTATCGTATCTTTTTTACTGGTATCACATAATATCGCTGTCCGGCGCGGCTGTATTCAAAAGAAAATGAGTAAGGTTTTAACACATTTGAACAATATTCCTGAATAACTTACACTTTTTCCGTTTTTTTTCCCGATAATTTGCTAAGTGCCACTGGCAAAATACTATCATGTCATACAGCGGCACGCGCATCACTGGTTTGATTATCTCTTCTGTTAAAGATCACTCTTATGATGTATTTTTCTCGCTGAAAATTATTGATGTCTAGCAAGAACTACTAGATAATAGATAATGTTGGCTAATATGTTTTCTTAACATTGTATTTCGAATTTTCACACGGACAGAATGTAACTTCTAGTGTGTATATCATAACAAATATAAAAGTTTGAAAATTACTTTAAATTTTATATTATATTTCTTTATATTTTGGCGTGGGAATTTTTAAAAAATTTTTAAATTTATTCTTTTTAATTATTTATCGCGATTTATTTTATTTTTCTTTCTCATATAAAAATTTATTTATTAAATTTTATTAAAGTAATATTTAAAAACAATTAATGAATCAAAGTCTAAACACATGGGGGTAAATATAAGAATATCATATTAGTACATTGATATTACCCAGAATGGTCATTTGAAGGTACAGTCTTACAGTTCGATGAACACATAATAATATTATGCTTCAAGTGTGACAAAAAGTGAACAAAATATCCCTAAATGTATTTAATCAGTGAAAAATTAAGCAACAATACTCATTGATAAATATTTATAGGATATTATATTACTTACATGACATTTCCTGCTGAGAACTTCACAAAAATACTCTACTCCCCAATACCAAAAAAAAAATGAAAACACGATAAAAATACTAAAGTAAGTCTGAAATTTTATAAAATAATGATTTTTGAAAATGACCAATCTAAATTTGTAATATTTTATTAATAAATAATTCAGGAGAAGAGAAAAACCTCCATTATTCGCCAATTTAGGTGTTATTGTACTGATGAAATCAATATATTTTATGAATACAGTTATTTGTTTTTTCATTTTCATAAAAGAGATTTAATAATTCTTTTATAAATAAATTGAAAAATAAATGTTTTAAGCAATTATTTTTAAAAAATATTTTTAGAAATCCTAAAAATATTTAAAAATTAAAATTGATATACCTTTTATTAGAAACACTTTATACTTAATCTCATTTTTCTAATGCATGTTGGGAAATATTGGTTAAGGGAAAGAATAAAAATAAACACTTTACTAAAGTTTTATAAATATATATATATATGAAACAAATATTGCTTTCTCAAACTCAGCATTAATGACATTTTTAGAGAAGTTAAGTATTTAAATGTAATTAAATAGTTTGATGAAATGTGAACAATGTTAATATAATCAAATATTTAATGCAATGTTAGGAAAATTGCATTTACATTGATTAGAATTGTATGTCTAAATAATAACTTCAAACATTTCATTTATAATTATCCAATTCCCATATTGGACAATCAAATACGTATATCCTAATTATCATATTATGAAAACATACATATTTAATCACCGTAATACGCGTGATAAAACAATAAAATATTAGAATTGCAATGAAATTTCATGCAATGAAATTTATGCAATGAAATTTCAAATTGATTAAGACTTCAGAAAATCAACAAATTTTAAAATATGGCACTATATTGTCGTTATCCATGACTCAAATTTGTTTAAATTTTTTAACAACCGAATATTTCACAAAAAATCCTTGAAATTTATCTGAATTTAGTATTAAAAAATATTAGCTAATTTGCGGAAGTTAAAAGAAAAATCTGTTTTGTAAATTTTTCTGGTGAAGCATTGAATACCAGTGAATCAATGAAATTTTTAAATTGTTTGCAAATAAATTGTAATAAAGAAAATTAAGATGAAGAAAACTATTGATAACTGCTTATCTATATAAATAAAAGCCTTATTCTTTGGTCTGCCAAAATTTATTTTGTCATCGAATTGACAAACAAGAACACGGAATGGAATAAAGTTGACATCAGGATATCAATCGCTAATTGCTAATAAATCTATCATTTGAAATAAAAATTAAGTTACCATTCAAAATTTTGATAACAGAATTAGTAATTAGTTTAAAAGATAAATAATGTTTATTTGATCTTCTTGTAAAGCTGCTTATGTCAGCACATATATATAAGTAATTTAAGCGTTGTAATTTTTTCCCCAGGAACTTTTTGCGCTTCAAGAAGGAATCGTGTGGCTCTTTCCTCTTTTTATGAATGTCATCCATGTGTTACCGCAAGAAATAAAGTAAAAACATTTAAGGCATTGAAGATCACATTTTATTCATATTTCCTTGTTGATTTTTATAAATATTTTATACAATTTCTGAAAGAAGAACTAAGTTTGATGGAAAAAAAACTTTTAAATGCAATTAAAAATGTTTTGATTTTATTCTAAACCAATTATAAATTACAAAAAGTGATCCACTATCATTGAAACAGAAAAGATATTTTATGATAAACAGTAACGCGAATCCAATTATTTTGTTCCAACTTCATTTTGCTATTTTCCAACAATGCCTTGGATCAAACCTGAAATGATCTACTGCTAAAAACTCATATCTCTATCTCTACATCCTCTTTAACCCAATGAAAAATATTTTAACAATGATTATTTCATATCCTAACAATGAAAGTTCTTGTGAAGAATTTTTAAACATTTATTCGTATTGCTAATTGAGTAGATTTTTCAAAGATTGTTGGTTTAATTCCTGTTACATGAGACAGAGAGAAAGCCAGGAAATTATCTGATTATACACTTCTAAAAATGTGCATGTATCACAGACGTTGTAGTAAGATCATTGTTCATTAGAAACTGGGATCGAATCCATAACCTTCCAAACCACAAAGCAAAACCTGTAATGAGTACACTGTGAGTCATTCAGTAAATACTTTGACCAATATTGAAGATCTGAACAACCAAAGCCTATAGAGAAGCATTTAATTAACTAACTGGAATTAGCTTCTGGGAAGATTTTTTAATAAATTGTGGGCATTTTAATAACTTTATGCATAGAAAAAGAAAAAATACCCGCCTATGAACTCCAACACATGAGCATGCAAAAAATAACAATCACCTCCTTAAATTCAATAGTTGCTGCAACAGAACCTGAAGCCAATAGATCATTCCATAAATATAATACAAAGCTTTTTATCATAAAAGATAAGACACTTTTCTTTCTTTCAATTCTATATATGTGAAAGAAATCAGTGAAAAAAATATTTTAAAATTTTAAGTCATTTATGTATCAAGTTCATGAAAGTAGACATTATTTACCGTATTTCCGCGTTCGTACGCGAGCTTGCAGATTCACTCTTCCTTTCTTTTGTTGCTTTTTTTTATACAGTGTAATTTTTTTCTTTTAGATCGTTGTTTGCGTCTACATAAACTTTAAGCAGAATGATTTTAAAAAGGATAAGAATTAAAAATCCTGTTAATTCATTCCGAAAATGACAAGGCATGAATTAACAAGATTCAAACTTCCTCCATTTTTCTATTTAAAATGGAAATAAAACTCCAGAACTATACACATATTTATGCTTCTCCTTCCTTTCATTACGATGATTCAAAATGATAGAAAGGGAATTAAATGTATATACTTGCTTAGTTCTAAAAGAGTTCTTATTGCGTTTTTCAATTTGCTTTTAAAAGTTGTGTAATTTTATAAAAGTTCTTTTCCGATGAAAAATGATTTATTGAAGGTGAAAAATACCACATAATTTTTTTATATTATATACTTCAATAATGTTTCGGATCAAATGAAACATTTTGATTTCAAGTTTAATTTTAAGAAATAAAAAGAGGATTTAGAATGCTAATAACCTTAATGGAGTAGTGGGCAGTAATTTATTCCTATGTGCTTTTATGTTAATCAATTTAAATTAATATGATATTCACAGATAATAAAACTTTAATTGAAATGATAAAAATATTAATAACGTTTTATAAGAATTGATAAATATATTGAATAAACGATGATAAAAAAATATGATTACAAACTGTCAATAATTTTTAATGAATTGTATTAATGTATATAGGGTAAAAAAAAATAAATAAGCAAAACTTTAATAAAATTCTTTTTAAATTTAAATGTTCTTTAATTAAATCAAGAAAAATTTTCTTTCCAGACATAAATCTTTGTGGAAGTTTTCGAAGTCAAAGAATGAGCAATAAAAATTAAAATATGCTCACAAAAAATAAAAAAGTAAAATTTCCAGCCATCTTTCCTTTTTGATTAAGGTGGTTGAACAACTTTACTTTTTTCAGTATTAAGATCAAGGTTCTTTAGAAAAAATTACATTTTTTCTCTTTAATCTAAATTAATTTGAAACGTTCTTACTTTTTAGTATATAATATTAATTTGTACTTCATTTTTTCTGCCACGTTCACTTTATAATTTTAATTCGCAATTTTTAACATCGAAACCCTTCTTTTAATTTCCAAGTAAGATATTAACTTTATTAACTGTATTATCTTCGAATAAATCTATTTCTAAACTGCAATACATTATTCAATACTGCAATACTGATCCTTGAACGTTAAGGAATAGTTTAGACACTTGTATCGAGAGAAAGAAGGAGAGAAATAATTGCAATTAAATAGAAACAATTATTTTGGAAAACTTTATTCGGAAACATATTTTACCCTTTGTAAATAAGTGAATTATATATAATTATATATATATATATATATATATATATATATATATATATATATATATATATATATATATATATATATATATATATACATATATATATATATATATATATATATATATATATATATATATATATATATATATATATATATATATATATATATATATATATAACCATTTTAATAAAATACTTCAATTCTCAAAGACAGTAGCATAATCTTTTCGACTAATTTTTATCTTGAACTCTTCATTATTATATAATTATCTGTTGCAAATTTTAAAAATAATAAAACATATTGGTAAAGTCCATAATATTTTATGTTCAAGATTATCTAAACTTCTAAGCTGAAATAAAGAAAAGATAGAAAATGAGTAAGAAATATTTTTGCATGGAATTAAATTCATAAGGGACCAAAATCGAGTAAAGAAAGATATTGTTATAAGAATAATAAAGTAAACTGTGTGTGTAAAAAAAGTAGATAAATATTAGTTTCTAAATATTTTAGTATTAGTCAATTTAATTTATCAAATATATAAATACAAAATTATTAAAATATACTTAAAATTATTGTGTTTTAGGGTTTATCATAATCATTCACGCGTCGTGTTAGTTATTTTATATTACTTATAAAGAATATGAGATGTTATTCTTATTAATGATACCTCACATTATTTATATATAAGTAATTTAAAACAACTAACAATAAATTTTTTCTACGAACCAGATTAATCTGATAGTTCAAGACATTTTTGACTCAAAAATATTTAAAGAATGTGAGAATACCTTGCACACCTCCTCCTTGAAACTTAGTCATCTTTATGCCACTCTTGTTTCGAATGAAGGCTCCCTTTCTTTAAAATGTCATCTAACATAATTTTACTTATTTTCGTGATGCATTTAACATGATATACTCTCACATTACATGCTTTCCTTTTTTCGAATTTTTTGTATTAAAACAAAGTGATTGGATCGATCAAATTAAATAATTATTCCGATTATGACTAATTTCCTCTAATTAATATCCCCAAAATGCTTTACTATAATCGGGAAATTCTATGAATTAGGACTTAATATTTAGGAAAAGTTCGCAGTGGAGATAATGATAATTCTCTTTCGAGTCTATGATTGGCACACACTGGTCAATGAATTAGGAAACCAAGATTAATATTTTGCTGGGCCACCTTTTCCACGGATAACAACTCTTATTTGTTTGGACATGCAGTCTACGCTTCTGGAGAAAATTCATATACAGAGAATACAATGAGTTTTTTGATCAAATTTCTAAATCTTGTAAATTAAATGAAAACTAAGAGTTCTATCTGTTTCAGCTTTCCACCCTAATTCATACATTTTCTATAATATTATTATTCGGCTCTTCAGTGACCAGAAAAGGTGTTGCAAGTTGGACTGGAGTCTATTCAATTTATATTGAACACTTCTGACATATATATTGTTGAGTTATCGACCAGGAAATATTCATTGCAATCAAAACAAACATTCAACATTTCTAGATTATTTGATCTGCAAGTATATCCTAAATATCCAATGGTTGCTTGTTTACGACGAACAACAGAAGATAACTTCCATGACAGCAGAACATGCCCCTATCATGATGTTCCCACCAAATTCTTGAAAGTTCGAGAAAAGATGGATTCATGTCTGCCATGACAGACAAATCTTCTAGACAAATTCTATGTCTTCCATCAATTCGAAAGAAAAGTAAGGTGTAGCGAATTTCTCTGACTAGAATACTGGTTTCCAATCCTTCTATATCCAGTATCTTCTTTCCTAACATCACTGCAAAAGAGTTTTTGCGTTTCATATTGAAATAACTGGCTTTCTAACGGAAATTTGTCTATGCATTCCAATCCTCTGCAATTCTCTGACTAAGTTTGAGCTAATATTTGTTTGGAAGAGACTTAGTTGACGGTTTTTATCATTCTGCTTATTTCAAAATTGAGGGTTATATCACCAACATAAACCATCAGATCATCAAATGATGAAAGATCTGTAATCATTTTATACTTCATTCATTGAAAAATACACTCCCACTCCTTACTCATAACAACAATCTGATGATTTAACCCACATCATAAAAAACTACAAATAACAAATGATTTGAATTTATTGGCAAGCATATGCTTAAGTCTAATATATTTTCTCCTTTATTCACTGAGAAGTTTCTATATTTATTTATAAATACTATCACAAAAATAACTCAAATTTCATTCTTCAATTAAAATTCTAAATATAGCCTTACAGTTTATCTGCATTACATTTTTGCCAAGTACACCAAAGTTTTTCTTGTATTATAAAGTAAAAGCAGATAGTAATGTAATGAAAATAAGAGAAAAACAAATGAAGAATAATGGTTATCAAATTTTATATATATATATATATATATATATATATATATATATATATATATATATATATATATATATATATATATATATATATATATATATATATATATATATATATATATATATATATATATATATATATATATATATATATATATATATATATATATATATATATATATATATATATATATATATATATATATATATATATATAAGATAAAACATGAAAAATATGAAATTGGAAAAACACTAAAATATACGAAACAAATGAAAAGAAGAAAGCATAGGGGCCACGTCTTCATCAGGAGGGAGATGGCCAGCTATGCAAAAAGAAATAACACTTTTTTCTGACATGCTCGAAGGACAAATGTCTAAAGAACTTTGAGCAATTCCCCCAAAGAGTGTTCGTATTCAAAGAACTTAGGTCAAAACATTTGAATAAATATAAATGCAGAAAATTAGAAATACCAATAAATGAAACATAAATGCAAAAATTAGGGATACTCATATAAATGAAACATACATATACATACAGTAAAAAAGTAAATACATAAAGCTAAAGTCATTATATTTTCTGTATTGTATTTTTCATTACTTTATATATATTTATATTTTTTGCTTTATATATAATTATATATATATATATATATATTAAATTTTGTATGAGGATATCATCATTATTATCCATGGTATGACAGCCTAGGGTAGGCCAAGTTTTTTTAATTAAAACACGTCAGTATATATTACATTTTTAATTTTTTCTATCATTAGCTTTTTAGCATAGCACTTCATTTTCTAATATAAAAATGACGGAAAGTAGAATAGACATCAAAATAACATTTTTTATAAATTGTAAATGGTCATACATAAACAACGCCATATAAAATTAAATAAGTCAAAAGTGACAATTGCCTATCAACCGTGCTAATACTCAACCACCCACCCATTTCGAATGTCGTCAAGTGGAAGAGCTCTACAACGATAACTGGGGGCTCTCTCTCGAGTGAAATGCCTCTTTATCAGAGTCACTCTCTCTGAGAAGAGACATTCTCCGAAATCCGGTTTTTAGGGAGGCCCAGTGCGTATCAAGCTTATAAAATGTTGTGGCACCCGAGACTCGGGTGATGAGGAAGTCTTCCTCTCCTCAAGCTTCATCTTCATGCCTCCGTCTCTGGGATGAGGTCCCTCTGTCTTCAAGCAGCTGTCGTCTGCGGATTCCTGATCATCTTCATCAGCACTGGAATCACCGCGGAAACTGCCGATTTCGAAAGTGAGTCCTTTTGTTTCGTTAGGAAAGAATCCTTAGATAAAAATGAATATGATAATGATGCTCATGACCGATATTCATTTCAACATGTTTCGAATATGAGAGTCTGGAAAAAAAAAATTTCTAATATGCTATTATGAATATCATTTTTATATCTATAAATAATTGCATTTTTCTTGCCTTTTTCATTTGAGAAGACAATATGATACGGTTTAGAATACATCGGCAGAAGATTATAAAGGCATTGTTTCATAATTTTAATAAGCGTTCGAATGATTAGGTAAATATCAGTGCTGTCAGCACTGTCTCTGCCATTCTTCAGATACTAGTAATAAAGGCTCATTGGACCTTATGATAATCATAAGTTATTTCATAATAAAAGTATTTTGAGGCGTCTGGGTACCTTCTATTGTTTTCCTTAAAAATAACAATGCTAATTGGCATAGTCATCATTTAAACTGCTAGTTTTAAATTAACATCAAAGTACAGAGAAAACAAATTTTTCTATATATATATATATGTGTGTGTGTGTGTGTGTGTGTGTGTGTGTGTGTGTGTGTGTGTGTGTGTGTGTGTGTGTGTGTGTGTGTGTGTGTGTGTGTGTGTGTGTGTGTGTGTGTGTGTGTATATATATATATATATATATATATACATAATGTCTTCAAAATAAAAAAATAAAATAATTTCAGAATTTTTATGTGTGTTTTGGAATTATGTAAACATTAATTTGTACTATGAGAGAATGTAACCATAGGATACATCAGCATGAATGTAAAATACCATTTTACTTACGAACTTTTGAAACTTTTTAATGGCATGTAGTAATGGAAGTGGATAATATTGAAAATAATTGTATTTAAAAACATTAAAAAACAATAAGTCTGTCCTAAAATAATATGTTTTTGTAAAGAGAGTACATATATATAAATATATATATATATATATATATATATATATATATATATATATATAATTATTCAAATAAGGAATACTCAGTTAATTAGCTTTCATACAAGGTAAATAAATGAACTACAATTCTATATGACATAATATATACACAGATAACCTTTAAAATTGCAACACCAAGAAAGTGACAGGATTCAGTGCGAAATTGACATAACAGGTAGATGATGCTACTATACGCAAATAATTAATTTTTCAACACATTTATATAAAATATCCGGTGATAGCACAACTTTCTATGTGTTTAAAGGAGAAAAATGTACAGTAGTTTCTTATACTAGCATAAATTTCACCTGAAAATTATCGGTTTAAATTTCTTGTGATGTTTTGTAAAAAATAAATTTTTTTACTAGAGGTTATTTTCTTTGTTAAAGATTGAATTGTAGTCTACTGGGTTTTTATCTTAGCTGTTTATTTTAAAAGCCATGGTTGTGTCTGTAGATTCTATACTCCAGGGCTTCGAAATGGTCACATAGAAAACTGTGCTGGATCTCACACTTTAGCTATCACAAACAACCGAGAAGACATATGTTATAATTATGGCATAAATGGATAGCAGTGTCATTTTGCAAACTATGAGTCAAGAAGTGAGATTGTTTGTAATAAAACAGCAAATGTCTGCATCATTAATTCGACTGAGTTTAAAGCAGCAAGGATTATCAGTTTAACGACTGATCTTGCCGCAGTATCACTAACAGAAGCATCTTCAATCATGTGATCAATGATGACTTAGACGCAGAGGGTGGACAAGATGTTGTTTCTGACAAGTCTCAGTTTTATATAGAATATTATGATAATCGTATTCAAGTGTGGAGAAAAATGCTAACGAACATTCGTTATAGTGACTCAACATCTGAGTAAATGATATGGGTTACCATTGAATACACATTAAAAGTGTATCTCATGTTAACATTAGCAGCGTTTTAAACAACGGTCTTTACGTTCCACTTTTGTTAAGGCCTAGAATTGTATCGGTTTTTCGAGATGAGGGAAATACTTCATTTTTTTCAAGATAATAAACGATAGTGTGTGAGTGTTATTATTGCCAGAAGAGGTGATTGCCTTTGGATATTAATTTTTCAGAATCTATACCTTCAGGTTTCTGGAAAATTTAATCACATGTATTTCCAGTATAATATATTTTTACAATAAATATTTTATTATTTGCATTTTCCCCTGGTGTAGAAATTTTAATGGTCAATAAATATTTTAAGCAAAAATATAAAACATACGTGAAGTTAATTAATATGGTAAATAAAAATTTTTAGCACAATATATGTTTACTTGATAGTAGAGTCAGATTTATTTCAGAAAAATTTTAATACTAAAGGAATAGCTTATGGTCTCATATGTCAAATGCAGCTTTAATTGCACACATAATATAAAGTACTTTTTAGCAATTTTCCTACAGTTTGCTAGTGACAATTTATTTTTTTTTCATCTGTTATATGCAGTTTTGAAATGTTTAATGTTTTTATTAGAATTAGCATTTTTTTTTTGAAAATTTATTAATAATTTGCATTTTATAATTTATAATAAAATATTCTTGTTATTTAAAAATAGTTCAAGATGAAATCCATATTAATATTATCACCACGATTATAACCATCCAGTAGAAAATTTTAATGATAATGTTAAGAATTTTAATCCACAAAACTTGCAAAATAAATAATTTAAAATCTCTTGATATATAAAATAGGCTTAATACAATACAGAAAAAGAAATAATAATATAATACGCAAAGCGTATTATATTATTACTCTAAATTATATCTAATTTAAAATAAACAAATACATTTTTTCTTATTGATTAACAGTTTACTGTTATTTTAAATTAATTTCTTTCAAAAATATAAATTAAAATTTTAGGATTCAATTCAAGCAATTTTCAAAATGAGTTTATAAATTAAATTAACAAATTTTTCAAATTATTGATTTATATTTTACGTATCCTATGACACACATTATCAATAAAATTTATCAGTTCATAAAAAATCAGTTACCTTAGAAATTGATATTTATTTTTAATTTTTAGTTTTAATAAAACTTTTAGAAATTAAATTTTTACGTATTCACTAAAATCTCAGTGAAATTTTTAAGCTTAATAACGGGTTGAATGAGTTAAAAATTTTACTTTTGTTTTGATTTTAATAATACATTAACAAAAAATATTCTTAACATTACACAATATGAGACCACTTTTATTTTAGCAAAGTATTCACTGCCAAAATTAAAAACATTAAAATCTTTATTAAATTTTAGGCTTATATATGACGATTTTTTTAAAATTTTTATAGTTATATAAGTGATATATCAAGATAATTACGAAATGTTATTTTTTGAAGACCTAGAAAATTCTATTTATGTATTTTAAAATTAAAAATAAAATTTCATTTTTTTATAAAAATTTTTTTAATTTGAAACCAATGTTTCAAAATATGAAACGGTTTTTGAAACAGAAGTATATGACTAATTACTTAAAAAAAATAGTTTGGGATTTTCAAAGACTCGTATTATTTTTAAAGATTTTCAAAAGAAATCGGCATTTCCTTTCTGAGGGAAATAGGACAGTAGATTTTATATTTTGCAGTTATTTTCGTAAATTAATGTTAGTGCAATAAAGACAAACACTTTTTTCTCATGAATGGAAAACGTTATGGAGAACCAGACGAAAATACTACAAAGAAATGTAATAAACTTGTATGAAAGCTAACATTTTTTCTTAACAAGGCACCTGTAATTAATTGTACAAACTGAAGATAGACATCCCATAAAAATTCTAAATTCCTGCTCTGAATGCAGAAAAAAAATTACGATGGCCTTCAAATAGCAGAATTAAAAGAAGGTAATAAAAATATATTAAGCTTTCCAGCTTGGCAACAGGTATGTAAAATTTCAATTTAAATCTTTCCAACAGTTCTATTCTTTAATTTAATAAGGTAGATTCAATGATATATATATAACTTTATTTTATGCAAGATTCGAACAATGGAATTTAAAAAAAAAGCATTAATATTAATGTTTTTGTTTTTCATATTAAGATTATTTATATTTTTTAACTGGGCTATTTATAAAACATAATATTGAAAGTAGTTCTTTCAGCAAGTTAAGCTAGAAACTTTATTTGATGATTTATTCCCTGTAGAAGTATAGATTTAATTTATTGATAATGTATTATTTTTTCATACATTTTTGTGGTCTAATGGCTAAACAAAGCTTTGATTTATCAATTTCACTTTTCCGAGCGATATGCTTAAGATTTGACCTAAATTATTGTAGGACAATCAGAAAAGCATTCTCATTTCTGAGACCAGTATAAATTTATCAAAGTAAATACTTGAGGAATTTCCAAGTTTTTCCTTAGATATGCTTGAAATTCTCACTTATAAAAAAATAAATAAATAAAAGGCAATCTCAGAAAGTAAGCACGTAGTGTATTATCATCATCCTTATTTGCAATAACTTTCAATTATTAAATTTTATTAAATGATAACTGACTTTATTGATATTCAATGCCACTTTTTTCAAGCAGTCTGACAATTTCTATGAACAGCAGTTTTTCTGTACAATCAATCAATTAATAAAGGTTAATTTTCAGCATGGCATTTACTTAGTTCAATAATAACGCTGTTCCTTCAAATAGAAAAACTTATATTAGAAATTATACCGTTCCTTGAATACTGTTTGGACTTAACTGCAGTCAAGGTAAACTTCTGATCTGCTGTTTTTCTTTTTAAATTTTCACCTCACATCAAAGGAAGGACAAAGAATATAGGAATACTTACATCCACTTCATCAGCATAGTGATATTTAATTAAATCAGGAATCAATTTCATTGTCTTCCAGTTTTGATACATTTATCAACTAAAACCCTCAGTTAAATATGATGATTCAACTTAAAGATTAAATTTTAAAAAAATATGAGAATCATTGATATAATCAATTTATTTATTTTTTCGTTTCTGTGAAATGAAAAAGATGAGTTGAAATATTTCGTGCCATAAACTAATTTTTTAAAATGATTCAACTGTAAGACATATGGGAAATTCTTGCTTGAAATAATTTCAGAATTTAAAAAACGAAGGATATAATATGCTTCACGAAAATATTACATAAAATGATAAATTGATTTCATTTTACTGTTTTAATCCTAAAAAATGGTAAGAACATTAAAAATAATTAATGAATCTTTGAATAATTAATTCCGGTAATATTCGTATGAGTTCCTATTTCTTTACTCATTTCAATAATTTTGTACATCTACTTCATTTATTCAACAGCGAAAAGAGAAAAAATTCTTCTAGCTTTCAATATTTTTATCGGCCTCTTTAATTAGTTAAATCCTTACGGTTAAAGTTATCGTAAATGATTTGATTCATACGTGTCTCAACTACAAAAAAATTTTCATTTGATATCATAACTTGAGTCAAAATTACTTTTATTATCTACATTTAAATCTATATAAAATGGTCATAGTTATAAAATAAAAAAGTGAATAAAATTATCGAGACAAAATTATATTTCGCAGAAAAAATACATTTAATTTAAATAAATTTCATTTCTTGCGAAATATAATTTTAATAAATTATTAATATATATATTTCTTTATTTTATAACTAAAAATTTTCTAGTTATAATTACTAGAGAAGTAAATAATATTATATATTAACTAAATTCAATCATTTCTATTATTTTACTCGACATTTTCGGCAACGTTCTACTTATTAATACTACAGCCTTAACATCAAAAATACTTGAACGAAATCGACAAAACCAAAATTACACGTAAAAGACTGTTACAGTATCAGGACCACATTCACAATTTCTGCGCCTGGCTTATGTCTTCGTCTTTATCAAATAAAAAGTATAAAATTTACAGCATTGTTGACTTCCATTTTTTGAGCATTGCAATATATTAAAATTCATTTGGTAGCTGCTTAGCTTCTGGTGGCAAAATGAATTGTTGAAAATGTATTGCTATAATTTCAGATTTTCTTATTATATAATATGTGCTTATTTTACAATTAAGTATTATAATTATGTAAATATTTTTCACTAAAAATAAAATTAATTTTTTCTTAGTTAAAGCAATTTAATTTAATTTGGAGCAAGAAATTATTGGTGAAATAAAGGCTCTGTAAAGCCAATGTGTGCACCAATACGACTCAAAAATAGAGGATTATGTGCAAGGACTGAACATCAATTTAGTATATCGTTGTTCGCTATCCGTTCAGCTTGCATCATCCACACAATACAAGTAGAAATTTCAAGCAACTTAAGGCGAATTGCTGATGCAGGATAAAGCTCATGACGGCAGTTAAGGCATCTAATTCTATCTCCGCAACATCGGTGCAATCATCGTCAGTGATGTCCCTGGCGATCACACCATAATTGACTGGCAACGAATATTTTACACGACTAATTTTGTATCTTTCTTGAATCAATTGCGTCTGGCTTATTCTTGGTAGCCGATGTTTGAAAAAAAATTATCGCTGGTGTATATTAATAATCTTCATCAACCTTTACCTAGACGAGTTGAAACATGTATACCTGCGAGGGGATATTCACAAAATACTGATTTGAACATTCGCGTACAAGGATCTGAGCATCTTAAAATTTATATCATTTCATCATCTGTACATGAGATTTTTTTTTTACCTTTACTTTCACAACAAGATTATACTTGCATAAATTAGAGATCACTCCTTAAAGTTTTCTCTCGCTGCAATATTATAATTTGTAATTTTTTTAGCATTTAATTTTCATTAGAATAAAATACTAAACTTATTAAGAATTTGTCTTAACATAATAAGTTTTTAACTCTACATAATTAATTCAGTTTTGTTTTTTTTATCAGTTAATATAACATAAAATTAAAGCGATATAAGAGAAAAAATGTCTTATCTCTCAATATTTATTTTTAGAGTGTGGCATTGGTCCTGTTTTAACAAGCAGAATCGTTGGTGGGAATGAGAGCGAGCCCAACAAGTGGCCTTGGCAAGTAAGAACATCACGTTTTCCCTTATTGATCATCCCTTTTCACGATTTTAAATGCGCTTAATGCATTTCATCGTTAAATTTATTGAAATCGATCTACGAAATCTAAACTTAAATAAACTATGAAAACTGGTTCGAAAAATATTTTGAATATAATTTTGTAAGTTTTGTTTTCTTTCTATGTAACAAAATAGAATGTCATTATAGTAAGCATTCTATCAATAATATATAATATACGTTTGTGTATGTATATACTGTTATATATAATAAAAGCATCAGACTACAGAACAGTGGTTATATGCTATAAAATAAGGTGGTGCGTTTAACGATAAAATTTAAAAACTTATCGACGTATATCTAAATATAGACAAGATAAGAGAAAATTTAATATATATATAGCTGTAGTGTTTTATAACAATCCCTTGCGTGCAGACATAAAAGGGAAAGAATGTTAATGAGGCTCGTTAGTCTACTTTCTATAAAATTACATGACGAAATGTACAGAAAAAAGTAAATATTATACTTTTTTCTGTACATTTCTGCACATATACTTATCTTTTGTCCCCATTGGTTTCAACTACGAATAACGAGTTGTATTAATACGTGTTGCTGAGAGTGAAGATATTTTATTAGTTTTGCTTTTACTAATTCCACTTTCATAAGCATTATACTTTTCTCTCCTATTAACATTGTTGCTAAATTATCTGAAAGACAAGTTGCTAAGTATGTTTTTTAATCACTTGATATACAATTTTTAATTAAAGACTCTAGTTTTTCAGGTACACTTTATTTTACCGGGTATTGAACTCCAATTTTAGAGCTTACAAAAAAATACACCATCTCTAATTTTTCAGAAAATGAATCCTCTTGACGAAAGTTATTGCTTTTCTTGTAATTATAGATGTGTATATCTTATATAATGTTAATGAAATGATTAAAATTTCAAGTCAACGAGACCCGATAACCGAGGATAATTGCACAATGATGAAACTTCAGTAGTTCAAATTAGTAGTTGGTAAAATCAGAACTCGCAACTTGCTCCTAATTGTCTAGGTAAGATGCGACAAAAAATTCCTAGTATGTTACATTCTGACAGACACTTTTTTATTGTTATACAGCTGCATTTTGTGGTATCCTACCGTGCCTTAGATATTTTCGATTTTTCAACTGGCAAAACGCGTTTGGTGACCTTGCCGGCCAAGAATGAGTATTGAAATCGCAAAAGCATTCAATAGGCAGACGAATCGTATGTAACCTGACATTGTCCTGTCGAAGGATGACGTTCCATGAAAAGCAGCAAAATGACCTGCTGCAGAAAGGAATAGAGTTCCAGCAGGTGAGTATCTTCATACCGCTTTCTGTTAAGATCAGCAAAGCGAAGAATCATGTCCCATGTGCAGAGATTAGAATGGTGACCTTACATTTTCCCTCCCTGGGTTTCTAGAACTACTTGGATTAAGGACGAGTCCACCTAAATCCAAAATCCTTCCTCTAGTGTGACGTGGATGTGGAAAAGAGGGTGCCAGTTCAGCTATGACTTCGTCACCTTACTGTGGTTCAAAATTAAGAGGCGCTCGGTAATGGACAATTGTTCCAAATCTGCTTACCTTAAGGTACAGTCCGGGGCTCACCTGCACCGCTATGTATGTATGGAGAAAGTAATCACTGTAAATATGCATTGTTAAAATTTTAGGCATTAAAAAGTTCTATTGTTATTACATTTGGGACCAGTTAATTTCAGCAGATTGAGCGCGACAGGCTGATATAGGTGGTTGATGTGAAGCCATCGAAAATGGGTCCAGATTAAAATTTGACAAGAAGACTGACTAAAGAAGCCCGTTTTTGCAAAGTTCACTTTTTCAACTGTTCTTGGTACAAACTGACATGCACGCCCTGATTACACGCCGCTTAATGAGTTGCTCTGTTGCATTCAAATAAAAACATATTTCATAATATCAACTTACTGAAGAAAAATTTGTTTTCATTAATTTCTAAATTAAAATTGCCTATTTAATGACAAAATTTAAACTTGAATTAAAAGTTTGATACAAAATCTCAAGTGGTTATGCCTTAACCAATGATAAATTAATATGATTTATATTTTTTCAATTAAATTATAAGAAAGTTTCTTTAGCATCTGTTAAGCCTACAAATTATTTAGAAACTTCTTATCTCATTCTTGCCATAAGATGTTATATTTATAAACGAGATTTTGAACTATAGAAAAGTGACTATAAATTAAAATCAAGACGATATGATTTGCAGCCTACTTAATAGTAAAATTGGAATCTTTCTGCCTTTATCTATAAGGCCAAAAGAGATATGTTGAAAAATGTAAAATCTAAATAGCAAAACAAGAGTGATTTACTAATCAAAAGACATCTTGCATATAGACAAGCAACGAAGAGAAAACGAGCATTGGCTTGTACTCGTTTGAGAAGTTCTTACATAACTAATTACAGTATTCAACGCTTCAGAATACTTTCACCTTTAACAAAACATTTATATGAGTCATTGCCAAATAAATTTAACTGACAGTAAAATGTAACGACTAGTTGGCTGCTTTTTGCACGATACGTGATACAACTATGCTGGAGCTAGAGCACAATCCAATATGCTTCACACATTTTCTTCAAATTTCTATGCACAGGGTATTAAATCGCTGTTGTTCAACAACATTATAGTGATAAAAAATAATGACTATTAATGTCCTCCAGATTTTCACAGACAAAGTGACAAAAATGAACACGAGAGTTGCATACTCATATTTTTCTCAAAACATCTTTCAATAGCTTTATCATCAAGATTAAAAATCAAGCACTGGTATGTTTGCCTTTCAAAATTAAGAGGATTTTAATGAGAGTCTTAAGGCTGCTAATGTCTGCACAAACAATAAAGATATATGGATTATGACCAACACTTATAGTTTAATCTAACACCTTCAAAACTGGTCACGTATTGATAACAGAGATTTATGCTCTGCTCTATCCCTTCTGAAAAAGCTGTCCTCTTGCATGATGTATATCTAAAGAAGATCATTCACAAGTCAGTTAGTGGATAAAAAAGGCTGATACTTTGGCAAAGGAAGACATTTGAATGGCCTTAACATATGGTTCCTTGACCTTTTTGGAGATCTGCTCAAACGTCAAATCTACCGTAGTTTCATCTTGGTGTTCTCTCCCGGCTTATGGCAGATATGGTGGCAAGCAACTAATAGGTGTTGGCACTTTATGTAAACGTGTACACCTAGCTTTATCTAGACTCCTCAGTGGATACCTGAAATGTCTTAGACTTGACCAAGGACACAAGATCTTCCTCAATATGTATATTACACAATGCAATATCTGAACTACTAATTTCTTAATCTCTTCGCTAAAGCCGCTATAAGTAATTTCGTTTTATAGATCATAGTCACTTTCCAAAAGAGATCAACATCATTTGCTTATTTTCCATTTCATTTATTTACTTATGTATCATTATAACTATCAGCGTTTCAGAAGTTAAGGGGGAGAAATAAAATCTTATTGGGTGTGTGTGTGGATATAACGAATATGAACCAGTTTTACATGTATAGAATTTTAAAAAAGAATTATCACATTCTTAACTAAATAATATTAAACAAAACATTTTTGCATAGCTAATTAAAATTTAAAATTAATATAATTACGGTAATTTTATGAAAATAAGTCCTATGTTAAATAACTGCTAAGTAAAAAATCGAAACTATTTATTAAAGACCACATAATACGTGCTAAAAATCATATGAAAAACAAACTTATCAGTTACAAGAAAAATTTATCACAAATGGAGATTTTTAAATTATAACATAATATTTGAAAAATATATAATTTAAAGATATTTACACATAATGTAGATAAGTAGCTAAAATCACAAAAAATTTTAATCGGTAATTTCTAGAATACAGTACGAACTAAAAAACATCTTACTATATACAACTTAATTTTTTAAAATAACAATATAAAATAATCAATGTCATGCTTTTTAAATTTTCCAAATAATATGGTTTTCGAATAAACTTATATATAATTTAAAACTATTTTATAACTGGAAATATAAGTATATGACAAATGATGTCGAAAAACTGGTAATCAATTATTTTTCCCACTGCACAATGTAGTGACAACTGCAAACATTAATTTTTTTCAGAACCTGTACTGGTAGACGTAAAAAATAATTATTCTTTTCTTCAAAAATAGTTTTGCATCTGCGTCTGTAACAGTATTTACAGAAATTATTTTCCATATAGAAAAACATTATCGCACTTTTTTTTTTTAAATTGATCGAAATCCTTAACCAAGGTACTACAAGATGTGTTCTTTTAAAAAAATATATTTTCGTTTTTTTTTTTTTTTTCAATAGGCCTCCTTGATGTTAACCCATCCTCAATTCGGGAAGGTGGGCCACTGGTGCGGTGCAGTTATCATCCACAAGCAATGGGTCATGACCGCTGCTCACTGCATTTTGAAGTAAGTGAAATTACTACTTTGTTATATATATATATATATATATATATATATATATATATATATATATATATATATATATATATATATATATATATATATATATATATATATATATATATATATATATATATATATATATATATATATATATATATATATATATATATATATATATATATATATATATATATATATATATATATATATATATGCCGGCCAACTTGTCTAGTGGTCAGCGTGCCTGACTACGGATAGGGAGGTCCTGGGTTCGAATCCCAGTTCAGACATGGATGTACTTTTTCTCTCTCTCTATCCTGTCTTTGTCCTTTCCTTGTATGTGTGAATGAAGTATGAATGATGCCTACCCTATAAACGGGTCCCTATGGCATATGTGAGACTGCGATGGTGGCCCACCCCCTGTGGGCCACCATCGCAGTCTCACATATGCCTCACACACCCTCTGTGGGCCCACCCCCTATGGGCCACCATCACACCTATCACAAAATACCCTATCATTTTGTATTACCGGAAGTGGTGCTATGGGATACGCATGTGCTTTGTACTTATCAATAAAACTTAATTAAAATATATCAAAAAAATAAATAAAAGCAGAAAATAATCGAAGGTATGCATTATTATTTGAGTATGGTTATTAAACGAAAGTATGGTGATTATCATCGGACAAATTTGATACATTTTCTGGTAGAAACAAAATATAACTAACATTATGTTTCTAAGTATGCTTAAGTCTAAAAGTATTTATAATTACTGATAACAAATGAAAAAGCAAGAAAACTATATATTTTCATAAAACGGTGTAAAGTTTTGCAGTTTTTGTGGCTAGCAAATATACATATGATCAATATATATAGTTTATGAAGAACGCTGAGTTTATAAACTGAACACAAATTAAATCTAAACAGCTGAACACAAGTATATCTAAACAGCTGAACACAAGTATATCTAAACAGCTGAACACAAGTATATATAAAAATAATATACCCCAGAATATTATGGTGTTAAATTAATTTTAATTTAAAAATTTTCTAAGCAATACTTCAAGAATACCAAATCTGTTGTAGAAATTTTTGTAATTTGCATGTGTCAACATACTAAAAAAAGTATGATCATCCATTCCGTTGTTACAGCCCACTCTTCTCCCTACCCCAGCCCATATTTTGGAAGGTGCGTGTCGGAGACCACAACCTCAAGTTGACCGAAGGACCGGAGAAGACCCTTCAAGTGTCCGAAGTTCACTTCCACTCTTGGTATCATGCCTACGATAAGGATATCGCCCTCCTAAAGCTGGAGAAAGAGATGGAATTCAATGACTATGTCCGGGCGGCTTGCTTGCCGGATGAATATGCTGGATATTTAGGAATGAGATGTGTCGCAACTGGATGGGGAAAGGTGGATTTTGGTAATTTTTTTCATTTGAATGTAACAATAATTTGGTTTTGGACTACTAATTTTAAGATATCTTATGTAGTAGAACATCATTTGACTGGATTAGAAGAAGATCTGAGTAATTGTGTGTGTGTGTGTGCGTGCGTGTGTGTGTGCGTGCGTGTGTGCGTGCGTGTGTGTGTGCGTGCGTGTGTGCGTGCGTGCGTGCGTGCGTGCGTGTGTGCGTGCGTGCGTGCGTGCGTGTGTGCGTGCGTGCGTGCGTGCGTGCGTGCGTGCGTGTGTGCGTGCGTGCGTGTGTGCGTGCGTGCGTGCGTGCGTGCGTGCGTGCGTGCGTGTGTGCGTGCGTGCGTGTGTGCGTGCGTGCGTGTGCGTGGGTGAGTGCGAGCGAGTGTGTGTGGGTGCGTGTGTGTGTGCGTGTGCGTGCGTGCGTGTGTGCGTGCGTGCGTGTGTGCGTGCGTGCGTGTGTGTGTGCGTGCGTGTGTGTGTGCTTGTGTGTGTGCGTGCGTGCGCGCGCGCGTGTGTGTGTGCTTGTGTGTGTGCGTGAGCGTGTGTGTGTGTGCGTGAGCGTGTGTGCGTGAGCGTGTGTGTGTGTGTGCGTGAGCGTGAGCATGTGTGCGTGAGCGTGAGCATGTGTGCGTGAGCGTGAGCGTGTGTGCGTGAGCGTGTGTGTGTGCGTGAGCGTGTGTGTGTGCGTGAGCGTGTGTGTGTGCGTGAGCGTGTGTGTGTGTGTGTGTGTGTGTGTGTGTGTGTGTGTGTGTGTGTGTGTGTGTGTGTGTGTGTGTGTGTGTGTGTGTGTGTGTGATTTATTGATCCTTTCAGTGGATCGATAAATTGAGTACCAAGCATGATTGGGAGTTGAACACTGATGGTTTTGAGTTAGGCTGCACACCTAACCGGGCCATATACTTCGCACTTCAATGCCCATGGTCAGAAATACAGATATGGAACCTGTAGGCCTTGGCCCACATTGGGCTGCTCTGACACCGGTTTAGTTTTTTCTAAGATTTAAATTATGTTATATTAAACTTAAAAGACTTTAGTCAGTGAAGTGTTCTTAATTAAGATTAATTGTGAATCTAAGTAAAACAAAATATTTTTAATTTGAACCCAAATAAATTTAAGGAAATGAATTATAATATATTAAAAATGACAAGTACAATAACAAGTGGCTTAATTTTGTACTTGAAGAAATGCGAAGGGTTAATAAAAAGCCACAAGAAATTAATAAGATTATAATCTTCTTTGTCTCATTCTTCTAAGAAAAATATACTCTCTGTCTGTGACATTTATAACATTTTTCCTTTATCATAAGTAATAGTCCAAATCTATTTTTTATTCTTTACTAGACATAATTCATAGTCTAAGGCTGCTATGATATTTTCATCACCTTATGCCGAGATATATATCTGAGTTATAGTTTTCTTATTCATTAGCTTAAGAATTTTGTCATTTTTAACAGTTATTAAAAAATTAATTATCATAAGTGAAATATTGTAAAGGATTTTTAGAAACGAGTTTGTGTAAGAATAAGATTTCCTCGTGTTCAATAAATTTAGTTAATCCCGCGAATATAAATTTAATGAGCGCTAAAAGTCCTGTGAAAATTATTATAGTAAGAATAATGAGCTTTTGTGTTCCATTTAATATATAACTGAGCAAAATGATACTAACAAAAATGTTAAATAACGTTTACGATATCTTAATTCTCTTATTCGGAATATAAGTTGTTCTTATTTCATAGAGGTATAGTGTTAAAATTTGCTTATTTTAGTTAAACTTGAATAAAATATTGATTGTTTCATATAAAAGGGATTTCAATTCCTTTATTAAGTACATTACGTAATGTGCATCGCTGATTTTTTTTATTTTTTTTTTTTTTTTTATTAAATGACTGATTAACTATCATTAGAGAAAGCTGTATCATCCAAAATAATTTGAACTAAAGTTAAAGATGGGGGGGATGAAAGAGCGTAGTATTATAATCATTTCTTATCGCCATTAACTTAAATTAATCTTACCCAAAAACAAAATTTTCATAACATTTTTCTCTGTATATAATATAAAATTTTTCTAAGAATATATTTCAAGTAAGTTTGACAATTTAAAGAAGTCAAATTACAAATCACTTAAATATTTTTATTTATTTTTTTGTTTCTCATGATATATATATTAGTAGCATAGCTACTATATACCTGTTTGATGGATTCGATACAAAGTAGAATCTCTAAGCACAAATAAAGTTCATATGATTGCATTTCCAAATCTAAATGAAATCTGTTTTATTAGTATTGAGTTTTGATGATGTCATAATAATACAAATTATGTAATATTTCACGAGGATTGCATTTTTTAACTCTATAAGGTCGACAATAATCCTAAAACATTGTTGTGGACAATTATTAAGAAAGGAGATTTTTACTTATTATTACGTTTTAGTTTCCAAAACTTTTTCTCTTATAAGAATGTGAAATTATTAAGAGAGATTTTATGACATGTTTGCAAAATTATAAATGCTTTTTTTTTTCTTGTTGACATTTCTAATGTAGGTTTACTTACATGTATTTTCAAATAATATTTCAAATTATTGCTCTAAAATGTAAATTCTTTTGTTTTATTAAATATACTAAAAGAAAGAGAGAGAGAGTTTGATTGATAAATAAATTATGTCAGAATTTAATTGAAAAGTTGTGCCAAACATTTCACTTATTGAATAGTACCTGTGGTACATCAAAATAGTAATTAATTTTTTTTATTTTAAAGTAATAATTAACTTTTACTCAATACTTATATATTAAGATTTTAAGAGTACATTCTTCTCTAAATAAATACTGCAATTTATTTAAAAACATGGAAAATATTTCCATATTTTTATATATAAAACTTCCTTTTCATATTTTTCATTTTTCAATGAGAATAATAATAATGGATCATTAATTTAAAGCACCATTATTATTGATATCAATTCCAGTAATTTTTAATGCAAAAAGAAATGATAAATAAAAAAGATAAATTTTAGTAAACAGTAAAAATAATCAGACCATTATTTTTGTTGTTATTTTATTTGTGAACAACTGTAGAATGACCGTTATTTTTCTTATCATTCTATCAAATCTTTGATTTTTATCAATGTCTCTATCTTTTTATTTATTTTTTTTAAATTTAATTTAAATTTAATACATAAAATTAACATCTAAGCATTTGCATTTTAATAAATGCAAATGCATAAAAGTGTTTTAAGTAATTTACATAAAAAAAATATTATATATTCCCCTTTAAATATGTCACAAGAAAACGGAAACAGATAAATATTCCAATTCTCTTGAAATTATAATATCTATGTCACAAAAGAAACCAGTCAAACAACCGACTTGTCCTTAGCATTATGTGAAATTATAATTCATAAGTTTGTATAAATGATTAATGTATTCAACAAAAATTTGGGCACAGAGATGCCGTATTATCCAGGATGCTAAATTCTGAATATTTTTGACGATGAAGAAATGTTGCAAAGAGGACATATCGTGACGTGTCTAGTGGCGTAAATACTAGGGTTGCCAAAATGGAATTTTCAGCATGATTCTTATATATCTTCATATGTATAACTCAATAGAAATCAGGTTGCCACGTGCATAAGAAAATCCGCCAAAAAATCACCGGACTCAGAATTTGTACATCCTAGATTATACGGCATCAGTGCCAAAATTTGAATCTATATAAATGTAATGAAATTTATCCGAAGATCTCGATATTAAATTTTACTCAATTATCGCTTCGATCATCTCTAAGATATACGCAAGAGTAACAATTCAAAGGCTTGCCTCCCCAAGCTCGACGGTCATACTATTTTCTTCACAGTGCACAGTTGCAGATTCTAATCGCTCTTAATCAATAGGAAATATGTATAACTTTTCTTTTTGGGTTTTTGTTTCTTTGTGTAAAAACATTTCTGCCTGGTATGGAGTTTGGGAGCTTTTCCAGCTTCGTCTCTTCATAAAAATGAATTCTACTATTTACCAATCAAAGATTAGCTGGAAAGCACAGTGCAAATAGACTATATTTAAATATTTTTCAGCAACATTTAACAACTACGCTGTATTTTACTTGATATCAAATACATAATATAGGAAAAACCCATAATTTTAACAGTTAGATAATTAATTCGGAAAATCAAACAAGTACAACAACAACAAACAATAAAAACTGAGGGATTATGTTAACACACGTATTCCGGAATGTTCTTCTGCTAATGTGGTGCAAAAGGAGAGTGCAGTTTAGGTGGCAATCAATGTGCAATTTTGAGGCTGGCTGCTGACCGAGAGATTAACATCCCAATCTTCGAAGCAGTAAGTCCCGGATTCGAATCTTGGTTTGCTCATGGATGTTTTTTCTTTGTTTTTGTCTTTCTTCATCAATTCACTTTCGGGACGATGATGGTACATCCACTGAGTGCAGCAATATATGAGATGCCATCACCTTGCTCTATTATAGATCTGAATAAAGGCCTAAGGGCACCGGGGCATTAGAAAAAAAGTACAGATTTGAATCATGAGAGGAAAGTAACGCAGTTGTCACTTAAGCTGACATACTTCTTCCACACCACTCTTGTGGATGAACATTCAAGAATTCGTGTATTAACATAATCCCTTAGGTTATTTTATAGGAATACCGAAAACGCGCGCACTCAGTGTTGGAAGAAAGAAAATCATTTAAAGTAGTTTCAAAATTTTTAAAGAAACGGTAATGGTTTTTTAATTATACGAAAAAAATTTCGTTTGTTTTATTTTAATATTATAAAAGAATAATTGAAATTATGATTTAATAAACTGTCTTCGAGATACTTATATATATGGTTTCATAGGCATTTTTCACAGAATAAAATCACTCTTATAGAAAATCATTAATCTTATAAATATAGTCAAATTTAAAAAAGTTTTACTGGTAGTTTTAATTACATTTAACAGAACTTTTTTTGTAAGACGATAAACGTATGTGGGACTTTATATCCTGATATAACAATAAACAGAAACTTTATAAACCTATGTGGGGCTTTATATCCTGATATAACAATAAACAGTAACTTTGTAAATCAACTTTTGTGGGGCTTTATATCCTGTATAACAATAAACAGTAACTTTATATCCAGATATTTATATCTTGAGATAAAACAGAGCTTCTTCATACAATGAAATCAATATTTAAAATTCTGGAGGTTTCATTAGATACAACAATTAATATCCTATCAACCTTATTGAATGTAGCTTCTTGAACTAATAAATTAGAAAGTAGCAAAATGAGATTAATTTACAAGAGCAATTAAATTAATATTTGGTGAAAAAGTATTCTGAGATGAATGAATTCATAGGATAACATGAATTATCATGTTACATTCATTTTTGGGAATTTATTAAAATAATAATTAAATCCTACTAGCCGGAAGTTATATATATGCAAATTACATGAATTTTTTTAAGAAAATTTCCATATATATGAATATAAAGAAAACTTTTTTTATGTTCAATATTAAGTAATAGAGACATTAATAAAGTATCAAGCGTTTTGTCAAAATAGATATGCTCCTTAATGTCTGAATTTTATTTATATGTTGCCAATATTGTATTCTTTTTCTACTGTATGATCACTTGATCCAATAAAATTTAATGTCCAAAGTTCAAAGTACTCATAAATGTCGAACCTTTTCTACTATTTTACAGTCATTAAATTTTTTTCCCATTTCAATGATTATTCTGGAATAGCGAAAATAAATTTTATCCATAATATAATGGATAAAAATGAAAAAATATTCGTCTTCAACTTCTAATAACTTGATATTAGTAGAAATTTAATAAATAAATCCTCAATATATCATTTGAAGTTTGTGTTGTATGCTTATAATATTTTATGTGAAATATCATCATAATTTGCAGAAGCGTAAAATTGTATTGAAATCCATATAGTTGATTGTCTTTCTTAAAATTTAATATTGAAAACAAATTAATAGAAGTTAATGAAAAACAAAAAAAACTTTAAAAAATATTTCTTATCTGAGTGAATATTATTATTTAATTTTTTTTAAATTTAAACAAGTAATTATTTTAAATAGAATAATAATATAAACTATACGTTTTTACGTATAATTTATATTATTATATATTAGAAATATTAATCTTAAATATTATAATTGTGCAAAATTGCAGTTTAACAAAAAAAAAAATAGTAATTTTTATTAAATTAATCATAAGCTTATTGCGACACATAAAATAGAAAGTAAAATGTAAAATTAGACCAAATTATTGAATGATTGATATTTAAATGAGAATGAATAATATTAAGGTAGTTTTAGAGATAAACAGTTTTAGACTATTCATAGTTGTATATCTGTCTTAAAATTTAATGTAAACTGCAAATTCGAAATAATAACAAAAAAAATATTCTAAATTAAAAAGGAAAACTATTTCTCGATTAGTGTTTATATATGTACCTACCTATGTATGGATGCTTGTATGTATGCTTGTATACATCATAATCAGAAAATATTACATTATTATCCAAATTAATTCATCTTAAATCCAAATTAAATATTTTTATTGTATTTTAAACATATATATAAATTAATATTTTTCCCTTCACTTTATTATTTCTATTTTAATTTCTCATTATTTCAATAAAATACCACTCTGCATAGCTGTACACATATCCTTAAAAAATATATTTGCTGCACAATTTCCATCTGAAAACAATGAATTTGTAAAAACTGGAGAAATTTTTATTTAAAAAAAAGGGGAATTTTTTGGCACATTTTTTATATACAACCAAATTATTTCTACCTTTCGTAATTCTATTACTCTGCCATCTATCGGTAAATAATGAAAATATAAATGGAGAAAGATTAACTTTCTAATTAATTGCTTTACAGTCATATTTTACAAAATCATGTTTAACAGTCAATTTTCTAAATTTCTTTGTATTTTTAATAGTCCTTATTTTCTTTTCAAGTTAATGGACTTTTATAAATATTTATTTCTCATTTATAAATGTGTTTATCTTACTTGAAAATGTCGTTAGACATGTGTACTTCTAAAAATCAAGTTCGTTTAACATAACCTTTTTAAAAGCATTAAGTTAAAAAAAACTTGTAAAATTTATTTTAAAAAATAATCATTTATATAATTAATGGTTATTATTCATGGCAATCAAGAATTCTGCTTGAATTAATTATGTACTATAGAAACAGTTTTCAAAGGTAAAAAACTGTGTGTTAATAAAAATCTCAATTGAAAAATATTTTCACATTAGTTACAACATTCTAATAAGATTGCTTACTTTTGTTTTAAGACTATTTTATACTATGAATAATGATTTTTATTAGTCAGAATTATTTTTCAATGTAATATATATCATTTAAATGTCATTTATAAAAATACTAACAGAAAAACTGCTAATTATTTGTGAAATTCAATTATTATTGTGAATTAAATTATAATGTTTATTATATGTAAAAATCAAATATTTTACTAAATTTGGTCTCGGAACTTTCCTCCAAATGTCATGATCAATACTTAGACGAATTATTATAAAATAGCTTATACAGAAAAAAATAATATCAATTAAGGTTTTTTCTGCGATAATTTCTTATAATTTTTTAAGGGGTCAGCTATTGAAAAAATGGTATTCTTTTTTTGTTTGTGAAAAGTAAATTTCTCTTCTACTGAAATATTAAAAAAAAAAAAAAAAAAAAAAAAACTATACAAGAATACTTTGAACCTTAAATGGTATACACATGTTTTGCAAATGCTTAATTTTAATTACAAATCCGATTTCTGTGATCACTTAATATCTGTTGGATGTCGCAGACGAATGTAATAAACCATAAATGAGAAACATTGTTGAATTAATGTCAAAAGAATATTTTTATCATCAGAGTTTAAAGAGAACAATCAAATATATATATTTTTAAAAATTCATTATTAATTGCATAAAAATTGTCAAAAAAAAAATTGCAACCTGTGAAAGTTTCTAAACATTCGTTAAAAACGTATAATACGTATGCACGTGTTGTCCATGTTGTTTGATATGCTTGAAATGTCAACGATCATGATTTATTTCTACTTAAAGAAATTAATTTTGCATGTGCTAAACTGTATGGTTAATATTCTGAGCTGCAGTTTAATAGTTCGTGGGTTCGATTCCTTCACTGGATGAGGAAAATTACAATGGTTCTGGATTCATTTGGTTTTGGATCTAATGTAAGCTAAGATCCTGTAGAATTTGCCTGTGGGTGCAAAAAGAACATCGTAAATTCCAACCACATGCTCCTTAACCGTTCTCATAAATTTAACTTTGTATTAAACGCTTATATTTTCAAATTGAGAAATTTTAAAAAATGTACATAACATGCTAAAAATCTTCTTTTTAAATCCTCCAATTACTTTTCTTGTGCGATTACAATAAAATAATAAGGTATGCTGCAATGAAAATATTAATGTTTGTAGCAAAATAATGTATATATGAACGAAATTCCTTTGTAAAATTATACTTATTTAATAAACGTTGTAAGAAGAACATTGGTGAGAGGAAATCACATTTTTCTTCCCTCCATTGTACATAGATATGATACAGTCTGGTAGATGATTTAATGACCAAAGACCATTGTAAGACATTTTAATATCCACCTCCTAAACTACTTTAAGGGAGAATTTTTCATACAATGTGGGACGTATTAGCATGTCGTAAGATAGGAAGCCAGGAAAACTCTCAAGCACCCACCCCGACAGATATGTATGCAAAAAGCAAATGCTCAACATCCATCTCCCAATTGTATATGCAAGTAATATTTAATTCTCTAAGACAAAATGCCTAACAATTTGATTAATTAAGTCATATTAGATTTTATGAAATGCGAAAATAGTGTTTAAGATTAATATTATTATTAATGATATGTTGACTTTTATTATTTAGAACAAAATCATATTGCCGTAAATAAAAGAATAATTAAAAATTGTAAAAATATTTTAATTTAGCTGAGTTAAGTTTATTGTTATTACTTAATTATTTAAATGCTGTAACGTTAATCTTACATATATATACATACATGGCGGTGTAGGTGAGCTCCGGATTCTACCTTTAGGTTAAAGGGTTTGGAATACTCACCTATTATCAAGTCCCTCATAATTTTGAACCACTGTTTGGTAACGAGGTTACACCTGCTGGCACCCTCCTCTCCACATCCACACCACGCCAGTGGAAGAACTTTTGGTGTCACATATTAACGCGGACACGTCCCCAACCTACAGAGCTACACCAACCCAGTGAGGGAGCATTCATGGTCACCATCCCAATCACTGCCAGCTGCAAATGATACTTCACTTTGCTAATCTTAGCGGAAGCTCCTGATTCACTGGAGCTCGATCTTCAAGTCTTCGCTGGAAAAACATTTTTCGGTTTCCAGAAGTCAAGATTTTTAAGTAGGAATGTAAAATGAACAAATATAAATGTGTCTTGTGTAGGTTATGACACTTGCGTGCGTTTTTATAATGAAATTATGTGTTCTTCTGTGTGTTAGTAAAATTTAAATGAATATAAGAAACCTAAGTGAAATTATGGGATCATTTATCTCGGTTCGTACACTACAATAGTATTTATATTGCATATAAAATTTCTTCACACTCAAGGAAAAAATATTAAAATAGTTATGTATTCCTATTTCATGGAAGATAAATTTGTCGATGGAAATAGAAAATAAATAATTTAATCATTATCATCTAGAATATTTGCAGCTTTTTTTATACTGTATCACAATTGCTGGAAAACAAGGTCATAGTAGAAATAGTTATAAATGATTAAGAAAGAAAATAAAGCAGGATATATATTTTAAATGAATATAGTTATATTTCTGTTATTTGACTCATCGAATGGCGTTAACTCAACTATGTATGCAAATATATAGTAAAGTAAATCAATACAAAATTACGCAATATTGACAGACAATTTAGAAATGAAATTTTTATGAAACGCAATGTCTTTGCCCGTTTCTTTTTAATAAAAATGTTAAAGCGTTGAGTTGTTTATTGAACAATAGAACTGTGAAGGCATAACATTGAAAGAGAAATATAAAGCATACCTGAAAGGGCGTAATCCTAGATTCCATTTCCTGTGACAGAAAAATGGATGAAGTTCCAAAGGCTTCGTATTGAAGCAAAAAATCATAAAGTGTGAACAAATTTCAAATGTTAAATTTATTATACAACGGACTATGCTAGATATTATCGAAAACGCTTATGTCCAAAAAAATAGGGATAAAAAGTAGAGCTATAACGATCGAACCATATTTGCAATAAATTTCGGCTGCTGAGAGCATTATTGAAAATTATATAGAAAATAAAAAATAAAGTAAAGTTGATTATATAATCCATGTGTGGTTTTCTTGAATAATTGGAATAGTTGGAAATCTGGTTTGAAACATCCATCTGGCAATTTTTTTAAAAAAAAAAAAAAACTATATTTCAACATATATCATCTGTAGCCGACAACATTTTACATGTGATTTAATTAGTATATTATCATACAGAAGCATTATATAGGCAGTTTTACAATTCATTTTCAATGAATTGATGCGCTTTTTCGGCATCAAGTAAAATATCAATTATGTCGATACACGACTTGCACATAAGCGATACATGAAAGGTCACAAAATGAGGAAAGAATGTGAACTTGCTCTTGTTGATCGCACGAGGACCTGTCAAATAAATAAGAAAATGATTTATTGCTCACAAAAGAACGTCATTTTCATACTCGGATCTTCGCAACAGACCTCATAAATTATTTATTAGAGACTTCGATCCACGAATATTTGAGTGTAGAATGTATGCAATGGTCCTCCTTTTTTTCCTTTGACTTCTTTCTCCAAATAGTTACTGTTGAACAAAACGATAATATAAAATTGTGGATTTTAATGATGTAAGATAATACATGCTAATGAATTTTCTTACATATCTAATCTATCGTTTTTAACGTAATTTTATATTGTTCTTTTACTTGTTTTTTTTTCCCTTTAATTTTTTTTCTTTCTTAATATTCATACATACATACATACATGGCAGCGCAGACAAGCAATGTAATTTAAGTATATTGATTTGAAATATTCATCTACCACTAAGTGTCTTGTAATTTTAAACTACTGTCAGTGACATGGTCCCACTTGAGCTAGCACCTCCTCTTTTCATCCACGTCCCACCAAACCAGAAGAAGGACTTTGGACTTCAGAAATTAACATGGATTCATCCCTAAACCTCTATACTCCAGCAACTCAATAATGGAGAATGTGGTGATCTTCCTTATATCGCTACCACCTGCAATCGCTACTTCACTTTTGTTGATATTACGGGAAGGTTTCAGAAACTATAGAGTTGCTGGGCCTCTCCTAATATTCATAGCAAGATAACTTTTAATTAAATAATATATAACCATTTGTGTTTCTTTAGACACTCACAGGGATTAAAATCTAATAATTGTTTCTCTGCTTTTACCTCACAAATTCATTTGGGAGCAACCTATTACACAATATAATTACTTATCTGGCAGTATAATGTTATTTTTAGATTGTTGGTTTGCATAGCTTCATTATTTTTGTTTTTAAATTAATGAATTTAAAATAACATTATATTTGCAAATAAACTGTGCCATACATTTTTAATCGTGCATTTTAAAACATCAATTTCTATATTTATTTGAAAAACTAACTTTTTGTTTTAGTTCTAATGAAATTTGCATAATATGAAACGATTAAAATAACAAAATAAAGTCATGATATAAATGATTCATATATAAAGTCATGATTTAAACAATTCATATAAAGTTATGCTATAAATGATTTTTATACAGTTGTGATATAAACGATTCATATATAAAAAAAAGTCATGATATAAATTATTTAAATACAGTCATGATATAAACGATTCATATAAAGTCATGATATAAATGACTCATATACAGTCATGATATAAGCGATTCATATAAAATCATGGTATAAATGATTCAAATACAGTAATGATATAAACGATTCATATAAAGTCATGATATAAATTATTCAAATACAGTCATGATATAAATGATTCATATATAAAGTCATGATATAAATGATTCAGTATCAATACGCCTTACTTAGCCAACTTTCCTGGTTAACGAAATTTGACATATATCACAATTTTGAATACTCAGTTTACGATTTAATCTACATTTTTAATTATAATATTATACAATCCTTATCGTTAACACATTTATTTAATTTTCCAATAAATGTTTTAATTATGTTTATGAAAACGACAGTTATGAGAAAAACTAAATGATATTTGTCTCAATGTAAGGTAATATGAATATAAAGTCATTAATACAACTAATAATAAAAAAATTACTTCTTTTAATAAAGCAATTTTTACTTGATAATGTAACTGTTTGTTATCACATTTTGCTTTTTTTTTTTTCTTTTCAGATAAACGGGGCTCCAATGTCTTGAGAGAAGTAGAGATTCAAGTCTTGGATAATCACGTGTGTCATCAAGCTTACTTCCCCACCTACAAAATTCCCATCAAAAGTTGGCATCTCTGTGCGGGTGAATTAGAGGGTGGTAAAGGCACTTGTCAGGTATTATATCGGCTAGAAACTCAGCCTCTCTTATTTTATTATGGATAAAAAATAATAGATTTTATGTTCTATAATGAAAAATGCAGTTTTGAGTATCAAGACAGAAACTATTTTCTGGCATATAATATTCTTTATTATGATTGGAAATTAATTCCTCCCTAAGTTTACAGTAAATCACTATTTCTTCTCAATCAGTTAACTCTCATATAGAATTAAGAAAATCATTCTCAATTTTATTTTTTTAGTTTTAGAACTAAGTGATTTATATTTTAAAGATTTTAATAGAGTTGTTTCTATAAATATATTTAAATATAATAACATTAATTTTTACGTTTAGAAATGAATGCAATAGGAAATGTTTAAACTCCTGTACGACTTGAAATTTTATTTATTCAAATTTTAAAAAAAATATCAAATGGACTTTGGTGTATGATTACAGAACAATTTCTTGACGTAGAGAAATTATTTAATAATTAAAAGTAGGCCAAAAGATTTATTAATGCATAGGAAGAAATCACTGCATAATATGTATGGTATTTGAGACATAACATTTATGTTTAGGTCTTCACCTTTCAGATATATATATATATATATATATATATATATATATATATATATATATATATATATATATATATATATATATATATAGTTACTGTTGAGCCTTGTCACTTCTTATAAATTGATAGTGTTAATTATCTTAAGATTTATCAGCAACGTCTGCTTCTTCTAGAAAATACACTGATCACTTACAATATGCTTCTGTTCCCTTTTTTAGAGAAACATTTCTCTTAACTTTATTTTATAAATTATAAATGCATTAGAAAACATAACATTTATGAGAAAGCTACACATGATTAATAATATAGCAACTGTAGGATATATGGTAAGAGTTATTTTAATACCATACGGATTGTATGTCTTGTGTTTGTAATATAGAGTAAAATAGTAATGATATAATTTGAATCTTAACCTCCTACTGGAGTAGTTCTGAAAATTATAGTGATTTGTACAGCTAAATTAGTCAGTAAATTAAAATTAATGGCATATATAGTAATCATGATACGTAACTTATTAACTGTAACTTGTACAATGCATGAAATAGTAATTGTAGAATACTGAATTGTAATTGTAATTTGTACATTAATGTTACATTACAGCAGGATAAAGGATTATTGGTAACAATAAGAAATCTTATAAATAATGGATTTTTTGGCAGGATTAGAAATAATATTGTATTAATAAATACCGAAATCTAATGTTGTATTTATTGAATGGAAGTTATTAATCTAGGAGAATTCACTATACATAATAAAATACTCAAAACAAATACTTTTTTTTTTTTTTTTTTTTTTTTTGTTAAAACAAAAACTTTTGATAGTTCTATTTTTATTTCTATTGCTTTTACAGGTTGTTTGCTTGTTTTTATAATCATTGATAAGATTAAAGTGTTAGATAATTTCTTTGTTGATATTGAATTCATTTAAATCACTCTACTTATAATTCCTTTCATCTTATTTTCTGTAAAGGAAAAACATCTTTTATCATGAAAAATATTATTTGATCCTCAATGGGCTTGAGTATTTTAAAAAATGTGCACAGAAACTGAATTCTTACTTTACACTATTTAAAAGAAGAAAAAAAATATTTATCATATATATTATATTGCCTATATTTGAAAGGAAAATATTTATAATAAATAATAATTATCTTTTCAAAACTCCTATCTATAGAATATAATATTTATTATCAACATTTTATAGTTAGAAGAATTGTTATAAAAAAATAGCTTAATTCATATAGTGGAAAGGAAAATTTATGAAATAACATTATGAAACCATTTATAAACAGTGGAGAAAATGTAAACTAAGACCTCTCCATAATCTGTACGATAAAAATGTTTGTTTTATATATAAATCACACTTGGCAAAATCTTTTTTTCTCTGCAGGGTGATTCTGGTGGACCGTTGCAATGTTTGATGAACGGCCAGTACTATGTTGCTGGAATTACATCCTTTGGTTCCGGATGTGCGAAAGAAGGCTTTCCCGATATTTACACCAGAGTCAGTTACTTTGCCGATTGGATAGAAGAAATCATGTCAAGACCACCTGCTGGAAAATAGACATATAAATCTCAGAAACAAAAAAAATGGCTGAAAGATAAAATTAGAGAAATTATAAAAAGCGGTATGAAATATACTATGAAATGGATTTATCACTCCCAAACTTTAATAGAAAAACATCATTTGAAAGAACTCAGCACTACCAAACCTTCATACATGTATATAAATTTATATTAACTATTTCCTTTAGAGATGTGAATCCTTTTATTTCTCGAAATTGAATCACTTGAATCTTTGAAATCCTTAAGCCTAGGGAATCTTTCGTGTGGTAGTAAATAATAATAAAAAGCTTAATATTCTTGATTTTTATTCTTGGTATTAAAAGTTCTTTGCACAAGTAAATCTTGTAAATGTAAAACGGAAGAACTGTACAAGCAAACTGTATATCAATATAGTTAAATGAAAACTGTGAAATTAATTACTTAAATCATAAATGTAATAAAAATATTTAATTCATAATAATTAACTTATTAATCACAGTAAGTTTATACATTTCTCTTCCATAATATACAAAAAATTATAAATATTTATTTATATTTAACATTTGATTTAATTATGTAAAATGCAATGAATATTTGTAATGTATGAACAAACCATTTCTTTTTAATTCTCAAAATGAATAGTTGATGACGCAATTTTAATGAGATTTATTTAAAATTATAATAAAAACGGTATTTCGTTTTAAATTTTTTTTCGTACTAAAATATTTTTTACACTTTCGTATGTAATATTTTTTATAAAATATTATTTTATTAATTTACACACACACACACACACACTTTTGTAAAATGTTGCATTTTGATGAATATAATTTTTATGAAATATGGTTTTAACTTTGAAACGACAACATTTGAAACACAATTTTACTAATTTTAATTTTTTAGAAAAAATCGTATTATTATAAAATTAAGGAAATCTATTATTTCCAAAATATCATAATAATGCTAAACCAACAGTTAATATTTTAATGATTTAAATTCCTTAACGAATGCATTATTATCAAAACAATTAATCAAAAAAAAATTTAACCTAATATAAAAGTTGGAATTTTTAAGGATTAATATTTCTGTTGTGTATATCACCGACATTTGTAGCCATGGAAACCATATTTTCCCACTATTATGTTAAATATGTAAATACATTATGTAACAATAAAAAAAAATTTTGTGAATAAAATGTATGCTTTTGTGAATGCGAGTATGAACGTTCTATAATTCACGAAAATAAAAGTACATGAACGTGCTAATGCTAAATATTTTTTTTTTTTTAATTTTTAAACTAAAGGTAAAATTTTAGTATTTGTATATTTAGATTAGAGCTTTTGTTTATTTATTTAGTCTTTGTTAAATACTTAGCTCTAAGTATTTCAAAGATAAATAATAAAATAAATAATATTTTAAACATTTCAAAGAGTTTATTGTTGCAATATCTTACTTCCTTATTTGGAAACAATTAGGGAAATTTTATATGGAGGCCTAATGTTATAAATAACCTAATAATTACAATTTTGATATTTGACAATAATGATTTAAAGAACTTATTATGATTTATATGCGTATGAAAGCCGACCGATGGGTGAATGTTTAGCGCTCCTGACTCCTGAACTGTGGGTCCCGGATTCGAATCCCGGTTCAGGCACGGATGTTACTTTCTCTCTGTGTGTATCTCTGTCCCTTCTTCTGTGTTAATGTATGAATGTGGCTCACCCTATAAACGGGTTTGTGGTGATATGGCGCGGGCAACGCTACTCGCCTCGATGACTTGGTTCACAGGTGCTCTCTGGCTAACGACAAATGAGTAGCAGTTTCCGGCCTTGTTTTGGCAAAATGTTCGTCACCCAAGTGCCCGCCGTTGGAAAAAAACTATACGTTTATGAAAAGTCATGAAGGTGATTTATACTTTCGATTGCAAATTAATTACATTCATTATATTAATTACGGGGCTAAAAATATCAATTTGTGAAAAGTTTATTTTACTTACTATGTTATAATGCGAAAAATATATTGTCTATTTAATTACATTTTTTGTTCAAATATCGTTTTTAACAATTAAATTTATGGAATTTCTATTTGAAAATTTCTACTCATCTAGTTCCACAATCATCCAGATACAGTAATTGTGTATATTTGTACGTTACAACACACTAGAACTATCAAGCAACATGATTTTCTCCCTTCTAAATTTGTTAAACATCTAAAATTTTTGTACCTGAATTTGATTTTGAAACTGAAAGATTTCTATGCTTGTATTAAACATTATGACGAAGGAAAGTACATTTATATCTATACAAATTTAAAATGTTAACTTATCCCGTAAACTTCTGATTATTATCTAAGTATATGCAATTTATACTAGTAGGTACACTAGTAGGGCTAATAGGGCATCGGCCTTCCATCTTTAGACCAAGGGTACAATGGTCTGAAGAAAATTTCTTCCCCCTTCGGATCAATGTCAAGATTGAGGGAATGGATCCTTTGGTGGTGCCATTTATCAGAGCATTTAAAGAGTAAAGATGTAATATCACCTTCGAGATGTTCTGATTAAAACGAAAGACGCTCCGTATTGACTTAAATTCTCACAGCGAAGGCATAACGAGCTTGGCTTGTCCAAGTGTCATAAGTAACAACATAAAATAGCAAAAATTTTAACATTATCATTGCCAAAATATCTGTAATAAAATTGCTGAGAACAAATTATCCAAATCAATCCAATGAATCTAGGAAATATCTTTAGCAATTTATTAAAAAAGGAATCAGGGAAATATACCTGTACACTATAAACAATAATGCGATTATAACTAAGTTTAAAATCCCAGTTGTCAAACACAGGAAGATTCAAGCTCAAGTAAACACGCAGAAGTAACTGTTAAATTTCCTCACATTTCAATTTCAATAAAATTTTATAAAACGTCATATTTTAAAGAAACATGAGTGGTTTCTTATGAGAGGAGAGAAAACTGGATATTTGAAAATCATTCTATGTCAAAAATAAAGGAATAATTTCAGTCAAAAAATAAAAGTTTCAGCCTAATATAGTAGTAATGAATCATAAATAAAACATAAATACAACATTAATAAATAAGCTATTTCAAAAAAATTTAAATATCAATACAATATAATCATAATTCTTCTTCTTCAGCACGACAGCCCAGGGTAATAGCAAGTTGAAAAAGTATTTCACTCCACTTTAAAATAGACGAAACATGAAAATATTTCCAAGAGGGTGATTTACAAATTTACCTGCTACTTTAACTCAGATTGAAATTTAAAAATATTTTAACAGACAATGCTAATATTAATCATGTTAAAATGTGAAATATATCTAAAACTTTAATTATAGTAATCATGGCTGACTTTAGATCAAATTGTTATATAGATAGTAAGTGTATCTCTTCGTATATGATTTTTTCTCACCAAAATCGCATCATATAACACTTGTTTGGATAATTATGTAAAAACTTATGTTCCAGAATCCTTAAAAAGCTTTGCAAAAACTATGTTGATGTCAAAGTCTTGTAAATCCCTATTTTCTTACTTTCTGTAAAATCCTAAAAAATATGTGAACTTATTGTGATTTTCATAAGCTTAGTAATAGGGTTTTTTTAATTTTTTATTTGATTAAAGATGAGTAAGAATAATTTAATTTGTAAAAACATTTTTTTATAAATCAAAATTTTGACATTCCCAGTTCAAATTAAAATGATTCATAATTTTCAAGTAACAAACTAATCATAATTTACTAGCAATTACTTCGGAATCGAATCTTACCAACAAATTTGTTATTACAGCTTTAAAGCCTATAATTATAATATATTTAATCAATACTTTTAAATTTTTAAATACATTTTTGAAACTTAAATGGTGTTTCAATTTTAAAGATACTTAAATATTTAAATAATTTGAATTTATAAAATATCAAACCAAACATTAAATCTCCAGTGTCACACAGAATATAAAATTTAAAACTATATATATTATTTTCAAACTGTTATTGTTAACAACTATAATTTTTATTTGCATTCTGCTAAAATTTAATTTTAATAAGATTAAATAGCAACGAGTGGTATTAAGGTATCATGCGATCCATTTTTTGATGACTCATAATAATGCTTACTAATAATATTTGCTCCTTCACGAATATGAAGAGCCATTTAATAGTTTCAGTGACTTACACTCTTAAGGTTTGAATGTCCAGCTGCATATATTTACTTATTCAGAAAATAAAGATTTGATCTGGAAAAAAAAAAAAAAAAGAAGCCAAAGCTGAGGAAATGCAGTATCACGAAAGTCTGCAGAACCTAGAAATAAACACTTACTGATGCATAATAATTTTCTCATTGAAAATCTTATTCATTTGGACGTAAAAGTGTATCTAATAAACATATGATTTCTTGATATATTTTAGCGAAATCCTTATACATTCCTCTACTATGTTGAAGTTTTTGTTTGAAAGTATTTTGTGAGATTACATTACATACTACATTATATAATGAAGTATTTAATGTAATCTCAGAAATGCATATATTGTGTGTGTGTGTGTGTGTGTGTGTGTGTGTGTGTGTGTGTGTGTGTGTGTGTGTGTGTGTGCGTGCGTGCGTGCGCGCGCGCGAGAGAGAGAAAGCGAATGCGTATCCGGATTTGATATCAGCCACTCGTAGATTAGTATGTAGCACTTTTGTCATCGCATGAAATCGTTATCTGCAATATCAATACATGTAATATGAAACGTTATCGAAAAAAATATAATAATATTGATAATGCTGTAGATATTATAGTTATTTTATATAAATAAATAAAAATATTTTAGCAAATATATTTCTTTGTGTAAAGTCCAAAATATATAAAATATTTCTATTATTTTTTTAATAGTTTTATTTATTAGACTTTTACAAAATATCACTATATAATATAATTAAAAGCATTATTGGTCTTCTAAATAAATGCTGATGAATAAAATGATCGTATGTTGCATTTAAAAAAAATGAACTGTCTGGGTAACATAAACATGTCTTAAAGGACAACCTCAATTAAGTAATATAAGACTTAATTAAATAGGTCTCAAATGAGAAACAAAGATAATTTATACAATCAAAATAGTATTCTTGTGGAAAATGTTGCATCGACGTTCTTGGTAATGAAGTGTTTGAGTTTGATTCCAATCACTGTTAAATATACAGTGATGAATATCACATTTCTGCTTTCTCTCTGCACATCCTATAGAGTGGGTGCTTGGGAGTTTACCGAATTCCTTCCCTTGAAACACATAAATATGGCTCTCTATCTATGATTTATATACTGAAGAAAGAAATCGTGTTAGATCCCCTACACAGAATCTACGGAACCAAATTTGAAAGATATATGAAATTTCTAGTAGTCTAAATTTCTAAGAAATCTATCTTATCATAACTTTATTATGCAAATAAATAGATACAATATATTTTAAAAGAGAGTTACATTTTTTTTAAAATGATTTGCTCAACTAGATCATTCAGTATTCAAAAATTTGTTAATATGAAATTTAACAAATGTTTGGTAAGTAAAGTTATTTGACTTTTGTATCATTCTCCTAGAAACCAAGTTTTTTTCCCCCTATTGTGGTAGTTAGATAACAAATTAGAATCCTCTGAAATATATGTTATTAAGACTTCTACTATTTAAGCGGAAATCATGAGATTTGCTCAATTTAAATACTTTTTAATTTTTTGAATATTAATTAGCCGCTGATTAAATTTAAAAAATATTTATGACAACACTGACCATTTAAAAAATACAGTGGGCTATCCAATTAAATCATATAATGCGAGAAAGCCTTTTCAAGATTCTGTATCAAGGACACTTCAAAAGGACTGACTTAAAAAATTTAATAATTTATGCTTAAAAGCAATATAAAATTTGAAACCAGGTCTTTCTTGACTTACTTTACAATATGTACTGATTTAATATTTTTTTTGTATGTATTTGAATATATTTGGAAAAAAGAAAAATTTTGAAAAATTATTTATAAAAATGCTTGTCACTAAAAAGTCGCCAAGAATGAAGATATTGGGCGAGAAATTGTGTGGGAGCAACGATCCGAAACATCTATATTCTCTGACGTCATCCAAAGGTGTTTCGAATGGCTTGAGGCGAAGAAGTGAGGCGTAGCTAGAAGTTTGGCATCTTTTGCTCAGGTGTGCGCGGTAATGATTTCATGAAGAATTAAACTCGTGGGAATTCTTTCCAGTCGTTAAAAGATAAAAATATTATTAGAAGAAAAAAAAAAAAAAAAAAAAAAAAAAAAAAGACCGTGGGGGAGTAGGAGCCTTTCTTCCAAAAAGTCGATGCCATTTCATTTTAGACCGGGGAAAGTCATCAAATAAATAGTTTTAAAATTATTCCCCAAAAAATATTACGGGAAAATTTCTATCTATCAAAAGCTCTTAGTTATAAATGAAATTAAGAGAAAGTCTATATATAAATAAATTATAATTATCTTATGAGAAACAAATAAAAAAATATTGAAAGAAAATAAGAAGCTTGACTATAAAAAAATTTATGGAATTAGGGAAAAATATTTAAATCATGGATGATTAATAATTTAAAATAATCAATAAAAAGTAATAACCAAAAGAAGGAATTAAACTTTTGTATAAAGTCGCTTCGAAATTTGCCCAAACTATTAACTTTTTTAATATTTATAAAAAACGAAAAACTTCTAATTCAAATTTATAAAATTATACTTAAACTTTCATTTTTCACAATTGGATGATATTTTTTGCTATCGTAAATTTAATCTTCTTCGAAATAAAATATATTTTAAAACAGTATAATAGATAAAATTTTTAGGTTTTCATTAACCTCAAATCTAAAGAATTCCTGCAATGAATTTTAAAAAAATTGCTGTCTCAATAGTTTATAAGTTTTAAAAAAAACAAGATGTGTGTGTAATACATTTTTCCTTTATTTTAATTTGATGTTTCATGCTATAAAATAAAGTTCTCGCTTATGGATCAGTTCTTAAATTAAGACGGGTTGTCATTAAAAGTGTTTCATAAATTTCTGAGTTTTAGTTTAATATCAAATTCATAATTTAAACTTGCTTACTTAATTATTTTTTTCTTAATATCGTTTATAATTTCCAATGGCATTATTAATAAATTAACTTTCATTCTTATAAAAAGAATTATAATTTAATTAAACAGAAAAAGCATTTATTTTTACTCAAAAAATCTAATCAATAACAAAAAAATGGTGCAGACAAGTAACGATATCAACAAATAAAACAATTCCTTCAGCTGGGTTGACAGTGAATTATTATAAATGCATGTTTTTTTGTTTTTCAACAAAAATCAAAAAACTGCTTAAGTTATACTTAAAAAAGAAATTCTTCATAGATAAAATAATAATCTATTAAAATACATTAAATAGTCTCTAAATTATTAAAGAATATTAGATAAAAAAAAGCCTTTTTTTCTTCAATTTAGTCAACAGTAAAATGTGTGGATAAAACATCGTAGAAGTTAAATATATCTCACTTCTGTTTCATTGCATATGTAATGCATGTACTAATCTACGATAAATTTGATTCATTAAATGAATGTTTAGGAAAACTTTATATATATATATATATATATATATATATATATATATATATATATATATATATATATATATATATATATATATATATATATATATATATATATATATATATATATATATATATATATATATATATAATCTTGCCCGAAATACCAATGTACTAATTGAAAAAATTCTATCCGAGTCTTTTGCAAATATCAACTTATCCAAATTATTGTTGTGATTGCACCAGCAGGCTTCCTTGTACCTAGCACTGGGTTTGGCTCTACCAGTCAGATAGAAGTACCCGAGTAAGTCTTCGTGACTTGAAGCAGGTATCAAGCAGAAGACCCCCAATACTTGACCTGCCACCTCCAGAGGAATCGTTTCACTAGGAGGACATTGAGACCACCCCAAATTTAACGTGTTCCCGCCGCCATTAGCAAACACAAAGGATCTTTGGTCGACCGGGATTCGAACACACTATCTTCCGATAATAAGAACGACGCCCTAGACAACCAGGCCGAAGACGAGTTTTTGGCTGAGTGTAGAGCCCACGTGGATTGTTACTCCCCAGAAACAATTTCACAGTTATTGTTGTTGTTGTTTTTTCCATTCAGGGCCATAACATTTTGCAAATGGTTATTGCTTTTGATAAAAGTGTCATTCATGATTGATTTTACTTAAATCTTCACCTCATTCATGGCATTTTCATTCAATCAAAACTCATATGTGCGAAATTCTGTAAATAAATTGGATTTTTCTCTTAGCAGTGCACTTTCGATTGTAACAAATTAATAAATGAAAGTAATATTTTAATTTCGAAGCTAATTCTAATGAATAATTTTATGATTTTTAAATAATTATGCCTAAAGATGAAATAATTTATTCTACTATTTATTAGTTCTGAAAAAAGTTACATTTTGAGAATACGTTTTATTCTTATGGTAAAATATCTACATCTATAAGCATTTGCTCAGTATTAACTGTTTGTTTTAATGTGTTAAATTCCAATAAAAGCATTAAAGCTTTAACAGAGAAAAAAAGTGGTTCAAGAAGGACATCAAACATGTTACAAAAAGGATGACAAATAAATACATAAAATGCTCAGAACGAATGAAAAAATGGATCCACAGGGTGATCTAAAACGAAATATTTCTTTCATTTAAATAATGGAAAATGAATATCATTTTTAAAATATGAATAGCCTTTTTAATTACATTAAAAAAAAAATAACTTAAAAAAGAAAAAATTTTGCTAGATTTTCTTTTGTTTATTCCTCTTAGTGATGGATTGAATTCTTTCTTTTCATATATACTTTCCCATTTGGCGATGGGATGGGTTTAAATGGGATTCAACTGATTTTCTGGCTCCTTATTTTTGCCGACTTAAAACTTTAACAAGCCACAACTTTCAAATATTAACCACATTAGAAAAACAAAACTTGAGCTAAATTCTCTTCATCAAATATCATGTTATCGGAGGATCATCAGAAAAGTTAAATTTTGATGTTTACCAAAAGAAACGAAGCTGTTGAATATCTGGTGAGATTAGACGATGAGCTCATATCTGAAAATCAGTGGTTTCGAAACTTAGTGAAACTGAAGTTTCATAATAGTGTGGCTATCGTACTTAAATCACAATATCCCAACATGAAATAACACCCCTGGAAACAGGAGATCAAATCTTAAGTCTTTTGTTTTCTTCCTTTTCTATTCAGAAAAAAAAAAAGAAGACCCATCAAATTTAGAGATGATAATGACATTCGAATGAATATGTTTCAGTTCTTCATTTCATACCCATCACTATTTATTATACTTTTGCTATATTTTTACAAAAATAATATCATGTATGGTATATTGATGCCTAAGGGAGCCCTACATGCTTCTTCCAAAACTAAAATAACCGAATTCAATATATATATATATATGGAAAAAATAATAAAGTAACCGGGACACCTGTCAAAAAAATAAAAAATTTTAATCAGTAAAGAGTTGGACCATCTTTGGCTTGAATGGCAGATTGCATTCGACGTGGTATTGACAAATAAAAGCCTTGAACAATTTTCATCGGAATTCGCACCCATTCTTCGTCAGGGCTATCTTGAACTCAGTGTGCGCTTGGAGGAAGAAAGCGAGCACAGAATTTGTTCTCAAAAAAACCCAACCAAGACTCTATTATATCCAGATCAGGGGACTGAGACCACCAGGTTAGATGTTCCACTTCAGCACCATACTCTTGAAACCAAGACAACAAGACTTAGGAACAAAAGAGTTGTCATCTTGGAACACAGGAAGTTCGGGAAAGATAGTCTGAAGTATAGGTTGAAGAAATGATCTGCAAATATTGTTCAATAAGGATCGTCTTTGATTCCTCGGCCCTCAAAACAATGAAAGTTCCCAATCCAGGGAAGTTTTTGCCCCCCCCCCACCAGACAGAACCTCTTCAGTATTTCATGGTTATAATCAGCCAATCAACTTCAAATGCCGGTATTTGCTAGAGGAATACATGCCCGCTGGACTGGAACAGTTTAAATTAGGATTCTTCAACCCAGATAACGCGTTCCTATTGCAGTTGAGTCCAATTTATGTCGCTTAGGCATTACTGCAGTCACTTCATAGCCTTCTGCATACAAGTTTACGGTTTTAAAAAGTTACTCCGTCATGAAAGCTCGAAACATACAAATCTTGTTGAATAGTTTTCAAGGATTTCAATGGTGAATATTCCTCTCGGACGTTATATCTGAGGTAGTGTAGTCTTGTGATTCCGGGAGATTATCCTCTTCAATACTCATCTATTACGCTTCTTTAAATTTCATGCACTATTGTACTTCGCAGAAGACACCTTACCCAGGTTTATGTAAGTAGTCATAACCCCCGATAAAGAGGTCCTTGTAACATCCATAAGGTTAGCTGTTCTGGACACGGACGCTCCAAGAAGGAAAGCTTAAATTATTATGCCTTTTTCAAAGGTCGGACATAATCACGCTTTGCAAGGAACATAATTTTTCATGCGACTCTTAACACTACCAAATGCTTGACTGATACCTTCTATTTCGAAGCCGCTAGGTTCCACAGTGTTGCGATTCAAGACAGCCTTTATTGAATGACATGACTCGTTTTTAAATGGATGCTCCTGTTATTTCGCTTTAAACATTGTTGGAAAAAAGTAGGACACTCCTATTTTATAAATTATGCTTTAAATTTTAGCGAAATTAATGTAATTTTTCTTTTTTATTTTATTCAACTAATTTTCTTTTATTTTCAGTGAATTTTATTTACCACAAAGAGAAAACATTATAAAACAGTACTTAAAGATGTTTGATCTGTGAAAAAAGTAATACATATGCAAAAATATTACCATTTTGGAATCTGTAGCAGTTTAATATGTTGGAAACACTGTTCTTTCAAACTGTCTTTCTTTCACAAGATATATTTTGTTGAAATAAATCTTCAATTTTTATGCAGTTAAAATGTCTAGGAGAATATCTTTAAGTGAATTTCAAAAAGGTCAAATTGTAGCATATAAAGATGTGGGCAAAAGTGTAAGGGAAATTGAAAAACCCCTACACATCAGTCAAAACTCTGTTTCTAATTTCTTAAAAAATATGAAGAGTCAGAAGAAATCAAAGATTGGCAGACCCAAAAAATTAACACTACGAAAAAAAAGAAAAATCTTTAAAGAAGTTAAAAAACGCAAGAAAGCATTAGAAAAGCACAAGACCCTTCTGGAATCACACATGTAATCAGAACACATTATAACCATATAAAAAGATCAAACTACATTATACTCAAGATTATAACTACATAAAAGTTCATATTCAAGAAAAGAAAGCGCCATCTGGAGTGCAACGAAAGGCACATTGAACACAGGCTACAGTGGGTCAAAAAATACATGACTTGGGGAACTCCGAATAGACGAATAGAAAAAACTTTTTTTTCTGATGAAAAAAATCACTTTAGATGGCCCAGACAGTTATCAATATTATTGTCATTATCTGGGTACACAAGAAGATACTTATTTTACCAGACTGATAGGAGGAGGCACTTTAAAGATTTTGATATCAGTTGGCTACTTTGGAGAGACCAATTTAGTGCTTCTGGCAGAAACATACAGATTACATTCAAATTTTAAATTCAGAACTTCTTCCCTAAGGCGTTGAGCTAGGCGAAGAAAATTGGATATTTAAGCAATATGGAGCATCAAATCACGCTGCCAATGGCGTGAAAATTTTGTTGAAACAAATAATGTTCGGGCTTTGCCATAGCCTGCTACTAGTAGAGAATTTATATTGTTAAAAATTTGTGGTCAGAAACTGTTTGGCATGTTTACTTCAAAGGTAAGCAATATGAATCTTTGATCGAACTTCAAGAAGCTTTTAATTGTTTCGGAAAATTTTTATCAAGTCACAAAATTCAAGACTTATATGATTCAATGGTAAATAAAGTCTTTGAACTAATTAAGGCTAAATAAGAAGAATTCATTATTAAAAAGACTTTTATTTTCAATATTTAGAACTGTCCTTCTAATTTTTTTTCACACAATGAAATTAATGAGATAAATTTTTAATTGTAATAAGCAAGTAGTTTTTTTATTTCATGCTACAAATATAGTTATCTGGTTGTAAACAGGTTTTTAAAAAAATGCTCCAATGAAATTATTTTACAAAAATACGAAGTTCTTTTCTTATTTGGAAAAAAAACTTAATGTCCTTCCAGCAGTGTACTTATACGTGTATATTCTTATTACTTAAAAATTATTTTAAAAAGAGAAATAAGAGATAATCAGTTTTTGAAAATGTACGCTACTTATAAGATATTGAATATTTTAGATTATCTAGTTTATTTATTTTCTTCTTAATTTTTTCACCAGTTTTGTTTTTATAATTATTATAAAATACAATATATTTATTATAGAAATAAAATATTTAACACTTCTGTGTTATTTTCGCAAAAGAAACTATTTCAGCAGATTAAATTGGTTTTCCTTTTAAGTAGAAATAAATTATATTAAAAAATGCCTGTATTGTGTTTCTATGTTTTGAATTAAAAGGTATTGAGTTAAACATAATAATATATTTTCAAAATTTTTATATGAGGTGATTTTTTATTTTCAAAAGAATGCACGAAATTATGCATTATAATTTCTTAACTACTGATTTCTATACAATTAAATTTTCCATGTCCAAATTTTTCATAAAATAATGAATATTTAAAATTTTATTTTTGATTACATTAACTGAAAAGAAGTCTGCTTAAAAACAAATATTCTTCTGGAAATGTTTTATCGCTGTTGTAAAAATTAGCTTATCATTTATTTTAATTAAAAATAAAAGGAAATTTATCAAAAGTAAACTTATTTAATGCCATTCATGGCCTTGAGATATAAATATTCTTATATTTTAAGTTGGCAAACTGACAACTATGATACAATGTATTCAGAAAATTTTTCCAAATCATGATAAAAAATAAATTCACTTTGTATAATTATTACATTTGGCAGATGGTTACTTTTCTGTTTTATGGAAGAGCAATATTTTCCATATAATGTAACTACAAAACAGTAAACTCATCAAACTTCTATAGATCTGAAATTCATGTGTGATAAATGGAATTTTTTTTTGTCTTGTGCCAGCTAGGCTGGCAATATGGAGTGCACTTTGCTCCACTTTTTCATACTGAACCAAATTTGGTGTGGAGTCCGACTGCTTCAGTACACACATACCATAGGGACCAGTTTATAGGGTAGGCAACCATTCACATCTCATTCATACACACAGAAAGGACAAATACAGGATAGATAGAGAGAGAAAGTACATCCATGCCCGAACCGGGATTCGAACCCAGGACCTCCCTATCCGCAGTCAGGCACTCTGACCACTAGACAGGGCATTAAGGGAATTCGCATCTAAAAAGCAATTCCAACTAATCTCTTGTAAACAATGGTTCATTAAATACTCTGTATTTTTAAATATCAATACAGTTTAAAAGAATCATCGGTGTAAAATGAGAGAAAAATATTAAAATCGTGCCTTCGTGCAATTTGGAAGTCAGACAGGAATACCATATCAGTCTTTTCTCCGGACACAGGTCCCTCACAAAGATTCTAAATTTGTAGGGAAAAATAAATACCAGCATTTTCTTCCGGAAATTCCGAATCCCGTAGCATCTCGTCTTCGTATTTGAGATCTGAAAATTATTTTTATTAGCTTTTTCTTTCCCTATCACTAAGTCTGTACAGACTTGTTCAAAGCGAGTATCGATCTGGCAGAGAAGATCTGGGTCAAATTCTAATGGGCGCTGTATCCAAGCGTTCGCTCGGAAATCGCTCCTTTTAAAAAAAAAAAATAAAAAATAAATGAAATAATCGAAAACATGAATTTAGTTATTCTGATGAGCAAACATGCGTGCTTACGACATTTGCTGAAATAGTCAGAATAAAAAAAGTATATGTAAAAGCGATAAAAAAAATACGTGGAATATAAAATCGCTCATTGTCATAGTAAATTCGAATTCACTTAGGTTTTGTCCATTTTGGATTATTCCAAATTTTGTGAGAAAAAAATATTTTGTTTTAAGTTATTTTATAAAATAATTATAAGTGAGAAAAAATTAAACAAAACTTATTCAAAAATATTCAGAAATAATATATACCTTTGTAATTCCGAAGAAGCTTCATCAAATTTTCTGTTTAACATAGTTGCCTCTTCTTTTGGTGATCTCCTAAATTTTAATGATCGTAAGTTTTTCCTAAATTAAAAAGTTTCTTTGTTCAAGCTTTGTAATAGCTTAACTTAATCTCAGTTCTTCATTCAAATCGTTGATTACAGGTAATGCTTTAAAATTTTAAAGCTTTTAAGAGAGATTTTCTGATTAGACATTAACATATCTTTGTTTAATCAAACATTTCTTTTATCTTTTTATGGTGTTTTGGATCTGTTTTACAATACATTTATGATCAATAATGTTTTGCAATGTATTCGGATTCGTTATTAATTATACTGTAATGTTTCCTTAGATTTATATTTTTAAAACTGATGAAAAGATTAAGATTTTTAAAAAAGCGACTTAGTAATAAGAGAACAAGACTTGCCTCATATATCAATTGTGAAATATGTAATATATGTACATGTGGAAACCTTAACGTCGGCAAAAAAATTCCAACCTGCATTAATCAATTCCAATTGGAAAGCATTTGAGAATTCTTATAATAATGCACTATACCGTTGCTTCTAATTAGGTTTGAACTCTAAAATCTTTAGAAAATTATGAGATATACTAAAATAGATTCATACAAAAAAAAAAGGTCTTTAGGTATATATTTGGATTAAAAACTTAATGGTTGGCCCTGTGGCAATTATTTTAGTAGTTTTTGATTTAATTGTTACCTCAATTATTCGTAGTTATTAGGAACCAACTTTAAATCAAACGTTGCAGTCAAATTAGTCTTCTAAAACATAATGTGGTCTTAAAGTGAAACCCAAACTTATTTCAAATTTTGCTTGAAAAAATCTACCATTTGAATAGTTTTAATATAAAATTAAGGAACACACTTTTATAATATAATATTATTTATTAACAGTTTTAACAGTTGCCCAGTTCGGAAATTTTTTCAGGATCAGAAAATGCTGGAATGTTGTAGCCAAAAATATTCCAGCAACATTCGCAATTGGTTTTCCAGTTTCAGTGCATTTGGTCAGCTATTTTAGCAATCAGAATCTTTCATCATTTGGAAGCCTTAAATACATATTTATCTTGAAAGCAATTCCACAATTATATGCAAATCTTCTAGTTTGGTTGGTTTTTTATATCACTACAGTTTTCGACACCAAATCATGACTGCCATATCATTACGTAACACATTTAAATGCCTTTTTCTACCTCTGCAGAGAATTACACTTTCTAGCTCATTAACTCAGATTGGTTTTTAAAATTAATATTTTTCTATGTTTACGTGATTTTTGATTTAATTTTCGTTGCATTGTTAAAGTATCTTTTGGTTTCCATTGAAAAACTCTGGTTTTTCGAACTTTATCTTATCTTTCTATAAAAAAAGGTCATCTTGTAGGATATAGTCAAGCAAATATGTCGGTTGGGAAAATGTGATAGAAAAAAATCCAATTAATGAAAAAGTTTAAGTATTATAGCACTTGAAAATAAGCTCAATGTGTCTATGTCTTTAATAGAGCACGATGCTTCATTTGAAATTATAATACGAAAAGTCGGGCATGTAGACAGCAATGGGTATTATGCACGAACCATTCGATTTCGATTGACAAAGATAGACATCCTGATGGTAAGACATTTTTTGACATGAACCAGGTGTCTAACTATATTTCTAGGATGTTTGAATTAGATCTTATAAATACCAGAAGTGGAAGCTACAAATTTATTTGTCTTACATGGGTTCTATAATCTGTTTCTGATCTGATTCATCTGTCTTTTTCTTTCCTATACAGGCTCTGATCTCATCATAATAGTTTGTGATAGCTTTGGGCACCATTTTCTTGTGTTTAAATATATGTTTCAATATGTTTAATAATACATGTTAAATGAAGTCAACTTCATGATTTGGTAATTTTTATTTACAAGAGGAAGGAAAAATCCTAATTATATTTGGGTAAAATTAAAAAAAAAAAAAAATAAGGAAAGAAACGACATGTCAGTACGACCTACTACTTATAGCAAATGCTTCCAGAAATCGATTTGGAACAGATGCAATAAAATCCATCATGCCAAATTCAGAGATTGTTTTATTTTTTATTTTTTTTTTTTTATTTTATTTTTTTTTTTTTTAATCAAAGTTTCCTGTTTATCACCCACAATTTGGTTTTTATTATGTCGTAGAGATGCCAACCTATAAGATTTTAGTAGAAAATTCTATTTTGGCAACCCCAGTATTTACGTCATCGCGAAATGTCACAATAAGTCATCTTTGCAACATGTCTTCGTCGCCAAAAAAATTCTGAATTTGGCATGCTGGATTATACGGCTTCTGTGTCAATAATTTATGGTAGATATTGAAATATCTTACATCAGTCTTCGATTGTTAAGTTGTCCATTGTGCAGTGTCAAAAATCAATTTATTTTGAATGCAATTTCCAAAATAAATTTGTCTTTGCTGCCTCGAGTTATCCTGGTTATTGCATTTCCAAATACCAACAGAATTAATTAATCGAAACACTTAATTTTGCTTTGACAACTTTAAGATTTCTTTCTATTACTCACAACTTTTATTCTCTTTTACACAAAATTACATTTTCTAAGGCAAAATCCAATAATATTTATCCTTCTCTTTCAGTTTCTTGCTGTATTAATATCTCATTTAGGAATGGTACAGCACACAAATTTTTAACCTGCTGAATATTTTGGGTTATATTCATTTAATTATATTGTTAATAATATTATTTAATAAGAAAAATTAAACTATTTTAAATTGTTTTGCTAATTTTTGAATAAGTGATTATTTTTATGCTGTTCACAGAGCAGCTGAACTACATGACTATTATTCGGTTCTTCATTATCCAAGGCGTGTATTTTTCAGTGGGACTATTGTGTTGGACAAAAGTATCGTATCACATGGGAAGAAACCTGGAAAACTCCTCTAAAAATTTCAAAAATTTTGTCGGTAAATAGCAATAATTCAGAATTCTCTTTTCATTGCCAAACAATGCCAGAACCAAATCTTTCTCTTTTTAAATTCTAAAACGCGTCAATAATAATAATATTAAAGTAAGAAGAATCTAAGAAAAAATAATCATCTTATTACCGGATCTTAATTCAATTAAATATTTTTAGAAATACATATTATAAAATTATTTCTTATTGTAATATTATATTATAAAAAGTATCACATTACCATAAGATTAAAAAATTTCCAGGAATGAAACCATAACCGAAAAAATATGCAAATAAATTTTGTTCGGAAAATAAGTAAATAGATCCGGATTCAGAAGAGATCAACAAAAACAAATAAATAACAAAAAAATATATGTAGATATTCATCTTAATATAGGATGAATACCTAAAATATAGATTAATAAATTAATATCTGAAAAATGAAGTGGAATAAATACCACATTTTTTTTTAGCTAAAATACTAAAATATTTAAATATACTCTGAATTTCTTAAACAATTTAAATATTTTATGTAAGAATTTTAAAGGTGTTAATATAATTCGAGCTCGATGCCAAAATTCATTAAATAAATTATTCTAAAATATTTTCCTACAATATGACTCCTTAGATGATTCTTAAGCACTTTTTTTATGTCCTAAAATTTTAGAATTGCGCGAAGAGGACTCTGCAAATATAAAAGGCAAAGGTTTAATAAAATAGATACTATTATTTTAATGTATATGACAAAATCAAAATTATTAGTATACTCATTTATTTATAGGCAAAATTTCAATACGATTTATTTTTAATAATTTTTTTCTTAAAAATTAGCAATTGGTAATTTTCTTAAAATTTAGCTATCAATTTTTGATACCGTTTTTTGTAAGTCAATTAGCTAATAACACTAAAAATAAAGTAAATAATAAATCCCAAATCTTACATTTTCAAAACAGAAATTAATGGAGGGATGAATTTATAAACTATTGTTGGAATCAAAATAATTTTTTTCAAATCTTCTTTAAAAAAAATTTAGTTGCGTTGTATTGACACATAAAAAAAAGTTAGCCACTTTTGGTTTTAATCACTTATTTCGCTTATGATCTTTGATCAGCTTATTCTACTCACATGGAATCGATCAGCAATTCCACGTGAAAAGGAGAGGAAGATAAGAGTGAAAATCTCAAATCTTCCTCTCTGAATAGATAAAAGAAAATGTATAGCACCTATTTAGTTTACGTGCACTGTATAGTCATATTTGGCTGAAATGAAAATCTTGGTTTATGTGAAAAAATTCGATGTGTTAAAAATTCGAATTTTCTTATATGTTTGAAATGTCTGTTTAAAAAGGTTAAGACCTTTTTTTTAAAAAACCATAGGAATTTACAGGTATTTAATAAAATAACGCTCATTGAAATATGCTTTTAATAATCACAAAATACACATCAAGATTTATAACACACAATTCTACCTTAATCCCATATCATGTATTATCGTACTATAGATACTATACCATACTATAGAACTACCCAACACCATCAGTTGTTAACTGTAAACTTTATTAACATAAATCTTATGCGTGAAAATATTTTTGACGAAAAGAGTTAAAACATGACTCTTTCATTTTTATTACAAAACTATTTAAAAAAATTACATTTACCCCTTTTTGATAAGTTTTATATTTATCATAAAATTAATATTTTTAGGATTAATGTAATGTCTTATACATGTAAGCTTAATTATTTAGTATATATATATATATATATATATATATATATATATATATATATATATATATATAATCAATTTAATATTAAATCAAAGATTTTCTGATATTAATGTTTAATATTCGTAATAAATATAATTTACTGAATTATGTGACGAAAGTTTCACATAATTCAGCGAGTCATGCTTTTCAATCAGCTTTCAGTAAATTAAGCACACTGAAAGCTTAATATATTACGCTTACTGAGTTAAATGAATTCATCTATTTTTTAAGTTTCAAAAAATATTTCAGTTTTTCTGTAGCCATTGGAAACTAAATGGCTATCGTTTTTCTTTTCAATTTAACAGTTCTTGGATTCGAATAGTTTTCCGAGCATATACGCGGGTAATGTGTTAGAATCCGTTTCAAGCAGATGAGTGAAAAAAAGAATTTGAATAAAAAATTAGCTTTAATTAAGAATTTCTAATGTTAATTTAATTATCACACTAACATTTTTAACTCAAAAGAAAATTGCTTTTGATTTTTGCAATGTTTTGTTGACATACATTAAAGATTGAATAGTAATAATATGGCCGAATTTATCCACAAAACCAAACGATATTTGTATCAAAGAAGAAAGAAGTTTAAAGTATGTAGTACTATATATATATATATATATATATATATATATATATATATATATATATATATATATATATATATATATATATATATATATATATATATATATATATATGCTAATTTGGCCATGGATGTTATTTTTAGATTATCATTAATATAAAAAAATTTTTGGAATATTTAGCTTATGTAAAGAGTTCATATTGAGAATATTTAGCATTTTCTTGTGGTTCTTGCAATATTTCTTCAATTTTAAGGACATAATAATTTGATGTAGAGGGAATATTTTTTCAGGCTGAAGCAACAAATTACGCTGTTGATGTTCACTATGGGTAATTAATTACATTCTTTAGACTACAATTCTATCGTCTTAAAGCAGATTGTCTAACAGTTGAAGACAATCGTCTATTTCAACATAATAATAATAGATATGCTTCAACATATCTATTATTAGGCACTTAAACATAATGGAATAATGCCTTTTCGGAAAATAACTTTTCCGTTGGTACAGAGATCTGTTTACATATCACAAATGAAACAATTTTGAAAAGGCTTTGAGCTGCATCTTGCTCGATAAATATGCAACAAGCAAAAACACATTGCTAATCTTCTATTGTTCTTCAGTAGCATTTGACACAGACTTCCTCTCCTAAAAGCGGGGTCCTATCATCTAGCTACATTGAGTCCATGAGTGAAGCACTTTTATACCATGGACTAAATTAAACTCTGTGGCATGACAGCCCATGCGGGCCAAGGCCTATAGTGCCCATCTCTATTTTCCTGACTAAGAAGCCTTTGGGTGCAAAGAATATGTTCCCATTAGTTTATCAGCTTTACGCGAAACTCTCAATGTTTAGTTCCCAAGCATGTTTGGTACTCAGTTTATAGACCTATTGAAGGGATGAATGTCTGAATCAACCTTGCCTAGACCGAGGATCGAACATGTGCCTTGGGAGCGTATAACGCTACCACTTAGCCACTGGGCTTTTGATACCATGGAGATTAGGTAAAATATTTTGATATCTATATCGTGTAACTTACAATCAGGAAGAACTTTTTTAGACAACAGGCCACATTCACTTGTCCCAAGAGTGAGAAAACCTGGAAAAATTCTACGTACCCCCCCCTAAAGACGTGCATGTCAAATTCCAACATCTATCACCCGTTATTCAACAATGGCTTGCATCGAACTCATGAAAGCGGTCTGTTCTACTTCTTATGGCCTAATCTAATTATGATTAATAGAAATGAACTGCTTTTTTTTTAACTGAAAAATTATTCACGAGCTATTCCAGTTTTAAATCAGAATTATTTTAATTTGTTAGCAGGAAGTAATAGATAATTTTTGAGCGAAATTCGTAAATTTGAAAAAAAAAATCATCAACATTTTGAGCACAATTAAATTTTTTGTTATTTCAATTGCAACCATTATTAGATTCCTCTCCCCATGTGATAATGATATGATAAGTGCTAGAAATGATATTTATTATAAAAACATGTGATTATATACATTTAAAGTTAGATGTATTGAATATTCATAATTTTTAAAGTTAATTATAAAAATCTTACTTTAAAACATCTAACTTATTTTTAAGATTCAAATTAAGAAAAAAGTGTAATTAAAATTTTCAAATCTGCCTTAGAATACATTGTTGGGAATTGAGAGAAAGTAACCCATTTTTAACGAGAATTTTTTTAATTAATATTTGTTTTTATTCCGAAAGTATATTTCAAATAAGGATGAAGCAATTATTAAGGTAATATTTAGGGAAAATTTTATTCTTCACAAACAAAAAGTGTAAAATGAAACTTTATAGGAACTTTTAAAAGTGATATTGATTTAAACAAATGATAAATTGATAAATTCTAATAAGCTACAGCTGTTTTAAATAATTCTTGAACTTCAATCAAATAGAGATAAGAAAAATGAACAGGAGTTAATGATGTTTGGATACGACATATTACTAATCAGGGTATTCGTCGTCCTATGTAAATTTGGTAATACTGCGTTGTATTTATTAACTACTAATACATAATATTTTCAATACTTTTAAGTATTTTTTTGCTTGAGATATTTATCAATAAACGGTAAGACTGTACTATTCAATATAGAAAGTCCTAAGTCCGATAAATATTAAACTTTTGACAACTTTTCAAAAGTCCTGTTACACCTGCTAAGAGATAAATCCATTAATTCCAAAGGGAATTCAAAATGGGCTTGGAAAAAAGAAGAATCTTTTTCCTTTTTAAAATTTTCATTCCAATGAAACCAATAAGGTTTTTGAAATTTTTGCTTTACCTTTAAAGGAAATGAGAATAGGTATGCAAATTAGTGCATCTTGTTTTTTTTGAATAACCTATCGTTCAAGAGAGTGTCGTCTAGTCGTTATGAAAACAGGTCAGTAGCGTCTTTCGTACCATAACGAAGACGAATAAGTGTGTTTTCGTTCTGTGTTCTTTGCATTACGATTTTAAAGTAGAATTTCAATTTTTTCAGCAGTTACAACTAGTTACTAAATATATATAAAGCATTTAAAATGTTGTGAATGAACTTACTGATAGACATTGGTTTCAAAAATTCTGGTTGGAAGAATCAGACCAATGAAACAAAATTGCTCCAAGTATTCACAGACTTCTTTGCTTTATAGAGTTTTATCGCAAGGAAATTGCTTAACAGGAGATATCTTCGCAGAAATCGATGGAAATTGCTTCAAAAATTAACAAAAGTAACAATTTTTGCAATTTTTTTAACAACGTTAAAAACATTACCTTATATGAAAATAAAATTTTTTTCACGCAAGCGAATCTTGAATAGACATAAGAGAAATCTAGATAGCCTTAATTTCTTCAATTTCTCTTACTTTTTGAGAAAAATTCTAATTTATAAAATTATTCAAGAAATTCTGAAATTAAAAAACCCCGGAGTATTAACTAGCATATTTCTATTTAAGAAACAATGATAATTAAAATTGATTATAGCTATACAGTCAAAATCGAAAACAAATGAGAGTCAAATTAAATAAAATTAAAGTAGTACATATAGAAACTACTTAACAAATCTTATTTAATTACTTTGTCAATTAACTTGGTTTAATCAAATTCTTATCCATATTCAAAATGATAGACTAGTAAGTTATAAATTAAAATGAAACAATCGATTTGTTTATTTAGGTATTTTTGGAAAATAGTTTTATATATGTAGGCAATATTGAATTTCATTGCAATGAAACTATACGAGGGAAATAAGTGCACCTCGTCCACGTCTATCTGATGTTTTCTATGACAAATGGTCATAGTTCTATCCTAGGAAACTTACTGTTTCGGTCTCTAAGACGCAGAGACTCAAATCTATATTACCTTGTCCGTAAGGAGACAATACAACACCGACAAAGCGTTTGTTGAAATTTCAATGAATCGCAAAGAAACTTGCTTATATCGCTAAGCGAAATATTTTATTACTCTTCATAAAAATTAGAGTACATAATCCGAATCTAAAAGAAAGAAGCATATTGCGGGATTTCTTCCCTGTGGGTTTTGCAATTAATCTCTTCACAAGTATTCAAGTGTGATCCTTGATCTTCAATTAATGCTTTGTGGTATTTAGCATAACAAAGGTAGATTTCACTCTTAGGAGTGAAAATTCAATCATAGCCACAGTTGAACAACGTGGTATACATATTGCGTTTTCTCTTTCTGCATGCACATCTGCCAGAAAATGCTGAAGAGATTGCTCTTTTTGAATGTGACTCATTTTATAGAAAAAGGGCCATTCATAAAATCCTCCCAGAATGGATTCATGTTTTCTGCTGTTAGATTAACTGATTCGAAGCTCAGAACTCACAAAGAAGTATTCAAATTATTAATTTACCATTCAAACTATCAATTACATTGAATGATTTTGAAATGAACTCTATCTAAAATTTTCTTATAAATGGGATGTACGCAAATCAATAGATTTTACAGCTTCAGCTAGCTGTAATTATCGTTAAAGTTTTCATGTTTTTTGGTTCAAGATATTCTCTCTCTTCATTAATTTAAGCAATTAATTAAATATTACTTTAATTTTTCCACTACATGAAATTTTTGTGTATGGAATCACTTTAATTTGTTTCAAGTTTCATAAATAAAAACATATATCTTTGACACATATAATTTTAGAGAACTAAACAATGGGTATAAAGTATCATCTTTAAAAATATTTGTTAGAGAAATATTTATCATAATATTTTTTTGGTATCACTATGACTTAGTTGCGTAAAATACGGTAATTACTAGCACCCTCAAATTTCTGTGCTGAATATATATCTACCACTAATATGCAAACAAATCTTTCTCATGTAAGTAAATCTTTGCTTATCAAATAAAATACTTAAACAATCCTTCCACAATTACTAATAAATAAACATTTTGAAGAGAGTATAAGTTAGTTATTATTACATAAATCTTTTTGCATACACAAAATAATTCGATCAAAATTTATAGTTTTAAGTAGATTTCGAATTAATACAAAGATGCATCTTTAAATAAGAATCGAACACATAAATAGTTAAATTGAAGATCAAAGCACTAACAATTCCTCTGCCAGCATGTCAATTATAGAAAGTGTGTGTGAGCAGGAATTTTTATTTAATATAAAAAAAACTGTAAGTTAAAAAATATAATTAAAATACTATCGATAAAAAAAAGGATATAAATTTTACGAAATATATTGTTTATTTTCTCCTCATACTTACATGCATAATGTTAAAGCAATATCTCATATCATAAATTTTAGAAGAGATACAACTTATGTTTTTTTTTAAATTTATAGTAGGTACTTTAACTTGAGAATTCACAGAAAAGTTATTTATTTTTTATCAGTCATTAGATAATATAAATAACATCGAAACTGGAATAAGTAAGGAAAAGGTTGACAAATTCTCTCTTTTAAGGAAGATACTTTGTTACATCTCTCTTTATTATGAAATCAACACCGAAAGTGTAAGATTCAATAAATCAATGAACATTTATCTATTAAGATATGGACTCTTCAAAATAAAAACTGCAATGAAGATTCTGGAAAAGAAAAAAAAACTATGAAGCACATAGCATTTAAATCTAATTGTCTAATAACAAACATTTCACACAAAGAATTTATTTACTCCTTTTTACAAACAATAATATTTACATTTATACAAATTCAACATAAAAAGAAACAAGAATGGGATAAGCTAAGCGAAATTTGGATTTGATCCCACACAGATAGTATTTGATGAAAAAGTGTTGCTTGAATTCTTTTATGCTGTAAATAATATTTTATAGCAATAAGCAAACATTTGTGTCGTAATAAAACCAGTTCTTTGAGAAAGACCTAAAATTTTAATTTGCATTTTGTTTGCCAAATACGCACGCGCGCCTGAGTTGGCGAAAAGTATCTTAGCTGCATCGTTGGTCTTTAACTATGATTAGTAATTAATTGTTTTTAAATATTTTGGCGCTATTTTCTTGATTTGAAATAAGATGCTTTTGAAAACTCTAATGATTTCGAAACAATTATATTTAAACAAAGTTTTAATAAAAATATAATTTTTTCTCGCATTCCTAATAATTAAAAATAATTAGAAATTAAAAATGCACAAATTAATTGACAATTATTAATTAATTTATATTACAAATTTCCTTCATGGGGGAATAGTTATTTCATCCAATCAATTTACACAAGCAAATTAATTACATAGAGTTATTTTAAAAATTCAAATAAATGAAGCATAAATATAATTACATACCAATTCATATAATAACTATTTCAGTTTCAAAATTAAAGAATGTCAAATAAATAATAATTGCAATTATTAATTAATAATAAATAATAATAAAAATTCCAATTAATAATTAATAGAAATAAATAATTTCATATTTTTGACATAAAACATTGTCAAAAGTATGAAAATTAATTAAGCAATAATGCTTACTATTGAGTGAAAATAAGTTAAATTTGAAGAAATAATTACAACAAATATTTCCTTATGTAAATAATTTTAAAACGCATTAAAAATAAAATCCTTAGTAAAAGCTCCAAAGAATATTGGTTATCATTTAATTCCTAGTCTACAGACATTTATATGTAACATTATTATATTAATGAATAATATTATTGCATTAATGAAAATATTTATATTCTTATTAATTAGATTTTCTAAAATGCTTATGGAATTCGTGATAAAATTTCTAATGTAAGTACTTTCTTATTTTTAGATTTATCTTTTAATCAATAATTAATTAGAAATTATTTTCATGAAATCACTCACAGTTTTTTGTGCTATTAATGTTCAGAAACATAATTTTAAACAATTCTTTTTATCTACTTGATATTTCACCGAAAAAATAAATAAAATTTAAAAAAAATTATTACAATGACAAAACTATGAAAAGCTTTAATTGGTTTATTTATATTGTATTCAAATACTCTTTAAAGTCATTATTTATTAATTGAAATATTATATAATCAGCACTTTGTTGATTTACTTTTGTAAAAAACTGGGGGTTTTTTTTCTAAATAATAATTCTCCAGAATATTCCATTAATATTTGCAGTGAAATTTTAGTTACATTTCCATAGTATAAAACCGCTTCTAAAACACTCTCTTGATTAAATATATATTTGTTGAATCAAAAAATTTTTATCCGCCTATAAAATTGTAACGGAATAAAAATCATAGGGAAAAATTTAGGACTGGACAACATGAAATTAATTGGCGAGAAAAATTATTTGGCGGTTTTATTACATCCTGAATTCCTAACATAATTCAGTTGCTTGGCGCGTAAAGATTGATCTGGGCTGTCTGGCAACCCTAAAGATCCCTTCAACTCGAGAAATTCTCTTGTTGTATATACAAACTTTAAAAGTACGGTAAAGTTTTTTGTGGTTTAAATAAATTAATAACGATTGTTGCACATGATTATATGTCATCTGAAAAGAAAGGTTAGTTTTCCCCTTTTAATTTTTCTATTTCCACTCACATTTTTAGAAATTTTATGGAGCCTTTTACTGATCGATAATTTTGGTGAGAAATAAAAAATGGTGTTCAGTCAATGGAGGATCTCTTTTTTTTTATCTTATATATAATATTAAATTATTGATTCTGTTTAAATTTTCATTTATATTTGTATTTTGTTTGATACTATGCAAAAACTTGCGTAAATCTGATTCTGCGAGTTTTCTTGTTGTATAAATGTAACGATCACAAACATTGCGTAACGGTTATTTTTATTTTGATTGTATAATATGAAACTTTTGGTTTTTGTTAACAATTAAGTTATTATTTTTATATCACGTATGATGATCATGATGATAGGATAATCTTGCACTTATTATTTTTATTGTGAACGAATAATTTTCGTGAATATGGATATTGGGGTGGGGTAAATACAATTTGGGCGGGGGCGAATTTCACTGAAAATATAAATATTTCTGAATTCTAGATTAAAACCAATGAAACAACATAAAATTTTTAATAATTAAATAATAATTTTTAAATATTTCATTATTTTTGTCATGAAATTTATTTATTTAGTTATTTAAATTTTTAATGATATGTAACGTCATAAACGGTAGTAATTCATTGATCATAAAAGACTCGTATTTTCTGCCCTTTGAATCCAGTTAGCCAGAATAAACCAACTTTAAATATTTTTAAATCATAATAAAAAAATTAAAGATAGTAAAAATTTGCTGTTAGAATCGATCGATTTTTTTTAAAAAAAACCCAGTTTCTAAAATTGCAGCAAACAATTAACCATTTAAATTTTCCCAATCGGTTAATCAATCGATATTTTTCTCTAGTGTTTCTGCATGCTTTTTAGTTGCAAGTAAATGTAATACTTATCAGTCTTTTTTTCATTATATTGAATTTTTCATTTAGTAAAAAATATTCTAGTAATTAAAGTAAATCTTTAAAAAATTTTATTCTACAAGTTTAGTAAATATTTTATTGCATAATTAAAAAAAAATTTTATATGTAATTTTAGTAACAAATTAGTTCTTCATTATAAGACAACTATATTCACAATATTTTGTTTTTTTTTTTAAGTTATATGTATACTTTATAAGCAGCATTGTGATTATTTTGTTTATATCAAGATTTTAGATCAAGTTGCTGGAAGATATTTGCCTACCTTTACTATGCAATTTCTTTTCATCACTTTTTATATACTTTAAAATTTAGTAATTTTTTGCTACTTTTATGGTCACTATTTTGTGTATCAAATTGCTTATACTAAATCTGAGAACATAATCTGGATGTTGTTACAAATCCTATGCTCTACAGAATAGCTTTGAGTAAGTTCACTGTTAAAGTTATGATAAATTGAGTAAAACAGTGTAAATAATTTAAAATTAAGAAATTGTTAATTATTTATAAAACTGTGTAATTATTTTATATTTGATTGACATTTTTATCTTGACAAATTTGAAAATTGTCACTTATTTTTTTTAATTTTAATTGTCCTGCTGATCTGCTGTATGGCATTTCCATTGGAATAAAAATTCACTCTAATAGATAGTAAAAATTCTTAAGCATTTATTGGAGAGCTAAGTGAAAGGAAAATTTTTTGAATTTCGCGATTGCTCTTTAGAATGTGGTACTTATAAAAATACCACTCTTTTGGTGACTTTAAAAATCACCAACTCTTTCTAGCTTTAACAATAAAAAAAAGCATGTAGTTTGTAACCGAATACTTTAGAAACCAAGAAAATTATGTATATCATATATGATTGCTATTTACTTTTCCTGCTGCTAAATTCACAAGCTGACCCTTAAATCGTTGGTGCTCCTGTCCTTAACTCTACCATTCATGCGTTCATATTCTATTTTGGCTTCTATATTTGTAAGAATTTGGAATCCTATTGGTCCAGGTCTAATTAAGTCTTTATCTGCTTAAAGAATAACCATTAAGCTATAAACTACTAAACCAAACCTGTTTAGTTTGACATGAACTGCACTTATCACGTCACTAATCATGTTTGTCTTATATATTTATAAGCATTTTATTTTATTTCAACAGCATTAATATTTATTTGTGCAACAATCCATATAAATTGTAAATTTTTGAAAACATTTTAAATAAGTTATGACTAACTATGTTAGCTATGATGATGTTCAATTCTTTAAATTTAGCTATGACGAGAAATATATATCTATTTTCTACATAAGTTAATTTAGGATAATGAAAAAATACAATATTTGTACTATCAAGTATGTGATTTTGATTTAAAGCACAATATATTGTAATTGCTTAATGTTTATTTTGGTAATGATTTGGCATAATCACAAAATTCTGAGAAATATCGATAAGATTGAGGGAAGATATTTAAAATATTTTTTTTAATATTTTAAGTAAATATTGTAATACAAGAAAAATAGTGCCATATAATATCCCCAAATTTTATATAAAGACTGAAGAGCATTTGTGGATATTTATAAAGACAGATTGATCAAGTGAGTCAATTGGACAGAATTATTGAATCCTAGAAGTTCAACAGGAAAATTCGTAAATTTTCCTATTTTAAAGCTACTTTGTGTAATTTACTATATGAATAATAATTATTTGATACATAATAAAATTTACCATGAATAATAATAATTATTTCCTGTTGGAAGTAATTTTTTAGGTGTTAAAGACTTAAAACATTGCAGTATATTTCCGTTACCAAGAACTGAAAAATGACATCACGATCAAAATCTGTGCTAATTCACCAAAGTTAGTGATGCTTTTTGTTAGAGTTAAGATTTGTAGTTATTAAGTTTCCATTTGTTAGGAGTGAAAATTTTTAGTTTTAGTTTTCCATTCTCATTTTTAAATTTATTTTCTTTTATTTATATTTGTTATTATAAATAGATGAATTATTTTTCGTAAATTATCACTCAAAAGTGATGATTATTTTTTTTCAATAAAAAGATTCTTTATTATAGAAGTTATAAAAAAATTATTTGGAAATGCATGTTGAAATTCACATGTGTTTGATGACAATATTATCTGGCTTTTCTAATAGAAAAGATCATATCCATTAGCCAGCTATAAATGGTGTTGCATCAAATATGATTGAAGAAACTTAATTTACACTTTTTTTATGTTAGAAGCAGTAATTTTTACAGTAGTGACTAATATTGTATGACTAATATTTGAATGCATGCTATACATATAAATAATAAAATGATTATGTTAATATCTGATTATATTATAATAAACTAGGTGTACAACATTATACATTTTTACATTATTTGATTTCTATTTAATTATGTAAAAGTATATACCTTTATAATAAAAGTGTTAAAAAAATTCTATATATTTAATTAATTGTCACCAAACTAACTTTATTTTCATGAAATATCAGAATCCATAGTTTCAATCTGTTCTATAATGACTTCGTTACTATTATCATTTGTTAAAAACAATAAGGCTGCTTCTTCTGATTTAATTTGATACAGCCTATTTTTTTTTAACTTGATATCTAGTATTTATATTTATTTTGTGCTGTGATCTATTCATACAACTAAACGTCTTTTGATTTTATCAATGAGAAATATTGCAATTCAAGACATTTTCCACTAAATTACAGAATTTGATTGATCTTGGGATTTATTTCTTTACATTCATATAGTACATAAAGTTGTCAAGTCAATGTATTAAAATTATAAACTTTTTATTACACTTTTATTTTCACTCTTATTACTTTTGCACTTATTTCATTTTTTTCACCTAGTGTTCTAAACCAGTAATAACCTTATTGTTCTACCCTGATTTTATAGTACTCAGAAATAACTTGGGATCAAAATATTTGATATTATAAAGAATTATATTATGAAACATTAGTATGTTTGCCAAAAATTTGGGAAGCATGCTCTTAATACTTCTGAATTATTGTCATATCAGTAAAAATTTCGACAATTTTGCTTTGATATTCATTTTTTATACATGTTTAAATGATTATGATTCATAGCAAATATTAAGCAACTGTTTTGTTTTGCAATAATGTCGTGAACTTAATGAATGAATTTCTTAAAACTGTAACTCTGAAAATTCTAAAGTGAAAATCTCATAGTGAGTTTGTTTAATCTTTTCTGACATTCTGAAAAGTTATAAAATTAAAATATTTAACTATGCATGATAACTTTTTAATTAGCAATTTCTGTATAATGATAATAAATACCATTATCATAGAAAATTCTTTAATGATATATATTATAACAATTCTTTTAATGATGATTGTACAGATCGAAATAGTAATTTTTTAAGCCATTTTCATGTAAATATATAAAGCAATTAAAAAAGAAAGAAAAAATTGAACAGTTATCTGAAAGCTAATATTGATTTTCATTAGAATTGTATTGCATTCTGATTATGGCTCTATAAATTAGCTGTTTCCCTTATATTTATTTTAATGTTGTAGAATACCCAGTAGTGGGGGCATCTGCCCCTACTGCACCGGCGTACATCACTGTTCCCAGTGCTGCAGCTCATCAAGTGACTATGACAAGTCCATATCCAGGCTATCCACCTCCAGCATATTCTTCTCCTGCTTATTTACCTTCATCAGCACCTACATATTTGCCTGGTAAACATTTTTTTTTACCTTATTACTTGATTTTTTTTTATCTGATATTATCTATATTATGTATCTAGTAATCTAATGTTACAATGATGTGATAATTTTAGTCTTCAGGCTCATGTCTTTGAATGAAAGTTTTTTATATGTTAACTTTATAATTATATTTCTTAACACACACACACTCATGTACACACACATATATATATGTATATAAGTTAAAGTTATAAAATATAAAAAAAAAAAAACTCCAAAATGATGATGGAAGTAAGATCAGCTAAAAGTCAAAATAATTTACTGGTTTTTTTCCAAGAGAAATTCCGAGTACACATAAGCTTAAAAGGAAAACAAGAAAAAGTCTAAAAAAAATTTATAAATTGCAAGATGTAGCAATTATTCAAATGATATTAAAATAATGAATTCTTATCAGGCCAGAGAAGGTGTTCTGAAAAATGAAACTAAATGATAGTTTAAGGAGAAATCATGTAAATTAATTTCAATGCAAAATTAAATGTCATTAAATTTGCATTAGTTGCTTTAAAATATAAAAGATATTCAATCATCTTATCATGAGTGAATAGCTATCACATAGCTACCAACTCTGCAGAGTTTATCGGAAAACTGCTGGCTTTTGAGAATTTCAGTGAAAAACTTAAAAACATCTGAAATTTTGACGGAAAACTATTATACTTTAGTAAGTTTTTTTAAAGTAGAGATTAATGTTAAAAAAGTTATTAATAGTGATCGCTGTGCCATTCCAAGTTAGAATAAAAATGGTTATCTAAAAAGGCAACAAAAGCTAAATCTAATGAGAGTTTTTACTCAAATAACAAAAAATGCTCATCAAAATTTTGAGAAAGTATAAACAAGAAATTAAAAACTATTGCTGATAAAACTTATGTTGTTACAAAAGGAAGTGAACCAAATTTATCTTGTCTTTCTTGTAAAGAAAGATTATTCTGTATCTCTGCATCAGATATTAACATAGACTACTCATTTTTAATCAATGTAATGCAAAGCTTTGATAAAATCAATTCCATTCTTCAATCCCGTACACCCTTTATTCATAAATAAAGATTAATTCTACCAGATTTTCTGAAAAAAATCTTGAAATTGGTTAAACCTGTTGCAATAAAATGTAGTGCTATTACAGCCATTGATTAATCTACAAAGATAATAAAAATCTGATTCTGACGTAGTAATTGGCACTTTAACAATGAGCATTATTGAAAATTTACATCCTGAAGATATAACGAAAGTTTATGAAGCTGTCAGAAAAGTTTATGTGCTGTGTAGAATTTCCTCATCGTCATGTTTTAGAATCGCATCATGAAAGGGATACTTAAAAGTTTTCCTTTTCATGATAAAATTCTTAAACCTGTAGTAGTATGTTGTTTAGAAACTACTTAATATGCCTCATTTTCAATTGTAAAATTCTTTGTTGACAGATTTCCCATTTTGTTGCTCATTACAGAATGGAACAAAGTATTGGACATTCTCCAAACTGAATCCTGCAAATTAAAAATAACTGTTCTCTCAAAAGAAATTCTGGCTGAATTAAAAGTAGATGTACAATGGTATCTTGTTGGAAATCTGAAGAATGAGTTTTCCACTATTTCCTAGTTAATGCTTACAATTTCATTTGTTCCAGATTCTAATGCAGAATGTGAACAAGTGTCCAGTCATATATATAAAAAAATAAATTCAGGTCTTCACTTTCTGCTACAAATTTAGTAAACTTAATTGTAGCTAAATATTCTCAAAATGAGAAAAACATGTTTTGAACATCAGTTTACCAGTTCATTTCTAAAAAAGGCTAAGTAAGCAACATATGAAAAAATAAATTACCATGAGTTATTGGAATTTGAAATGCTAAGGTTTTTTTATGAACAAATATTTGATAATTTCTATATACATAGAAGTAGTTGTCTCTAAATTAAATTTATTTAGTAATGTAGTTTATGTAATTTTACATGTTTAATATGTATGAATTGCACTAGTGTAGTAAAAGTTGCCATATAAAATTAATATTGTGACATAAAGTATCTGTTTATTTTTTACATATAGTATATTTTATTTTTATAAATCCTTTGAGATTGATAAATATTTTATTAAAATATTAATAATACAAAATATGTTTAACATAAATCATTTTCCAAATGTACAATCTAAAAAAAATTTTTTTTTTTTTTTTTTGCTGTATTATTATCTTAAACATTTGTTTCAAGCAAAAATGTCACTAATAGTGTCTCCTGGTTTTTTTCCCTCAAAATCAGTTGAATCTACTGATTTTTTATCTCCAAGGTTGACAGGTATGCTATCAGCATATAAAAAGTACTTTGTTATGGCCACAATAAATCAAAAGAAGGTGTTTTTTTTTATGAAGAAATTCTCTGATTGCATTGATTACAAAAACCTATGTGAATCTGATCCAAAATTTTGGAATAGCTTCATTTTTTTTCAATTTCAAAATTTGTGCTAGCACCTTATACTTAATACTGTGCAGTAAACTTGTGCAAAACAGGAAATAAGAAAAATTCTCAAGCTTCTATCCCTCAGATAGACTTTTACTGCACTTCATTGTTCTGTAGTCTCTTCAATCTAACCTGAGACTTTCCACTCAAATAATCATTCAAAAGCCTTTATAAGGTAAGAGTATCTGCTGTGAGTTAACTTTCAAGAATACTTTTCTTAGAAATAAACTTTCCGTTCACAGGTTGCTGCAAAGAAACGTGGGAAACTCTTATTACAAACCCAATAGACATGCATGCAGAAATTGTAAACACAGTTTCCTTCAAAGCAATAGGCAGATAACAAGAAAATTTTTGAGAAATATGTTGTTCCATGTTAAAATGTGGGAAAAAAACTATATAGTTTGATTTCCTCAAAACTTAATTCCCTTTGTAAAATTTAATCAATCAATTATGATTGTTATATAATTGGCACATTAATATTGTTCAAGTTAATTTATTGATATGAATCTGCTAGTTCCTTCTTAATACTGTGCTGAGATGACAGCCAAATATTTAGTATTCTAACTTTGATTTAACAGCTTGAAGTTTTAAATACTATTTTGGACATTAATTTTCTAGTGCTTGGAATCAATTTAAGCTATAGGTCCTGATTTAAATAACTCTCATCTGCAAAAAATCACCAGTGAGCAACAAATCAATCAATCAGTTTCCTAACCCTGAAAAATTGAATTCAATACTTACGTAAGTAATTAATGAACCGCTATTTGAGTTTGTGGAAAAAGTATTTCATTATAATAATAAATCAACATTTAGTAAGAATTACTCCAATTAACTGACATAAGCCATGTTTTTATTCTTTTGATTAAGTAAAAAAAATTATTGTGCTTATATTTTACTGTCCAATTACGAATAATAGTATTGACTTTTAGAGACTTATATTTGTTTTGTAATTATGTAAATTTTGTAAAATATGTGTAATTAAGTTTGTATCCTTTGACTCTGCAGTTTTTTACTAAGTAAATATAATAAAATAATAAATATTTTAAATCAAAAATAGTGTGATTTGCAATGTCAAAGTTGGTGGTAGAACATGATCAGGATTTTACCACGACATGCTGTTTTGGTGAGATTCTATGGATTGCTGCAATTTAGAAATTTTGCATTTAAAAATTTTGTAACTTCGTAATTGACGACATTTTTTTAAAAATATGCCGAATGTGTTACAAATTCTAAGATTTTACCTTTAAAAATACATCATATATAACAAAACCAAGCAGGTACTAACAACTGTATCTTAAATCAAAAATGTAAATAACATAGATTTTTATGAAAACTCGAGTTTCTAATTAAACAGGCATGGACGCCCATCTTAAAAATAACATATTTTAGTTTTAACTTATAAAGTTTTACATTTCAACAAATTATATATAGTTAACTATATAAAATAAAAAATTAAATAGAATAACATAAAGTAAAAGTACTTACCTAATCAAATTCACTAGTAAAATTTTAAAAAAAAAAACTTACAAAATAAATTAAATTTTGAAACAATAAAGTACAAGTTTAGCAGCTTAAAAATTATAACATCTAATTGACTTTTAAGTTCTACGAAAATAAACAAAACTTAGCATGCATAGACATTTAAAAATAAACTGAGATAAAATAATAAGTGCAAGGATTCCTAAAACTACAAATGAATCATGCATATTGTATCATAGAATCACCAAACAAATACATCTTGACGTAGTAATCTACAGATTAGTCACCCATACCAATTCATAGGGTGAAACCAATAATGCCAACTTTATCACAATCCTAAATATCGTCAATCACTCTATACATAAATTAGGGTTAAGTGACCTATTAAAAATAAAGGGGAAATGGTCGCATTAGATATAAAAAAATTTATATATTATAAAATCAAAGGAGATGTGGTAAATTATATTTTTAGTTTTAGAAAATAATAGTTGATGATGTTATATCAAAAACACAATATTTTATGATTATTATTATTTTGAATTTAATATCAATTTATAGGTTTTATTTCTTGATTAAAGTTCTTTGCCAATTACATACTGTTCAAAATTGTTGTTGCATTATATTATATTATATTAGAATTTTATATTATTACTGATTTAATAATTTCATACATTTAGTGTGTATCAAATAATTTTTTTAGTTAAAATTTAGATTACTTTGTCAAAATGTAAAATAATTGTTGAATGTAATCTGTTTTTTTTTTCCCTCATTTTATTTATTTTGTTAAATTTCTGAATCTTTTAGCATTCTGTTTATTTATATTTTAAAGTTAAACTTATAATCATTTTATTTAATTTACTTTTAACTTATTTCTATTTTCCACACCATGTTTTTTAATGCATTACTTAGACAGTTGCAGAAATATTAAATTTTCTTAATCACAATGTAGTATTAAAATTTTAAAATAAAATATTTTCTTAATTTTTATTTTTTAATATTAAAATATAAAAATTTACTTAATTTTTGTAGAATATATGCATTTTTTGTTAAATATGATTCTTTGTTGCTACCCTTAGTAGATTATATGAAATCACATAAATACTTTTAACTTAATTGTTATATAAATTTATTTACAGCTTCTTATGCTACTGCTCCTTTGCAGCATCACCTTCCATATGGTACAGTGAGTGTAAGTTTTGCTGATTTATATATTTGATTATACTTAATTGGAAAACAATTCTAAAGCTATCATTTTATATATTTGTTTGTATTATAAAGGATAATCTTTTAGCCTTAAAGTGGATGTTTCTTTAGATTCAGTTGATTGTGGCTAAATTACTTTGTTACAATTCTCAATTGTTTAAAATATCCATAATGTCAGATAACGTTTTATCTATGTCACACATAATTAATCATGACATCGTGTTTAGACGACGTCACAAATTTGACTTGTTGATGAATTTGCTGTCTGCCTTTAAATTGCATTCATCAAGCAACGCCGTACAAGACAAAGTTTGCTATCATTTATATGAGAATTATCAGTGATAATAAAAAATCCATTCCTGATTTTTACCAATAATAATAAGTATTTTTAGATAATATTTTTTTTATTTGTAAAAAACTTTCAAAATCTCAAAAATTTTCTGAAATTATTATCTTTTCTAATTTGTGTCTTTGACTGATTCAAATTTTGTCTGTCTTTTGAACCCACCAACATTTCTTGTGTCATTTCACATTCTCTTGAAGTCTATTAAAGCTTCTCTAATTGTCTTTTTTTATTACTCTCACTTCCAAAAGTTAAGCACGAAGATGTAAAATGCAAAAAAATCAACAAACACTGCTTTAATTGATATAAAATTCAGCAGGAAAGTAGCACATATATAAGTAGCATAAAATAAAATCAATACTTATATACAGAAGTGAAAACAGTATTAACTTTTTATAAGTTATCAGATAATGACATACTGGAGATTTAAACAGAATTATGTATAAAGGGAAAATAAACAGCATAAAATGAAAAAAAGGACATTAATAGGATATGTGATCCCCCCTCATCTGTATACAAAGTTTACACCTTGTGACCTACTTTCAATTAGGGGGTCAACCACTGCAGAATTAAGCAATAGCCATTCTTCTTCTAGAGCAGTTTCCAGCTCAATAATAGTGGTTGGAGCTGGGAAAAGTAAAGATACAGCATGGCAGAGAAAATCTCAAAGATTTTCAATGAGATTAAAGTCGGGTGAATATGCTGGCCACACCATATACGCAATCCCTTCACTCTTCAGGTAGTCATTGACGACATCGGCTCTATTGGGACGTGTATTATTGTCCATTTTAAAAAAAGGGCCTATTGCTGCAGCATATAATATCACAATTGGTTTCTAGGATTTCATCTCAATACCAAACAGCCATCACAGAACCCTGTTTCAAGATGTGCGGGTCGGTACAGTATCCTAATGAAATCCCTGCCCACACCATAATGCTTCCGCTTTGTAATGTGTGGTGTTTGTAACTGATTGTGTGTTCCTTGTTAATGCCATATCCTTATACGCTTGTCATCTGACTCCAGAGCAAATTTTGATTCATCAGTAAACGTGACATTTCCCCAGTCAGACAAGAGTCCGGTTGACATGTTCTCGGCACCACTTTAATCGTGCCCCTCTTGATTGGATGGATAGATAAACACAAACTCAAGTTACCCAGGTGTACAGTCCACTCATATGTAATCATTGGCATACAGTAGCTGCAGATATCACCTTACCAATGGACGCTGTAACCATAGATGTTGCACGTGTAGAGGTCGCTCTGAGATTCTGCTTGTCTAAAATCGCAATATATCAATCTTCCTCGGGGTTTGTAACCCTTGGCCTATGGACAACTGTGTGGTTTGGAATTGTTTCCATAAACGTGAAATTACAAAATGATGAATGCCGAAGAAAAGAGCAATACCTGTCATGCTTCAATGCACCCCACACAGTGGTCAGAATCTTCCTTGCTTCTTTTGGAATTCATAGAAACACGTATGTCTGGAAAACAAATTGTACGAAAGCTTTAAACACATTCTATCAGCACTTACACTCAACTTCTGTAACCTTTCATAAAGCTGGTATCTTATAAGACTGCCTATTTTGCATATTTCTTGACATGAAAGCGCGATGGGCTGTTAAGTAACATATTTGCATACTTCCATCTACCTCTGCACGATTTGCATCCTCTTCAATTCGGATTGGTTTCCGGAAATAAGCATTTTCTTCTTCAGGCTTAACATTTGGAAGTGAGTGTATTATAATTATTTGGTAAACATTTTGCACATAAAATATTGATCATTATGAGTATCCAATGCCATGAATCCATAAGCCATTTCAGACCACTTTGATCCAAATGCCTTAATCAATAGTCTAATTGATTTGTACATGTCAGTCATATCAAGTAATGTCTGAATGGCCTTGACTGGTTGGAATCAAAATTATGAATATTGCCGAAGTTCATTTGGTTAATAAAATGATTTCTTGTTTAAAGACCAAATTATCAATTTGAGAAGCTGTTTTCCATTAGTTCAAGTCATTAACACATTAACAATAGAACAGAAGTAAAAGCAAAATGATAAAAACAAGTTAAAACACCCACTTTATGGTTAGTTTAAATTGGCATGGACAATTTAAATTGTTTGAAACGTCATTACTTTTTTAATTGATTTCCTATTGTGCTGTATTGTGCATCTATGTACAGTAATAAAACCATATACTCCATAAAGTTATTAATATATGTTTATTTAATTTTGAATTTTTTTTAAATTGACATTTAATTTTTTTTTTATTAAAAAATATTTTGGAAAGTGTTATATAATATGCATGCCCATTTTTCAAAGCATTTTAATTATCAAAAAAAAATCTTTTGTTACCCTTGAAATTGAATCAAGATTCATAAACATTGTTTGGCTCTGACTATTTTGCATTATATCTCTGTGTTATTTGCCAAATTTTTCAGTCCATAAGGTGCTTAGAGGTTAATGAAAGGTAAACCATTATCTTAAAAGCACATATATTACATTGAAGTCTATTTTTGATTGTTTTTCAAATCTTTCCTGTTGCCAGAAAAATTGCCTTTGTTAATGTTTAACATTTTTCTGTTTTGACGAGTGTTAAGCAGATGTAAATCATTATCTTCTGTGGCCTTTTTGTGGTTAATGTTTAATATTCCTTGTTTCTTGATATTAATTATCAACCATGAAAATGATACTCTGTCTTATACAAGAGCATCTATTCCCTTTCTTCTACTTGACAACTTCAAATTAGCCAATAATTCATGAATTCTGACATACCAACATTATATGCTTCACTTATTATTAATTTGGATCTAAAGCTCCCAACATTGTGTTAAACTATCGATTCTGCAAAATCGCCTTGTGATATTTACAAATTCACTTTTACTCTAAGTTGAACTACTGAATTTTAGAACTAAGCTAGTGGAAAAAAGAGAGTTTCTATGAAATTACGTTTTCTGCATTTATTTCTCTTTCCTGATTTTTAATCTCACAAATGCAGGTTTATATATATAAGGTTTCCTTTGTGCTACACTTCACTTCAATTCAGATATTTTAATTTATGTAAATTACATTTTGCATGATTTTATTAAAACATGTGTATTTGAATTTTTTGTGTAGCATTATTAAAAACTCTGATAGTTCATAAATTTGCAATAAAATTAATATTTGAAGAAATCTGCATCTTCAAGCAAAATCTGATAAAATATTTTGAGCCAATAAAATTTTAACTCCTTGCCTGAAACAACCTATATACACACTTCTTTGCAATGTGCTGTTATGAGTTTGGAATACAATAGATGTCCTTGACATTGTTTGTGATAGATTCAGTGAAGAAGAGGTTATTTTGGTGATCTTTTTCTCCAATTGACCCCATAACTGTTCACACCTGTTTGAAAATCAGTTTTACTGATGAGTGAATCTCATAAGTTTTCCTTGGCAGTTAAAGGGTTAAATAAATCAAGCTGCTATTCAGTTATGCACATTTGATAGCCTTAAAAATAAACTTTATCTACCATTATTTGTTTTTTGAAATACTTTTCTGCACTTTCAATTATATTTTCAATAATCTTAAAGTTCTGTTCAGTCATCATAATTTACAAAATGTGTGACAAAATCATAAAAATGTGTTTATACACAATTTTTATATATTAAATAAATAAATGAAGATAATATATGATATTTTTAGAGATGTTTATTTAAAAGTTATGTTAAATAGATTCTATTTTTGTTAACTTTTTAAAAAAATTACATAGAAAACTTTTCAAAAGATAAGTACCTTTCAAAAGATCTCAGATTCTATTTCCTTTTTTAATAAAGTATGTGTGTACAAAGCTTTTTATTTCCTCCATAGAAATGAAAAGTTAATCTCTAAGTTCCAGTGCAAATAATGAATAAAGGTATTGCTAAGCAAACATGGAGTGTAATCCTTACATTTGAAAATTTTGCTTGGAATGAATTATTGAGAGTATATTAAGCTATTTGCATGTAACATGCTCTTTTTATAATGTCCTAAATGTAAATGCTCTTTATTAAATATTTCAATTTGTTTGTTTAAAAAATACTAATTTAATTATTTATTAGCATTACTCAAAATGTATTGATTATGCAAATAAATGGTTCTAAATTTTAAAATGAATTCAAATATTTTAAAAAAGCACCATAACTCGAGATACTTTCTGCTGAGAGTTTAACCAAAACTATGTTATTTTTAAGAAGTGTTATAAATTTATATATTTAGTTCTTCTTTCACATTACTCTAAATGTAATGCTTTTATAATTATAGTAATAAAAAGCCTAATTATATAATATGTTCAAAATTGAATAATTATTTAAACTGATTACATGAAAAAGTTTTTAAAAATTATCAAGCATATTTTTATCTGTTGAAAAAAATGGAATTATTAAAAGGCATTTTATTTAAAGAAAAAAGGGTATTTTTACATTATACCCCTGCTTTTGATAATCGCCAAAATGGAAAACAAAAGAATCATAAATTATAGTCACTAAAATATTATAAAAAATTTATTTACATTTTATAAACTAAACAATTATTAAAATGGTAAAAACTTAATTAAATGGCAAAGTTTATTTCTGGCAGAAACTGTTGCTTTATACTTACGCAATTGTATTGATGCATTGCATTGGTAATTGATTGTGTAAGTATAATGTAATGGTACCTAATTAAAATGAGATATAATTAAATTTTGCTCTATTTTATTGTTTTTTTCCTCATGGTGACTTATGACCATAATGCTTTTTTTTAACCAACACAAAGTTATCTCCAAGCAATCTTTTGCACCTACTAGATTTAACATTTAGCTTGTTTACCATAGTTTATCTCTTTTTAGTTACATCTTGCTCACAAAAAATTCGATTTAGTATATATTTAATTTAAAAAGAAATTTTGAGGTAATAAAATCCTTCATATCTACATATATTTTCGCTTCTCTGTATTAAAAAAATCCTTTTTCTTTAGGATCAAAAGCGGTGGTATAATGGAAAAGCACCAAAAAAAAATCTTTTTTGCAGTAAACTCAAATTTAAATCTTGCATATCAATTTTATAAAACAGTTATATTTGAATAAAACTTCTAGACAAAATTTTTTATTATGTTTATTTTTGAAATGTACATTTGAGAATTTTAATATATTGGCTTGCACACACAAATGAATATCGATTTTTTAAAAATGATATTTAAATAAATTTTTTCTAGATAAAATTTATTGTGTTTATCTATTTTATATCTGATGTGGTTCTTGGAGAATTTTAATATATTAGCTCACATACACAGATGTATACAGATTGAATCAAAAAATTATCAGTAAAGACTATTTTCACTTTTAAAATGACAAATAATTTTGATTTAGTTTTATAAAAATAATCTATTATAGATTCAGTCTAGCGGAAATTTTAGTAATTAAAAATTTGCAATTTTGTTTTAGAAGCATTTTTAAAGAAATAAATGTGGTTAAAATATACTTCTGTCCAGAATTCTATGTATAATAATTCATAACTATTTTATACAAAAGAATGAAATTAAATAATTAGTGAGACTAATTAGAAATATAATAATTAGTGGTATATTTAATCACTGTCAAACAATGCTAATTATTGAATCTATTTGGAAATTCAAAAAAGATAAGTTTTTTTAATAATGTTAATTACATTTTTTCGTACTGAAATTGTGTATGTTTTTTTAATAAAATCTGTTTTGAAATATAAATTATCATACATTTTACTCTTAAAAGTTTTGTTTTTACTGTTCTAAAATAGATATTTCTTTGCAAAATAAGTACTGTTTAATTTGTATGTGTTAAATTATTTTTAACCTATAGATAACATTGGAAATATTGAATGTATAAATATGAGCAAATATTTTTTCTTCTCTCCATATTTGTATTATTACTGAAAATATGAAATCAATTTTTCATATATATTTTAAATGTAATTTGTAATTATCAGAAATTTTCTACTATTAATGTAATAATTTGAACTATTTGGAAAGTTTAAAAAAATAGTGTATCCATTTGATATTTTTCCATGTTTTTAATTAATAATGCAGTGTCATTTTGATAAGTTTTCTTCATTGTGTGGGATTAGTTTTGTTTCAGAAATCTATAATTAAATATCTAAAAATTACTTTTATGAAATACTCTCAGCTATTAAATTATGAAGTAAAAGTCATTATTTATGAAGTAAATTAAGAAGTCCATTCCAAATTGCAATTATTCTTATGATTCAAATTTTTTGGTAATTGTAAACTGAAGTTTAAATATTTTTATATACATTCATATTGACATTGAAGTTTTTTTTTTTTTTTTTTTTTTGGACTTATAGTTTTTGATAGTATGACACTGTTCATTTTCATTGAAATAACAGTAATTATTAATATATTTACAGAAATTTGTTCTCATAAGCAATTGTAAGAACAAATTATAGTAATTAAAATTTTTATTTAAAAAAAAAAGTATTATGCATCAAAGAAAATAAAGTGAATTTAATGAGTACAATATTAAGAATCTGTTGTATTTTGTTGAATGTATTCAAATAGAGAAGTACGAGATTATGAATTCATATTCAATTTCTTTTATTATTATTTTACTGTAAATTAAAAGCATTTGATAAAAATGAAAAGTATTTTCTTTTACTAAAAGGATATAATTAAAACTTTAACAGTTAATTGTGTGACATGTAACTGTAGAAGTTTAAAAGAACTATATCTTGATTACTACTACAGTTTATATATTTGTGAAAACTTTCTATTCAGCAATTTTACACTACATATTTAATTCTAATTTAACAAAATAACTGAAATGATGTGTGCTGTGTGAATAATGAAACATAAATATATTATGGTTTTCATATTAAAGTTATATATATTTTATAGTTTAATGTATATCAGTTAAATACATTTTCTAATTATGAATTCATAATGTGTTGTAAGCAAGAATTTTAATTAATTTTTATTCCATTAATGGAGAGAAACTAATAACTAAACTTTGTTACAGGTTGCTCCAAATCTCACAGCATTTGGTGTTCAGCCAACATATTTACCACAATTAACTCAAGTCTATTCCCCAAGACCAGGCACTGTATATGTCCCAGCTGCTGCTACTTATGATGCCAGCGCTCGTTTTGACGGACATGCATTGCCTGTTGTACCTGTAAGTAAAGGCTTAAAATATATCTTTCAAAAAATTATTTCCTTGATTCTTTCAAGTATTTTCATTCACTAATAGATATAAGGGCATATGCTATGTAAGAACGATCCTGATTTGATCATCTTGCATCAAATCAAACTAAAACTATGTGAGAAATCAACTTGTTTATCTCCAGTACAGGGTAACAAGAACTAATTACTATTGCTGGGTGACTGCACCAGGAGTTTTTGATTTCTCTGCAAAATTTGTTCTACTTTTCTCTTTACTTATCAATGATGCTATAAACTTTAATGGGAGGGGAGTCTTCTTTCCCTGATTTGATAAAACTTTATTTATTTCGATCAATCATTTACTGGAACGAAGTGCAATTAACTTATATTTGAAAAAATAGAATTACATTGAATGCTTAGGAAATTACAGAAAATTATATTCTGCCATTCCAAATTTGAAACTAAATTTAAGGTGTTTTTATGACAATTGCAAAAAATATTACAATTTCCAGTTAATATTTTTTTTTTTCATTATATGTTGTAATTTTATTCTGATCATATATTTTGCATTTTTGCCAATGAATTATTGAAGGTTTATGGTAGATCATTAAAATTTAACTGTAAGTCCTTCTTACCTAAAATTTAACTCCAAGTCCTTCTGTCAGTCCTTAATTATCTAGGTACCTCTTGGAGGCAGCTATGGGTTGCGCAGGATAAAATCTATGAGGAACTTGTGTGTGTGAGGGACTTTTGGACCTGGTGTAGGCTTTTCTACATCAGGGGGATAAATAACAAGACTGGTCTCATAATTAAGAGATAAACTTGAACCATTAATCTACTGCAGAATTACATTTGTCTTGATTTAATTCTTTTCAAATGTAATGCTTATAAATTTCCTAAATATAACAGCACTACTCCTTGTACTAGATAATCATTGTTTAAGTTACATAATCATTTGTTTACACATTTTAATAACTTTTTTATTTTATCTGTCATTGTAGCCTCCACCTCCTGGGGTGGCGCCAAATGCTGCTCAATTGGCAATGATGCAAGGAAATCCTGTGGTGCTAAGCCAGCAGAAAAATAGTTTTCTGACTGGTGGGAGTGGGGCTGGTTACACCTTTTGGTAATCAGAAGTGGACCAAAGCTGCTATGAAAAACGTTGGAGGACGTAGGGAAAGACGCTCACTTTTCTAGCCAAGCTATGCAAGGATTGGACACTGAAAAATCAAGGCGTCTTACATGCAATGCATTTTTAAGAGAAACAAAAAGGATTAACCCATCTGAATAATGATTCTAGAGTTTAATTATTTCCCATTTTTCATTGTAAATTATGAAGCCTGATTGCATATATATTATATATTCTATAGTAGCTTGAATTATATACATATAATAACAAGAAATGTGTATATATATTTGAGCAGTTTTGTTTATTTTGTAAACTAAGAATGTAGTTAAAAATAAATGTAAAAAGTAGACTTTAAGTATTATTCCTTTCAAAGCTACAAAAAAAGGATGGTATTAATAAATCAATTCAATGTTGCACTTAACTGAATTCAGAAGATTAAACTATAGGATTATTAAAAATGTGACTGGAAATTTATACTATTATTGATATATTGTTCTACAAAAGATATCAATTATAAAACTCTTAAGTAATCATATATAGAATTAGAATTATATTTATTGAAATATATAAGAATGCAATAATATATTATCAAATTTCTTTAAACTTATATATTTTTTTTAATATTGCACAACCTATTTTTTTAAAAATAACATAAGCAAAATTGCAGATTTACAATATTTTAAGAAAAGAAAAAAAAAAGTTCCATTAAAATGTTACATTCTGCTTTATGCTAGTACATAAAATTTTAAAATAATACATTTTTTTAACTAATGCCTAAATTTTTTAAAATTTTCTCAATAAAATAAAGTTGTTATGATTAAAAAAAATGAGCTAACAATATTAAATTTGACATTTTCCTAAAGCTGAAGTTTATCATATAATTTACTTTTTCATAGTATAAATCACTGGTTAAACTGATATGAATTTACTCTTTATTAAAAACTGCTGTATTTTGAAAATCTGAACAAATTAGCTCTTTAGAATGTGCAATAATGTACTTTTATTAATTAAAAACAAAATTCCGCAAGTATTGATTCCATCTGTATTTTAATCAAATAGTACTAACAAGGATTTGGTGAAACATTAAGTTTTAATCAAGGTTTTCCTGCAAATTCCCAAGAAAATATCTACAATAGTTGTAATAGTTTCTGTTGATCTGGGTGAATTTTTACATTGCTGACACCCTATATTTTAAAAGTGATACTAATGAACCAGCTGATTATTTTAAAATTGTTTGCCATGAAGACCAACCAGCATACAACAATTAACTACTTTTTCCCGTATGTGCCAATTTTGTGGGCAAATTAAAATAAAAAGAATAAATCTAACAGTGTCAAAGTTCTCCATATAATTCTGAAATCATGCAGATGTTTCCAATCATTTAAACTCTTCTATGAAATGTTAACAAATTTCTTGTAAAACAAGGCCATATTGGGATGTTAATTTTCAATGTATATAACAATGGCAAAAGATATCTTCTCTATTTTACTTAAACTGAATTTGGAAATCTAAATATGAAATGCTTCATGTCACTTAATATTGATATGCTTACATCATTGTTATAAGAAAAAAATCTATATTCTACTCCTTAGTCTTTTATATAATATTATCAGTCTCATGATAATAATTTAGTTATACCTAGTTGGGATAACAAATTTAACATACATTTTTTCCAACCTATTTCATTTGGAATTTCAAAAAGTAAATGTTGTACAAACCCTGCTTGATGATACACATGCTTCAAAGAGATTGATTCATGCAATTAAAAAATTTTAAATGAATGTTTGATTTGCCACATTCAACAGCCATTTTTTGCATAAAAGATTTTATTACACCAGCACTAGCGGTTTTGAAGTGGATTTTGAATGATACAAACAATGATACCCAAAAGTGGATTGAAACCCATGAATTGTCAAACTGAAAGACAGCACTAACCACTCAGGTGACTCTACTTGACTAGTGAATAAATTTAAAATTACTTTAACCAAAGATACCATGACATTAAATATGCTTTAACTGTACTGATAATCATTTAAATATAAAACTTTAGTAACTTTATTAAAGGAATTTTATATTTTTAAAAATGCTTATTTTGACTCTTCAGAATAAGATTTTCAAAAAAATATATCAGGATGCATTTCAATAATCAAATAAAAAAGATTTTTTAATATTTTAAGAATTCAAAATTTTATGTATAACTGATAATTTTATAATTTGTGTATAACTGATAATAACAAAATTGGTACTAAAAAGAATACAGAAATTGTAGTACCTTAATATTAAAAAATATGTGATATAATTTCATAATCGTATTAAATAGGCTATTATTTATAGTTACAAGTAATTGAATATTCTTTTTTATCTGGATATAATAGTATTTAATTTTGATTGTTCAATATGGAATTTTATTTTATGCAATCGCTAAATTAACAATCTATGGTAAATTGTTAGTATTCATATTACAAGAATTATTACCTATAGTACATACCGTTTTCTTTGTTGAATTATTCAACATTTTTTAGCCGTGTAATGATTATCAATTGATTTTTTTCCTTTAAAATTCACTTATAAAATTTTCTTCTTTCTTTTATTGCATTGCACTTAATTTTGATTTTGACATATATTTAAACCATAAAATATATTAGAATTTTGAACATAACGCATTTTTTGGTAAGCAATATAGAAGGAACGGATTTTCCATATTTGAATGACATGACTGGGATGTAAAAACTAAATTTGAGTCAGATAATTGTTTAATAAAAACCCTCTCATCAGTTAAGATTTTACATGTTGTAAAAATTTCATTCAGTCCTCCAAATTTATTGGAGGACTGAATGAAATTTTTACAATATGTAAAATCTTAACTGATGAGAGGGTTTTTGCAATTATATTGAAAATTGCATTCATTTTCGTCATTATCATATGCATCTAAAGCAAAGTCACATTTTCATGTGCAAAGAGTTTGTTCTTCATTCATTTTATAAATACCAGAAAAAACTAGTCACAATAAGTCTATTCAAAATATGTATTTGCATTATGCACCAAGTACGCTGCATTGTCTGCACTACTAATTTCCATATTTAAATTTCAATAGTATCAAAATATAAAATTCAGTATCTTATTGATTACAAAATTGTGCTGCAATTCTTTCATCAAAATTATCCAAAACAGCTAGAGAGCAAATCTTATATTAAGTTATTTGTAGAATTTTGGAAACAATTATCAGTGAATTATACCTAAAAACAAAGACTACCAATTATGAAAAGATAAAGGAATTAATAGATAAATATTAACCTTGAAATATAAAACATATATGCGACATTCAAATTCCTTTAAGAATGAAAGAAATACACTTAGAATAAAATCAATAAAAGGTCATTTTTTCCTTGTGAGACAAAATGAAATCATTAACCTTTCTTTGTGGGAAATATTTATATTTTTCATCAACAAATTGTCAAACATATTGCTGTTAAAATATATGACAAAGTGAAATATTAGGACAAAAAAAGAGTAAGATGAAAATAGTCAATGTTACTTTGAATTTTGAAGCAAGAAAACTTCAAAATAATTTTATCTAAAGCTGTTTATTTAAAAAAAAAAATATTAATTTTCTTATTTAATAAATTATATATTTTTCAATGTGAAATCTTATGTTTTTCTAAAGTGTGTGCATGCATGTGACCTCAGGGAAATTAAAATTAGAATTCCATTAACCAAAATATCATTTCTACTTGTCTGAAAAATTATGTGATGAAGATGGTACATAATGATTAATGCACTTATCAGCGAAACAAAACAAGTTCCTTAATTTTAATGAAAATATATATGATACATTAAAATACACATTACAGGACAATCATGATATAAAAAAATAACAGTTGATCATATGGACGAAAATATTTATGATCATTATTATTGCATCAAAATAATAACAAATATAGATATGCCATTGCTAAAATAGGAAAAGGTATAAGAAATAAATAGGTTATTGTCAATTTTTTAACATTAAAAAGTATGCTACTTTCTTAATTTTCAATTTAAAATTAAATTTAAAAAATATATGTATATACAGAAAGAAAAATTTATTGAGTGAAAACGAATATAATCTTATATTTTGACTATCACTTATTAAAACTCATGTTAAAGAAATTAAATGAAACAAAATTAAATATTATAATATAACTAACGATAAAAATAACAAATATTGCTAGTTAGTTTAATTTATGTAATTTATTTTAAATTAGAAACCATTTTGGACTTATAATTTTTATAAATAATATGTATCAAAACTTTTTTAGCACAATGCTTCAATGTCATTAATTTCTAAAACTAAACATTTATTTATTATATTTTTACTTTTTATAAAAATAGAAAATATATTTGATCATAAAACACTATAATCCTTTTAAGACTATACATCAAATTGTTTTGCATGAATGAATAAAATATTTCTATACTCTTTTATATCTTAATTATTTTGAACTCATTTTGGAAAAAAAGATTCTTTATACTACAAATAAATCATTCTCTTGGAATTTATATAAAAAATTTTTATTAAAAATTGTAGATTTAATCATAGCATACAAGGACCATTCATACTAAGCATATAAAAAAATTAAAATAATAAGAGAAAAAAATCCCAAGACATACACATCTGTTGATGAAACACATTATTTGAGAATCTTGTGGAGAACTTTGTAACATATGGCATATTTAATAATTTATATAAAACAGTTGATAATCATACATAAAATTTTATTTAATATGAAAGCAATATACCTGGATTTTATAAAAGAGATAAAAATAGTAAACATGAAAGATATTGTAGATTAATAAATTAATCTGTTTTTTAGTCATTATTTATAATCCTACTTTAACTTCAATATATTATTTTCAAGTTTCTGTTACTTTCTACACATACATACAATACATGACTAGTGAAAAAAATTAATAAATATCTAAGGTCCTCTTATATCATCATCTGTAAATAAAGAGAAATCAAATAATTAAAAAATGACCAGGTATAAGCATTCACAAAAACCTAATTTAAATGTACATATATAATTCACAAAATGTTTTAACAAAGATACATACATTTTTGAAAGATTTATTTAATATTCTCAATTTGTTCAACATAAAGACTGAAGAAAAGAGTAGAGAACTTATGAAATAGGTTCAGTTTTCAAACAGTCGTAGACATGGTAAATAGTAAAACACTGTAAATGTTTTCTCATTTGCTACAAAAATTTTAGAGAATTTTTTAATTGACTTAATTGTGAATATTAGATTTTAAAGCAATACTTTAAAATATACATATGTAAATATTGCCTTGTTTTCTGTATTTGTTTTATAAATAAATTACACAAATTAAACTTCTTGTATTAATTTTTTTAGGGTGTACTACAAATATGTTTTAAAATAGTAAATTAATAAAAGCATATTTATTCGTTTTAAATTAAAAGCATTTATATTATTATAAAATAGATTTATAAGCAACATATTTATATCTTGATCAAAAGAAAGTTAACTTGAAAAAAATTGATTAAAAGGAGCATATTTCAACAGAAGCAATGAAATCATCTGAGCATTAAGATTATTCAATTTCTTGGACTTTTTTTTTAAATTCATGATAAATTAAAAGATTTGATGTGTATACATAATATTCATACTCTACAGGATATCAAATTATCAGTGGTTATATTGACATAAATGGTTGTCATTTCAAACTTCTTTATTTAAAAAAAAAACAGCACAAACATTAATTTTTAAAAAATTCCCAGTCAGTTTTCTTTTGACCACAATGTACACATTTTATCTAAAATTTACATTACATTCATTATTGAATCTAAATTTGATATTTTTAGACTTAATGAAAATATTAAATTTGAATTATTTTAGTATATTAAATAGTTATGATAAAGGAGAATAAACTACACAAAATAAACATTCTATAAAATAAGTTTCATTTATATAATAAATATACCTTTTATCAAGAAAGAAATATTGTTCCACTAATGAAAGAATTGCTGTCAAATAACAAAGAGGCTATTAATTCAGTCTTTTCTACGAAAGTATCTTCTCCATCAGACTAAAAGAGAAATGACATAAATACCATAATGGTATAGTAAATGAAAAATATTCTAGCACATATAAATTATATAATTTATGATTTAGTTTCTAAAAAAGTATTTATAGTAAAAATAATGCTTAGTAAATAATTTTATTTAAAGAGCATATGAATTTTAATTTTATTAATAAGTATTTTTACTGAAAAATATCCTACTTATTTTTACTGAAAAATTTTGAATACATATTAGAAGAATTATGTAATCAAAATTTTTATATCCTTCATAAAAACTTTTATCACATTTCATGAAAGTATTAGATATTTCATATGGTGAACAAATATAGGTCACAAAAAAATGAGTTGTTAAAAATCATTTCTAATATCATAAAAAACAAACATACTCATAATTTTATATATAAATAACTTCTAAATTAAATGTTTTCCAGTTTTGAAAGTATTTAGCACAAATATTTATGAGAAAATTGTATTGGTTGGCAAAAAATAGTGAAAAATATTTACTGTAAAAAGGAGGGGGGGCATTTCTATCTATTTCAAGGCATTTTGTTCTGCCATGCTACTACAAATATTGTCAATATTTATCAATAAATTTTATTACAATTAAGTATAAAAGTTAACGTGTTTTTTAAATTGACCATTCCAAAATAAACAAATATACTTTTCAAAGAGAAAATACATACCTTTTCCCACATTATATAATACACTAAAATGTTTGAAGATCCTAATATTTTAGCACTTGATTTTGCTTGTTTTTGTAGTTCTAAGAAATTTATACTGGTATCATATTCATGATAAAGTACATTAACAACTGATGTTAATTGTGTTAGCTTTTGACCACTGCTTATGATATTCATTTGTTCAATAACATCATATGGATTTTTGTCACATTGTATAAATACAAGATTTGGAAAATTGTGAAGTGTTTTCTCATTATATTTTCCCAAATGAACCTGTAAAATAATGAAATTAAAATAACTACACATTAGAATATAAGTCTGCAATATAAAAATTAATGCATAAAAATTATTAGTAGAAATTTTACATAAATTAACAATCACAGATCTTTACTTTCAAATTAAATTACATGTAGCAACTAAGCTTAGAAATTATAAGCCATTATTATTTTGTAAAATTAAAGTTATTTTTCATTTAAATCACAAGTCTAATTTTCCATAAACTAGGATTCACAAACTAAGAAAATCATAATGAACAAACTGTAGCTAAGACAATAATTAAATAGAAATATGCTATATTCATTAATTTTAAGTACATAAACAAACAATATTGTTTTGAACAATATACTTTTAAAACAATTATACTGTTGGAAAGCTGGTGAATAGAAACCAAGTTATAAAAACGTGTTATAAGATTAAAATTTTTGATCTAATTCACATTAACAATATTTACTAGAAATTTTATTGTTTGTCTAAAAATATGTAACATAAGTACTAAATATCATTAAAAATGCATGACTAAAAACAAACACACATCGAAACTTTGAAGACTATTTTCTTAGAATATAATTATATAATCTTGTTTCTTTTCCAACTTTTATATTGTTTTAAGCTTTTGAAGTGTTCTTTTTTCAATTAAATTCTTGAGTGTTCCACAAATGAACAGAGCATTTATTAGTTCCTTCATTAGTTTAAATAATAAGATTATCATCAATCTGATTAATTTATCAAGTTCTTTTGTTCTGTTTAAGAACATAATGTTGCAATTTAATGACTTATTTTGTTAAACATTTCTCACAATAATCTGAAAATACATTAAAATTGTTTAATTTAAAAAAATGCTTTCTAAGTTTCTTTTGAGCTCTAATCTCAATTAGAATATTTCATAGCTTTTAATAAATTCAAAAGTTAGTAATTGCAACTAAGTAGATAAAATAAGAATTGTATTTATTAAAAAATTTTAATATTTGTAAATCATCATGGCATTAAAATCATATGTTTCATTTTAAAGATACAAAGTTTTAGGCAAGAGCAATGAATTTGAAACATGTTATTTTTTTAAAATGTTAAAAAATGAAAAGATACAAGTATATAAATAGATTATAAAAAAACTATGATTTATGTATACATTTATTATTATTTGATACATATGATATGAACAAGATCTCTATTATCATTAATTTAAATTCCTGTATTCTTTGAAATTAAGAATGCAACATTAACATTAAAGTGGTTCTTATTTTAGTATAATTCTTTATACATTTATTTATTTTTGCATCAGTTAATAAAAGGAAATGAAACTTGATATTTTATAATTAGAGCAAAAAATTATAAATAAGTCATCTTGTTATTTTTGCACAAAAAATTATCAATACTGTATTTTTTAATGTTAGTTTGATTTTCCAATTAGGTTTGTAAATAAAATAAGCAGACAGAAATAATAATAAAAATTATATAGATTTTTTCATAGTTCTTATATTACATTTTGAGGAATTAAAAAAAGTATACGACCATTCTATCACTTGCTGCTTCTATTAAATTTAAATTAAATTCAATTTAGTGATGCAGATTTAATATAATAACATAATTTCTACTTTTCCATAATTTTCTTCAAGTAAACAATACTGAGTTCAGAATTAAAAATATTTCCAAAATTAAAACTTTGTACTCCTTTATATTAGAAAATAATAAAGTAGTTTAAAAAAATCTAATTTTTACTTATAAAAATATTTAATTTATAAGCCAATAGTGATTAAATAAATATATACTGATATTAAAAATATATAATTGAATACTATATTTAAAATAAATTGTATTTTCTTTAATGGTAATAAAATTCCTTTCAAACTAATAAACCAAGCTGAATTCATAAGCAATAATGCTTATGTTTCATACAATCATACACATGATAAATGTAGGTCATATACATATACTTGTATGAAATACGTGCAATATAATAAAATGATTTGATCAATAACATATAAAAATAAATGCAAACTTTTTAAAAATTTAAGAAAGAAATACATAAGTATAGCAACTTACACTCTTAAATTTTTTACTCAGAGACATTTTTAAAAATGGTAGAAAAATAGGAGCAGGATTGCTGTTGATAATGCCAACACATTGATTCTCTGAAAATAAAATTTTTCAGCATATAATTTTAGAAAGTTTAAATACTGCATTTTATAAAAAAAAAATAAATAAATAAATAAATAAATAAAAATCAATTAACATTAAATTTAATTTGAAAAAAAAAACTAATCTAAAATAATGAAATAAGAAAAATTAAAGGCTTTAATTTACTTAACAGAAAGAATACTTATTTTATTTGTTTTTAGCATTTGGATGATATAATCTACTTAAACAGCCAAACTATTTTTTTATTTTTATATCTTAATTTTACTTGCATGAAAATAATTATCAAAATAATAAGACTATAAAGAGTTTGAACTAAACTATAATATTTTTATGGTTATTCATAATGAAAATAAACTATGACTGTTTACTATAATTATTTTAGGATTAATACTATATTTTGAGCAATAATAAGAAAGCTAGGAATGAATAATCAAATATAGGGATTATGAATTACTCTGAAACTTTGGGCTAAAAAACTTTTCCAATAATTAAGTTCCATAAAAATAAAATATCCCATGAGAAAGATCCCCCTTTTTAGCAAACAAAACAAATATTATAAAAAAATAATGAAATAAAAATATTTTAAAAGGATACATCCTTTTAATTTTCATAAATTATGTTTAAAAATAATATTTGTGTATCTTAAAGAAATATTTAATTGTTTTGCATTAAAAATATTTTAAATAAATAATAGTTGAGAGTTTCTAATCAACATTGCAGCTAGAATTAAAAAATTAAAAACTCGCATACAAAAAACTACAATCCAAAAACACATACTGAAAGCAAAAAAATCAAAGTTAGACTTACTTCTAAATTATGCCAAATATTTAAAGGTTCCTTTTTTATTTTCTTAAATATAATATATGATGAAGATGCATGAGATAATATAAAACATCTGTTATACTGATTTTCATTATCTCACAAATCCATTCATACATATCATATATTATTTATGTAATAAAATTTGTGTTCTAATTTAAAAAAATAAAAAGGAAAGAAGTAATAAAACTTAACTATATATTTTCAATACAATAATCTCAATTTGGCATAGATTTTTTTATTTAAAAAAAAGGAAAATTTTAGTTTCTTTTCAAACTGTGAGTTACAAAAACATTCATATAATTCTTTTCCTAGGAGTAATATTCAAAGGACAGCAATTAATATCATACTTTTCAGAAAACTAATGCTAATGTCATTTTTAAAGATTTTTTAACATAGATTTTCATGTCTCAACTCTGTATAACTGCAATATTTTAATTTTCAGAATTATTGTAAACACACAATTTTTTCCGTCTCATTGTAACAATAATAATTATATATTTTTAACATCTCTGTATAGTTTTCAACCTTTCTTCCTATATACCATTTCTTCCTTTCTGTATAGTTCACAGGTCAATTTTATCAATACTATAAATGTGATTATTTGCTATTCTATTAATAAACTTGTCAGAAGTAAGACCACCAGGATTTCAAAAAAGCACTTTAACAGCAGGCATAGCTAACCTTGAAAAAGGCTACAGTAAAAACAGCAAAATGTGTTTGTCACTTAAATATTTTACATAGCTGCATAGGGTGAGAGATGTCAATCATTTAGAGAAAAAATGGTGCTCCATGAGTAGGTGTCTGATACAACCACCCAATCGCCCCTGTTCACTATCCCAGTATAAAGAGAATCATTGATGTGAGATTTAAAGCACATCTCAGAGAAACTTTTTAGAAATTGTTGAAGGAAAGAGCTGGAGTAACTTGAAGAAAAATCCCTCATGACTAGAGTTGTTGATATCACTTACTTTTTAATTAAAATTGAATATAACCTTTCGAAATAACTGCAGATTTGGCTTGGTAGTCTTCCTGGCTTGACCACTGTGCAGTACATTTGATACCTTTGGAGATCATTTGGCCACTTGTTCTGGACTTAAAGCCTTAGCAGTAGTTAAACTCTGCTAAAAAATTTTTAAACTTTGTCTTTCTAAACTCTATCAGACTGCTTGTGTCAGACAAATGGCAGTCATGCCAAAGTCTGGCATAGAATTCGATAAAAAGAATATTTAATTAAAATTTTATTTTATGACCAGGATATTTGGTTTACTTGTGCATTTATCTCATTAATTATTTCCAGCATAATTTTATGCATTACTTCAAATTGTTTGGCTATTAATTCTCTGGAGTAAAATCAAGTTCACCTAAATAACAAATCTTTAATTTTCAAAAAATAGCCTTTTTCAGAATGAGACATTTTAACAGGAATGTTACTACAATACAAAAAAAATCTTTAACGATTCAAATAAGATGGGGAAGTCATTTTAAGTATAACAGAACTTTTGTGATGTGTTTATAACAAAGAAATTTTAAGCTTATATGCAATTAACTGCCATATTCGTCATATTCACTATTTCACAAACTTTTATATAAACAATTCTGTAAAATTTCTAATTTTAAGATACAAACATTTTCTTCCTCGGTAAACATGGCGTAGAAAATCAATTCAAAATATGTTTGAGGTTCAAACTAAATGACAAAATGATTTTTTTGATATAGACAATAAAGTTTCAAATTACGGACCTTGTTATGTGAGCAGTGATCACATAAAATAAAATGGAAAAACAGAATCAGTTTCAGTCTTCTCTAAAAATATCATGCTTACCATCCCCAAATTAATTAATTTGCCACAACACGCAATTTTCAGAATATCTCCATCATATGCAGACTTTTTTAATAAAAAAATTATTTTTTCCAGTCTAAAATTGCTTTCACTGCTATTAGAGAACATAAAAAATGCTTTAAACTTGATTAGAGCCCAAATTTCTAAAATCTCTATATTTTTAAGTATTTTGAAATGTATTTTAGGTATTAGATATATTCATTGTATTTTTAGATTTTTCTACAATATTTTTAAAGTATCATATAATTATAGAAACAGTAAAAAATTCAAAATAGCCAATATTTTGGTGCATTCAAATTCGTTAATAGTTCTTAACTGAATTATAGTATACTGGTATGGTAGGACAATGATTTCAGAGACAAACTTAAATATAAATAAAAACAATTGCACAACAGAAAAAAAGCTAACAAAAAGTTGTATAATTTAATTGACAGTTAAAATAGTATAGAAATACATTGGATATACAAAGAATAAATAAAAATTAAACATTTATATTGTACATATGTGAAAAATTATAATTTAAAATAGTAATTAAAATATTCTGACAAATTAAAAAATACAGAAAAAATTTTACTATATTGAAACTTTTATAGCACAAATGCTGAATCATATAATTAAAAACATGAATATTTACCTTTTACTAAAGCAGAAGTGGTATAGATATCTTTCCTATGTGTAACCTATAACACAATTGGAAAACATTCTACATTAAATTATTATAGTAAAGTATCATTACATTTATCTGAAATTTTTATATTTCAATTCTACAAATTACACATGATATATATATATATATATATATATATATATATACAGGGTGCACCATAAATTCGTGCAAGCTTTAAAAATTAATTGAAAAAGCACAAATGATATTAAAAAAGTGTGGTCTACACCAATGGCATCAAAAAAAGGGGGAATTTTTTTATCAACAAAAAAAATTAATTCAAAACATGACCGGTATGTGACACTGCGTTGCCTACACGAAGCTGATTTATGCAAATCAGGTTGACAATAAAACACCTGAATGGACATGAACTCTTCATTTGATGCAGTTCCCTCAGTAAAAACATTTTTTACGAACGTTTGGTGAAGACCGAGTGATAAGTCGAGGCTGTAAGATCAAATGGCTCCCACGATCACCAGATTTGACTCCTGTAGACTTTTGGTTGTGGGGTTATTTAAAATTCCTGGTATACCGGTATGCTCATTTCACACTGGCGGAACTTAAAGAAGCCATTCAGCAGATCATGTATGGGATTCCTCCAGACATGCAGTCACAGGTGTTGAGACTCGCTTTACTTGCCTCATGCAATCTGGTGGAGGTCATATTGAACAACTTCAGCTAATATAAATCTTTGAAAATCCAGAATTGTATTAGTAGTGTGTTAATTTGCTTAAAACATTCATCATCAGAACCACCTATTGGCAATTTTTTTAACTAATATTTATTGTTCTTAAAAAAAAATCCACCATTCTTGTGATGCCATTCCTGCAAACCACATTTTTTTAACACCATTTGTTCGTTTTTAATTAAGTTTTAAAGTTTGCACGAATTTATGGAGCACACTGTATATACAAATAAATTTCCATTTCGTATACCAATAATGAACAAGACATCCATTAGAGCAAAACTTTTGCAACTTTAAAACAAATTTTTTATACTTTAAAATCAATAATATAGTAAACATAAAGTTTTGAAAAACAATGAACAAAAGGAAACTTCAAATATGCAGTTATCACTAATAATGATTGATAGAATTTCCAATACTTAAATATACTAGCACTTTTAAAAAGGATATATTTACTTATAATAAACCTTTATTAATGTTTAATATCAGAAACTGATTATTTAATAATCTTGATAGCTAAAGAATCAAAATAATTAAAAATGGATGAAAATGCATTTTAAAATTTAAAAAATTTTCTTTTTGAATAAACACTTTAAAAGATTTACTTTTTTGGAAAAGAAATATATAAAGCAACATAAATCCTTTTCAACTTTTCATAAAGACTTTTTATATATGTGCAGTACAAACTTTTAATTGCTAAACAATCAAACTAAAGAAATAACAGAGGAAACTTTATAATTTCAGACTAACTTAAAATTCAGACTACTTTACAGCTCAGTCATAAGACCTTACTATTAATACAAATAAGTTGGAAGCTATGTATGTATATATGATTTTAATCCCTGACAGAAGTAAATTGAATTCTTTAAATAGTCTTCATTTTCATTTACATTAGTTACCAACAAACACTTTTAAATTAAAAAATATTCTGTAAAATGTATACAAGATAAGGAATTATTTTATCATAAGATTAAAAATAAAGGTTAACATTTATAAAGTTACAACTACTATATTTTTATAAAATCTTTTTTTAACAAAACTGTTTACTTTTTAATAAAATTTAGAAAAATAGCTATCCTCTGTTTGTCTCTAAAAATTTGTATGGATAAAATTTTAAATTTTCCTTTAAGTATCAAGAGTTTTATATTCAGTATTAAAGTGTCAAATAAAAGAAACAATTTATTAAAGTATTATTTAAAAATAATAATTATGATTAGTTATTAACTTTAGTTTGGTATGCTAATAAAAATAAATAAAATTAAATTTTGCTGATTTAAAACTTAGTTGTTAAATATGCAATTTCTGTTACAAGAATATTAAAAACAAGCATAAGAATCACAAATAAAAATGAATTATTAGTTGGTATATAAGATTACTGTAAATCACAATTTAATTTAATATGTACGATCTTTGTTGCAAACTGAATTTGCAATTGGTATGCATTTACAGAATACTATGAATCAAGCTTATAATTTTAATAATGAATAATTTTGCTATCTAAATCTTAAGTTCAGCTAGAAAACAAGGCAGTTGAACAAATGAAAATAGTCATAATTCTGCAGATAGAAAGATACTATGATTTATATTAAATTTCCACAATGGAATTTGACAGTTTCATTAAACTTTATTTGTTAACCTTAATATCTCATTACTAAAATTTAATTAAACAGAAAAAATACTAAAATAAATAACTTTTTACAAATGACTTTTCAATGGCAGTTTTTGTTAGAATAAAAAATCCATAAAAATCACAGGTCTCAAAATTACAAATAAAACTGAGAATTCTACACATTAACATTAACAGGTTCTTCACATTAAGTCAAGAAAAATGAAAAAAAATATATTTACAAGTTTTTGGAAATAAGAGGAAACAGCAATATTATTGGAAAGAATTATTTATAGATATTCACATAATTCATTTTTCAACACACACATGCAGTTAGCTCATTTAAAATTTCTCCTTTTAAACTAATTTTACTTTGCTTTAATGCATATACAGGAGGAATCTCCCCAAAATTTATAGGTCAATTAGAATCTAGTACACCGAAAAGGGTAGTAACGTAAAAGCTAAAAGAAATACATTATTAGAAACACATGGTAACGTAAAGCTAAAAGAAACAATTATAAATAAATTTTTAATTCAAATATTTTTCTCACAATATTTTGTTTCATTAATTAAATTTATATCTCCCAAACCTTTTGTCTCTTTTTATTAAAATTTTTACATTGATTAATGCTTCTTAAATGCTATAAAATCAAATTATTTCCAAAGGAAACTATCTTGTGAATCAATACTGTTCCTGTAATCAAACTGTAAAATGGATATTTTCATTTTATAAATGAATGAAAAATTTACTGTTCAACCATTTCAAAATAAGTACTTTGCTTTTCAATGAATCTAAATTTCTCCAAGCAGATAGCAAGAGTTATGACCATAGTTAAATTAATAACCCCAAGATCTGAAGAATGATTTTAAGAAAAGTAGAAAGAATAATTTTTTCCTAGTTTTGTAGCATTGAATTAAGCATTTTCATGATATATTTTATCAAAGTAGTATAATTTTGTAGGAATAATTGGTCAGCAATGTTAGCCATTAATAACATCTTGATATACACCTTTGAGTTTTGAAAGGGCTCACTAGAAACAAAAAGTGACAATAATAGATTCTATTTTTTAGAAAGTAGCTTCTTTAAAATATAAAGTAAACTGTACAAGATTAATAATATAATTCCAAATCAAATCCTTATGATAATAAAATACACCCCCTATTTTCTAACACTTATCAGTAATTCTATAAATATAACTTTCCATATAATTATGACTTCTGAATAATAAAAGCAGTGTACATCCAGAAATAATGCTTATGCTTTAAAAATAATCCAAGCCATCATGTGTGTGTGTGAGAGAGAGAGAAAGAGAGAGTTCAATAACCTTAAAATAAATACCTAGATGCTTAGTTGATTACTTTAAATTTAATATTTAGCAGCGAAAAGACATCACAGTATAGAGTGAACTGAAAAATAAAAATATTAAAACTTACTTTCCACAGATTGGAAGTTCCAGGAAGTAATTTCGCCTTAACATTAGTATATTTCTGTACTAGATGCAGACATTCAGTTCCATACTCTAAATCATATGGAGAGGACTAAAATATATTAATTAGATTAAATAAAGCATAATTATCTTATATAAATTACTGAAACCTATGTTATCTATGTTTCGTATTTAACAGTAAAAAAATCTACAAAAATTAAAATATTAATGTTTCATTAATTTTATTTAAAAATAACACTGCTGTATCTCATTAGTAAATTGTTTATTGTAACTCTATTTACTTAAAATTACAAATTAATGTGACTGCTAACATAATAAACTACAAAATAATTTCTTTATCAATGTCCAAACTCCATTTTTTAACTGTAATTTTCAGCATTCCCTTTTCAAGAATATGCTACAGTTTACAAGGAAATTATTGGCATATATAATTATTAATTCTTACTTTGTATTAGCAAAAAAAGGTAATATTTTATATTACAAAAATAGTTTAGGCAATATTGCAGAATAGGCATTGAGAAGCCAGCATAAAGCATTTCTTAAAAAAAATTTAATTTGTTATAATCATTTTCCAGACTAGATTCTGTATTCTATTTAGAATTGTTTAAGAGGGGAATTGCATTTCATCCCCTTAATTTAGCCAATCATTATTTTAGAAAGAAATTTTACTAAAATTGAAATAAGTAAATTTAAAGCTAAATCAGTATGATTTTTTATTTACATTTGATTTCTCCAACATAATCAAAACAAATTTTAATTTATTTATTATATGTTTTTAAAAATGCTTAAGAAATATTTAGAAACATATTAAAATAAAATTTTAAAAAATCAGAATTTTTTTAAATTTGCAACTATTATTAGTTAAATATTTATTGAATTAATTTACTCACTGGTCTAACATTTCTGGAATGTACTTTATAGTGAGATTATACTGCACATTAAATAGAAAGGTAAAATTTCATTTTAATTTTTTTAAATCGCCAAATTTCAAACTTATTTTTTCTTCACAGAGTGAATAGTACAGTACATCTTGTAAATTTTTTAATCTCTTTTGCAATAACTTTACAGTGTTTTTATTTCAGATTTCAAATAGTAAAAAGTAAATTTGTTCAAATTGAGTAATTTCATATTTTTACATAACAAGTGCATTTAAATCTAAACATATAGATTTAATATTAAAATAAAATATCAAGAAATAATTGAATACAAATCAATATTAAATCAATTCCAAGATCAGTTACTAACATAATAATTTAACTATGTTTTACATTTAGTTTTATTTATGATGCAAAAAATTTTACACATCTACACAATTTTTGATTAAAAAAGAGTTTTATTTCATAAGTTATGTGTATCAATTTATTGTGACTTCAATATTCCTGATAGTTAAATTAAAAATATTAATTATAATAGGGATGTTTCATTTAATGTATTTTGTGGATTTATTCTTAGAATATAAATGTGATTCAGAAAAGCCTGATATAAAAAAAATTAGTGGTAATGATATGTTTACTTTAATAGATTACAATTTAAAAAAAAAACTCCTAATTATAAGCAAAAACTTATCAAAAAAAATTAATTTTAATTTGACATTATTTAATGTATTATGACACAGAGGTAGACAATGTCAATAAAACAGACAACACATAATGACTACTCAGCCCTTTTAAATGCAAAATGTTTTGTTTTTATAATATAAAATAAAAAATAAATAACAGTTGAAATTTTGAATTGCTAAATGAAATAAATATAACAGCACTAAATGAAATTAACATCAAAATTTTATTAAAAGCTTCTTTCTAATTTTATTTAGACATTTAAATTAATTTTTTAAATTATTTTTGTATTTATAAAAGTGAGGGAAATAATAACATATTTAACTTTAAAGTAGACATTGGTGACCCAGAATTATAAAAGATTTTAAAAATCAGAAAATATCTTACCTGCTGTTAGAGTAAAGTATAAGTTTTCATAGTAATAAAGATAAAATACTCTATTAAGAGAAACCTATATTTTGAGTTTTAAAGTAACTTTATTCAAATGTTAAACTTTTGAAAGTAAATTGATTTGACAAACCAGAAAAAATGTACAGGAAAAAAAATTTTTACTAAATCCTTGTTTTTAAATTTTATTTATTTATTTATTTTTAAACTTTAGATGTACCACTAACTATGATATTTCAATAAAAAGAAATCGAAACCACTGAAAAATTAGATTCAAAAGTTAATTTACATATATTAATAATATTCTTAAAATTTTCATTTGCTTATCCCCTGGGTTTTTTTTTTTTTTTTTTTTTTTTGCATATGAGAATTTATTTGACCAATGTCTAAATTTAATAGATTCCAAAATAAACATTGCACTCAAGGTGGGAATCAAACCCATAAACTGTTAAATGGTAGGCTAGATCAGTAACCATTATTCATATAAAATTTAGCAATATCTTCAAAGACTTTTTTTTTAATATTATAACAAAACAATCGTTAATAAAATAAATTGTTATTACAATTAAAAGGGCTATTTGCAACCTTTTTTTAAATTTTAAATGTTATGTCATTTAGTAATGATAAATGATGCGTATTATAGTGTTCTTAAATGCAATAATAAATTTAAAGAAAAAAGGAGATTACAATTAAACTATATTATTTGTTTACATAAAAAGTTTTCATTTATTATAATATGAAAACATTAATATTCTCAGACATTATAAATAAATAAACTTAGCTATGAAATGCAATAGTTCATTTAATACAAAAGAAAATCTTTTAAGTATTTCTTTGCTTAGAACAAAAAAATTTACTATACACCATTCTATAAAATTTTCTTATGATATTTAAAAAAAAAAATGCCTATCACCATTCAAACAAAAAATATCAATCTTTAATCAATACTTGCTATTTTTCCCATTAGAACAATGTATATACATGAAAAAATAGTTGAACAAAATGTGATTTTATAACAATGATAATGATATAATGGTTATGCTCTATTTTTAAATTTCCACACAAGAAACAAATTACTGAAAATATTTAAATAACCTAAAAAATTCAAAAAGTCTCTTTTCAAGGTGGATTTCAAATTTTAAATTTTAATTTATGGCTCTTAATTTTAAGACTACATTTCCTTCTTTTGTTTCTTAATAATTTGAAACATAAAATCAACTATTAACAAGAAAGCTTTTGATAAAATAAAAAAAACATATTCTAATACCAATTGTGTGTGTGTTGGAGAGATGACATACTTAAATTCATCGTTGTTTTCCCATGATATATTTTCAAGAGAATAAAAATATAATTAGCAGTTTCTTTCCCCATTGACTATGAAACAGTAATAATTTCTCTGCGTTTTACAAGCTCAAATCTAAAACCATAATATACAGATGAATATTTTGAAGAAAAATGCAAATGAAGATGATGGTAGCTGAAACATATACTTTATTTCATTTAACTTGCTTGAATAAGAATATATATGGATGGTTTTACTTAGTAGAAATGTAATTATCAAATAAATGTGTTTACTGTAAGGAAGAAAAATCAGTAAAGTTTGTTAACAAAAGAAAAGAGAAAAGAAATGCAGGAAAAATAACAGGTAGATAGTAGAATTATGTGTGTTTTAAACCCAAGAGAACTAAAATAGAGCATCTAACAATGCTACATAAAAAGTTGTTTTTCTACCAACTCCATAAATACACTGCAAAAATATTTAACACAAATTGTGATGAGTTTGTGTGTGTGGTTTCCTAATTTTCATTTACAAAAATTTGAGAATTTATATTTTAAATATAATTTTTTTTTATCTCTATATGCTTCAGCATTTTTAATGATTCAAAATTTTAATAACAATTAGCATTAGTTATTTAAACGCTATAAATAATTTAAAATCAGATTCAAATTTATAAGAAAGATGTTTTTTTTCTTCAATGATTTATTATTAGTTCAAATATTTAAAACTACGTGCTTTAAAATCCTAATACTCCTCCTCCTTTAACTTCCAAACGCTAATGAGTTATGAGATATACAGGAATTATTCAATACTAACATTCATATGAATGAAAGTGGAAATATTAAAATACATTTATTCTCAATACAATTTAAATTTATTAAAAATAATACATCTAAACTATAATATCGCCTATACACACAAGTATTTTCTTTTAAAAATAATTATATGTAAGTTTACAGGAGAACCCAAAATGGAAACAATTTTTAATTATGGAAATATTTGAAATTTAATTTGACAACTGCAATGTAAAAAAATGATCTTTACCTCAGCATAAGCTTTAGAAATTAGATCATAACGGAATGCTTGCGGCATCTCACTTGCTTTGTATTTATTTCTATCCAATGAACTCGCTAAGAATCCTTTCTCATCAACAGATACAACAGTTGATACTAAAGGACAAGTGACACCCGCTGCCTATTAAAACGGGAAATATATAATTGAGTTAAATTAATGAACATAAATATAAAAGATAATACATAAAACAAAAGTAATATTTAATGGTATATGAGATGTACATTTGTATTTAATAGTAAAAAGAAAACCACAAAATAATTCTATCATTAAATCCTGTATATCGTTAACACAAATGATTTTTAAATTTTTACTGAAAAATAAATAATTATACAGTTTAAGACTTCAGAAAAATTAATCAATTTTTTTACAATTTATATGAAATGAAAAATAATAATAACTAACTTTTATGAGTAGGATATAACTTGATGAAAATTTGGAAACACTATATACCAGTGGAAAGGTCCAGATATTTATATTTGGATAAAAGAGAAGATGGATTTTATGAGAAATTCACACAGAAAAACAGGAAAATTTTAAATAAAATCAAAGGTTAATTTAAGAACATTGAGATTTTTAAGAAAAAGAAAATTCTGAAACTCTAAATCACTCCTTCTTTAGATTCACTATAGATATATATAGAAGAAAAATAATACATAGAACAATAAAGGATTATGAGAAATTTTCAGGAAAAAACATTTTCTTTCTGCAAGCAAACAATGAATGGTTTTTTGCATTGAGCTATAAATAAAGTGTTTAACTGAAACACTTTTCCAAAATATAAAATGTAAAAACATTTAAAATAAATTTGTAAATTGATAAAGCAGTGGCAATATACAGCTTTCCATTTATTTTACAAACCTTTTGTTAATGGAAATTTTTAAAAGATCAAATTATAAAAGCATCATAATTACTATGATAAAAGTACTTTTATTATATAAAGCAGTGAAATAGAAACATTGAAAGCTTGTTCATAAAACAAATTACATGCAACAATCATATGAACATCCCCCTCCATATTTCAATGGATCAAACCTACAAATTAATGTGTACCTATTATCCATGCTAGATAATGAAAAGTACTTCAAGAAAAGACAAATGCAATCAGAAAATTTTAGACTTTATAATTTAAAGAATTTCAAGAATAAAATATGAAATTGAAACTATTGCTATCTCATGGCTTTTTAGTTTTTATTCTTATTACCAATAAATGAGTAATTAAATGATAATACCCATGATAATAGATTTAAGCACCAGAGGCTAGTAAATAGTAGACTTTGCATTGATGAAAAATCTAATACAAATAATTAATTCTCAATTTTATATATCAATAAATGTATATTTGAAGAAAATACAAAATGTTGACTTTTCTTTCATTATTTACTGCCATTCCTCCTCTTTCTTTTGAATCAATTTTTTTTCCATTTCTTCATCAATTTTGAATATACTATAAATGACATTTTCTAATTTATTTCTTTACATATATAGCAAGCTTTCATGCCTATAATTTTTAAAATATCCTAAAAGTTGTCAATTATTTTTGATTGCAGTACGCATGTGAAACAAAAACAATTGAAAATAAACAAAGTATGAAAAATATAGTTTCTGTATTCAGACCTATATATGATAGACCAGAAATAATTTTAAAAAATACCTCAATAATTAATTAATAGTATAAATGCTCCAATTATTCTAATACTCAAGTTACTAACATTTTTGGCTGAAGGTGTGAATTGAATGAAGTTCTAAGAATTTAAAAATATAAGAAACAAAAAGTGTAAATATTTGTACGAAAAATTTTAAATTTCTGTTTCATAATTCATGAGTTATGATCATTTAATTTGTGAAATAATCTAAATAATGTTTATTCAATGAAAATAGCAGTTTTTCATTCAAATTTATAACATAGTCATTAAATTTGAATGGAGATAAAATTTTTAATTTAAAAAAAGAAAGAATTTATTGTTTTAATATACATTTCTTATAAGAATTACATAAATAATCTTTTTTAAAGTTTTCTTCAAAATTGAACATATGCCATATACTAGGTAAATTTAACTTTACTTTAATTTATAAAAGTGAAACACAACTTAAGTTTGATATTTACTTTATTTAAATATTTATGCTGCATCAATTAATCGCTTAATAACTACATGAGTATTAAAAATTTTGTTGTGCATACCCCATGTTCTTTAGCAGCTAAAACAACACTACGAACAATATCTTGAGTAAAAAACGGCCGTACGCCATCATGTATTATGACTACATCAGGGACAATATCACCTGCAAAGAACATTAGCAAAAATATATTACAAATCAGTATTGATGTAAATTTACCAGATTTAATATTAAACTGAATGTATAATTTAAATTACAATTAATTCAAAATATTTTCAGATTAAAATAATATAAATTATTGGATGAATATATGTATAGTAAATAATAAAAAATAAATAACAGATATTAATATCAGAAGATGAAAATACAAAATTTAATGAAAAATACTTAATGTAAAAATTAACACAAATTACAAATAATATGCTAAAAGAATACTTTATTTAATGATCTTCATTTTTGAGAAAAGATTATTCTAAAAAATTTTATAAATAAAAATCTTTATCTCATTTACAAAACTTACAAGTCTGCAATGCTTTTAAACCAAATTCAATGGATTGGTGTCTTGAATGTGCTCCTTCTGTTACCATTAATTTTTCCCCTTGTACTGCACACATTTGACTAAGCGTTTGTAGCATTAAATCTAAGCTTTCAGGTGCAGCCACAACTACAACTTTTTTGACAAAAGGAATTCTAAAATAAAATCAAGAATTTCTAAAGAACTAGAATCTTATCCTAATAATTTTAAAAGTACAGACTTATCAAGTTCATAAAATGGTAGCCAATGAAAAAATTTATGGCATTATAAATTTTTAATTACCCTTAAATTTTGACATTTAATTATGACTGACAACTACTATCATTAAAAAAATTTCAAATTAACAACAAAATTTTACTTCAAAAATAAAAAATCAAGTTTTTTTAAACAAGAAACTAATGTGATTTCAATAACCATATCAAATTCAGATAAGGATAAAGCATTAAGTTGTAATTTATTTATGCTTTTAACAAAAATTTCTTTCCTATTACTGAAACAAAAAAGTATTTTCTAATATTTCATCAAAATTATAACAGTATCCATATAATTCAAATTAACTTAAATTATCAGATCATATTCCAAAAATTGAAAGCAAATTCTCAAATTTGTGACTCATCAATTTACTTCAAAGCAGACATAAAATAATAAAATGTAGCAAACTATTCATATTTTCGAGTAGTTATAAAAATGAGAATGAACTAACAGTTAACAAGTTTTAATTAAAATATATTGATAATAATAATATTATACAACTTTGAAATCAATAATTTTGTAAAAACAATAAATTTGAACATGCAGTTTAGATTTTAGGCATTCATTAAATATAATAATCATTTTAAAATGCAACTTATGTCATCAGTGCTGCTTGTAAGATAAAAGCATTTCAAATTATGAAAAGGATATATTATATATGAAAGAATAATATTTATGTATATATACATATGTGAAATATATATATCAGTGTTTCTTAACCTTTCTAGCGAGTCACACCCCTTTGAATCTGAAAATATATCTCCGCCCCCACTGAAAAATGTGTTTTAATTTTTTTAGTCTAGAAATACATTTTTTTGCAAAACTTATTGTGTATTGAAAAGCATTGTACATTTTATATAAATATAAAACAATATTATTTTTATTAATGACTAGTCTGTTGTTGTTTGTTCATTATTATACTGGTGAAGCAAGGTTCCTTTTTTGAAAGGCATACGCGTAAGTCATCACTTGCATTTAAGCGTTTTCTTACTTTAGTTGTTATATGCAAAAGCTATAAAAATCCCATTTTGTACAAGTAGGTGGTAGCAAAGGGTGAGTAACTGCAGTGCTCCATTTGCCAATTCTGGATAACGTTGTACCTGTGAACACAAGAGTTGTCACAATTCTAATTGTTTGAATCCATTTGAACATCTCCATTTGCTCGCATTTCAATAAGTTGATCTTTTCTCAGATCACTTTTACCCATCAAATTTAAGTCAAATAGATATAGATCCAGTATCCATCTCTGAGTTTTGGCTGCAGAAAAATATATATTGAATGATTCTTGCAATCAACTCAAATGTATTACAATGTCAGGTATAATTGTATTCTTTTCATTTTCTGCAATAGCAGAATCAAGCAGTTTGAAAAATTTCCCTTTTCTACATATCCAAATTTCTAATTTTACGATAAATGAAGATAATTTGATCGCTAGCTTTAATTATATTTATATCAAATCCTTGCCTTGATAGATTCAACTCATTTGAATGCTTAAATTTGTCTGCTAAGTAGGCCAGTCTCAGCATTGCATTATTACTCTCAAAATCTTTTACTAAATAACAGTTTTGACTAATCAATAATTGAATAATTTCCTCATGCAATTCAAAAACTCTGTTAAGCAAGCGACCCTTTGATAACCATCGTATTTCGGTGTGATATAGGAGCACGGTATGATCAGCACCAATTTCTTTGCAAAATGCATGAAAAATGTGATGATTAAGCGCTTGCTTTCTGATGTAATTTACTACATTTACTGCTGTAGTCAGATGTTGTTTTAAACTTTCTGTCAATGCTTTCGACACAAGTGCATGACAATACAACTTCCAATGCATTATTATAATTTCTGGTAATTTTTTTCATGTGTGGAAAAATCCTGAATTTTTGCCTAACATTGCTGGGGCTCCTTCAGTGCATATTAAGCCAATCACATTCATTGGTAATTTATATTTAGTAAAAAAATCCTTAATGCGATTGAAAACATCAATTCTTCTTCTATTCACCTCCAGTGGCTCACAAAATAAAAAGTCTTCTATCAATTCTTTTTCCTTCACATAACTAACAAATACCAAAAGTTGGCTACAATTATCAACATCAGCTGAATCATCCAGTTGCATGCTTATTTTTAGTGGACTGATTTTTATGTCTTCAATTACTTGCAGTAAAATATCTTCACTGAGATCTTGTATTCGTGATGATATATCATTCGATAATGGAATCTGTTGGATTTTTATATGCTTCCAAATCTAATACTGTTTTAACAATAATTAAAGCAGAAGGTTTAATCAACTCTTCAGCATTCATGTAAGGTTTCTTTTTTCTTTTTTGCATATAAATATGGCATTTGATATGACGCTTTTAATAAAAGTTTTTGAATTGCTGGTCTGCACAATTTTAGGACAGTTCCACTGATATCAAACTGAGCTTTTTTTGACTTCAAGCTGTTCATGCAGATTGTTGAAATGCTCTAATAACTTTGATGATTTGAGATTGCTGTTTGAAAATATTTTGCAACAAAAGATGCATTGCGGTCATTGCGTGCCATCTTTTTGGGTTGTGCAGGTAAATCCATAACGACATACTTATCGTTCCATTGTCATTTTTTTGACATAGTGGAGTTCACTATAATCGATTTAATTATTTAGAAATAATGCAATATAACATATATAATGTTTTTACATTTGTAATATCATTGAATCCAATTCGGCTTGAACGGGCCTTTTCTTGCGTAGTGTAATTACCCATCAGCACCAGCTCTTTCCTGTCTTTTGACGATAAGTAGGCTAGGTGCTACCAATTTTCATGAGCTCCAATATTGGGGACACTATTGCAGATTTTAAATATTTTATTATAAGAAATTTAACAAATGATATTTAATAATTTTATGGTTAGGTAGGGGCTTCTCCCACATCCACAGAAGAGTGGGCAACCCCCATTAAGAATTACTGATATATAAATATATATATATACACAACACACACACATATTTAATTATTAAATATACAAAGTGCAGCTCATTACAATTTTTTCCACTTCTTATTTATAGTATTGTTAATATTTTCAACAAATAATAGGTAAATTCATAAAAAAAATATACTTAGAATGGGGATTAAATGCTATCAGAAGTCACATTTTCTCTAATTATGTCTGTTGAATAGAATGCTACAAATTTGATAAACAGAGCATTTTTATTTTTAACAATATATTTAATTTTCACAGCATTTTCATTGACATATTTGAAAGCAAGCCAATTAAATTATTTTGAAACATTTAATTCAAACATTTCTATACAAAACAACTGCTAAGCAAACAAATTTTTTTTAAAAAATTTCTAGAGTTTTAGATTCTACAATGAAACATAAATAAAATCTAAAACAAATTAGTTAAATTTAGTTTTAAAAGAAAATTTAATTTAGTTAAATAAGAATTGTGTGCTAAAAATAAACAGTGATAATTGACAAATTTATTTTTAAAAAATGAAAAGAACAGCAATTCTATAAAATTGCATGAGTATTTGAAAAAAACAAATATTAATTTTTTAGTCGAATATCGCTAATAATTTTAATTAATATTTTTTCTAAGTTACCACAAATTTATAATATTTTTTGCTTAATGTTAAAACAATCATGCCATTCATAAAGTGGCATAACAGAAACAAAACATGTAAATTTCTGCAAGAGGCTTCTTAAAAGTCCCAAGAATGTTGATTAGTCATTTTACTTTTCTGAACAGAAATATAAATAATCATAATTGGGTAAGGTCAATGATTATGAGTAAAAAGTAATTAAGCTAATATTTATTCAAGCTTTAAATAATCTATAGGTAATGAGAAAATGAGTAAGATGACTTTAGATAAGTGCAGAAAGATGGGACAGAGTGAATAATTTCACCTTAATTTTGTAATTACTATTGGGAAACAAATTGTAATACAAACAGTATGTCCAAAGTGCATCAATTGTTCGACAATCCTTCAAAGGAGTAGTTCAAATATAAATAGATTTAACAAAAAAGTACCAACTATTTTTAGAAGTACTCCTTGCACAACTTTTATTATCAGGAAATCTCATATAGTCAATTATTGTTTAGTTTTGAATATACAGGAATAAAATTTGTTATGGCACATTATGATGTCATACAAACATTTTTAACCATCAGAGTTAAATTTCTTTAGATTTTTTTCCCTAGGAATCATCTTCCACAAGAATCGTTTTTCACATAGAGATAAACTATGGTTGGTCTATTAACAGCATACTTTTTTCAGTTTTAAAGGACAATAAAAAATTAAATACACATCATTCTTTGTATATTCAAAGATACAACCACTTCATTGTATGTCAAAACCATTCAGGAATAATTAGTTTTTCAAGATATCAATGTATTCTGGAATTAAAATATTTTTTGAATGATGTTCCCCCAACGCTATCAATGAGATTCTCGTCGCAGCAAGAGAATTCTTAAATTTGCTTGTAACTATTGCCATACAAGGGTATTTTGTTACCAAATGTCACATTTTATTCTATCCCAGAATTATTTCTACTTCTATATCAAACCTAGCCAAAGTCACAAAAATTCATGGTTTAGAAATTGCTTCTATATAACTCCTAAATTATATAGTCTTTTCTACTACTGAAAAATTGTGATAAGTAAACTTTTAGAGTTTTTTATGTTCCACAAATGCAAATGATTGCATAAAAGTTTGAATTCAAATAAAATAATAAATTAAAACGTTTGTGTTGAAAGTATCAATTTTTTCATTAACAGATTCTGAAAACTTAGATATGTACTTCATATTTTGATACTTGAACTTCTCATTAATTTTCTATTTCTTGAATGCCTCTTAATTTTCCTTAAATTAATTTCTTTTTTAATGTTATTAAAAATATACACACACATCTTGAAAACACAACTTTTTGGAAACTAAATTGTACTAAAATATAGTAAAAGAATGAATAATTATAAAGCTTTGAATAAGCAAATGTATATTACAATTTTTTCTTATTACAAATTAATATTCCCATGGCTTGATCTTCATCATTACACTTTCAATACAGTAAATTAAAAAAGTTTTGATTCTAAAATGAACGAGGTGCAATAAGTTTAAAAACATAAATTACATATATAAATTGAATACAGATATAAAATTACTAAAAAAGATGTAATTGAAAATTGTCTTCTTACTTTAAACTTTTTCACTAACTGAATACAATCAAAATGTATTATTATTTACCTTAAAAAAGCTTCAACAGTGTAACAAATAATAGGTTTTTTGTGAATTGGAATGTATTGTTTAGGAACATCAATTCCCATCCTCTCTCCTGTTCCAGCAGCAGGCAAAACTGCACATACTTCAAAGGGTAATATACCTATGGAAAGTTCAGAGACTTTAATTTTATAAACATAATATGAGCTTAAGCAAAAATTAATTTTAACAAAAATTATTTTTAACAAATTAATGTACCAAAATAAGTGATATCAAACTAATTATTTAAACAGAAACAAAATGCATGTATATATGTGTATCATATTATGATCAAAATTTTGCAAATGTAATAGTTTGTTAAAAGCAACTGAACCAAATGATTATCAATAATTAACATTTTATAAAACTAAGATAGCACAATAAAGACATTTGCAACAAATACAATATTCCAGTACTGATATTTTTTTAATCTAAAGAATTTTGGAGTTGATTAGCTTCGTTGATGCTCAATGATCATTTTTAACAATCAGGGCTAATGTTTTTTGGGAGAAGAGCAAGCATATTAAGATAATGTTATTTTTCTCTTTCTCTCTTCTGATGTCGTGATAATTACTATGATGATAATTATCGCATATTTATTTCAATCTATTCAACTGACTGTAGAATTTTTCAATTCAAACAATTTCTTTGCATTTAGTTAAAAACAAGTTGAGAACATTGCTTGTGTACATTCATAATTAGAGTTGCTAAAGGAAAACAGATTTATTGATCAAACATATTCAAAAGCTGCATAGATTTAAGAAATTTTATTTGCTTTCTGTGATAAATTGTAATATAAATTTAAAATTTAAAAAAATACAACTTATAGATGATGGCAAAAATTTTATCTTTTGATGAAACATAATTTTGATTACACAATAGATGCTTAAGAGTTTCAATTATAATGACATTAGTATAATTTGTACAGCATCAAGAATAGTTTTGGAAATATTTGGCACCATGCATAAAATATTTGAATGATGAAAATACATATAATTTCATTTGCATGAATAAAAATAAATTTATCAAATTAAAATTGTATGCTAATTAGTCTGAATTTTATATTTGGTGCTTTTAACAAAATAATACCAGAAATTTTTCAATATCATACATAATATAACTTAAAAATATCCTACACAAAAAATTTAAATAAACATATTAAGCTATATAAATTTTTATAAACAAAAGTTAGACTGCTACAGGATAAGATGGCCACAATACAACTATTTGGATTACTCTTATATATATATATATATATATATATATATATATATATATATATATATATATATATATATATATATATATATATATCTATATATATGTACTGCTGTTTGGAAATCTGCTTTGAGATGTCAAAGTACCATACAAAAATCAAGACCATTACTATACAGATTAGACAGTACCTAGATATATAGACCCTTAGATATTGTTGAATGTGTTTGCTTTGTTCAATTTTCTTTCCAACTAAAATGCATAGATTATTATTTTAAAAAATGAATAATTAAGTGTTTAGATGTGATTCTCTGATTAACCAAGAGTGCTAAGAAGTTAAAAATATTAATGAGAAAAATTAATTACCGTACTTCATGTGAGGATGGTTTCATGAACAAAAGAAAACTTAAAGTTCAATTTAAAATGGAAGTAAAATAAATAAACTATAACTATATATCCAATTTAATTTTAAAAAATGTTGTAAAAAATGTAAGTAAAGAAGCTTGACATCATAGAAAAAAATGCACAAAACATGAAATGGATTTCAAAGAAAAATATTTACTTCATTAAAAATTCTTAATTAACTTATAAAATGACAGTGATGATTGTTTCATTAAAATTGCAGAATTTCTACAATGGTAGGTATATGTGATTTAAATTATGATTTTGAAATCTCAATTTTCTTAATTTCAATTTTTGAAATTATGTTAAAAATTATAAAAATTACAATTCAAAACTTTAGAAAGAATATTTTTAATGACATTTTATAAAAAATTTTTCTCTTCTTTCATTCATTCTTCTTCCCGAAATTGGAAATATTAAGTTACTTGATAAGAAATTTTAGTGGTTATGTTTTTGATTCTTAGGGGTATGTGCAGATGCGATTTCTTAATCAGAAATTATGGCACATGATAGTTAATCATAATTATGTAACATAAGTTAAATATAAAGTAAATAACCATTTACTTATATTTCAATCATATACCATGAACTTCCAGAGCCATGAACTTCCCAAATACAAAATCAAGATATTTATGAAAAACTAATATTAAGTTACAAAATAATTTAAGTTAAAGAAATTTTAAGAATGTATAAAAATAAAATACTAAAATATTTAACAACAAAAATTTAAATTATCCCGAAACAATATTCTTTTAACCATATTAATAAATTTAAAATTTTGATTTACCTAAACCTTGAAATAAATTACTAAAATAAATATTATAACAAAATAAAAAATAATAATTTATAGAAGTCTTAGAACTTTTAAGTTTTGCTTGAGTACATATATATATATATATATATATATATATATATATATATATATATATATATATATATATATATATATATATATATATATATTAGTATAAATAAAATCCACTAATAATTTTGATATAAATATATATTATCTTTATTTTACTTATAATTTATTTATCACTACTAATTTAAATATTAAATTCTGTTCTTTAAACATGTTTCAATGTTTTATTAATTTTAATTTTGATTATTTCCCTACTCTATAAATACTGACAATTAATATACAATGAAAAGCAATTGAAACAGATTATGAAAATTTTAAATAGCACAAGCTTATAAGTAACTTGCAAATGACATTTTCACAAGATCAGGACACTGCTCACAACATTACTTTAAAAAAATGAAACATAAAGAGCTAAGCAGATATGATTGTGACCAACTCATTGGTGGCTAACAATTTCATCTTGGAAGCACAATGCAGACACTTGGATTTTAACACACTAATGTGTGAAAGTTACATTGTGACTGTGTCAACTGCACTCAAATCATCACTGCTAAAATCAATGAGCAACAATGTGGATAAGCAAGATCATCAATTGCTAGCTAGCATAACAGTACAGCCGATCACTCAATGATTTAATTCTGATGCATAGAAACAGAAGGTGAAACATCATATAAAAATTTTTGATGAAGAGGTTCAGGAGTTTTCCTTCTTATGATAATAGCTCAATTAATTGGGAAATAATAATAATTAAAACTAGTATGGGAACATCAGTAATAGGCTGTCATATTGGGGGGAAAGGTCACCTACAGTAATGACTTCAGATTCACTTTGATACATGTGGGTGACAGTAGATGTATACAATATTAACTATGTGAAATGATGGAATCATACTTCTTACATTGAACTCTTCAAGCTAATAGTAATGCAGGGGTAGGAATACTGAAATTTTTTTTCAGGACAATATTTTCAAGAAATATCAGGATATTTTTCAGGACATATTTCAATAATTAAACAAAACCAATGTTACTTTTACATATTAATTTCTGTTTGAATATAACACATTGAATATATCTCATTCTTTCTAAAATGAATGTAACACATTTTAGAAAGAAATGCACTATTTAATAAATTCTGAGTTTTTAATTTTTAATACAACAATATGAAAAATGATACAGAAATTTAAATTTTTTATACTGAACATTTTCTAGAAATTAATAAGTTACATGATAAATGCTTTAAATTTTTTTAAATAAATTTATGTATAATTGAATAATGCTCATTTTGAACTGGGTGCAATAGCATTTAATTCTGATAATTTAATACTGCACTTTCTCAACTTATCATTCACAGATGCAATCTCTGCATTAGCAGCTGACACCATCATTTGTCCAACTTTCACATCACTCATATTATCATCACTAATAGCACATGCTACTTTTTTGGTTGCATCATCCAAAAGTTTTTGAGCTGCACACTAATTATCAAGTTTATTTTTCTTTTCTTTTTCAAGTTCATTAATTTTTTCTAACAGGTGCAATTGTTTAAACTTTTTTCACTAGTAATTTCTATGTCTTCCTCATCCTTACTTTTCTTCTCTGATTGTGTTGCCTCTTGATTTTTCCATATATGATGCATATTCTGCATGAGATCTCTGAATATAATACATCATTTCTTTGGTATATGGAATGGAGGAAACAGAACTGCCATGCATTCGAATGACATCATGATAAATATATAAACTTTGAACTGTTAATTCTAATAATGAAGCCCTCTCCTTTGTCACAACAGAATTGTTAGTCGAAAAAACCTCTTTCTGGTTGGGAATTTACATTCAATAATGTCAGACATGCTTTAACAATTCTAGAAAGAGTGGGATATTTTATATAACGACCAGCATTTTTTGTATTGAAAACCGCATTCCAATATTTACAGATATTTTGATCATTACCATAATCATTCACAATCAAAGTCACATCTTCACACATGTAAAGAATTCATTCTTCAATCATCTTATCAAAGTCTGAAGAAGATTTAAACATATGTGGAATATGTTGAATTAATCTGCTAAATGAACTTCTAGATTCTTTTTTTCTATTATATGGAGACAAACACTAGAGATCTTTGAGAAAAGGATTTGTTATAGAAAGTTTTTGAAGCAAATACTTTGAAGTTGCTATGTAGCAACTTCTGACACACACTTTGTAGAAATGTTTCATCCATAAGCTCTTCCCATATTGCTATTGCTCCATTACCTATTTCAATCTTGTTTAAATTTAACAATTTTTTTCCTGAATCAACATTAATTTGTAGCAACTTTACTCCATTTTTTTCTCAGATTTCTTCTGGATTTAAAAATTTAATACTGTGAACAAGTTTATTTAGCTTACTATACATCATGCGTACTAAAGGTTCGACTTTTTGCATTAGAAGTAAATATAGTTCAAATGTTTTAAAAAATGAAACAAATGCAGATATGCCAAAGTCTCAGGATCTTTCAAATGTTTTATAATCTGAAGATGTCTATCAGAAAGAGGAGATTTCGATTCTCTTTAGTTACTTTAACAATAAAATATTCCTATAGAACATCATATTGCTCAACGATTCTCTCACAAACTGACCCCAAAGTTAATCAAAGGCTCTCAACATGATGAAGGAAACTATGTCTAGCTAAGGTTTTTCCAATATTTCCAACTGTAAGGAATGATAATCTTCCCTTCTTGTAGGAGATAGTTTGAAAAATTGATGAATATCTACAGCAAATCCATCAATATTACAAAAAGTTTTATCAATACCCTTACATAGTGCTCAATGGATTATGTGTAGGTAACATGTACCCAAATCAATTAGTAATGGTAAACTTTGCTTACTACTCACTTTGCTATTTTTTGCTTTATAACAGCTAAATTAGCTCTTGGTCCATCCATTGACAACTGCATTAATTTTTCTAAATTCAAACCATTATTTTCAATAAAATATAATAAAATTTTTACAATTTTATTGGTTTCAGCATGTTTTAAAAAATGTGATTTGAAGTAACAAATGACATTTTTTCCTTCATTATCAGACCAATATGAGATATACATATCCAACAATTTCTTTATTTGTTTTGTAGTAGCTTCATCAAAAAGTAAAGCAAAATATAAAGTGCCAATATCCCGAAACAAAAGAATTTTGAAATACGGAGCTAGTCCAAAATTAATCAAATATCTGACTTTTTTGTCAGATAATTTAAGATATTTTACTATGGAGGAATCATCTAAAAACATTCTGTAAATATTAGCTAAATCATTCAAAGATGAAAAAGAATAACTATTTTTTATTACCAATAAAACTAAAATGGTTTTCTCTGATGTCATTTTGGGAAGCCATGATTTGCTATTCACTACTCCTCATTCAATTCACATTGCGTTCATTACTGCTACAGTCGATGTCAAGGATTCAGATGAAGTTGATAGTAAATAGTGTTTGATTCTTGTAACAGTTCACAGCTTTATTGTGTTTTAATCCATCTGCATGAGCAAGCACTTGTCTAAAATCCATATTTGAAACACTGAATTTGCTTTTGCTTACAAAGCACTCAGCAGAATGTACATCATCAACACTTCTGCACCATGTCTTAGTTAGACATTTATTTTCATCTTGCAGTTCCAACCATTTATTGGAAAATTTTGTCTTCCTTGGCATTTTTAAAAGAAAATTAATTGTTTTTAAAAAAGAAATTCTAAATTAGCTAATAAACAATTTCAAGTCATCCATCAAAATTGTCCAAAATGGTGCAATAAGAATTCTACGCATGCGCATAAATATAGGCGAATAATTCTATTCTCACAATTTCATTATCATTGCAAAGATTTGTACACTACTAAAAGTAGAATCTTTTGCCTGTAAAGGCAGAAAATAGAACTTAATGGTAAACCCAAACCTAAATTTTTTTGATGACAGACATTCATGATCAATGGCTGAATATGAGGCGGAGACAAATGTTTGGTAATCCTATTTCTGGTTTGAAAGAGAACAAAAAAAGAGAAAAAATCTCTTCCTTATTAAACAGAGCAGTGGAAAGAAAAATATATTCCACTGGAAGAAAAATTTACTACTGAAAAAAATAAAATTATTAATTAAAATTAAACTTTCAAAGGAATGCAATAAAAATTAAGGAATTCCAGGATTTATTTTGAAAAATAAGGACATTTCAGGACGTTTTTAAAAAAATTAGGAATTTCAGGAATATTAGGATAACTCCGAGCCCTGAATAATGGCATTCTTATTTGAGGAATATTCATGTAAACTAAAATGTGTCCGCTGGTATATATGACATATTTAATAAGTAAAAGTTACTAGATATCCTTAACTACCATCTGTATTTCATTTGCTTGTTTTCATCAAAGAGATTATCTTTCAACAAAATAATGCACCATGCTGTAACTTCAAAATTTTTGAGAATGGTTGGCTGAACATTTCCGATTTGGCCTTCAAGATCATCTGACTTTGGAACAATCAAGCACATCAGGGATGTAATTGAAATGGATGTTTAAAGTGATAAATGCAACTGAAAGAAATAAAGACTTAGAGAATGCCTTTATTCTAATCTTCATGAAGTGCTGGTGGTTGTTCAGAAATCATGAACATATATAACTATCCATAACTTTCATTGTCTTATTGAATTCATATAAAGATGAATCACATAAATAATCTTAAAAAAAACATGGTGCTATCCACAACCAGATAATACTCTGATTCAAATGCTCTTCAATAAATTTCAAGATATATTTAATTTAATCAAAAATTTCAAGAGATCTACATAAATTTTAAGATAGATTTAAATACTTAGTCACATTCAAATAAATTAAGAAAGTTTTAAAATTTGATTTCAATATATTAAAAGTGAATTTTTTCAAATTATTTAATAACCTGATTTCAAAATATTCACATTCACTGGCATTATTAACAATATGAATAAAAATAATTACTATCCTGAATAAAAAAATTCTTACTTAATATTCTACATTAATTAAAATTCATATAATTTCACCTATATAAAAGAATTTTCTGGATGAAAGTCAAGAGTAGCTTTGTTAATTATTTTAGTCTAATTAGTTTTAATTTTACATTTAAGAGATTTTCTTAATAATACCCGAATAATAAAATTTATGTTAAATATTGCAAGTAAAAGCAAAAAATATTTTCTTCTACAAAATTTTCATAAAACCCAGCATTGTAAATTTTGGAAAAAACAAATTAACATTATTACAAAAGAAGTAAAATGCTTTGAAAATATAATCTAAAATAGTCAAATAAATTTCTGAATCAAATATTTCAGTGATTTATAAACATGTAACTACTTATAATACAAAATATTTTATTGAAATTTAATTAATAATTCCTTTTTAATGTATTTTAAATTAACTTAAAAATATCTTTCACAATAACATAATTGAAATGAACTTCTATTTCACAAATATTTATCAAAAAAATTTGGAAAATACTCCTATAAAAAACACAACATTTAACACTTCTGAAAGCAAAGTGAAATTTTTGGAAAGCACGATATTTAAAAATCGAGTTTTTAATTCAGAATTGTCAAATTTTTACTATTAAATTATACATTTAATCTAACATAGTTTAACAACATGAAAATATAAAATAAAGGAAATCAATAAATGCAGACAAAAGTAAAAACCTTGTAAAAAAAATAAATCATAAATTACAAAACCATATATAAACTTAAAAAAAATATTGATTACAACAAACCAGCATTCCGATCTTGAACAACTTTGTGCCGATTTGCTCGTGCAATGTCAGGATCATGGCCAAAATGTGTTTTCCAATAAGTCACTCTGACTTTGCCATCATTTAATGACCGAGAGACTTCCATAATAGAAGGACATGTTGTACCAATTTTGTTAGAACCTGCTTTTTTCAATTTCCGATGACCTTTAGACAAAGATCTATAAACACCAGAACGATGACATATAAAATGAGTTTTAAAATCTCCTTTTCGAAGCAGTTTTTCAGATATTCTTCGAATATAGGCATACCCAGAAGTAGCTTCTAATCTTTTTTTCCAAGTTTCAAAAGCTACCAAAAAATTTTAAGAGAAAACATTTTAAAACCTATCTGAATAAACTTAATACAAAACAATTTTTAATATTAAATTTCAATAAAAATAAAATATTTTGTTTAATAACTAAAAATATTCAATATTTAAATTATTTTCCTTATTAAAATATATATGTGCTTACATTTATCATCATTACCTAAAATAAAAAAGGAATTCATGAAAAAAAGAAAGAGAAAAATTTAAAAATTACTTTCATAATCTGTGAATTCTTGAATTTCACTTTCTAGAGTCTGTTGATGAAAGGATTCCAAATGGCTACGTAATTCTTTATGAGTTCGAAATTTTTCTATACAATTGAAAGGACAAATTATTTTCCCAGGTACTTCAGGTTCCAGATTATGTTTCTTTCTCATATGTTGATATAAATTTTTCTTCAAAGTAAATGATTGTGAACAAACTGAGCACTGTGACATGTTTTATATAAAGTTCATTAACAATAAATATTTGGATCTAAAATAAATAGGAAAAAGCCGATTATAACATGAAGCAATAAAACAAAAACAATTTTTATTTCTAGAATTTATGCTTATTAATATTTTTTAAAACTGTAAACTAATGTCAAGTACATACTCAAATTACTTATTTGATATTTCTAGCTTAAGAATTTAGAATTAAAATTTCAGAGTATAACTTGATACAAGTAAATACATATTTAAATAATAGTACAGCATTTAAATAACATACATAACATTCGAAGACATTTGTATAGTGAAAGAGGAAGATTTGTAAAGGAAATCATGTTTATTCATAACTATCATTACAGTAGATTTCAAAATAGTTATTTTAACTTTTAAAAAATTTTCAATGATTATTTATATTTAAAAAAATTATACAATAAGACAATTTAAAAATTATATATATATATATATATATATATATATATATATATATATTTTATCTAATTATAACCACATTAATTTTAAAATATCAAGTCACAAATATCACAAGTAAAATTTTGAAATATCCTATGATGTAAATTTTAAACAATATTTAAAAAAATTGTTACTGTTAAAAATATTGTATGAAATGATGGCATTCTAAGGAATCTTTATTTTATATTTCAACTGAAAATTTCAAAATTATTAAAATTAAATTCATCAAATAGTGTTATTAAAAAAATCGGAAGAACAGGGAAAAATTCATTATAGAAATGAAATAAATACAACTGTAAATAGTAAATTTGAAAAAAAAAAAAACTACATGAATACATACAAATGTACACAGTATACTTAATCCTAAGAAATGACACATTATTTTAGATTCTTGATTTTATCTTTTGGTTTGGACTTGAATAACACAATTTAGTTTCTTAAATCTATTGAGTTATGAAAATGATAATCAACCATTTCTACAAAAGTAATCAAAATAAAAAACATTTTACAGGAATGATTTGATCCTCATTCCTGTAAATTTTTCAGTTTTCTCTTTGTATACTATAAGCCAAATTAATAATAGTAATAATTTAATAATAATTAATAATTTCCATAAGAAAATTAATATTTTTCATAGGAAAAGAAATAATTTACCTTGAGTTTCATGGCAAAATTGAAAACAAACATAAAGACTAATGTATTTTTCCATATCCTAAAGCAGGGGTGAGTGAACTACTGCCACCGGAATGTTTTATGTGGTCCGAAATGGTATGTTAGAATTTTCATTTGTCGATCCAACAAAAATTAAAAGAAAATATGATTTAAATATTATATATCCTTTTCTATTTGTTTAAATATTTTTTCCTTTTTTCAATGAACTCATGATTTTTTCACTTTTTCTATTTTTGTTCTACTAAACTTAAATTGACGGAACTAGCAATCTCAAATGGCTGTAATCCCAAAAGTTTGAAAGCGAAAGTTCTTTGTTAGTTACAGCTGTAGACAGGCACCAACAAACATTAAATCGTTCTCAGGAAGCAGCCATATAGGAATCCAATATAGGTGAATTAGACCTTACATGTAGCAGACCACATGTTTTAAGTTCCAGTCAGCAACTTTTCTTTTTGCACAAGTTTTAATACTATTGATTGCATATGAAAAGATAGTGGATATATAGTATCATTGTAAATAGGAATCATTATAAATATCATTAAAAGTATAAAAAATACAGTGTAACTAGTGCTTGTTTAGTTATTCGTAAAATATTTCAACCCCAAAAAGGATACAGAAAACGCAAAGTTAATTCAGAGTGTAATGTTTTTAATGATGAATGGATCTGGAAATATTTTCTTACAGTTGTTAAACATAAACTAGTGTGTCTGATCTGCAATGAAGGTGTAACAGTCCTTAAAGAATATAACATTTCTTGTCATTTTACATCAAAGCATAGGAATTTCAATTATGAAGCAATGTCCAAATATGAAAGAAAACAAAATGCAGAAAGTTTTTGTAAAAAAGTATCAGGCCGATAAAATTTTTTGAAGAAGGTAAACACTATTCAAAGAGCAGTTACATGTATAAGTTGCATTGTAGCATACAATATTACAAATAATAAAGCTGTCGGTGATAGGAAGTTTGTTAAGCAATACATGCTTCAAGTTTTTTATATTTTATGTTCAGACGAGAAAAATAATTTTGAAACTGTAAGCTTATCTCGAAAATCAGTGATTTCTAGAATCAAAGCCATAGATAAAAATTTGACATCACATTTAGATTCAATGACTGGCCAATTTAAATTTTGTTCTATAACTAGAATGAAAGCACTGATATAAATGACACTGTTCAATTATTATTACTTATAAGAAGTGTTGATGAGAACTTTGAAATCATCGAGGAACTGGCGTGCATGCATTCTACAAAGGGAACTACAATGGGATGTGATATTTTTTGTGAATTACAGGAAGGGTGTTTAAATTTGAGAGTGCCTATAACAAATATGTGTAATGTTATAACCAATGGAGCACCAAATATGACAGGAAAAAAATCAGGATTTCTTGAACACTTTAATCAAAACTATAATGGAAATATTGTTGTTTTCCTACATTGTGTTAGAAATCAAGATGCTCTGTGTAAATCTACATTGACTATTAAACCCTGCTTGATGCAGTCATGAAGCTTGTAAATATTATTCAATCTTGTGGACTTAATCACAGGCAATTTTGAGATTTTCTTCAGTCCGTGCAATATGAATACTCTAATGTACTGTATTAAACGAAAGTAAGATGGCTAAGTGCAGGATGTCTTTTCAAGCAAGTTTGGCAGCTGCAAGATGAAATTGTGTTTTGTTCTTCCATGCGAAACAATGTTCTGTGGAGTGCAAAATGTTAGTAGATACAGAATGGCTTTCAGATTTGGCATTTTTCACAAATCTTCTTCGTCATACACGCAACTTGAATGTCAAGATGCAAGGGAAAAATCATTTTAGTGACAATACCTAAGCTCATTTCAAAGCTTTTAAGCTAAAGCTGCTTGCAGGGCAGCTAGCTAAGAATGACTTGTCTCATTTCCCAAGGTTAAATTCAATACCCTCAGTAAATGAAGAAAAGCTTAACAATTATACAGATGGCTTGAAAAAACTGCATTTTGAGTTCAAATGCAGATTGTAAGATTTCAGAGCTTATTTAAACAGAATTGGATATTTTTACCATGCCTTTCAACATAAATTGTCAATCAGTAAGATTAGATTTGCAGCTAAAATTAAACTGATCTGCAATCTAACAATCATCATAAGCATCTATTTCTAAATTTGATAAAGTTAGAGTTTTAAAAATCATTATCAAAAGTTAGTTTCCCAAATTTAATATCTCATGCCCAGAAAAAAAAGTGCTATTTTTGCTTTATCTTATATACATGGACAAATGTTTTAAACTATGAACCTTAGAAAGAATCATTTTAGAAGTAAGCATTTAGCTTTGTTTCTTAGAATCAGCACATCTCACTTCAAACTTCAATATAGGGAACTTTTACAAAAGAAATCGCAATGTCTCTTATCTCATTAACATGTTTAAATTGTATAACTTATATACTGTTTTTAAAATTTTTGCAAAATTTATCTTGGCCCGCCAATTTTTTTTCCTTCCATTTTTTGCTCGTGACCAAAAAAGTTTGATCCTCTCTGTCCTAGAGTATGGCAATTAAGACCATTTTTATTTATATTCAAAATTACCTAGATTTTTCTCATATTCTTTTTTCAAATATATTTCTTAATTTATTATTTTTCATTATTAATATTTAGATTTTTTTCATTACAGAAATAAATTTAATACCAAAGATAATTTCACTTTATACTTCCAATGCATTTTTTCTTTGAATAAAATTTTACTACTTTTTCTTATAAATTTGAAAAGTACTGACCAAAAATCCAATTCCTTTTATAATAAATTTATTTCATAAAATTTAACTTATCATTTTAAAACAAAATATAAAAGCTTTTCATTTTTTTCTCAGTTTTATTAGTAAATTCAAAAATGTTTATGACATCAAGATATATGAATAAATTAAAATGATTAAAGGATTATATCACTGGATAAAACTAATAATAATTTTCTGGCTAATTTGTTGTGTCACCAATTTCCTTATTAAGAAAAAGTATAAAAATATACACCATCTTCATCACAAATAAAATAATTGCTATTCACAAAACACAAATCACTATGCTTTCAATTCAGTTTATTAACTTGATTGTCACAGTTTTAACTAAGTAGAAAAATTATCTTTCTCAATTAGATATTTTACATGAAAATAATTTTCCCAATATTCATTAGCATAAGATAATCATTTAGAATTTATCTTTTTTATTAGAGCAAAAATTGCTACATTTATTTAATGATTCAACTAATTGTAAAAATGTTTATAAGCATTGCTAAAGAAATTTCACCCATTGTGGGTTAAATATCAATGCAAAATCATAAAAGATTAGCATTTAAAAAGTATTTAATTTTATTTTAAAGTATTTAATAAAGAAACATTTATATACAAATAAAAATCTAAATTGCACAACTATAAAAATTATTTCTAATATATTAAACAAATTACAATTTTTAACATAAAAATTCAAATTTACTTGAATTATTTATTGTTGATTTACTTTATTCCATATTTATATTGAAATGATGAAAAAGTTATCTAAACTATTTAAAAACATAGTTTTATCACATTTTACATTATTATAGAATATATACAATTGATTTTCATCATAATTTTTTTTTAAATACTTCATACATTAAATGAAATTGGAGGCTTATAATTTCATTAGGAAGCGAGCGCTATTAAATTTTAATTGTGTCACTTTCATGGATGAAAATATAGGATGACATACAAATACTACTAAAAGAACATGGAGACAAGTTAAGAGTAAATTGCCGAGACATAATCGTGAAGCGGATTTTAAATTTTATTTATTCCATAAATCCTGTGAAGAAAAAAAATTGAACCCATTTAATGTTTTTTGGGAAATTATTGGAAAAATTTATTGGGATGAGTTTAAATGTACTGTTTTAAATTGTGTCAACATATTCTTTCTTTAGTTTATGTATGGCATTTTTATAACTTATATTATTACTATAAAATACTATATAAATTGTATATACATTTTTAAAATTATTGTTTCTGTATTTAATTTGTACTTAATAATTTATATTTATTCTATTCCAAAAGTTGCTTTATTTTTCATTATTATTCGTGTTTGGATTCTTCTGTAATTTTCGTTAGAATTCATATTCTAATTTTCTTGGAACTGATATTTGCTTTTTTGAAGTTCCCATTTGCATTCGTTTCCGAAGTAATTTCGGAATAGAATACAATTAAGGTAAATATTCGTATTTTCTAATGTTTCATTTTCTGTTCTAATTTTCCATTTTTTTAAAACCTTATTATTTCAATTATATATATTCACGCTCTTTATTTATCAGGTTTAAATATAATATTTAGATATGTAAAGTTTTTCAAATACAATTTTATTATGTTACAATTACTATATATTCGCGCGGCATTACATCACCATGGCGTCATCTTGGTAACATTTTGTCGTCGCCAAAAATAATTAGAATTTGTAACCATGGATTACATGGCACCTGTGCCGTATGGTTACAAAAGGAAGACTATGAAGGACTTCAATGTCTCGCAGGTTATAAGTCCTTTCTCATTTCGTACAATGCAATTTGCATAAATTTTTTTAAATTATTTATTATATTATTCTGATGCTGGTACTCAGTTTATCTTGCAATTTGTTTCCAGCATTTTCAGGAAATGTATTGCCATTAAAATAAGTAAAAGGTACTCTAAAATTGCAATTTTTATATATGTAACAATCAAACATCGAAACATAATTAAAGCGCATATAAATATAATAATAAAAAGAACATACTTGTTCTCTTTACTAAATTACGTATATGAATTTTAAACTCATGAAATTGACAAAAGTGCAACAAGAGGTGAGTTTTAAATAATTTAAAAATTAAATGTTATGAGACTTGAATATTTGTCATTATAAAGACAAAGAGAATCTAAAAAACTGCAATGGAAATACTTAATAGCTAAATATTTAAAGTATAAGTGAGCAAAGTAAAAAAATTGTAGAAAATTTCGAGGTAATGTGGAGAAGAATCTCAATAGTAAATATTTCTTATTTGTTTACTAACAAAACAAATCTTATGTCACTGATGTTGCCATTTTATTTTCATAAAAGCATTAATTTCAAATATATGAAAATTTCCTCACATTTATCAATGTATCACAGATTAAATACAATTTCTCTAAGCCTTATCAAATCAAAAATATAAAACTTTACATAAAAATTATTTTTATTTCTTCAATTATTTTGATAAATAAAAATTTATAAATGGCAACACTTAAATTTAACTGCGAAATTCAAACGTCAACAAGTTTCAGCTGCTTTCATATCTAGTTTCTGATTTGTTCGCAATAATTTTCATCCATGTACTATCATAATGGAAAATAGGGTAAATTTGTATGACCACGAATCTGCTCCTTCATGCGCCAGGCCAAAAAGCGAAACATCATCCTCTCATTTTTTTTCTGCTGTAACGCATCCTTCAATTCGAGATCGCCATAAAGAAGATGTCTTTAAAAGGATAAGGAGTGGGAAAGATATTCTTTGTCAGTTGCCAACTCATATTGATCCTAATATACAATTCAGTGATGATGAAGAGGAAGAAGAAAATGTGGAAAAAAATGAAAACGTTGATGTCGTAAAAACACCCGAACCACCAGTAAAACCAAATGAACTATTTAAAGCCAGAAATAGAATGCTATCATATAAAGGACCTAAAACTATAGACTCAACACCTTTGAAACCGATACGAGGATACCCATTTTCAGCTTGTAAACCTATGGGAACAAGACCTGCTGTGGATATTCAAAGTCTGCTTCCACAAAGTGAAAATAAAATAATCAGGAGCTCAAAAGTTGTTTCTGAAGCTCAGAAATCAATGAAGCTAAAATTTGAGCCACAACCTGAGCACAAAATACCAGGAGAGAAATCTGAGAGTAATAGTCCAGGTAAGACATTACCAAATTTAACCAAGGAAATACTAAAAGTTAATGGCAAACCATACAATGTCTTGTCTCTGTTGGGGTCTGGAGGGTCATGCAAAGTATATTCTGTATTTGATCCAGAAATAAAATCACTTGTTGCTATTAAATGTGTTGAACTGAAAAACACTGATCCTTCTATTAGAGAGGGATACCAAAAAGAAATTGAATATTTAAAGAAATTACAGAATTCAAACCGTGTAATCAAAATGTATGATTATGAATATCGTCAAGATAATCTATTTCTAGTTCTAGAGCGAGGAGATATTGATTTTGCTAAATATATATATAAAGAAGCAAAACTCAAACGTCTAACTCCTTTAATGATAAAATTTTACTGGGGGCAAATGCTGGAAACTGTTGCAGATATTCATAAATATGGAATTGTCCATTCTGATTTAAAGCCTGCTAACTTTTTGCTTGTAGCTGGAGATTTGAAACTCATTGACTTTGGTATAGCCACCAATGTTCCTGAGGGTGAAACTAGTGCTCTTAGAGATACACAGGTAGGTACTGTAAATTACATGTCTCCAGAAGCAATTACCCAAACCCAAATGACTACACCTGGTACTAAACATGCTGTGTATAAGGTAGGAGTAAAATCTGATGTGTGGTCTCTTGGATGTATTCTATACCAACTAGTTTATGGTGTCACTCCATTTCATTCGTTAAAAACTCTAATTCAAAAAATTCATGCAATTACTAATCCAAATTATGAAATTGTTTTTAAACCCCTTCCTGACAAGCTACTCCTTGATGTGATGAAGAAATGTTTAAAGCGAAATCCTAAAGAAAGAGCTTCTGTTGATGAACTGTTACGCCACCCTTATTTAACAGATGATAAAACAAGTAATGCAAAAAGTCCACCAGAGAATAGTCAATTAAATGAAGTGATGACTCAAATGCAAGGACTTACTCCACAAAGAATGAGCTACATAACAAAAATGGTAAAAGAATTGTCAGTAAATAAGACAAAATAAGAAATCCTGTCATAATTTAATCTTAATTATGTATTTATATGTTAACATTTTATGTATATCCCATTAAGTATTAGAACAATTTGCTGGGAATCCATCAGTTATTATTAGAATTTTTTTTTAATACATTTTTGTTATAGAGAATTTATACATATTTGGAATACCTTATTTAGATTTTAAGACTTGTATGCTATTATCAATTCCAAGGAAATCTTTATACAAGATTTGAGTTTTTTCATGTAATACTGTACTAAAAAGTTCCATACTTATATGGTATACCATTGGCCCTTAAAGTAGTTTTGAATCTTGGTGAATAAAGCTGTTAGTACTTATATATTAGTGTCACTTAGTCAATTTTGCTGCAAAACTTGAGTAGAATTTGCATTTAATATGCAGTTAGGAATTTTTTTTTCTGATTATGAAAAATTTAATAAGAAAAAGATACTTTTTAATTCAGAAAATTTCTTTGAAATGTGTTCTAATTAAGCTGCGCTGACACTAATACTTAAGTACCAAATAGCTTTATGTAGCAAAAGTTTCTGCAAAAATTCTACTTTGTTGTACCATAAGTGGTTCTAACTTCCGAAAATATTACAATATCATATATTTTTTCAATTTTGAAATACTTAATTTGCATAACAGTCTATGTAAAAATTAAGAATAATAGATGAATTCATAAATTTGCAAATCATCCAGTTTATTAATTTTGAAACTTCTAAAACTTAATTTCATTTTGTTAAAGGACAGGCTTATATATTATAATTGTAAATATTATATGAATTTAATCAATTTTTCAATCAATTATATTCATGGTATAGTTATGTAAATTATATTTCCTCACATTTGAAAAATAAAGCTTATTTTATGCTTCTATTTGTTTGTATTCTTTAAATATAGTTTTCAGTATTTTATTACAATTAACTATTTAATGTTATCATTTTACCAGTGATATTAAAATTTTTTAACTAAGTGCATACTTATTTTACTTAGCAGAAAAAAAGATTCATTATCTTTCTTAAAAATGAGAATTAAATTTAGCCTATCTGATAGTCTGAAGCATTTTCATCTTCAGATTATAGGTTTAACTTTCACTATAGATATGGATGTTTGCTATTGTGTATAATTTCTGTAGCTTTCATGCACAAACTGAGGATTGAATCCTATATATTAATACCAAACCATGGTGATTACTAATGTAATCTGGTTTCCACTCAACGAATTTTGGGTTTGATTCCCATCTCTGGCATCCACTTTTAATGATTCAAAATACACTTTGAATTGTAGATCCTGATCAAATTAGCTCTGAAGTACAGAAAGTGTGTGACCATGGTACAAACTATACCTTCCTGCATCAAATGTTTCATGTACTAAACTAGAAAAGTTACCTTTTTAGATAACTTTAAATTTATGTTCAATTTATTTATTGCTCCATGGGTTACATTTTAAGTGCATTTTATCAGAAAAATTTAATTTTTAGTTGAATATATTTCCATTTGAAATTATAGTTATTTGAAGTAATTTAGCAATCATTTTTATAAATTAATATTTAAAATTGATTTAATACAAAGATTAAAGCTGCAAGTCACTTTAATTTTTTAATTTTTGTATTGTATAAATGGCATAAAATAAATGTTTACAATAGATTGGATTTTTTCAAAGTTAGATTGTGATGGAACAAAAAAAAGTTGCTCTAATAAAATTTATAATTTTATTTTGAAAAATAAATATAAAACAATTAATGTATGCAATGGTTTCTAACACTGAGTAAGAATACTGATATTGAGGTTGGATATTTTGGTTCAACAAAGATAATGTTCAAAAAAATATAAGTTATATGTAAATATAATTTTGTTAATTATTATGATATAGGTAAAAGAAAATATTTGCATGGATTTAACATGGATGATATAAATTTTGTTAAGGAAATATTGAGTTTGAATATAGGAATGTTTCAAGAAAGGTAAGTAATTGATAGAATGAAGTGTAGTGAATTAATTGAATTTTACCTAAGGAACTTTAACAAACAGAAGCGTATGAATAACAAGTGGATGTATTGAAAGTTTTAAAATAAAAGTATAAGTAAATATTTTTCCATATTGTTGAAAATAGAAGCTAAAATTTTTTTTAGCTAGACATTGTAGTAAATGTGTTTTTAAAATGACTAATAGAGAATGGCAGTTGAAGAATTTATGCTCTTTGTAATAAATTTAGTCTCATTTAGATATCTTGGTGTAAGAATACATGCAAATAAAAAATAGAAGGTGCATTAAAGGCTGTAAAAAAGGTTTTATCATGCAGAACGTATTAGAAAAAATAAGTAATTTAAGAATTTAGAAATATAATAAAATTTGTTATAATGGAGATAAAAATGATTAAACCCATTAAATAATTTTTTCATTCATTATATAGATATAAAATATTTTTGTTAAACATTTATTTTGTTATTACAAAATAAATAAGTAATAAAAATGTATAAGTTCAATGACTATAAAGGTAGATTATTTTACATTTGAAAAATAGCAGAGGAATGATAAATTTTTCATTGACATTTATTTGTCAAAAATGTGTTTTTTTATTTAAAAAAAATTTAACTTTACTAAAATGTAATCAAAGTATTTAACTAAACTTTTCAAAAAATTAAGTGCACTTTTTTTATTGATAAGATCTCAATGTATGAAGTCAAGAAAGGCAAAAACTCATTATTAGAATATTTGCCAACTTGCTTTCCTAATACCTAAAAATATGTTTTCTATATTATATTAAATGATGTTAAATATACAGAAAGTATGGAATGATTTCTAACATATAATAGGTAAAATAATGGCTGAAGACGTGTAAGTAAGGTAAATATTAAATGCATTGCACATTCTTGAATTTATATGATGAGACATATTCACATGCATAGTTGCCAACTCTACTGATTTTATCGGGGAAACTCCTGAATTTCCATCATTTTTTCTGATAATGTATGATAATCTATTAAATTTTGGCAATTTCAGTGAAAAATTAAAAAACAGCCGAAATTTTATCAGAAAAAATCTATAGAGTTGTTTTAATAGTTTAAATATTCTCAAAATGAGAAAAAAAAATTTTGAATAGCAGTTCACCGATTCATCTTTAAAAAATGCTAAGTCATCAACATATGAAAAAAAAATTGTCATGAGTTATTCAAATATGAAATGTATTGTTTTTATGGACAAAGTATTAGATGATTTCTATATTCTTATAGAAGTATTTGTCATTGAATTAAATTTATTTAGTAATGTATTTTATAAGTTTAATACCTATAAATTCCACTAGTGTAGTAAAAGTTGCACTTTGAAATAAATGTTGGGACATAAATGTTGATGTTTATTTTTTTAATTTTCATAGTTCCTTTATGAGGTTGGTGAATATTTTGTTAAAATATTAACACAAAATATGTTTTGCAGAAATCATTCTCAAAGTGTATAAGCTAAAATATAAAATTATCTTTTTGTGATACTACCAATTTAAACATTTTCTTTCAAGCAAAAATGTCGCTAGTAGTGCCTCCTGATTTTTTTCTTTCAAAATCAGTAGAATCTACTGATTTTTCCCTCACTTCCAGAGTTGGCAGGTATGCACATATTGCACAAAGGAGTTAAACCAAAGGTGACCTTAACAAATGTGCATCCAGACAGTACAAATATATCCATCTTTTGTATTCAACAGTAGTTTGTATTGTAATTGGAACTTTCACAGAAGTAGGATAATTCTCCCATGAGAGAGAATGTAATTCTATGTTCCCACTTAAATGTAATTTTTCCATTACAGGTTAAACGCCTCCAGCATATCTTTTTTCCTATAAATTAGAAAAGTTATTAATGTTTTCTTCTCCCACTATGTAAATATATTGAGAATCATGAAAGGTAGACTAGATGACTAAGAGTTATTAGAAAGCAAAAATAGGCCTCCACTGATTTTTAGATCCGTTTAAATTACTGCATGTTCAATTCAAATACTTTTTCCTTTATTAGGAGGTAAATGGAATGCACAATACTGATTACTTAATAGGCAAATCGCTTTCATAGTCTGCAATATTGTACTCTATATAGCAAATATTGATTTACAAGCAGAAGAGAACTCTTAGTAAACCTTCAAGTTTGTTAAAGAGACAAAACTTGATCAGTTAAAAACTAACTTCCCACAAAATGGTCAACATTTTACCATCCTGCTATTTTCACTGATATAAGAGAGTTGCATTAAAGTGCACATCCATTCCCAAATATTTGTCGTGAATTATTTCAGGATAATTTTATTATTCTATAATGTTCTAGGCTTTAAAAAATAGTTCTTTCTCAGGTTTTTACCCCCATAATGACAAGAAAAAAAGTATTTCATCTAAACCAACTTATAAGAGATGACTATAAAAGAAAATCATTTCTGTTTCTAAAAATAAATGTGTCAAGTGTAAGTGGGTGTAAATGAAAAGCGTTACATATCTAGATGCTCCCTCTGAGTACTGCAGTTTTGTAAAATATAATTACAGGAACTTTTTTCTTCCAAATAGTGATCTATGTGTTTCCAATTTCTTCAAAGAGCTCCTGTCATATTTTTGTTTCTATTATTACATTTGTGATTTTAAAACTTTAAATTCATTTGAATATTTTTCTTAATTTTTTAATTCAACAATGAGGAAAAAAAGCAATCACTTTTAAATCATTTTAATTCTGATAAATTTTCAAATATCTCTGCAAAGCAAAAGAAAAAAAATTTTAAAAAAGGAAGAATCACCAATCTAAATTGAAAATATGAGCACAGAGCCCAAAGAAAATGTACCATTCTTCAAAAATTACCCAAACTGTGATGTAAAAACATTACAGCAATTCGAACAATATAACATTTCATATTACCTAACCTTTACCCAAGTAAAAATTAAGAAATAGAGGAAACTTTTTAACACTAACAGCCACATATGTATTTTTTGGTAATTAATAAAAGAAATTTTGATATAAATTAGAATACTCATATCTCATTTATTCCAAAGTTTAAAATGAAGTTTACTGTGATTTTTGCCAATGAATGTGGGATAAAATCATATAGTTAATGACTGAGCTTATTAGTTAATCAGCCCTTACATTTACGAGTTAAATCATAAAAAAAAATCCAAGGGAATTAAATATACATTATATACTTTATTGCTGGCAGTTAATTAAGAAAGTTATATGCAATTATAAAGGGTTAACATATCAGGATAAATACATATTGATATTGCAGCAACAGAAAAGTAAAACATATATTATGAAATTAGTAATTTTTCGAAATGAACTACTTTGAGATGTCATCATAATTTCAAACGAATTAAAGAGACGGTAAAAGTAAGAAGTACAACCATTATGATGAGAATATCTTCCAATTACTTAAACTGAAAATTGTTGTAGGGGATAAAATACTAAAACTTAAAATATGTTAATAATGCATTATATGTATTTCCTAAAATATAAAATGGAATTATGCATATTTTCAACAAAATAATTTTTAAAAAATGGATTCAAAAAGCTTATTTCAGCAAATTTATTTATAGTATAGCATATAAAATCAGATATTTCTTTGATAGAACAAGTTTGTTTGCTTAAAGTGTGAGATAAGTCATTAGTTGAAAATTTAGGCTAGAAATTTCAACTCAAGGAAGGAAGACAGCTAACTAACTTTGGAATCATTGGGATTGGATTTAAGATAGATAAGAAATCAAAGATTTGATGATAGGTATGGAACATTAAATAATTTTACAACACAATATAAGAGAATAATTCCAGTCAGCACTATGCATATAATGGGCTTCTCATTATCTTTATTTTATATTTATTATTCAACTATTAAAATCAGAATTTCCACTGAAAGGAAAATATTGTAGTATGAAAAAGTTTTCATAACAATTAAAATTTTCAACAGATATTATTTTCATAAATTTTTAATGCCATTTTTAAACTTAGTTTTAATAAAGGCATTTTATGATTTCAGAAATTTTATATAATTACTCATAGAAATCAGAGTAATTGTTTTCAATTAGTAATTTCCTTGATTCTTCAATGATTTTACATTTTTTAACTATATTTTCTTCTATGGTAGAATATATAGTAAACATAATAATTTATAAGAAAGTTTAAAAGGGTTAAAATTAAATAATATTTTTGTTGAATTTAGCAAGTAAACAGAATTTGTAAATGTCTGACAAAATGCATCTTAAACATTACATATTTATCAGTAAGTGTATATAAAACATACAATTCATTAATCATGCTAATATATAAAAAACATTTTATTTACAAAGTTTTCAATATATACAATTCAATCATCATCAGAATCTCCAGCTTTACTAGCTACTTCAGCATAACTATTCACAGCTTCTGCTAAATCATCTTCACTAGATTTCAATCTTTCTCCTAAAAAAAACATGATTTAAATTTTTAGTAATATGCGACAAATAATTCCCATTTTTATGAAATATTTTTAAGATAAAAATGAATATAAAATATCACATAAAATGTAAATAACAAAATATCATATAGTATTTAAATATATCAAAATCATCCATATTATACATCAAAGATTTCAGGAAGCCTTAACTTAGTCTTTTAACATCTGAAATTTACATTTTGATATTAATAAATTGAATATACCAATATTATGTAATTTATATAAATTAAAATAAGAAAAATCTAGCTTTATAAAGGAAAAAAAGTTAGAATCCTTAATAACTCTGAAAATTTTGGAAAAAGTTTCTTCAAGTAGTAAACTAAATCTACAATTTAAATAGCATTACTGTCATTACAGAAAAATTAAAATGAAGCAAAATGTTTAACTACAAGAATTATTTTCTAATTTATAGAAATGAATTATTTGAAAAATTTCTTAGTCTCCTTTAATTTGTTTTACTTAAAGAAGAAAAAATTCTCAGATTATTAAGAACACATTTTTATTTAAATATGATACATCAAATCTGATTCTCAGAACAATTATAATAGACAGCATTATTGCAGTTTTCGAAATAAATAAATGTGCTATTTTATTAATTGTATTTATAAGTACTAAAGAGAGAGTTGATTATTTTTAATAAAAAATTCATTGAGTAATAAAATACTCATTTTGTGAAACTGAGTTGATCTGAACACATCAATATAACAATTTATTCAATTTTAATTTTCAAAAAAGGAAAACTATTTTAAGGTTTTAATTCTAATATTGTTGTGAAACTAATATTGAGAAACACAAAAAATTTTATCACAGTCAATAATTCTAATGCAAACAGAATTTCTAACTATTCCGAAATTCCATAAAACTTTAGTATAAAGCACTTACGTATAAGCTCAGCAATAGCCTTCTGAGTTCGCCTTTCTAGCTTTTCCAATTTCTTAGCAACATCTCTTTTCAAATCCCAGTCGGGTTTACGAGGAGCCAATGTTGCTAAATCCTAATGAGAAAGAACTTTATATTATTTATTGAATTAGGAAAATGAAGAGTAGAATCATTAAGTAAGATTATTTACTTGGTTTTTATATACCAATATATTTAGTTTACAACAATAAATCTCTAGAAAAATTTTTTAAGATATCCTAATATAGACTTATTGATATTACAAATACCATAATTTAAAAAAAATAGCATTAAAAATTCAAATTTAAAAAAAAGCATATCGATTTTTCAGATATATCTCCCAGTTTTAATTCTATAAAAGTAAAATATCATAATTGAAAGGTAAAAAAAATTAATATAAAGGAAAATGTAGATTTGTTGTTTTTATAACTTAAATATATTTTTATCTATACTCTACTAATATTTTAAAAAAGTTACTTAACTAATACATTTTAGTATTAGGAGAACTAACTTTTATTACAATTCATGTGATTCTCAAAGTAATTCTAGTCTAATTTTTAAAATATAGGTGTTAATAAAATAACGGAAACATCTGTACACTGAACATCAATGTAGATATTTAACTTCCTCCTCATACTCATAAAACTATGACTCAGCAAGTCCCACTACAATATTATCTTGGAAAATTCCTGGATAATAGTGTAGGAAATATAATTTGATTCATAAGATGTACCTGTGTGTGGTCTTTATAACTTTAGACACTATGCCTAGAGAAACACTTAAGAGGTGAGGTTTATAACAGTTGTTTCAGATAATTACATTAATAATTAGACCTTATCTCAATGGAGATTTATAATATTTACACAATCTTTCATTTATCTCATAACTTTTTGAGAATTTTTGCCAGTTCGATGATCCCCATTAAGTACAACAGGAATATGTTGAGGTAATGAATAAAATAGAAAAAGACTTACCATGATGTGTACTGGATACAAGGCTCTGTAATAAAAGTTTGTTTTATTTATGGAAAAAACTTCAAACATTTTAGCTGAATAATATCCTTGTTTTTTTTATTTGCCACAACAAATTTCTTGACTATTCTACAAATTAATTATCTTGTATTTACTATTTTACAAAAAAGGTAATATACATAATAAAATATCTTAAGCAAAATAGGCCACACTAACTCGTACAATCTGTGTGTTTTTTTTTCTCTCAGCTTACTATCAATATCTTTGCAAGTTTGAGGGATAATGTCTATTCCCTCCCAGGTCTTCTCTTTACAGGAAACACCAGGACCAGTTTTCGAGGAAGTAGGGCATTTAATTGTTTTTGTGCACAATGCCACTGACCTCTTTTTGAAACATTTGTGAGGTCTGACATTAAAGCTTCTCACAAAAAATCAAGAGGTACACAGAAACACACAGTAAAACTACTAAAATAATTTTTTATATTAAGAAAAACTGATAGCTACGTTTTGTATTGCAGGGTACTTATAAACCCCATTTTTACATGCCTTCTTTACACATAAATAATTCAATTAATTTGATAGCCACTAATAGCTTCAACAATTTAAAGTGAATTTATTCAAAATTTTTAAATATATTTACCAGCATGAAAATATTTTTAAAAACTTATTAAGGAAATTTTTTATAAACGACTGGAACATTTCAGTACTAATTACTAATAAAGATTTCAAAATGTGATGCATAGATTAACAAGATTTTTTGGGAAAAAAAAAATTTATAGCTGTGAACTTAATAGAAACAAGTGTTTGAAGCTTGACACAATAAATTATCATAATTATAAAGTGCAGCATTATATAATTGTTGATTGTTTAATTTATAAGATTCAAATTGATGATATATGTAAATTATCAGAATCATTGAAGTGAGCAAAGTTATGCTTACACAGTTATGCCCCTCCTTTTTTTTTTAAATAAACACTGTGATAACACCTAATACATTTCTAATATTCTCCATTTTCTTTTTTTACTATCACTATTATTAAATAGCATTAATAAAAGATAATATTGAGACAAGCCATTATGAAATATTAGATTTTAAAATTTCCTATATAATATATGAGAAACAGTATTTTACAGTTAGTTACACTTTTATAAATTCTTTTCTATTTTTTTCTTAAATCTCAAAACCAATCAATGACATATTGATTTGCATTATCTTTATTTTATGAATATTCAATTTTTTCATCATAAGATAAATTTCTTAATACATGTGCTATTCTCAATATTTGAATATTTTATTTATCAGCAAAATTTTGTTAATTAATAAAGTACAATCAAATGTGTTATAACATTATGAGTAGGATAACTTTAAGCTAAAATAATAAATAGGATACCTCATATTTCAAAAAAAAAGTGACTTGTGTAAAAAAAAAAAAAAAGTTTCATTTTCAGATGGTACACTTAAATTTTTAAATTATTTTAAAATATTTAAAAATATATGTGTAGTTGAAAAAATACTGATTAGCACAAAATTATAAAAAGATACTATGCCTAATCACTAAGATTATTCCACCATTAATTGACAGATTAGAAATAAAAAAGATTATGTGTAACCTTAAAATTAAAATAAGGATAGAGGAATATTTTAATGAAAAAGCTCATAATAATACTAGTGATATCAGAAAATTTTTGTTCAACTACATTGACCTCCAAGTTAAGGAACAGCTAGTTTTTGTGCCTAATTTGCATATGAATGAATATAAAAACTTACACAGAGAATTGAATGACATGTGCATAAAATAGGTAAGTATTGATTGCAAAATAGAAGCTTATACAAGAAAAACAAATAATTCACAACAAAAAAAACTAATCTTGCAGAAAAATTCCAATTTTGGAAAAAAAAGAATAGTTAGTTTTATATGGAATATAACAAAAAAGAATTTTAATGAGGGACATGTCCACCCCAAATTTAAATGCATTTGCAGCATTGATGTTCCATACTGTCAATTAGGTTTTCAATTACAATGGCAAGCCAAGACCAGAGCTGTTTTGCAACTCTTCTACAGACCTTGGAGGAGTTAAAGCAGCAACCTGTTTACCAAGATAGTTCCACAGATTAATGTAATGGCCAGCTCAATCTTCAGACCACAGAACAGGTCTGAAGATTGAGCTGATCATTATATTTGCTGCAAACAAAGACCCTCAAGATATCTTCAACAACTACATTTTAATGAGATTATGCATTATAATCCATCAGAATGAAATCATTGACCATCAAGTGAGATCCCAAACATGTTTTCTTGCCCAAGATAAGTGAGCCCTTCCCTATCATTTAGTCAGGGGATAAGCATAATTAGTCACTTTATATAGAGATCTGCATGGTGAAAATTTCTGTACTAGCATGTATCCTCTCTCTGATGCTACAGGGTGATCTGCAACAAGTTACGATACAGAAATACTTCTTTCCCTTGTATCAAAAGAGCCATTAAACAGTCTTCTGCAGGTGTTTTAGTTTGTGGTCAGCCTGGAACATGTCTTTTGGACCCATTGATTCCAGAGACAGCAAACCTCAATGTGAGACATATTAGGAATTTAACAGCATCAGCCCTTGACATCCCCATTTCCATTCCTTCAAATTAAAAATCGGTAATAAAGCTTCTCTCAAACTTTGTGGATCCCATCGACTATTGTCAATGAATTTGCTAACAAAAGTTGAAAATCAACATAAGACATGACATTTGTAATTATGAAAGCCTGATGTTCGCATATGTTTCCCTCATTTATACATATCTGTTCTCTTCTTTTTTATCAAAAAGGTGGTAGATCATTTTTGCAAAAATTTACATGAGTTCATTTTTATAAATTTTATTGTTAATATCACTTTTATTAAAGTGCACCTTCAAAAATATGTTGTTGTTTAATTTTTGGATGCCAATATATGTTTTTCTTCCCTGAATTAAAATAAAAACTCAATAGCACAACAGCCAATATGAGAACCAAGGTCTACAATGTCCATACCAGTTTCCATGACCAAGGGCCCATGTGTGCAAAACTTATGTAAAAAGTTATGTGGTTAACATAATGCAAAACTCCTAATGTTTAGTTCCCAAGTATGCTTAATACTCAGTTTTATCAATCCATTGGAAAGATGGTGGTGTCGGTACCTCGTTCAGCCTCAGGAACAAACCTGTAGCTTTTGAGTGCAAAGTGCTAACACCAGGATCTTGATTTAAAATGCTATGATTAAATTATATGCTATTCTGCTTTTCAATCCAAAAAGATTTTCAAATTTCAAGTCTTGTGTTTTATTTTTAAATTTATCTTTATTGGGACTCATATATAAATGTTTTAAGAAATTTCAGCAAAATAAATATTCAAACAATATGATACCAAACAAAAAATATAACAGATTTTTTACTGGTTTCATAAAAATGATTTCATAAAAGGTAAAATCTCTGATAATTACTAAAAATTTTACACAAGATTAATAGAAGATAGGATTTGTAGTCAATCAAAAATGGCATTTTTATCACATTATATAAATATACTACATAAACTTGTAAACAAAAGCTAAAGTCTTTAATTGATGAACATGCAGTGTTTAAAAGCTATAGGATTATATATATACAAGCAGAATTAATTTTATTTTTTCTTACATTAATTTAATAGTAACAATGCTAGAATTTTGGACATAACTGATATTAAAATTTCCCTCATTGTAGTTTTTTGTGAGCAAAAAAACCACAAAATTAAAATTTATGAAAATAGTTTTTAAACAATAATTTAAAATTATAAATCCTCTACAGATTTAAGAATTCATTTTCAGCATCTTGCAAAGGCAGTTGAAAAATTACATTAAATAAGTTCTAGCAATGAAAAAATTATGTACATTTAGAAAAAAGTACTTTTTTGTTTATATAATAAATATATAAAATTTATATATTATATATATAATTTATATATATAAAATTATATATAAAATTTCATTAACATAAAAATAATATTGTGAAAATTATCAATTTAGAAATTTTGAGATCATCATGCCCTTTAATTTTAGTTAAGCAATATAATCCAATAAATATTTATCTACAATTAAAGTCATCATTCAAACAATTTATTTTACAACAATATAGAACACATTTAACATTACATAGCTATTCAAAAATGACATCACTAGTTTAAATGAATCATTATAATAAAATGATTTCTTTTTTAGAAATTAAGATATAATTGCTAATAAATGAGGAACTTACTACTTCTTCTATTAAAGGTTCAGGTTGGGCTGCTTCAAGATGACTTTGTACTTCAGTTTCCACTATTAAATAAAACTTGTTAAACACATCAAAAATTAAATAAAAAAAGAGTACACCTATTATTAATTAATCAGTGAGTTAAAGGTATACTGAAAACAAAATGCAAAATACTTTTATATATATATATCTTTTATATAATATTAAAAGAAAAATTCTTAATTAAGTTAAAATAAGTGTTAATGACATTAAGCAAAGATGTAAAGTGAAAAAGATCTACACAAATGCACTTAGAAAATAACTTTTGTAAGTAACTTAAATCCAAACAAATTATAAAAACTCAATGTAAACTTCCTTTTACTCTAAAATAACTCTTTTATCTTACAGAAAACTTAATAAGGACAGTTGTTCCATGATAGGAGGCAGTATATACAATTACATATTCTTGACATATTGTGGATATTATAGATTGAGAAATGCTAAATTCTTTAATAGTTTCCAAATAAAATGAGACAAGCATTTAACTATAACTACTATTGAATGTTCAAAGTCTAAATATTTCCTTTGTGTGGTTCTAATTATTGAAAAAAAATTTCTACATAAAAAAGCCCTGACAATGTCTGTTCATTTTATATATTTCTTAAGTAACACTACTAAAAAAACTTAGTGGTACAATGGGACTAAGGCCTACAGTGTGCAATAAAAACAGAGAATAATTTTTAAAAATACCTGACTCAGGTTTAGCCTTTGGTAACTGATTCAACCGCAATTCCTCATCATTGGGAGTATAATTGCGAAATATTGGTCTGTAAATAGAAGGATTATTAAAATTATTTAATCTTAAAATTAAGAAATAATAGAAGTAAAAATAGCAATCATGATAAGCAAATTGAAATTAAAAGAAAAAAGCATATTGATACAGTGTTAATGTTTGCTAAAATATTCTGTTAATTTAAATGTTTGAAGAAAAACTTACATGAAGCTAACAATTTTGATTACAATAGAATTTATTAATTTAAATTTTTGGGTAAAGACTATGCTTTAGCGCAGGCAATAAAATGCCCAAAACGAACTAACTACGCCGGAATGCATTTGTGTGACGGAACTTTCATTTTATGAAGTAACATGATTGTGTCCATGCATGAAATTTGTTTTCTGTACTAGTAACACTTAAAACATTTGATTAATAATTTGTTTTTATTACATTACAGTCGAAGCTTTTGAAGTGAATGATTTAATGCATGTTTTGAAATTTTTTTGAAAATTAAATCTTTGAATATTGGTTTGCAATAAATTTATTAAGTTTCTTAAGTAAAATTTATAAAATAAATTTTTACATTGTTTTCATTATTTGGAATTATTATTTCCGTCAAGGAATATATGGCCATATAATCATTCCAAGAACTTTGTGGCATATTGATAGCGATGATTCTGAAAGTAATGATTAGATAAGTCATTTTATTTTACGTATTTAATTAATCTTGCTATAGCATATAATATTTTTTATATATATATATTATTAAAAAATGTTTCATACATTGGTATTTTGATTTACTTAGTATGGTAATGTTGATTAATTTGAAAGTTTAGTTTTTATAGCAATGTTTGTATTCATTTTACATTTATGTATTGCTTTTATTTATTTGTTGCCCATTTTAAATTGGAACTAGATTGCATTATGGTGATTTTTTTAAGGTGAGTATCACTGCCCAATTAATTAAAATTTGAGTTTTTATGAAAATGTATTTTATTAACAATACAGGTTTAGTTTTATTAATTGGTTGAATGCATTCCTAGACTGTGCTACATTGAAGCTTTTTTTAAGGTAAGTGCCACAGCTCGAATAATTAAAATTGAAATTTTCATAAAAATGCACTTATTTAAATTACAGATTTAGCTTTGCCCAGTTGAATGCAGTTCTAGATTGCACTACACTTTTTTTAAGCAGTCATCGCTGCTTTGTTAATTAAAATTTAAAGTTTTCATAAAAATGCATTTTATTTATGTTAGAGATGTAGCTTTATTACCTAGTTATCACTCATTGTAAATTGCATGATGCTTAGTTCACATTTGTTTTTTATTATATAATCTTGGTTAAATTAGTTTGTAGTAATTAGCATTTTAATACTCCTAAAACAAGTAATTATAATGAAATAGTCAAAATTTTGATTCTTAAAATTTTAAACAGCATGCAATTGCAAAGTTGAATTTAGGGCACAATCTGTATTGGGTATATCAATCTGTATTGGCGACTGGATACTGCGCGTAATAACATAATTTTGGCTGCCAAAATAACTATGCAACACTTGGCACAAAAATTGGAAAGCGCACCAAACCCTCACAGTTTCATAATCTTCTGCTAAATTTTTTCCATTTTTAAAAAAAAATCTTATTTTTCACAACTAGAATGATTAAGAGTGTATTACCAATTAATGTCAACACATTGTCAAATGAATTATTGCAAAAATATAGCAGATAATTAAAATTGAAATTTTCATAAAAATGCACTTATTTAAATTACAGATTTAGCTTTGCCCAGTTGAATGCAGTTCTAGATTGCACTACACTTTTTTTAAGCAGTCATCGCTGCTTTGTTAATTAAAATTTAAAGTTTTCATAAAAATGCATTTTATTTATGTTAGAGATGTAGCTTTATTACCAGTAAATATAAATAATTTTAATTTAAATGATGATTTAATGTTCTCAAAAATATTTCAATCACCAAACAATTTAATTAACTATATTCTGCTTTTCACAAATAAATTACTTTTAAATTCATATTCATATATTTTTTAAAATCAAATATTTAAAGTCAAGTTTTGAAAATAATAAAATTCTAATTATCAGTGCAAATTAAAATTAATTCTTAATTTCCTCTTGATTTTGCATAATTTTAGATTGTGAAATTGCTTTGAAATCCCAGATATATATTTTTTGTTTCCATACCACAATGGTACTTAATGAGATAATGCTATAAAAGTTACTTCATACAAATTATCCAAAATTTTTGCTGAAAAATAGGTTAAAATAAAATGTAATTCATTTGCAATAAACCAAAATAGTAAACAGCATATTTTCCCATTAAAATTCATTTTTAATGAGTTTAGAATAGGCACTGGCTTTTAAAAAGCAACCTATTTAATGTTATTTAAGCTTTGGTCATCAATTGTGCAATAAAATGATGATATTTATAATTTATTTTTAATTAATTAAACCTAAAATTTTTATAAAATATTATGTAAAAAAATCAAAAAAACTGGTATAAGTTCAGTATCCCCATATTTGATTTCTCACCAAATCTGGCACCCTTTGTATTGATCGTAGTGTTGCTGATTTCAGTTTTTGTTTTTATTGTTGTGTAGCCGAATTCAGTTTTTGTTACTTTTTTTGCCAGTATTTATTTTTCTTGTGTTTTACCTAATTTTTACGCTATATATGTGTTTTCTTCCAATGCCAACAGCTATTTAAGTTTTACTTCGAGTTTCTTTGTTCTACGTTTCTATTGCAATTGGAAGCCATTTGTCTTCTGTTTGCTGTTGGTGCAATTAAGGGATTTTCCCTCAGTTGTGTTTCGTTATCTCCAGTGTCATCATAAGTTTTTCTTTTTTACAATTTCTTTAACATTATTTCTTTTTATTTGGTTTATTTATTATATATATATATATTTATTCATTTATTTTATTTAAATTCTATTGCTTACATGTATTTTTTTATTATATTCCTGTTTCATCTTTATTTACTTAAAAAGTGTATATATTTTTAAGAAAATAGTTTTTGCATGCTTATTTTAAATTTTATAAAGTGTATTTAGAAAAATAGTTTTTCCATGCATTTTTTTACATTTTATAAAGTGTGTATATTTAGAATAATATTTTTTGCATGCCCCCCTTTTTTGCTTTTTATTTAAATTTTATATATTTAGAAAAATATTTTTTGCATATCTTTTTTTTTTTTTTTTTTGAAATGTGACACTGGTGACAACGAAAAAATGTCAAAATAAATATACCAATCGGCATATCTGCTTAACTTCATATCAAGTTAAGTCCATCATTTATATTTATTTCCCTTTTTAAATTTTCTAAAATGCTTATTTTTCGATCAAACTTCAGGAAATTAATGTGTTAATAAACGCACGCTTAGCTTGGCGATGAAAAAAATTTGCCACTTTTACCAATATATGGGGATATTGAAAAAGCTCCAAAAATTTCATTTTATTTATATAGCTTATCAAATAAAAGATTTAAAATATACTTCAACCAATTGGTTACTCACATATTATCCCACTGACTAAATCTGCAAATCTGAGCTACTTCAAAAGATTGAATTTTATATTTATAAGCTTCTTCTATTGAGGTAAAATCATAGATTTACTAACCTTAGTGATATAAATTATAGATTCCATGTCAATATCTACTCTTTTAATCTATTTTTTGAATGTTCTCTCTCCTCCATGGGGTGCTATAATTTACCAAAATATATTCAGCTAAACTAAAATACAAGTGCAATTGTCATTAATAATACATGCCAACTGTCACAAACAAGAATACTAATCTGACATTTTTCAATTTCCTCCAACAATGACAGCTGAATTCAAACTTAATAATGGTCAGTATGGCAGTATTTGTCACAGTAAATCAAAAACTATAAGTAGAATATCTTAATCTACTGTAGAATTACAACCCTCTGTCTACAGTTCTTCTAATTAAATATAATTGTAATCACGAAACTTTTACACATAAAAATATAATAAACTGCAAAATACTAAAATAAAAAGCAAGTAAATGGAAAAATTATGTTACACACATGTAAAAAATATATGCAAAAAATTGAAGTAAAAACAAAATTTCCGTTTAAAATAATCATTAGAAAATATCAGTTGCAAACAAAAAAACTAAAATTTATCAGATATTTCAAGAAACATTCATTTATGACAGCACTAACTTTGGAAGTTCTTCATTATTATTCAAATTGTCTGATTCTTCATTATTACCAATACGATTTCGAAGGTTTTTTAAGCGTTCACGTCTTTTTCTAGCTTCTTCTTCTAGCTTAGTCGTTTCAACATCCATGGTTTTTCTTTACTAACAAAATAGAATAAAATGAAATAATTAAGATGCATATAATACAATTAGAATCAAATCTTTGTACATTTAAACATCCACAGAAAGTTCTCTTATTTTTAAACAAAAAAGCATTTACTTAGGAGTTAGTAGTTTTGAGTAAGTCTGCATCCTTATGTTAACTTCATTATTTTATATACGGAGTAAATTTTTACAAAAAAAAAGAATGTACACCACATGCAAAATGAAAAGTTAAACAAACACAAATTAATACGTACTTAATAGATGGTGGGAGATATTTGTTTATTGTGTTCGGTAAAATGCTCGTTGGATGATAGTGATAAAACTACGTGTCCATTGTAGATTGAAGGGAGTAAAGCGTAGTATCTGTCCTACAAAGATTTAGAATTTAACAACTAGGCGACTAAAGACTGTCTTGAGAGGCCTTAAGCATAATCAACATTCAGATGACTAAATGTATTTCCATTTGAAGAAATTTGAAAGGAATAGCATCAAAGAAGCTTTAGATTTATTCGTGGTGCTCAGAGGTGCGAAGAATATATCACGTTTAGGTGGTTAGCCTAACGCAAAATCCCCAGTTTTTAGTTCCCAAGCATGCTTGGTACTCAGTTTATCGACCCACGGTAGGGATGAAACGCTGAGTTGACCTTCAGCCCAAGGATTGAACCTCGAATCTGAGTCTTGTGAGCGTGAAACAATACCATTAAGCCAACTGGATTATATATATATACACACACACAATTGGCCATTAAAATTGCTACACCAGGAAGAAATGCAGATAACAAAATGATATTTATTTGACAATTATATTATACTAGAAATAACAAGTGATTAAATTTTCAAAAAATTTGGCTGGATAGATCCTGAGAAATCAGTACCCAGAACAACCACCTCTGGCAGTAATAACAGCAGTTATACGCCAGGGCATTGAGTCAAACAGAGATTAGATTGCATGTACAGGTACAGATGCCCATGCAGCTTCAACACGATGCCACAGTTCATCAACTGTAGTGACTAGTGTTTGGTGACGAGCCAGTCCCTCGGCAACCATTGACCAGACGTTTTCTATTGGTGAAAGATCTGGAGAACGTGCTGGCCAGGGCAACAGCCGAACATGTTCCGTATCAAGGAAGGTCCGCACAATACTGGCAACATGCGATCGGGCATTATCCTGATGAAACGTAGGGTGTCACAGGGCTCGAATAAAGGGTAGAGCCACGGGTCGTAACGCACCGCAAATGTAACGTGCACTGTTCAAAGCAACGTCAATGCGAACATCAGGTGACCGAGACGTGTATCCACTGGCACGCCATACCATCACGCCAGGTGATGGGCCAGTATGACGATGACAAATGCACACTGCCAGCTGCCAGTGTGCGTTCACCACGATGCCGCCAAACACGGATGCGACCATCATGATGCTGTACACAGAACCTGGATTAATCTGAAAAGATGACGTCTCGCCATTCGTGCGCCTAGGTTCATCGTTGATCACACCATTGAAGGCGCTCTTGTCTATGATGCAGCGTCAAGGGAAGCCGCAGCCATGGTCTCCGAGCTGAGAGTCCATGCTGCTGCAAACGTCATCGAACTGTTCGTGTAGACACTTGTTGTCTTTCAAACGACCCCGTTTCTTGACTCACGGCTCGTGACGTGGTTGCACGATCTATTACGGCTATGCGGATAATATGCCTGTCTTTTTGGCTGCTAGTGATAGGTGGCCGTTGACATCCCGCATGGCGTTCCGTATTACCGTCCTGAATCCATCGATTCCATATTCTGCTAACAGTCATTGGATCTCGACCGACGCGAGCAGCAATACTGTGATAAGATAAACTGCAATCCCGCTGCGCTACAATTCGATCTTTATCAAAGTCAGAAACGTGCTGGTACGCATTTCTCCTTCTTACACGAGGCATCACAACAACTTTTCACCAGGCAACAATGTTCAAATGCAATTTGTGTATGAGGAACTGGCTGAACAATTTCCTCATTTAAACACAATATAGGTGTCGCTACTGGCGCCTACTTTGTCTGAATGCGCTGAAAAGCTAATCCTTTGCATATCACAGCACCTTCTTCCTTTCGTATCAATTTCGCGTCTGCAGCATGTCGCCTTCTTGGTGTAGCAATTTTAATGGCCAATAGTGTATATATATATATATATATATATATATACATATATATATATATATATATATGTATATATATATATATATATATACATATATATAGAGCAAAATTTTAAATATCATACGCAGCAAAAATTGAAAATTACAAGAATAAATATAAAAATCATATGCTTAGCAATACATTCAGCGCAAATATAGCTTAACAGAATTACTAATATATAATTAATATTAAATTTTTAAGAATTAATCAAATATTAAATGGAGAATAATAATCAAATACTAAATGAAGAATTATAAATTGAAAATACGAAATATAATAGACAGGAGAAAAATGTGTTCAATAGATAGTTTTAAACTTTCAAAGAAACATAGAATAAAAGGAAAGTGGAACGAAGTACCAACATTCTATATTGGCACAAACTATGGCTTTTCTGCACTGACTTAAAACTGAAGTTATAAAAAAGCCAATACACATGCATTGGCTTAGAGAAGCTAATGCATGTGTATTTGCTTCTTCATGATTTACTTTGTGCCAATATAATTAACACTCCCTGCAGAAGTTGGTACTTCGTTCCACTTTCCTTTTATTCTATGTTTCTTGGATATTTTTAAACTATCTATTGAACACAGTTTCCATCTGTGTGTTATATTTCGTATTTTCAATTTATTATTATCCATTTAGCATTTGATTATTATTCTCCATTTGGTATTTTATTAAATTTGTAAAAATTTTTACTATTAATTAATTTATTATACATATTACATATAAGTTCAAAGTATTAGTTGAGGTATTAAGGAATTTCTTTTTCTGTTTATTGGTGTTTTTTAAAGCATGTATGATCTTAAATCTTAACCACGTGCATGTTTACTTTTATTTGATATTTATTGGTATAATATTTATAATTGCAATGAAATTTTATATTTTTTGGGATCTTATTTGAAGTAAACAGGAGCATCCATCACTCTAGGAATGTATAAAGTTTGATATTATATATATATATATATATATATATATATATATATATATATATACATATATATATACTTAAATTATATTTTAATTCTGTTTTTACATCTTTTGTGTGTGTGTGTTTATATTTCTTTATTCTATGACAATTTATTAATAAAGCACAATTGCAAGTTTCACACACATTTTATTAACTTCATTTAATAATCACAATTTTTTATAAATGTATTTAAAACTTTAAAAATGCCATTATTGATCCACGGAATTTAAATTATTAATTTACTGAACCATAAGGTCAGAACGTTTGGCGAACCCCCACTTTTGTTAAACCTGACTGGTCTTCCGTTAAGTCGGGATTCGAACTCTCTACCTTCGGATATTTTGAACGACTCTCTAACCAACCAGACCACAACGTCCTCTGTTAACTAAACACTGAAAAATTTTGAATATCAAAAAATTATAGGTGCTTATGTGTGTGTATGTAAGTCAAAATATCATGTTATTATATCACAATTCATGCACACCAAACTACGTCATGTGCTGGCAAATATACATATAATTACGTGAAGTAAATCAAATTTCCATTCGTACGACGTCAAGGAAAAAGAAATACTTATATAGGTATTTCTTTAGTTTGTGTATTGCTTTTAATGTTTTGCCTATGTTTGTGTGTGGTTTTAGAAATAATCAAAACTCTGAAGTTTATATCTTCGAAATTTACACATCGATCAATGAAGAAAGAAGTATATATAAACTGCCTCTTCTATTATTATTTTTAAATAAATAAATGACATGAATACAGAGCTTAATATAAGTTACTTAAAAAAAAAATTGAACAAAATATTATAATATAAATTAATGACCACAAATTATATTTCATTTCAAATAATTCAAGAAAATAGGGAACATTTATACATAAATTATATATTTGGATTAGAATTTAGCCTGAATATTGGGTTACATTTTTTATTTCTCCACATGCATATCTTTTTTCTAGTTTCACCTAAAAATAATCTGCACAAATGCTTACAAATTTTGCAAAATGGATATATTAGGTTGGAGAATAAGTTCGTAACGTTTTTACCAAAGACTTTTATTTAAACGAAAGACATTAATTATATCAGTAACGATCAATTATATATTTGTCTTTCTGTTTACAACCTCTTCCCACCTTTTGACCAAGTTGTTGATACTGTTCCGCCAAAAATCGCCTGGTCTTCAGTCAAAGAAGTCGTTGAGCCAGTTTTTAAGGACCTCTTGGTGTACTGGGATATGCTCGAAAAGAAAGCCACAGTCAACAAGAAGCTCTACATACAGCTATACCGCGTGAATTAGGCTATTCGTCTCAAAAGACGTGATCAACATGGTCAAACTATACTTCTTGACGACAACGCCAGGCCGCATGTTGCACAAGATGCCAAAGCCGCACTTCAGGAGCTCGAATGGGAGGTCCTTTAGCATCCGCCGTATTACCCGGACCTTGCACCTACCAATTACCATCTTTTTCACTCCTTGTCAAACTATATGAAGGGCATTACCTTCGATAACAAAGAGGAAAAATCGACTCAATAACTTTTTTGACACCAGATAAGGCGATTTTTGGCTGAACGGCATCAACAAATTGGTCGAGAGGTGGGAAGAGGTTTTAAACAGCAATGACGAATATTTAATTCATTAACTTATTGATATAATTATTGTTCTTTATTTAAATAAATGTCTTTGGTAAAATCGCTACGAGCTTATTCCCAACCTAAGAATTCAACAAACATATTTTCATGATTTGATAATGCAGAAAAAGCGATGATTAAATCTTATTTTTCCATGATTTCAAAGAAAAAAACCATCTGTATACTTAACACTCATGTTGTGAAATTTTCAAAATGATAGCAAGCACTACATGAGATCACTAAATGGGCTGTAATTTCTGTTTCTTAAGTATTCATTACATTTCAGTTTATCAAATTTTATGTATAAAAACAAACTTTAATTTGATTTATCTAAAAAATAATATATTTCCTTTCTATAGGTCGATAAAACTAAGTAACAAGTATGATTGGAAACTAAACATTGGGATTTCATGTTAGGCTAACCACCTAACCGGGAAACATGCTTCGCACGCCAAGAAACTCTATCAAGAAAACAGATACGGGTACTGTAGGTAATGGATCAAGGGAGACTGTCGTGTAACGGGGAGTTTAGTTTTAAAAATAATATTCGACTAAAACTGAAGAATGCTTCAGCAAAGTGTTTTAAAATTAAAAGCTTAAGAAATTAAATTCATAAAAATTTATATATATATATAATATAATTTTATATTAAATTATAATTTAATATTAAATCTTAGCATAATTAAGAGAAGATTATTCTCGTTGAATTTTCTATTTATATATGAAATTCATTAAAAAGTAAATTTTAAATTGATTAAACTACCTCAAACTATTTAATATATATATATATATATTATAATAATACATTGAAAATACCAAATGGATTTTCAATTTTTTGGTGTTTCAATGGTATTTTTAATGTATTATTCTCCATCTAGTATTTGATTATTATTCTCCATCTAATATTTGATTATTAATTTTATAAAAATGTACTATTAATTATATTTTAGTAATTTCATTTTAGCTGCTTTTGAACTGAATATATTGCTAAACATAAGTGTTATATCTATTGTTGTACTTTTCACACAAGTGTGTGTCTATTCTTGTATCTTTCAATTTTCGCTTATGATACTTCTAATCTTGCTCTTTTTATATTTATATATAATAATTATATTATATTATATATATGTGTGTGTGTGTGTGTGTATTATTAAACTATATTAAGAATAAAAATATATGTTAAAAAAATAACTATTATTAAAGTGTGTATTTTAATTGGATAAATATATTTTATCTCTTATCTATATTTATTATATATTTCTTAAGACTATCACACTGTTAACATTTAGAAGTGAATTACATTGTGACAGTAAAAATGTATGCAGTAGCCACTTTTTTTTTTATCGAACCCATAATTTACGAGTCCTCGTGATTTTAAGAATTAATGATTAGTCCCTAATATAATTATGACTTGATAATGCATGAAAAATAATAATTAAAATTTAATAATAATCTAAATAATAATTAAAATTTTGAAAAATGTCGTATTTAAAATTTATATCCATGTCTCTTTTGTTTGTGTTTAATTATTTACTTATTTCTTTTTTCATTCTTTTTACTTTATTTTATGGCTAGAATCTTTGATCGACGTTCTTATTGGAGAATCTCATAAATCCTATTAATTATAAATGACTAACTACACTGCTGATATTTAAATCCCAGATTTTTTTTGAAGGTACTTTTGTTAAATTTCTCATGTCTTGACAACTTTGTTGTCCATACATCACAATATAATCAGTCAGTTCATGTGAAAATATCGTAATGTACTTTTACAAAGAGTGATCATGAATTAGGATTGGATTATGAAATAGTCATTCCAGACTATGCAGGGCCAGACGTAGCCTAACTAGACCCCGGTGCAAAAACTTCTTTAGATGCCTCCTGCTCTTCAAAACACTAGAATTTTTATTCGATTTAGCAAACGATTCTATTATATTGACAACATAAAATTTCTAATCGATTTGGGGCAACTGCCCCGTATGCTCCTATCTTAGTCTGGCAGTTGATTAGTTTGAGCCTGAAAATGGATGTGATGCAACTAAAAAGACAACGAAAATCGTTTCGTACATCATTTACTGTCTGTGCGAATAAAATTGAGACTGAACTTTGCCAAGAGTGTCCGGATGTCAATCGACTTTCGGTTCTGAAATCGCAAATTAGCGATAAATTTACACGCTTAGGAGTATGTCGAGGAAATATTACGGACCTTATTCTGAAAGAAGAAGATTCCGAAACACACACAGAACACGAGAAAGATTTCCTGACTGCCGAGGAATATAGAGATAAGTCCTCCAAACTATGCTCGCGAATTGATCAGCTATCTTTGAAAGAACCGAAAGCAATAGAATGCTCTGAGAAGAGAAAGTTCAAACTGCCCAAAATAGAACTGAAGAAGTCCAACGGCGATGTCAAGGACTATTTGACCTTTTCGAGTCAGTTAAAACATTTGAGATTAATTGTTAAATATTTGTTTTTCTAATCAAAAGCAAAATTAATCACCGATATTACTTCATGTTGGTTTAAAATCAAAAGTCTGAATTTCCGAAAGTATGACTCCTATCTTAATTTCGTGATGTCTCACAAATTTAAAAAAATAAGTGTCTAATAGCAAATATTTGTTTTTGCTGTATTTATGAAATGTATTCTTATATTAATTGTTATATATCACTGTACAAGCTTTAGTGAAAAATTACTATATATAAATTTAATAGTTGCTTACATTCTCTTTCTGAGCAAAATCATTAAAATTTCAATAATTACCATTTTTAGTTTGTTTTAAGCATTAGTATAGAATTTTTATTTTCATAAAAATTGGGTTTTAACGTAATATATATTTTTATAAAAGCAACTCACTTGGTAACTTTTTCTTTTATCTATTAATTGTTCGTAATTATAAATTTATATAATATCATTCAGAGCTTTTATATTTAATTTTATATTTCTAATGTCATTTAACACAAAAAATTATTTTATGAAATTTAAATTTTTTCTTGTTTGTTTGATAATTAAACAAAAGTATGATAAAAAAATCTTGAGATTTAATGTACTATTTTGTTAAATATTAACTATTTATTAAATTAGCAAAAAATTATGTAATTAAAAATTTTGCGCTATTCTCATAATTTCTTTATTTACTTGTAAATTCCATTTCCTCATACATGCTTCGTCACATCATCTTTTAAAAATTCTGTGTGTTAGAAACATCAATAGATATCTAAGGTGTTAATTCATAAAAACGAAATTTTTTTTCTTAATATAATTTTGTCCAGATATATATCACGGTAAAAGCTAATCTTGAAATTTGATCAATAAAAATTTTAGCTTTATAATGCATGAAGGAGTTTCATTTATTTGGAATTAGATCTATGGTAAAAATCTATGAACCTTATGACCAATTCTAATGCTACGTAACTCTCGTTTCAAATCATCTCTCCTCATAACCAACTGTCAAGAAAAAAAAAAGCTTAGATTTTAAAAAGTTTGTAAATTATTTAAAGGATTTAATCTATCAGTTAACATAATGAAAATAGGCCGGAAACTGGTTCTCAAGTTCTCATTTATCGTTACCCGTGGGCACCTGTGAACCACTTCACGGAGTGAAGTAGGAAGCTAGTAGCATTACCTACGCCATACCACCGCAAAGCAGTTTATAGGGTAGGCCACAATCATACATCATCTCAGAAGAAAGGACAGCGAAACACAGAGAGAAAGAATTATCCATGCGCGCGATTCGGGAATTGAATCTGGGACCAATTGCTTAGGTGTCGGAACACAAACCACTCAGCCATTGGTCGACATTTAAATAATTCTAATTAAATAAGAAATCCTAGTGGAATTACTAAATGTAATATGATTATGAGAACTTAAAAAGGAACAACCACTAATACACATTGAATACCCATTTTATTGTGATTCAAAGTTGAAAAATATTGTCTCAAGATGCTTTTGTAAGAAATGTGTCTCTACATTTAATTTGATGATGAATTGCAGAGTTTTGTTAAAGAGTTTATGAACGAGCTGATTAAATTTTTCATACAAATTTTCAGGTTATCCAAAAAAGGGTTAATTTTCCATAAAATGTAACCATTTTAATAAAGCTTAATTAAATTATTTATATTTCTCAAGGCACAAGTACCTATCTCCAGGATTCAAAAATAAATAAATAAAATATTTCGGCCTAAAATTGATCTTTTTTTATGATAAATAAAATAGTCAGAGTTCATAAGATGCCTCAATTTTGACGACATACGGGTTTGATAAATTACTGAGAAAAATTTAATTTAGAAAATATTACTATGCAAGTGATTTGAATAACAAGTTTATTGATAAATAAATGAAATATTTCATGCACAAAAGCCCAAGGTAATCTTCAGTTCAATTTGAAGAATCATGTGTTTATAAATCTTAAGTAAAGTGTGCTAGAAATTTTAAAAATGAAATAATTTGCTTTAAAATTTATGTGTTTCCAAACACCTAATTTTGTTAATTAACTGTAAAGTTTTATTTTCAGGTATGTAATTATTTAACAACACCTTTAATACATTTACACATATATTTAATATATTTCTCTATGTTAACTATATGTTTAAATAATTTAATATAATCTATGAACCCATAAGAATCTTAATCACATGGTCATGAAGGTCTTCTTAAACATTTAAACTCAACAAATTTAGAAAATGGAAAAGTGAGCTTGTTGCCATCAATGAGGAACTAAGTTATGTAATGTCTTTTTCAGACCCTAAGGCCATGTGCATTCTGACTGATAGTCGTAATTACACCCAACATTTGTCAAACTGGTGTCACATTGGTAACAAACCTGAAATTTCTATTCTCACTAGATTGAAACAAATCTCGTCCTCTTGTGATGTGCATATTTAGTATATCCCCTCGCTTGCAGACATTAATGGCAATGAGGAGGTGGTTTACGACGATTTACCTATACTAGTCAGTGACTTTTTAAGGAGGAATAAATTCGTAGATAGTGAATATCTGAGATTCGACACGGAGATTTGCAACAACAGAAATTGGAAAATTTATAGTTTAGCAAATTCAGGTTGATTAGCTTCATGTTTTTTTTTCAAAGAAACGCATATTTTAATTAATTAATTTTATTTTTTTAATTTCCAAATCTTGTAAATTAACGCTTTAAAGGACACTGAACTGTTTCCGAATCATCCTTATCTAATCAAAAGTTTTGCATAACTTGGAATAACATGAAATAATAACTGAGCTTTAATAATATGAAATAGTAACAAACATATGATTTTCTATTATTGAAAACTAAATTCTTACCTATCGTATATAAGTAACAATTCTTTTACAAATTTCTAGAAAAAAGGAAAAAGAGTATCAAGTGAATACAAACTATACAAATATAATTATAGGCTCATGCAGTCAATATTATAGAATAGTTTATATTAAATATATAATTTCTAGTAGTATATTATATATTTTTGTTCAATTGCGCCATTAAATGGTAATTGTCAAAGATATAGGTTTTAAATTTTAACAATACATAAACGTGTTTTATTAAAAAAAAAACATGTTGGAGGAACAAATTATTTTAATATTAGAAATTAGAGTTTTTCAGTTTAATTGTTATTTCAATTATATTTTCTTACTTACTAGAGCGAGAGAATATTGTAATCTAGAAATATTCTTTCTGTTCTAAAATTCTTGATATTTTCCTGTGCAGAATTAGCGTTAGGAGAAGACTGTAATTATTTTCTGTGAATTTTCTAAAGACATTATACAAAGAATAAAATAAAATTGCTGATATTTAAATTTAACTGATGAAATATTGAAATGAAGCAAATTATTAAAAAGCAAATCTTTATTATGAGGAGATATAACATAGATATATTAGTATTCAATAGGACTTCATTTAATGTAGTGATAAAGCTAACGAATTCAAATTTAGAAATTAGAGAACATTATAATTAAAAAATATAATGAGATCGATAAAAGTAATAAGTTTGCCTCTTTTTACAATGATTCTATTAAATAAGTTTATTGTATTTTGATTTTAGAAACTCATTTCTTGCTTTTAATACCCTTGTTGTTGCTTCGTAAAATGTTTATAATTAAATATTCATTGATTAGTTATATAAAACGACAAATTAAAGTGCTACAATCGTCTTGTTTAGTAAGAAATACATTATTTTAAAGTAAATTAAATGTCATTAATTGTGAGAAAATGCAAAGTATAACAAATATGAAAAATTCTCGAGATGAAAGTTGTCATTAAAGTAAATATGTTTCACATCTTTGCTCCTTGGTAGCCGATTGGCCGTTGACCGGATGAACTCGACACTCCGTTAACATCTATTATTATGAGACTGACTCTTCAAACTATTAATTTATTTTCACAAATATTTTGTTATCATAATAATGATAATATAAAATGAAAAAATTAAAGTAGCTTTTCATAAAAAGATAATTTAGTTTAAATCTCTTAATTTTTGTTCATAGTTTTTATTTATAGATAAAGGTGCTTTAATTATATAATTGTACTTATTTCATTAATCGGCATAAATTTAAATAAACTTTTCAAATTTCTAATTTTCAAATTCATTTGAGAAACTATTTAAATATTATTATTCTAAATAAATGATATTGAAATCGCTTTCTTTTTGTAATATTCATTCGAAAATATAAAATTAAAACTTTTTTTTTTTTTTCAACAAATGCATAAAACTTACGTGTATAGTAAATTTCAAGTTTAAAATAAACATGAAGTGAATTATTTACTATTATTTTGTTGAAAATGTTTTGGAAACGTAATATTAAAAAAATAATAAAAGAAAAGTGCATATTTCTTTTGATATTGTTAAAACGCAACACAGAATTGAAATGTACGGATTAAAATTATTTTTAAAGGTTAATAGAATGTAAGGAATAATTCTAATGGATCACTTTTAAAAATAAAAAGTGAATCTGACCAATGAGAATCACTTAATTGCTCATCTTGTTCAGAGAATTTCAAGATTGATACAATAATAGTCATTCAAATTGCTTAATAATCAGTTTACTTATCATTAATGAGTCTACCTCGTTTAATATTTACAACTAGTATGTCAGAGAGGCCATGCTAATTTCCGATGTTTAGGAATATTAAGACAAAAATTATTTTCTGAATGAGAATATTTTAAAAATAAATGGTAAGAGATTTTTAATAAATTATATTTGTGAATAATACACTACTGGCCATTAAAATTGCTACACCAAGAAGGCGACATGCTACAGACGCGAAATTGATATCAAAGGAAGAAGGTGCTGTGATATGCAAATGATTAGCCTTTCAGAGCATTCAGACAAAGTAGGCGCCAGTAGCGACACCTACATTGTGTTTAAATGAGCAAATTGTTCAGCCGGTTCCTCATACACAAATTGCATTTGAACGTTGTTGCCTGGTGAAAAGTTGTTGTGATGCCTCGTGTAAGAAGGAGAAATGCGTACCAGCACGTTTCTGACTTTGATAAAGGTCGAATTGTAGCGCACCGGGATTGCGGTTTATCTTATCGCAGTTTTGTTGCTCGCGTCGGTCGAGATCCAATGACTGTTAGCAGAATATGGAATCGATGGGTTCAGGACGGTAATACGGAACGCCATGCGGAATCTCAACGGCCACCTATCACTAGCAGCCGAGAAGACAGGCATATTATCCGCATGGCCGTAATGGATCGTGCAACCACGTCACGAGCCGTGAGTCAAGAAATTGGATCGTTTGGAAGACAACAAGTGTCTGCACGAACAGTTCGACAACGTTTGCAGCAGCATGGACTCTCAGCTCGGAGACCATGGCTGCGGCTTCCTTTGACGCTGCGTCATAGACAAAAGCGCCTTCAATGGTGTGATCAACGACGAACCTGGGCGTACGAATGACGAGACGTCATCTTTTCAGATTAATCCAGATTCTGTGTACAGCATCATGATGGTCGCATCCGTGTTTGGCGGCATCGTGGTGAACGCACACTGGCAGTGTGCATTTGTCATCGTCATACTGGCCCATCACCTGGCGTGATGGTATGGCGTGCCAGTGGATACACGTCTCGGTCACCTGATGTTCGCATTGACGTTGCTTTGAACAGTGCACGTTACATTTGCGGTGCGTTACGACCCGTGGCTCTACGCTTTATTCGAGCCCTTCGAAACCTTACGTTTCAGCAGGATAATGCCCGACCGCATGTTGCCGGTATTGTACAGACCTTCCTTGATACGGAATATGTTTGGCTGTTGCCCTGGCCAGCACGTTCTCCAGATCTTTCACCAATAGAAAACGTCTGGTCAATAGTTGCCAGAGCGACTGGCTCGTCACCAAACGCCAGTCACTACAGTTGATGAACTGTGGCATCGTGTTGAAGCTGCATGGGCATCTGTACCTGTACATGCAATCCTATCTCTGTTTGACTCAATGCCCAAGCGTATAACTGTTGTTATTACTTCCAGAGGTGGTTGTTCTGGGTACTGATTTCTCAGGATGTTTCCAGCCAAATTTTTTGAAAATTTAATCACTTGTTATTTCTAGTATAATACATTTGTCCAATAAATATCATTTTGTTATCTGCATTTCTTCCTGGTGTAGCAATTTTAATGGCCAGTAGTGTATATTTAAAATCTTTGTATCTAATCAAAATGTGAAAAGGAAAATAAGTTTTGTTTTTTCTTCGACAGAGCCTTGCCTTTTTATTCTTATATATTCTCTCTCATGATGTCTTTATTACGATCCTAAATTTATGAATTATTGTTGTATCTTATTGAACTTATTTCAAAGTAATATACATGAAAGAAAACTGAAAATGTTTTGCAGCAAGTTTTCTTTTTTTGCAGTCAATTAAGTACTTTCTTAAGAGAAGAAAGTAAAATTTTTGTGTTAATTCAAATAATGTTTCAAAATAAGTATGTCAGTTTTGAAATCGTTGAATTCAATAGATTCCAAAGAAAACTTTCATGTAAAAAATTATATTCCACAAATTTTCCCATTTTTTTTTAAAGTTTCTAATAAATTCATATTTTTAGAACAACCAGAGTAATAGTATAGATTGTGTAGTAGAATCCTATAAATTAAATATTGTTTCATTATTTATTTCTCTTGCTTGAAACAGTTTGAATTACATCGATACGAACATATCTTTAAACAAACATATTTCTTTTAACTAATGATACGTTTATAAATTGATAATTCAAATCGTATAAGTCTAACTTGGAAGACAGTAAGTGTATTTGTTTCATTTATATTTTTTACATAATGTATAAATGAAACAAATATACTTATTTTTTTACATAATTATATTATTAATTTATTTTTACATAATTATATGGACTGTCTGACGAAATCAGTCTATGTGATTCATGTATTGTTTTAGTTATATTTTTAGAGTGCACGGTTTTCTTGGTTGGGTAAAAGAGCGTTCTCTTTAACAGAACGTAATTAATTCGAATCTTGGCTTAAGTGAAGATCAACCGTGTTTACTAAAGTAGACTAGGGCACGTAGCATCCATTTTGACCTTTTCTGTACCGAAGATCCACGATGACCAAACAAAATGTCCGGGTATTAGAAAAAAGTATTAGATTTTAAATTAAAAAATAATGTATGATGAATGTCTATGGTACAAAATGATTTTAAACAGAGGGATACGTGCCTCATTTCAGACAAACTTAAAGTAGAAATATGTGCTTCCTCAAAGTATCAATTACAAAAGTTAAAGTTTTTTGCGGCTTTATCTTTAAAATCTTTTGTATTTTAAGCATTTTTTAAATGTTTTAACAATTTTCTTAGTTGATGAAAATACAAAATAAATTTTTACTGAATTGTTCATTCTCTTCCATTTTAAAAACGTGAAGTAAGTATTTTTTTAAATAAATGATCATTAAAATAGCAACTTTTGGTAAATATTTCTTTTATCTGATATTGAAATAAACCTACTAACGATGAGTATGTCATTTTTTAAACACATGCTAAGTAACATGCCTTTTAGAGCACCAAAAATGTACTTTGCAATATAAAAAAAAGTTATATGTCATTATTTTAAGTAACTATTAATAAATTAATGATTATGTCTAATTGCCTATCAAACATTCTGAGAAACTTCAAGAACCCATATAAAAATTGGCTAAAACAACATGCTGAAAAATATAATACAAATCTTTATATATATAATTCACATTTTAGAATAATTCAGTTAAAAATATTCTATTCAACTAATAAATTATCAATAATATTCTTCTGTTTGGAACACTTATCTTTGCTATGAAACAATTTTTCAAATAAATAAAATAATTTTGCTTTCTGAGGTAAATTAATTGTTAATCAGACATTTTCCCCTTGCTGAAAAATATAATACAAAGCAATATTTATTTAAAAAATATTTAACCGAGCTTTAATTACAAACCGAGCTGACAACCGAATGGTTAGCGCTTCGGTTTAACAGTTCGTGGGTTCGATTCCCAACTTGGTTATGGATGTTTGTAGTGGTTCGGAATCCACTTTAAACCATAGGTCCCGGAACATTAGCCCTCGTGAGCAAAAAATCACCGTTGAGCGACAAACAAACAGAAACGAAAACCTTTATCAAAATATTATATTACTTTAGGTTTGAATGGCAGCAGTACAACTAAGTTGGAACTTGAATAGTTGTTTACTTTTGATGTTCATTGATTGTAGATGTCTTGTCCCGTGGTATGTTAAATGTCAAATCTGAAATCAATTTCATTTCTGTAATTTAAAGATGGCTGAAAGCACAGATGAAAATGATGTATTGGTGGTCAGTGTGTCAGGAGCAACAACATCCATGTTTAGTGCTGCGTTTGGCTTTACTGAGAGTACAAGATGGGATCCAACTATGAGTGTCGATTGGAGCAAAGAAACTCCTTCCCCACAATGTTTAATGAGAATTAAACGGTAATTTGGTGACTTTTTAGTTAATAATATTTTAATTAATTTTTTTGTAGTTAGAATTTTCAAAAAATCCTTTTCAAATAAAATGTTTAAAATTTATGTTTCTTAACTGTCACATGCGTCATGCACATTTTGCTCCAATCCTTTGTTTTTTTTTAAGGTTACAAATGGAAACTTAAGAAATTTTAATTTGAATTATTTGAGATTATTTATAAGAATTTACAAAACATATTCATTTAAAAATTGGCATGAGAAAGGCAGGTTTTTCATTACTATCTATAATTTAATATATTTATTTTGAAATTTAATGTAGTTTCATTCTGCCATAATTAAACATAAAATGTTGTAATTCATATTATCTATATTTTTATTATAGATATTTATAATAATCTTTTTCCATCTGAGATTTTGTTAAAAGTTCTTAATCTTGTTATGTTTAATATAAGACAAACCTGGTTATTTTAATATCATTGTTTATGAGAATTATTTAAGAATTCTGAAGTGTATTCTATTTATCATCTCTCAAATTTTTAAAAGATAAAACTGAATGAAATTGCTCATCTTTTTCTTCATTAATTTACCCATTTTAATATTAATTTTTCCTCGTATCTTTCATATAGGTAATTGTTATATTCATATGTTGCTGCTAAATCTTCTATTGGCATGACAGCCCTTGATGAGTAAAGGTCTTCCGATGAACTTTCATCCATTATGATCTATTTTTTCAATGTTACTTGTAGCATCTTAAAATCCCTTTCTACATAGTTCACCCATCTAAACATGGGCCTATCCTGTTTTCTAGTTCACAAAGACTTATGATTGGAAACTTTATTCATCAATGATAAGAGGTCCATTCTGTAATTGTGGCCTGCAAATTTCATATGACTAATTTTAATAAATTTGACAATATACCTATACCCTTAAATAAATTGGTCAGTTCAAAATTATGTCAACATCTCGAAATTTAATTTTTATTTACAACACCAATGATTTTTTTCACAACTTATCACTCAATAGCTAGATATTCTGCCTGAGATCTTGTAAACATCCAGGTTTTCATAGGTGAGCAAAGATCTGATTAGTACTTTATAGAATGTGATTTTAGCATTTCTTCTGATTAATTTAGATTTAAAAAAGTTATGTTAGCCGTGAAGACATTGATTAGCTGCCAAAATTTTTCTTTTAATCTAAATACCAACACTTTGAGTATTGACAGTTGAGCCTAAATATAAAAAAATAATAATAATAATAAAAAATTATTAACCATATATGTACACATTTTACTTGGTATTGCTTGCATAATTTTTAAAATTTTTATTGACATGTATGTGATCTGTAATAAGAAAAAAATTTTTCATTTTAAACTAGTAATCTTTTTGAGTTAAAATTGGCTTATCATACAATTAATCAAACTTAAAAATATTTCATAAAAAAATAAATCCCAGTTCTTGAATTCAAACAAATATGCATTTTTTATTGTTTCTATGATTTTCCTATAATTGTTTCCTTTAATTTCCTAGAAATTTCTATTGGTTGCTACACTGCCTCTGATAATATTTATTGTAAAATGAAATAGAAAAATTTTATTAATATTAATTTTTCTTAATTAATATTGCATTTAAATTTTTTTCAGAATAAAAAATAATGCTCAAATAAAGGATAAATAATTGATCAAAACAATTCTTGGCTAATCCATTCTTTTCATCTAAGTATATTAATTAGTTCCAAGTAGTTGAATTGAAAATTATTTTAATTTATAAATTACTTGTCCTAAAAAGATGGTTGGCCTGGCAGTTGAATAGTTAGTGTTCTGGTTGTCTGTTCAACATTATCTGGATAATATTCTCACCCTGTTGTTAGGTGTTTGTTATGGTTTTAAATCCCCTTTAACTACACAAGGACTAATTATCCAATCTAATTAGATCTCATGCACATTGTTATACAATAAACATACAAACCAACTTTTTATGGCAATTTAATAAATATTTTGGCTTATTGTTCAACAGATCTTATCTTGGTCGTAGATGTTTGTAATCATTTGAAATTCAGATTAAAGAATAGACATAATTTATTCAACCTTTGTGTGAATAAAAAATTAACCAAGCTTAATTTCCCTAAAGAAATAAAAATGAGTGAATATAAAATCTTTAAAAACTGACTGATAAAAGTTTTGTGAATTTATTTTTTAACAGAATTTCTATGTAATACTAAGAACATTTAAAATTAATGTTTCATTCTAATTTCTTACTTGTTCTCTCCTTCTCTTATCAAGCTGACATCCAAATAGTAGTGCTATAGCCGTTGGTTTAACTGTTCATGGGTTTGAATCCCATTTAGGCTTGGGTGTTTGTAGTGGCTTAGAATCTACTTTCAACTGTAAGTCTCAGTTTAACTGGTCCTTGTGTGTAAAAAAATTATTATTGAAAAATAAAGAAAGCTCACTACTATATTAGTCTAAGAATTTTTTTGTATCGTTATATATTGCAATTGTTACCTTGACTGAGAATAGTCCCATCACTTTCAAATCGAAATTTACCTGTTTTGAAATCTGGTTTTAATTAGAAATATAGGGACTTTTCTAAAAAGCTTCATGAAATAGTGAACAATAGCAGTGGAATATGAAATTTAAAGTTGATTATGTAATTTTTATGTCATGTTTATTTTACATTTGTATACATAAAAATTGTTACATAGAAATGTATATTTTGAAAGTCTATCAGAATACCTCTTCACCACTTTTTTATTAATTTGCTAATATTTATATTAATTTCTATTTATTTTCATTTTTGTGTAACGTATATAAAGCTATTAATTTATTGAAAAGAACAAAAACAATTGTTAAAAAAGATCATAGTAGAAATATGAACTATTTTTTCAATTTGTGAAGATCTGTTCAATATTTTAATTTATTTAATTAAATAAATTCGACATATTTTCAGGAATAAAATATCTATAAAATAATTATAATTTTTTTTTTTAGCCATACTGCTACAACTCTTATAAGTTATTTTAGAATTTGCCATCTATTACGCCCATTTTAATTTTTGTTTGTTAAAATTATATAACTTCTGTCAACCCTTTTATGTTGATAATAAAGATAAAGCTATTATTGTAATATAAGTTTTTATTAATAAAATTGATGAAATGAATAAATTATGAATTAATTAATGAAATTGATAAAATTAAATAATTTGATAATAAGTTTTTACTATCAAATAGTATACCATATTGAAAATTATGTTTTTTTTTCTTCCCTAGTTGTTTGTAATAGCATCTGTTTTTCTTTAAGATATATTTTAAGTAAATATTAAAATGCCTTATTAATGAGTTATAAAAGATTTATGCATGTCAAATTTCCTATAGCTTGATTCGAGGTTTTAATATCTGAATTAAAAATTTAAATAAATTAGTAATGATATAAAAAATATTAGTTTTCTAAATCTTTTATTTTTTTAAAAAAATAGTTATATTAGCATATATAAAAATTAGTTTTCAGATGAGCATTTTCATTTAAGATACTTTTTTTATTTACAATGTATTAGAATCATTGGAAATGATAATATATATATATTAGCATTTTTGAAAATTTTGTGTTTTCTCATATTTTTGATTAGAAATTTATAAAAATCAATACACAATTTTTATTTAAAAGCTATGTTTTTATAAAGTGGCATTTCATTGAGACATTTTATATTTTACTTTTTAATTATGTAGAATATATTTTTTTTTAGAGATATCATGACTATTTACAATGAACCACCACCTGGAATGTTTATTGTACCTGATGAACATGACATGACTTTGGTAAGAAATATTTTTTTAAATTATTAGTTTTGTGCAATGCTAAAAAATTTTGAAAGTTACACCTCTAACACCATAAAATTGTTTATTCTGCAGACTTATATTTAAGTAATTGATAATTAAGCCTTTATTTGCAGTTGAGTATTATTGAAATAAATTTCTTTATAACTGAAAAATTATAAGTCCTCATTCTACTGAAACATTTTGATTTTTATAGGACTCTTATCAAAAATGAAGTACTTTACAGTTTATTTTGCATTACATAATGACATCACTTATGCTTTTGCCTATCCACATTATTAGTGTTATTTAATCTTCTAGTTTTATTAAAATTGGTTTAGTGGATTTAGTAAGTTTAATGACTTATGTTAACTTAAAATAATATTTCTATTGAATATTTTTTCACATTATTTATTCTACATAGGTATAGCTATCAACTGTCATTGACTGTATAATAATTCTTGTATGACATGGTTTTGTTTCATAAATTTAATTAGGAATTACCAAATTTGGAAATTTGATTAGTGATATTGAATATTTTTTTACAAGTTATAAGACAATAAGTGTAGGCATAATTAATATCTAATTAATTTTTATAGGGTTATTCTATAAATATTGTTAAAATAATTTTTTACTGAATTTTGTTCTTATGTATAGTTAGGTTGTTTATTGTATTGTTAAAATTTATATAATAAGCATTCTCTTGTATTTATTATAAGGTAGTATACGATGAATAAATTTAATTTTTCATTCTTTGGAAAGGGATTTTCAAAAACGGCGATCGCTGTTACACATTTAGCACCACTCTGGGAGCATGTGTAGCTTTAGACATGCTACGGACGCATGTAACTCTACCCCCCAATTTACACCGACGGTTCGTACCTCCCTGAATGGAGCAGAGCAGGCGCTGGTTGGTACTGCCGGCTTCGAAAACTCATTGGCAGAGGGAAAATGTACCACGAACTACGACGAAGAAGTTGCTGCAGTCCACGAGGCTACAAATCAACTGCTTGCTTTTGGCCTGACTCCTGAAAAAGTTGCTTTCCTCGTTGACTCTAAGCAATTTTGGCTCTAAGTAACAATCCAACTGACTGCCTTTGAGCTATCCAGTGCCATTTAAAACTGGTGGAGCTCATCTTGCTGGGCTGGATTGTAACTCTCCAGTAAATTCCAAGCCATGTCAGAATCCCTGGAAACGAAAAGCAGACAAAAAGACCAAACTTGGGGCAGATAATGCTCACACAGAAGTTCCTCTGACCCTTAGTAGAGCTAGGACAATTATCAATACCTACATCAACAAGTCCTCTAATGCGGCCCTAAAAGAGGAGAGTATTGGGAAGCGATGGGAAACCCTCGCCACTGTCCCAATCCCAAGTCACCTGGAGAGAGTCGAGGCTGTTGCCCGCTTTCACCTTACCACTGGACACAACTTTCTGGGCATCCACTTATACCGGCTTGGCCTGGCTACCGATGAAGCCTGCCCGCTTTGTGGCCATGCTAGGATGGATGCCGGCCATCTAAAGCAGTGCTCTGTACTTGCCCTACATCAAACTGTTGATGTCGTTAACCGTTATTGAGAGGCTCGGCATCAAAAGCCAAGAACGAGCGTTGGCTAAAGTAAAGTAAAGATAAGGGATTTTCAAATTTAACAGTTCAATTTTCAATTTTTTATTGATTTAGTTAATAAAAACTGTGCTAGTTTTTATTTTTACTGAAAAAAATGTTAGAGTTAAATTTATTACATGTATTAGTTTTACACTAAATTTTAAAATTATTTTTACTTTCAGATTCATGCTTTATTAACAGGCTCATTTGATACTCCATATGAGGGAGGATTTTTTTATTTATTAATGAGGTGTCCCCCTGATTATCCTATAAGGCCCCCACGAGTTAAAATAATGACAACTGGAGAGGGAAAAGTACGATTTAATCCAAATTTGTATAAGAATGGAAAAGTATGCTTAAGCATTTTAGGGTGAGTCTACTGCATAATTTATTAATCCATTTTTAATAAGTTGAGCTAAATAGTATATGACAGTTTAAGTTATTAATATTTTGTCTATAAAACTTGATATTGTTTATTAATACCAAAGTACTTTTTGTAATATCGTTTTCAATTCACCTTTTTTCTCTTTCTTTAACTAATAAAGCATGTATTTTAAAGCATTACTTTTTGACATGTACCCTAAAAAATAAAAAAAGAATTATCATTTTAAAACTGGCAACTAGGTTTAACAGATATGATTTATATTGGGCAAAGAGAGCTGTGGTTTCTTGACCATCTCTCAATTAAGGACTTTTGCTGTGAGTTAAATTTATATTGTGTACTTCATGTGTGGAGCCAGTGTATTTAAGGTAAAAATTTTAATTTAAAAAAAAAAACTTAAAAAATGTGTTTAATAATAAATGAACAAGATTTTAAAATCGTAAACTTTGTAATCAAACTGTCAATTATTAGTTTGCTTAATTTAAAAGTGTGAAATATGCTATCATTAATTATTAATTTTTAGAAAAAATGACTTTAACTGTCAAGCATAAATATAGTATATACATCTACTCATAATAATTATTATTCTCTAGACTCTCATTATTATAAAAATCTTTTAATATAAGGTACTCTTTGGTGTAGGTAAATTTTTTTCTCTCATTTTAAAAGGCATGAAATCCAGTATAAAATACATAATTTAATTCATTACATATTGAATAATGCATAGGAAAATGTATTTTTACTTTACTTCTCTTCAGAAAATTTAAATTTGTTAAAATTCTATTTTAAAATATATGTTGATAATCAAGTTTTGTTGCACAAGTATTCAAAATATATATGCATAGAAAAAATTTTTATGCATGTCCTAAATATAGCTAACATGTACTTTTTCTGTAATAAATATTACTTTTTATCTTAAAATTTTCAATCTTTCTTTTCCCTTATTATACGCTTATTTTTCGATTTTAGTATAGGAAAATACAATTAATTTAATGTTAAAAATCAGTGTCTATTCTAATAATCAACTATACTGTCTAATTAGCTATTGAGTGACAAACTAATAGTAAACTACATTATTAAAATAGAAAGTTGATTTAATTTATAATTGAGATTGGAATTATAAATTGAATTTAAGTAATAATTTATTTCATTCAATATTTTAATAGAAAAATTGTAGAAATTTAGGTAATGTATAAATCAAAATGAAAATTATAAATGGTATGTTAATTACATTGTTTCGCTTTAATTATATATTTAAGAAAGATTGATATATAAAAGTTTCCACTTATATACAAATAATTTTCTTTTTTTTACCTTAATTTATTTATTAGTTAAGTATGGAAATTTAATATCAGTACTTTTTATTCTGTAATTGTTACAGATAATAATTATTCTTAAGATTGGAGTGAACTCTAAATGAAAAAGCATTTTTAGTATCTCAGTATTATAAATCTGCCCAATTCTTGTTTCCTATTGCATTTTTATGGTATTTAAGGTACACAATGTAGCTATCAAAGTTTTATCATTCCTTTGCTTTTTTTAAAAAAAAATTTCTTGTACCAAAATTTGCTAAATTAATCCATAACTGTATTAAATGGTAAATTGTTACATGATGTATATTTTTTAAATTGTACATGAGAGAGAACATTCGTTACATTATTTGGAATTTCAATAATTTACTTTAACTTTAGTTTAAATCATTTTTAAGCAAATATTTTTGTAGCATTATAAATAGTTAACATTTATAAAAATATATATTTACTTATAGAAATAAATTTATACCAAAATAGAACTTTGATATAAGAATAATTAAAATTTATGGAAATTGGTTATTGTTTATTCATTATTTTAAATGTCAAACTGAGAATAATGTTTATCAAATACTCTATTATTTTCTCCTTTTATTCAAATTCATACTAAGTTATGTCCAATAAAACCAAGGACTGCAAGTACAATAAATAAAGCAGTGAAAATAAAATAAGGAAAAATCTCAATATGTGAAGAAATTTCTCAAAGCATAAAGATAAGTACCTCAAATTGGAGTCAGAGTGAGCAAAATTTCTGTTGAATAGTATAACATTAAGTTAAAAGAAAATGTGATAAACATAGTTGAAGTGTGGAAGACCTTCCATAATTAATTCTTAAGCAATAATTAAAGATTAGAATAATGTTAAAAAGCACTTTTTAGTCTACTTCTCATTTTGCAATTAATTATGTAATTTCAAAACAAATATTATACAAAATATATGAATATTACAGTAAAATAAGTTTATCTTGCTTTTGAATATAATATCAAAACGATGCATATTTCATTATATCATACCTAAAATATAAAATGGGCTCAAATTTAATTTCTTAATGATTTATTGTACTGTTTGAATTATTTTGAAAACTGTAGTATTTTTATAAATTAGAATATATCAAAAAAATTAGTGCTTAAGCAATTTAGCTATTATTTAATTTCATTAAATATTAAAACTTGTCTGTACAGTTATTTTAATAGCTTAAAACTTTATTTTTCCTTGTTTATTAATTGTGAATTCTTTAAAATATTTGTTTTACTGCCTAGTCATTCCATCATTTATAGAGTATTATTATTTTTAGAAATCTACTGAACAAATGAGAATTGCTATATAATTTTGTTCATTTTCATTGTCCCAAACCTGAAATTTGTTCAGTATATGTATGTTTACAATAATTTGTTATTTGCTAAGTATGTAGTTTGATAAATTATCAGAATTTTTTTTTTTTTTTTCCATTCTGTTGCATTTTTTTAAGAATTCTATATCCTGGTAAATACAATTCTTATTTTATGTGAAAAATTATTATTTTTCAATAATGTTTTCATTTATTTCTAACTTTTTTAGATGGTAATTATTTAATCATAATAATTAAAAAAAGCTAAGTGTGTTATATATTTTTTGATTGAAGAGTTCTACTACATTCATGTGTCCTTAATTTCATTCTGATCAAGGATATATTTGTGTAGAGAAAAAGATAATATTTTATAAATTAAAAAAAATAATAGGATCTTATGTCTTTTCATAATTAAATATTAAATTTTTATGATTTTGCTATGTTTGAACTCTTTTGAAGTATATAGCTTACTTAGAAATTATTTCTAATGCACTTAATTTATGCAATATATTATAAAAATCATATTTTAGCATGAACTTATATTAAATGTATAAACTTTTATTAAAATATTAAATAAATAAATGTTTCCTTTGTATAATTAGAATATATTTTGGCTGATTGTATGTTATTTATTTTTAGAACTTGGTCTGGTCCTTCTTGGAGTCCAGCTCAAAGTTTATCTACTGTTCTCCTGTCCATTCAATCCTTAATGAATGAAAAGCCATATTTTAACGAACCAGGTTTTGAAAAGGTAAAGATTTTGTAGTTTGCAGACATGTATTTTTCTAGTTAAATCTAAATATAAATAGAAAGGGTTAATTTTCAATTTAATACTTTATTCCACTCAAACATTTCACATTATTTGCCCCTCTTATATTTGTTAGCTTTTGTAGAAGATACTAGAAAATTATAGTAAAATAAAACTGGCATAATTTATATAATTGTAAAGTTTTAGTTTTCATAAGATTAATGTACATATTAACTATGAATTAGATAAAACTCTTGAAAAAGATACTTATGAAAGTATTGAATTCTGCCACCTATTTTGCAGTTACAATTAATTGCAAGCAAAGAGTTTTTCTGAAAAGTCTCAAAGAAACTAACATTTTATTTAATTAGTAAGATAATTTTGTAATTAACCTTATAATTGATTATCTTAGTCAATTTTGACTAAGTTTAGTAATTATTAATCAAATTGGGGATTTTCTATTGTGTGGTTATGAATGTCTTACCTTATAAATGATATGTCATAGAGTGCCACTATACAGTATAATTCTGTTCTGGAAATAACTAGAATTTATATAAAAATATTTGTTCTATTTCTCAATGTGGTATAACAACATTAAGCCTGGTGTGTCATCTTTACTTCAAGGTAACAGATTTTGTAATTGACAGTACCAAATATCCATCATGTTCACTAATGACTGCTGAGATAAGTAAAATAGATTGTGGCTGCTGTCTCAGCCAAAAATGATTCATCTGTGTCTGGTATTCCAAGTCTGAAAGTCTTGCTTGGTTCCTGCTTCCTAATTATGGAAATCCATGCCTCATTAATGGATTGTTAGACTTTATAAGTAGAATTGGCAAATGTGGAAGTAAGAATATATTTGGTATGAGATCATTTGTTACAAAATACTACAGTGCTGCAAGTGTGTCTTAACTCTTAATAAATCAACTAATAAAGAAAGGAAAAAATACATTTGTCATTAGTATTTTCTAATTTTTTCAAATTTGTATTGCTGAATTCTTTTTTGAGAATTATATACAATATATAGAGATTGTAGTAATAGTATAACTTCAGAAAGTGATTTAAAAAAGGTAAAAGATCAGTTACTCATATGATAATGAATGTTTTGTCTAATAATTTATTTCTTGTTCTGGGAAAATATCTTAAAATTTTATCAGTTCCACCAAGTTTCATGAAATTAGAAAGAAAAAATAATTAAAATTTTCAGTACTTTTTTTATTAGAACTGTTTTATAATCAACAAAATTAATGGTAATATGCTATAGTATCTTTGTGGTGTGTAAGCAAAAGAGATCAGTAATATAAAATATAAATGGAAAAGCTGAAAAATTGATGAATTTTTATTCTTAATATCTATTAGATTTGTTTGATGGACACATGACAGTAAGTTTGAATCTTACCCAAGGCATGCAAATTCATAATAGTTGAGAATTTGCTTTAAACTAGTGTAATTAGCTCTCATTTGCAAAAAAAAGAACCATTGAGCAACTGACAAAACTGAACCAAACTTTGATATTTACATCTTATTATACTTTGTGAAGTTATTTAACTTTATGTTCTTTATTTGACCCTAAAAAATATAACTAGTAGTTTATTAGTATTAATGCTGATGGATTTGTCTAGGCTGCTCTTGAAGGCAGCTGTTGTTGAGAAGGATAAAATGTATGCGAAACCTGTACATCGGGGCCTTTTAGACATAGTATAGGCTTCCTTACATCAGGGGGGTTAATAACAACATGACTGATGAATTCAAAATTTTCGAAAACCATATTTCTAAACTTGATTCATCCTTTGATGTACCATAAAAAGTAAATTATATATATATAATTTACTAATATATATATGTATGTATATATATATGTATGTATGTATATATGTATGTATGTATATATATATATATATATATATATATATATATATATATATATATATATATATATATATATATATATATATATATAATCTTATAATTAAATATTAGTTTCTTTGGCCTTCAGTTTGGGGATTTGATTTCCTCCACCTTCAGTGGATGGAATTATTTAGTGTCTCAGAATATTTTTCGAATTGCACATATTGGTTGAATTAACCCTCAGGTACAAAAAGTTGATAAATCAATATCCCTTTCCCCATATTACATTATTCAGTTTTTAGTTATTTTTGAAGGTTGTTCAAATTGTACAGTTATTGACTTTTAATATTAAAATGAATTTGCTAAATTTAATAAGTAAGTATTTAATAACTTTTGAGAATGATTTTTTATGTTAGATCTATAATAAAGCTTAAAGATAACTCAATGTAAACATCCACTTACCAAGATTTATTTTAAATGATTTATGTTAATAAGCCATTAATTATAAATTTGTTTTTAAAACTTTATAAAAAAAAAAAAAAAAAAGGTAAGAAATGCTGCAAAAGAAAAGCAAAAATTATAGATATGATACTTATACTGATCGATATGATATTTTAAATTTCCGAAAAGAATCATAATGATGATTGGAGTACTTAGTATTCAATTTTAATTAAATCAATACTTTTTTTTTTGTAAAAATCGTTTGTAAAAAACAAATTGGATTTATTAAAGCAAAATTTATTATTAGAATTAAGTAGCAAAAATTTTTCAAATATAAGAATATTGTGTATTCAAATATCTACATTAGGTATACACTTTAGCATTTTTCAATAAATATTTGTATTAGTGATACATTTCAATTGTATCATAAGCTGATTTTTTAAACGTTTTTAATTTATTGCACATCTTTATGCCAAAAGTTTTGATGTGGAATCTGTAAGTTATTCAATTTTACAGCATGTAAGTAAAATAAAAAGTACTAAAAATTTTAGGAAGTAAAAATAATTGTAAATTTTTCCATCTGTTTAGTCGAATTAAAAGTAAACATTAATTATATATGTACTTATGTTTATTTATTTAATACAAAAATGGTTAGTATATTAAGCCTAATGTTGAAATTAACTAATAAAATAATAATAAATGATAAAAATATAGATTACTTTAGTATCTTTTTGTATTTTTAAACATATTTTCTCATCTCGAATTATTTGGCCTATATGTTGTCTTATGTGACCAAAAACTAGGTAATTTTTGTTCATTGTCCATTATTCTATTAATTATATATTTTATCATTTAGGAAAGAAATCCTGGTGACAGCTTACGATATAACCAAATTATAAAACATGAAACTTTGCGAGTAGCTGTCTGTGATATGTTAGAGGGTAATACAGGCGATTCCAGAAATTGTCCTCAACCTCTCAGGTAAAATATAATGTGCTTTTTATGCACAAAAATTTACTTTGATTTTGCTCTATTTTACTATAATGGATATTCAGATAAAATACTTTTCTTATTATTGAAATAATTATTTTATTATCACCAAGTTTATTGTTGAATTTTCAATTTTTTTATAGAGGAAATACTACTAAATAACTATTATATTTTTTAAAATAAAATAATTATGTTTGAAACTCAAAATCCAGTTTAATATAAACGATATATTAAAGTCAAATAGCTATATTTTCCAAATATTGTAGCTATTTTGAAGAAAAAGTGTTAAAGAAAAAGCTATTGTGAAAAAGTACCAATGTATACTGTTTAATACAAATTTAGTTAGATTTTAAGGTTTTACTAACAATTATTTATTTGTTCTGCATGTTTTACAATTAATTCATTTTTGAATTTAGTAGATGGACTATTGTGTTTAATTAACTGTTATTGTTATTTGTGTAGTTAAATTGATACAAATAAAATTTTAAAATCCTAAAAAGTAAACATTTAATTATTAATTATTTATCAATTTTTATTGATTTTTTAAATTGTGCATTTAAAAATAATCAGCTATGTCCAATCACAAATATTTTGTCTTTACTATAAATTTTAACTTAACAAAAAATACATGTATATGTATTTTTTTTCTTAATTTTTGCATGATTAAACTATGAGAGCCAATTATTAATAACAAAAATCCATTTTCTCAATTTTTTTCTTTCTATTTTACATATCTACTGTAAATAAACTGTGTTTATAAGAATATTTATAATTTGAAAGTCTTAATAACTTAGTAATTTAGGGAAATATGTTATGTTTTAGAGATGTCATGGAAAAATCGTTTCCTGAATTTTATGACTACTACGAGTCTAGTGCCAAGGCCAATCTACATCTATCCAAAACACTTATGAATGTAAGTTAGTTTTTCTTTATTTAATGTATATAAATTAGATTATAAAATGTTGAACTGTAATAATATATATACATATTGTAGTATTTTATTATTTAGGAATCCTCAGTTTATTATATACATTAATAAACATCAACTTAGAATATCAATGATGCTAATCTTATTTTTTAATTAATTACTGTCATTTTAAAAAAGACAAGCTATTTTAAATTATGTAATTGCTTGTCAATAAAATTTAATTTTCAAAATGTTAAAAAAAAATTTAAAAGTATTACATCTTTGATAAATAATCATTGCTATGTGCATTCTTAATGTATAATTTATACGTGTGATTATGTATATACTTGCAATTTTTTTATATAAAGTTATGTTTAATAAGGAAATAATTTTTAAATAAAAATTATTCTTCAAATAAATGTGAGGATTACATTGAATTGTGAATTTTATAATATCTATTCCTTTTGTTTTCTTATTTGCTTTAAATCCTTTCCTCAGCAAAGAATTGAATAAAACAATATAAAAATTAAATTATAAAATCTATTTTGTGTTACCCATTTAATGGAATGAAAAATTAAGGATTCAGGTTATATAACTAATTTTTAAAAAAAATCTTAAAATTTGTAAATTAGTTTTACAGTTAAAATATTTTTCAACAAAATTTTAATAATAAATAGATCTATTATTTTGTGTATACGAGGGTTGCTATTTATATTTCTGGCCTAATAATGAAAAAACAAATATGTAGGATCGAAATTGGTTTTATTGTTTTTCAAAATATTCTCCATGATGATCAATACACTTTTGCATGCGTTTGAACCAATTTTCAAAGCACTTTTTCCAGTCCGATTGAGGTAACTCCAAAACATGCGTTTTGAATGCATCAACCGCTTCTTCCGGGGTCGAAAATCGTTGTCCACGTAATTTATTTTTGATGTGTGGGAATAAGAAGAAGTCATTGGGTGCCAAATCAGGGCTGTACGGCGGATGACCCATCAGTTCGATCTTTCGCTCCGTCAGAAATGCCTTTGTTTGAGTCGATGTGTGAGAGCTCGCATTGTCATGATGAAGAAAGATTCGCCTGTTCTTCTGCTTTTTTCGAATTTCTCCGATGACTTCTGGCAAACAAATGGTCGTGTACCATTCAGAATTGACCGTCCTGTGTTGCTCTAACGCCACTGTTGCCACATGACCGTTAATGCCGAAGAAACAGGCAATCATTTGTTTCGATGTGCTTCTTCCTTGAACAACTTTTGTTGGTTTTGCCTCATCTTGGAAGACCCATACAGTTGATTGCTGTTTTGTTTCCGGCTTATATGCATAGATCCATGATTCGTCACCTGTGTAGATGTTATACACAGCCTTTGATGTACCTTGAATGTATTTTTCCAACATTTCCTTGCACCAATCGACACGAGCGTTTTTTTGAGCATTTGTCAGATTATGCGGGATCCAACGCGAACAAATTTTTTTACGCTCAAATGTTCATGCAATATTTTATTGATGCTAGTCATACTAATGTCCAAAGACGCCTCTATCTCACGGTATGTCACATGACAATCTTGCTTTTATCAGTTCACGCACAGCATTGATCTTTTCTGGCACAACAACGGATTTTGGACGACCTGCACGGGATTCGTCCTGGATGGAACATCGACCACGATTAAATTCGTTATACCAATTTTTTACAGTGCTGTAGGATGGCGCTTTATCGCTGTATAAAGAATTAAGTTCATCGAAGCACTCTTGTCTTGACAATTCACGTCGAAAGTTATGAAAAATAATGGCACGAAAATGTTCACGATTCAATTCCATTTTTTGACAGAAGAACTTTTCAATTTACTGTCAACAACACAAATAAGGCTATAATGGTAAATCGTCTGCTGAATTTATGTTTAAAAATATCAAACTTTCGATTAAAATCGTCTTTGGTCGCCTAGCAACACTTACTGTTGCCAAGGCCAGAAATATAAATAGCAACCCTCGTAAAATTATTTAATTCTTTATAACTTTTTCAAAAGATTAGCTTGCATTTTTCAATTTCTTATTAAAATTTTATTCAATTTATCTGATAAGCAAACATTTTATTTGTTATTTATTACTTCCTATAATTAATGTTAATTTTTATAAAATATCTAAATGTTATTCTAATTTAGTAGAAACTTTCCAGCTAAACTATGTTTGTAAACATCATTTTAAATTTGAAACATAATTTATATTTGTATTGATTATTTTATGTGTATTTATTACTGTTTTCATTTGCTTAAGTATCTTTCTTATTAACTTTGTATCTGTTATATCTAATAACTAAGAATAGTATGTCAAGTTCTTATTATTGTTTATGTGAAGGAAATGTTCAGCTGTTAAAAAGTAATATTAAATAAAGAAAAAATAAAATAAAAGCTGTGATTGTACTGACAATATATTATAATGACACTATTTAAAAACTTAGTGTTTGTGTTTCAGTTATGTAACATAATCCAAATTGGTATTTTATATGAAAACCCTGTAAAAGTCAAAATAGAAAACAATTTCTGAAACATTGTTTAAATAAATTTTCTCATAATTGGCTGATAAATTAATCCCAAACAATAACTTCAAGATAAAATCATAGCATTTTTTTCTATTGTTACATTTCAAATTCAGGCAAGTGTAGTTTAAAAATTACTTCAGAAAATTCAAATGAAAAAACGATAAATGATGTACTGCATTGTCTGCAACAATTACTGTCATAATTGCTAATTTAGCATATTAACATAAAATAGTATTGTTGAAATAAATATATATAGAATTTTTGCTAATTAACATGCAAATTAATGATTAATTTCTGAGATATATACTTCCAAATATTTAGCACAATATGGTAATATGTGAAAAAAATCAATGAGTATTTGATGTCATTGATATGAAATGCAGTATGAGAATAACAGAAATGATTATTCATAAAAAAATAAAGAATTACAAACAGCTAGAGATGAAAATATTAAAGATACTGAAATGCAAAAATAACAAAAAACATATATAGAATATATAAGTATCCTTTATCAGCATGCAAAATTTATGTTTGATTCTGCCTTTTATTAATTATTTACTTACTCCATGAAGTAATTGTTATTCCCTGTGAAGTTATTTTCAAATCTAAGAGAATGCTTGCAAATGTGTGTTCACACATAAATTACTTTTAGCACCCTAAAGATTTTCTAAAGGATTTAAATCAACTCCATACATATAATCCTTTAATTTTCTAGGTAGCTATTGATGACAGCATTATGGCGACACATTATTTTGTTTTAAAATAAAGCAATGCCAAATGCTAAAGTATACATTTTTACGAAGATTGCAATATCATATGATTTAGGACATACTTCACTGATAGCTGAATGGTTTTGAGTTCAAAGTTTAAAAGTTCTATTTTCCTCTAGAATATTCTATGCCTTGGAATTCACCTACAACAGTAGGTGCCAATCAGAGTATCCCTTCTGTATAAAAAGGATTTAAAGTGTCATGAGGATTTCAGGTTAATACTGTTAAACCTGAGGGGAATCTCATCTGTAGTTATACAAACTGGCGTGATATCTCAATCAAATATATGACCTGGCTGTAATGCTTCCGCTTTAAGACATAATTTCAGTGATGCTTTAGAGAAGATTATATATATATATATATATATATATATATATATATATATATATATATATATATATATATATATATATATATATATATCTCCAAACTATTACTATATCTTTAGAATTAAATTCCAAGGCAGCCTAATTGCCATGTGAGTAACATCTCTAGATAGTGTTCCTCTGGATTAGACAATTAGGGAAATGAACTCATGGCACTTGTATGTTGTTTTTTTTATTATATAACCTTCTGCAAATAGTAGTGATAAAGGTTGTCTCACTAATATTTGATACAAAAATTAATTTGTCATGCTAGTTATTTTCTGTTTGGCTTGGATATATCTGCAATATAATATCTATAATGAACATCGAAATACTCGGTATGACCATATGCAGGACATCAGGCAATTATATGAGTATTTTGAAATTGTTTTCATAATCTATAAATGTAAAGGATTCATGAACACAAAAAAATGAGGCAAAATTTTTAATTGATTATTTTATTTCAATTTAGCAGGCAATACTAGTTATCAAAAATTTCTATTTATCTTCTGAAATCCTGTTTTCTCTGTATAGAAACATGTTTTGTTTAAAGAAAATCATAGTAAAAGTATAAATATCTTTTATCTGCACATATATGCTACTTTTTTAACCATGCCTTCTTTGGATACAGCCAAGATTCTCATTGCTGAAATAGACAGAAGTATACAAATGTTATGTAATATTTAAAGTATCTTCATCAAAAATTAATAATAGCTATAAAATTTGGATCAATTTTTAAAAATTCTCTCTGTGTTATTAAATTTTGAAAATGAATATAGTTTTATTTATAATATTCTAATTTTGATGATTATAATAATTCAAATATATTTCTGAAATATTCATAAAATTTTATTTATTTAGATTGTATTGTTTTACATATACCGTAAGCCCTTATAAGTCTGGATAGTCATTTATATGTACATTCTTTATCAATAAAAGGTAAATTAGCACAAGAATATATTTTTGTTGAAGGTGGAGTATTGACCTTGGATGATTCAAACTCTGCATTTGAAACATCTCATCAATTAATTGTTCAAGAAATAACCACTGAAGTAAAACAAAAACGAATCAGTAGTTTCTTTTAGTCAGTGAGCTTGCCAAGTGTGTGTAATGAAGATTATCCTGGACTATCAAGTTCAGAACAGTTTTTCATCTGATGTTTGTTGTAATGTCAGATGGAAATTCTATGAAGTACAATATTTAATGTATATACATATTGATTTTATTTTATGAAGTTTTATATTTCATTCTCTTGAATTCAAAATATAATTTTTACTGTATACAATAGTTTATATTCCTAGGTTCAATTTATAGTTTTTATTTTGCTTAATTTGTACTTTCATTAATTGAGACAGTCTGGATTCCCCTATAATTATTCCCTTAGACTTAATAATTATTAAACATTTTTGTAAATAAATTTATCTAGTAAAAAATATTATCTATCTTATACAAATGTAATAAATATGAAATTTGATTCAATTATCAAGCTCCCTTGAATAATCTCATATTTTTCATTCGTAGGATCCTTTTGGAGAAAAACGAGACAGATTTGACTATGTCTCCATCCTGCAAAGACTAGCGAATATAAAGGCTAAACTTGAAGCAAAAAGGCCTTTTCCTACTGATACAGAATCCCAGTCAGATAGTTCAGATTCCTCATGAAAAAATAAACTGCACAAATATGTATTTAGTTTTATTTTGTGTCATATTCAATATAATTTGTACAGAAACAATATTTAAACTTATATAAATAAATTACTGTTTTTATAAAATCTAGGCTCTTTCCATGTATTTAATGCGCTTTAAAATGAAATAAGATGTTTTCTTAGAAGTAAATCCATGATTTCTATTTCATTAAATACTGCTTATCTGTGAATGTATACTAAATAAGATAATAGTTTTGCATATTAACAAGTTTTAAGTGCCATTTTATATTCTGCTTATAAGGTTTTTAATACAAAAGTTGACGAAGTAATGATAAATTAAATAACTATCTTTTATGAGACATTCTTAAAATGTAAAATTTATAAATAATCAGCTTATTTTTTATATTTTGTGCCATTTTTATATTGAAATGTATTTTTAATTTTTGTTAATGCTTAAAAATTTATGTGTAATTTATAAAACTGTTAATCATCCAGATATAAATTCCTGTTATAGTAACTAATAATCAATAACTAAATTAATATGCTCAATACAGTAAACATTCTACAAAAAAAATAAGTTTCTGCTTTTTGAATAAACATAACTATAATATTTAATCCTGTTTATCACAGTCTTCTTAAATATATTGCTATTGTTGAATAAAAAAAATTAATTTTAGAAAAAATATCTATATAAATGTTTTGAGTAGTTGATACATAATAATAGGCTTATAAAGAAAATTGACTGACTCATCTGTGCTGTGCATTTTGGTATTATGTTTGATTGTATACTGATATTCCCTAAAACTTTATCCATGTTCCTTTAATCTTATAGTTATCTTACCTTATAATATTTGTATTTTGTTTTGTATATTAATGCTTTTTCATTTTGTTTTGATTTTAATTTGCTGTTTTATTCATGTAAATTTTATTAACTTTTTCACCATTTATTAGGTTAAGCATGTATCATTTTTTATTCCCATGTTATCGTAATCTGTGAGAAGACAAATTTCAAAAAAGAAATGCAAGTTATATAAATATTGCAAAATTTATCACTTTTGTAATAAAAGAATTTGCATAAGCTCAAGGGTGAAGTTGTTCTAAATATCCTTAAAAGACTACCTGAGCAAACTATTAAAATGTTACTATTTTTATCTTATTTATCACAATGTGATTAAAGTAATTTTTCAAATATATATTTGTTTGATTTATAAAGAAAATAAAATTACTCAACTATATTCATAATTTATCTTAACTAAGTGATTTTTCAAATTTTTGCATGCAGATTAATTTTAGCATTTAAATAAGTTCTATGGCAATTAATTACAAAAATGTCACTAAAGAAAAAGCAGTTGTTAATAATCAAAACGCATTTGCGTTAAAAAATACTAAAACAAAGATATATATATATATATATATATATATATATATATATATAAGGGCTGCAAATTAAATGATTTGGACTCTGGTTTTCCGGGAAGCAATTTACAGGTTCAGTTCCTGCCTTATGTATTGTAAGGGCTTAGAATTCACTTTAAACTAGGTCTATCTTGATTAATTGCCTACAAGAAATTAGTATAGCACAGCAAATATCAATCCATTCTTTTATAAAGCAATGAATTGGTCACACTTCTATTTTTTTAATTGTTCATTAAATATATAACAAATTTCTAATGTATTTATATTTTGTTTAAGTATTTATAAAATAGGATTTAAATCCTTACTGTTTTTCGGTATTTTAGTGTTGATCATATTAGAGCACTTGCACCCTTATGTACATGCATATATTAAGTAATGAGAATGTTTGGGAAAATAATATTACATTGTTAATTGCTTAATGAGATTGCATTTATTTTTGTACTTAATAAGATTTAAAAGTTTAGTTTCGTATAAATTATGTGTTTGAAATTGTAATCAATGTCAACATTTTAAATAAACATTGAAACAAAAAATGTATAATTTTAATAAACAAAAAAATCAAGAGAAAGTATTCAAAGACTAACCCTTAAGTTTAGTTATAAATTAAAACTTGTTGGTCAATTGTTAATTTTTCATGTCTAGTTAAAATTTATACCTTATTAAATTTTTATCACAACAAATAAATTTCAAAAGAAGGTTAATAGTTTCTCTTAGTTTATAATTATCAGTGGAATAAGTAAGTTATTTAATTTTCAGATATATATAAAAAAAAGTATTCTTAAATAACTCATTTAAAATTATGTTTTACACAAAATCAAATAATTATGTAAATTAATGTTTTCAAATATATATATATATTTGAAAACATTAATTTACATGATTAATATTTATATATATATAATAATTATGTAAATAAATGTCATATAATATATACATATATATATATATATATATATATATATAATATCACTTTAAATTAGGGGTGTTAAGAAGAGAAAAAAAAAAGAAACACATTTTTTTTTACATATTTATTAAAATAATACCTGTGGTTATACAAAATTATAAACATTTGCTATTACAAACAATCAACAATGAATTCTGAGATGCAAATCAACAATAAAAAATAGTCATATTTTTAATGAGACGGATGTACTTGATGAATTGATGTGTGTTTGTCTACCGTTGATAGAGGAAAACCAAATTTTAAATAATCAACACTGTACTGTTGACATTTCTTCTTACATTCAGCCATTTTCCGTATCAGTTGTGACCTGTAAAAAATGTTTGCTTTTGAGGCGATTTTACTGGAATATGGACACAACAAAATAGAATTGTAATAAAAAAATGACCGCGGAAACACCGCTCTTTTAATGAATCGCGGTCGTCGCGTAAATAAATATTATTAAACAAAAAAGTACTTAGGTTCCTAAAATTTAATCCTCTATGGCTTTTTGTTCTTTTATAAAAGTTTTGAATAATCTCTAGTATTTAATTTTTACTACATAACTACCTACTACACTCAAATAGTAAAATAAATATATGATTAATAAATTACAATATACAATAAAAATATGTATAACAAATAGGCTGATACTAACTTTTCCGGCACTACAAACACTGACATCGATTCACTCAGTCACACTTTTTGTGTTCAAAATCCTGGAAACAAATAAGTAACGTTTCATTCTGGGCATTCGTATTTATACTAATGTAGATATCGAGCACTGCGCAAGTCGCATTTCACCTCAAGCGAGCGGAGGCACGGGCGACACTTAGTAAGTCTCGACATGTGGTGTAAACTTGTACTATTATCTGTTGTTCTATTCAATTCTGTGTTGGAACTGAATCTCGAATATTTTTCAGTAGCTACCTAGTGAATGATGTTACCTACCTACGTTATTAGGTAATTCCAAGCCAAAATTTTTGTTCTTTATTATGAAAATCAGAAATTTTTTGGATAACCCTGTGTTGTCTCCAATGGACTCCTGGTGGTCCACCTGGACAACTTTGGGAACTTATGATTTAGTCTTTCACAATAAATAAAATAGTGTCCTGAAATAATCACCTTTATATCATAAATTGGTATTCATTATAAGTAAACAGTAAAGTTATTTGATTTTTCATTGTCTTTGTTTATTTTGATATATTTTAGCACTTTTTTTATGAAAATTAGCATAAATTAATGATTTTTTTCAAATTAATGTTACTAAATTAAATTTTTTAATTAATGTCTTTTAAATGAATTATTTCTATTCTCAGTTTTTTTTAAGATTAACGAAAGAAATAATTTTAATGGTAATCTGCTTGCTATGAAAAATAATTTTTTACTCATTCAGTACGAAGGAACCTAACATTTGAAAATTTCCAAAAATTCATGTGCTATTCTCTTAAAAGTGTTATATGATAAAATGCATTAGCAATACGAATATATTTTTATCTATATAACAACTTTAAACTATATTATGATTTATTTTTATGAACTGCTTCAATTAAGTCATTTATTTTATTAGTGCAATCTAAAATTTTAAAATAATCATCAAAATAATCAATTTTTCTTAAACATGCATTTAGTTCTTTTTCAAACTTTTCTGTTTATTCTCATATCCCTTCTCTAACAGTGAAAGAATAAATTAATTTTAAAAAAGGTGTTTGATAAACTACTATTACAAATCTGGGAATTTAGTGTTTGGTTAGATAAATTAAAAAAGAAGATATATTAATTTTTCGAAAATTAAAAGTTAGATTAATTAGAACTTAAATTATATTAATTGTATAAATTTTAATTAAGGAAACTCCTGTATACAATTTCATTTCAGAAATGTCTGTTTTATTGTTTTCATGCGGTTAAATATATTAGTGTTTTATAATATAACATTTTTTCATCAATTTTTAATGGTTTTTTAGTAAATTGAATTTTGATTATTTTTAATTGGATAGTCGTTTTGGCCTGACGTAAATTGTTAATTTTATGTGTGTACTTTATAGACACACCTAAACATAAAATTAATATCTTATTATTTATATGAATGAATATTCTTTTGATAAATGGTATTTTATCAAAAATAAATATTTGTATCAAGTTAGTTTAATATTAGAGTAACTCAAAATTTTATATACGATGAAGTAAACACGTTCAAAAAATTATAGCATTCTCTTTATGATCTAAATCTTTTAAATGTAATTTTAAACGCACTCTCACACAAAAAAAATGGTTTTAAAAAAATTTTATTGAAAATCATTTTTTTTTTTCTGTAATATTTAAGTCTTTTATTTTGAAAAAATAACTATCAACAATATTCGTCTTTTAAAGTTTCAAAGAAGAAGGTTTATTTGAAACTCTAAAAGTTATTTTATTATTTTTTATGATCTGACATTTTTTCAGTTTTCTATTTTTATATAAAGCGGGAGAACTTAATTTCTTCTTAAACAGAAAAACATGTGCCTGCATTTCAGACAATTAGGGAACTGAGACTTCATGGGTAAAAACTGTGGTGTGGATTTCGACTCCTGTCCTTGTACGTAAGAACATAGAAAAGGTGGAAAACATTGAAAATTCAATCTCTATTTTATAGTTGATTTCGTTTCATTTAAACTACTCAACAAGTTTCGTTTGTCGAGGAAAAGACGTGAGCTTGTTCCGATGAGGATTGTTGAAATTGAAGAAGCAAAAGTGTTTATCACGATGTTTCGTCCATGAGTAGACGAAATTATATTAAACAAGACAAAAATTATCAAAGAAAATAGAGAATTCCATAGAATAGTTTCGACAGTTTAAAAAGTGGCAAAAAAAGACATTGAGAAAAGAAACAGTGCCAGAAAAATCCTCCCTGTTGAAAATATTCTAGAGAAACAAAGGTTCCTAAATTGGTGGTGAAAGTGGAACAGGGAATAAAATTTTGGAAATGTGGGATTGAAATCATTACTTTCCGAGAACGAGTTAAATGATGTTTTCAACGAGGATGAGACCGATTTGTTTGATTTTGTGAAGATCTTACCAGGGACAATCCTAGACATTTTGGCGCTCCAGGAAAACTTCATTTTGCACCACTCCCACTTTTTCTTTCATGTAAATCTCATGCGACCATATCACAAAGTCAAGAAAATATTAAAAGAAAATATTAAAAAATGTTTTATTAAAAATTCAAGCAATTTAGCACTTAATGCAAAATAATAAAAATTAAAATGTAGTAATGCTAACTAAACTAATATCCCATACTATAAATAAATTCTGACTAACCAAAGTAATTAAAATGCCCTTTTTCTAATGTTTCTTTCCGCAAACTCACGAACCAGTGATTTCAAGTTTAATTTGTAACTAATTTGCTGTTCTATAGCTATCATTGCCAATCCATTGAGACGATTTTTCGTCTGCATCGTTCTGAGATAATTTTTTATTTTGAAAAGCTTCTTTCCCCTGGAGCCACAGTGACTGGCAATGGAAGTTGGATTCTTAATGCTATGCTGAGATTTGGTGTGAATTTAAGTGTAGCTATAAACTTGAGAATTTCAACAGAGGTTTCCTTTTTGTTAATAATGACGAAACAATGCTTATTTCATCGACTAGTTCCAAGGAGTTAAGATCGCTTCTTTTAGACCAAAAATATGATACAAAGAGCTGAAATAATTACTGTAAGTATTTAGCAAATTATATCTGCTTTTCAAGGCATTTATTGCTTGATCTATAGTGTGAAAAATATATATATTTTAATTTTTGTTTGAGGTATTGGACGGGTTTATCCGGGCCCTCATACAAAAACGCTCTTGTTTTGCTTCTGACACGATGGCGTGGTGTGGTTTCCGAAATTAGTTCCCATGTCAATCTCTGAATCAAGTTCGGTTGCTTCTAAAATGATGCTTTCAAATTTTTCATAAGCTAAAACAAATAAAATGAAAAAATACTCTGCCAATTTATGGGCACCTAAGCTCATACGATTAACAACAAATCCTCCCCTTCATTGTAGGTACCTCCCCACTGGCCAAAAAAATTGATACCACACAAGACATTTTTTGATGTAAACTCTTATTTTTGAAAGTCCCTTCCCCCAGATACGCTACGGGCTTAAAAAATTATTTTTAAGCCCGTGGCGTATCTGGGGGAGGCCACGGGATTTAAAAATTAAAATGCATTTTTTTCAACTTCGGACTCACTTGCCTTTTATTTGATACCACACAAGCAATGCTTTGATGTAAACTCTTAATTTTTGAAATCTACCCCCACCCTTTCTTTGGCTTATGCCTTGATGGATTTTATTCGTTTTTAAAAATGAAAATAAAAATTAAAACACTTACTTCATAGAAGCCAAACGCACTGGACAATTCGCACAAAAACTTTTTTAAATATTTTTTGCACTAACAATTTAAACAAACTATTTTATTTCGCATCAGCCGAAGTCTAGTTCTACATATAATGCATTATTTTAAGTCTACTTCCTTTTTATATGCAGTTAAAAAGGGCTGTTAGATCTTGTTTCGCTTGGTTTCAAAATCAAAACTATCAGTCAAATCTTGCAACGCGTTTTTGAGAAAATTCCCGTGAACCGATTTCAATGAAATTTGGTATACTTACAATACAAGGGTCCGATGACAATGCAATTTTTTGAAAAATAATTTATTGGCATGATATCAGAATGATACAAAAAATATTCTTTACTTTTTAGGGCATTTTATAAAAGCCTAAAACTTAATTTTTTTTATCAATTTATTTTTATTTTCCATGATTTTGGCGCCCTTAGATCATTGCGCTCCGGGCGGCCCATGATCTTACTCGAAATATAATGAAAATTAAAAAAAAAAAAAAAAAAGCCAAAACAAAGAATTGCAGTGTTGCTCGGAGTCAGTATGAATACAATATTAAAATTAAATTATCTCTGCTTCTCAAAGGAAAATATTTAAAAAGCCAAGATGTTTAAAAAATGTTCAAAAAATATTAACTTCCTATAACATTAAAGCGTGAATGACTGGTAACATTTATTGTGAAATTGGCTAAAATCGTCTTCGATCGACGTTATATATATATATTATCGGAAATAGAGAATATATAATTGCTTTCTCACACTGTAGACCTGGATGTTGTGGGGAGTTTCTTCGGACTTGTGCCTAATAGACATGGATCGGTCATAATCAAGACCAAATATCGTAGGGTACTTTGTAAGTAATGATTATGGGTTTGTAGTTGGAGTAGCTTTATATGAAATTGACTTTTTAGAAGCAATGCATTTGTCCATGTTTAGAATGATGTTGAAGTCAATATCGAGATCATTTTAGCATGCAGACTTTATTAAAGAAAACGCTGTTAGTCAACTTGAGTGAGGATGAGTCACTAATACATGAACACTGACGGAGAAACACTTTATTGCTTGAAATTTCTTTCGAGAATTTTTTGGATGTAAACTCACATGTGATAAGTACTGGATAGATATTGCGTGATGAAATTTAGAATATAATGAATAAGAGAACGAAAAATAGCTTTCAGATATCGAACAAGAATTTGATATAGTGCAAAGACTGTCAACAAAACAAGTATTTGAATGGCTAACAAGACAAAAGCTTTCATTATTTTTTGGGGAGGAAAAATAGTGAAATGCTTTTCTACATTAGAAAAATGTAGTTTTTAAATACAGAAAAACCTGATTTTCCATCAATAAAATAAAATTAAGTTCTATTTTTAAATACAATTGTTTTTTTGTTTTTTTTTTATGGTGCATTCAAAATAATTTTTAATAGTACATTATAAGGAAAAAGTAGTTAAATAAAAAAAAATCAAATCGATATTAAAGCAAATTAATTTTTCTAGAACAAAAAGTTAAATTATATTAATTAGAACTTAAAAATATAATTATATTAATTGTATGAATTTTAATTAAGAAAACTCCAGTATACTATTTCATCTCAGAAATGTCTGTTTTATTGTTTTCATGCAGTTAAATATATTAGTGTTTTATAATATAACATTTTTTCATCAATTTTTAATGGTTTTTTAGTAAATTGAATTTTAATCATTTTTAAGAATTGGATAGACGTTTTGGTCTGAAGTAAATTGTTAATTTTATGTGTGTACTTTATAGACACACCTAAACATAAAATTAACATCTTATTATTTATATGAATCAATAATCTTTTGATAAATGGTATTTTATCAAAAATATTTATATCAGCAGCTTCATATTAGAATAACTCAAAAGTTTATATACGATGAAATAAATACGTTCAAAATTATGGCATTCTCAATGATCTAAATCTCTTAATTGTAATTTTAAGAGTAAAAAAATGGTTTTAATAAAATTTCAATGAGTCATTTTTTTCTGTAATGCTTAGATCTTTTGTTTTGAAAAGAATGATCTACAATATTTGTCTTTTAGATATTGTTGATTATTCTTAAAGCAAGTAATTTTTTTAATTGTCTTTTTTAAAAACAAAATGAACAAAAATATACTAATTTATTCTATTCCAAAAAATATTGAAAACAATAGTGAGTAAGACATGAATTGCTAATACTTTCATCTATAATATTAAAACTAAATGAATTTATGCAACAAATTTTTATCAAATAAAAGTTTATTCATTATTCTATTTCAGGCACCATTCTATTTATATGAAATTACTTACATGCTGCAATTAAGAAAAAAATAATTTAGTTCCATAACAAATACATCTTATAAATTCTTACAAACAAGAATTATCTATTGATATAAACAAAGTAAATGCTACATTTTTCATGAAAAAAAAAAAAAACAGAAATATAAGTAAAGATATATTTGTATATAAATGGATGAACTGACTACACAGAAGAAAATTCAATAACTTACTTCTGATTTTTGTTACTAAGAATGCTAGATTACAACTAAAATACTAGCGAATTAAATCGCATGTAAGGAATGCGTGAGAGTAAAATTTTATATTCTCATCATATTCATAAAAAAAAAAAAATATTTATTTAACAGACAGGATGCGAATAATCTGAAACGAAAAAAAAGAGATACAATAAATTCTTCTTAAATTTAATATATTTCACAAATAAGGCAGAATGTGTACTGATACTGTAAATCTCTAAAGTGGCAAGGAGGAAATTTATAACTAACTTTTACTTAAAAAATAATAATTTCAGCTTCAAGTAAAAGCTAGCTTTAACTGTTAAAATTTCTAAATTCTTCAGTTACAGTATAAACTCCATCAGTTAAAGGCAATGAGGGTTACTTTACATAAATGTAACAATAATTGCATCGCTATTCAACTTACTGAGATAAAGGATAAAAGATATGTTTCATTTTACTTTCTTAAGACATTTGAATTGAATCTCTATAAATTGAAATATTTGAAAATATAGACAAATAAGAAATTTTAAAATTAAAATACATTTTTAAACGATTAATAAAACATTATTATTGTAAATGAATATCAAGAAAAAAATACACTTTACATCAAGAACTATATAATAAAACTCTAATAAGTAAACATAACTGACATTAATATTAAAATTACATTTTTTAAACTAATATTAAACTAAAAAGTAACCATAAGTGACATTAACATTAAAAAAGTACACTTTTTTAAAATTTAAAAAATACATAAATTGTAATAACAACATTATAACTTGAGAAATCTTTAAACTATAAATATTTCAACATTTTACATTTATTGGGGCATAAAATATTAAAGAAGCAAATCAATTTTTTTCACAGAAAACATTTAAATTAATTTGCAATCGCCTATACAATAAGAGCCCTTTAAAAATGGCATCTCAATATGTGATTTAAAACAAGCAACTTTCATAACAGTCAGGACAAACATATTTAAAAGTAATTACAAGTAGCAAATAAAAGATGCCTTTAATATAATAACTATCCAATTTAAAATTCACTCTATAATCAGACAATAGGAAAATATCAGCCAGGAGGTCAATAATGCAAAAAGCTAGCATTTCACAAAGTGGCATTATATAAAACTGTGACAACCTCACAAGCGTCTAGATTTCGTTAGCCACAATGCAAAATGTAGAAAGACGTGGTAATAAAATGGACAATTTGGTTTGAGGATTTCGAACACAGTTTTTTAAAACTTTCAATGGAAAGATAACAAAATTAAATCAATAACTATTATGAAAAAATATATAAAATTAACTCTTAATGCACCAACTGAAGATCAATACAAACAAAAGTTTGGAAAATTTTTTAAAAATCTATAAATGAGCAATGTAAACACATAAAACATACCTGAATTGGGTACAAAAATATCTTACATCAACTTTATATACTACTCATAAATGAAGAGAAAAACACTGCAGTTGTAACACTAGTATTCTATGGAGGGAGATTAATATCTTATGTATGAACCAACAATAACAATGTCTTTAAAAGACCTTTGAACATGTGTTTTTTGATTAATCATTTAACAATTAAATGTGTAAATGGGAATGTATTCATATTCAATTTTAAAATACCTAAAACAAGTGTCACATTCAAAATAAAATATAAAGCAGAACAATAAATAGTACTTTGTTATAAAATATTATAAATTACATAATGATCAAATTATATTTTCAGACTTAAATTTATAAGATTTTGGCAATTTTACACCGTGATGAGCAGTGTTTATAATGAGGAATAAATTAATAACTATCACACAATATACAATTTTGAACACAAAATTGCACATAATTTCTAGAAGCTCATAAATAGGAGTAATATGACACATTGACAATGAAATAATTTATGGCAATCTTTAATATCCATTTTGATGTGATGTCTTCAGTAAAGTTTACAGGATTGTACAAAATAATTGGGATATCTTAGGTACGAATACAATCAATCAACTGAGTTGGTTTTAATTCATTTGTGCAAATTTTATGTACAGCTACCAAAAGGGGAAACCTGTAAGAAAAAAGTATTAAAAACTTTTTCATATAACTATTTTTTCACACAATAAGATAATAAATCTTATGATTTCAAGCCAAGAATTGATGATAAATAAAAAAATTAATATAGAGGTAATGCTTAAAACATTTATTTAACAAGGCATTTTCTGCTTGTAATAGGCTTATTTTTTATTATAAAAATATTATATAAAAGCATATTTGCAATTCATATTAAATATATCTTATCACAGAAAAAAAATCCATTACTCAGAAAATTATAGCCATTAAGACACTTAAAAAAATATTAGGCTAACCAATTCAAATTAGTTGTACTTGTTAAATCTAGTCTTTGATTAAAATGTAAACATTATGAAACTAACTTTTCCAAATATCCTTTAGTTTCTAACATCATATAAACTTCTTCAGCAGTTTGAGGACCCTGCATTCGTTGACCATTTAACATTTCTTTTTCTAACTGTTCCATACTCTATAAAAATATATTTTATTATATTAATTGAAAGAAAACAAGATAAACTTATTATAAAAAATTAAAACTTTAATTAGTTTTAAAATTGGAAAACAGAGATAAGCAATATAAAGATACTCTTTCATTTTCTCCATATTGTATATAAATAATATTGATATGCTCTTCAACCTCACATCATTTTTTCCAAATGACAATAAAATGTGATTTACAATTATTTAGATTTTGTTTTAAATAATACTAACAATCTTAATTAAATTATTTAATTCTTTTTCATAAAAAAAAATGAAGAAAAAGAAAAATATAACAATGCAATGTTAGAGATATTTTCCAAACAGAGAAATTAAAATTAAATTTATTTATTTCCCTATGTTGAAACAGAATAAACTTTACAATTGAAGAATTAAAAATCAGTAAACATTAAATTTGTAAATATTATGTAACTTTAAAGTCTGGTGAACGTTTCATAAGAATCTATTAATCGAATATTGTGATTGCTTATACATACTATTTTTCCATTATAAGTGTTTATTAAATATAAGCAGTTAACATAGTGATTAATTAAAAACAAACAGCTAACATAGTGATAAAAAATTATTATTCTTTTCTTATTTTTATGTGATAATTAATATATAATTTAAGTATTGGTAAATTATGCTAAATTTAATATATCCCTCATGTTATGATATTTAGAACTTCAAAATGTTTAGCTATCTAAGCCATTAACTTTAATTAAAAATAAAAACTACTTTTATTTGAATACATGAATCTTTGTTCATACAATCATTTCCTTTCAGAGACACAAAAATAATGTATTATACATTGGATATTTCTAGTAAAAAAAACAGAAATATGGTGATTTAAAGTAATATGGTGTTTGTTTTTACATAGGAACATGTAATATTAAAATTTGCAGAATATTGCACAAGCAATGCTTTTATTAAACTACTAGTAACTATTTGGAAAAAATTATAAGACAGTAATAGCAGAAATTTTTGTATATGAATAGAAAAATTGCAATGCACATAAACTTTCATGCTTTGGGAAATCTAAGCACATACTCATTGCATTGGAAAGTACATATAACAGTTATTTTCAAGCCACAAATCAACTGCTCCTATTGGAATTTTATTTATCTTAATGCTTCATAGAATATGGGATTTTTTCCCCCTGTTTTATGTTAGCTACACATTTATAATTGTTTTTTTATACAACAATATGCAGTATTAAGAAATGTTTTATTTCATTTTTATACATTTATTCCTTATGCAAGGCATACTATGGCATGATTCTAGAAAAATATTACTAATTTACTTTTTTTAGAACTACATATCAAATAATATACGTAATTAATCTAGGAGCATATTCTACATATAGTATAGATATTTTATTTGAATTTTTGTATTTTCTCATTAAATATATTTTATATAAAACATTAACAAAATGAAAATTCCAATTAAAATTACTCAATTTTTTAAATAGTTTGCAAAAAATTAGAAACTAAATTATATTTATAGAAAAACAAGATAAAAAAAAACAATGGTAAGAAATTAATATTATTATGTGTGAACCACATATTGAATAAGAATCATTTAAAAGTTCCAAAATAAAGTAAAACATAAAAATTACAAACATTTAATAAACTATTTTCTTCTTAAACGATTAAACTATTAATCATGAAACATATATAAAACTTTTATCACATAATTTTATAAATATTAATCATTTATCCTTATAGATGATCTAAATTTGAATAAATATATCATGAAAAAAGCATATTTCTACTAATATTTAATGAATTCAATTATTTTAAGGAGCAAAAATAATCTATTATACTTAAAAATAGTTATGGTTGTTAATGAAACAGTGACATATTAAAAAGTTCCAAAATATTTCTTTTATCTTCATCAAGATGCACAGTAATTAACTTATTTTCAGAACAATAATATTGCTTAAATAAGCATTTTTACTTTCAAAATACATTAAAAATAAAACAAAATTAACCATATTTATTTAATTTACAAAATATTCTTTGTACTTTTAAAAACATATTAAGCTTCACCTTAATAAAAATATATATTACAGTATTGTTCTTTAATGAAATACACATAAAAGTAATATAAAACATTAATGAACCTTTCCAGTTCTGACAAAAGCTTCTGCAATTCTTCTATTACGTCCTCCATAGCAAGTTGTAATTAAATCAGCAACTCCACAACTTTCAAAAAACGTTGTTAATTTTGAATCTGGATAAAATGTCTTTGCATATGATATCATTTCCATCAATCCAATTCTCATAACAGCAGCTTTACTATTGTCTCCCAATTCTAATCCATCTACAATACCAGCTGCCACAGCAACAATATTCTAAAACAATTTGCTCAATTAATTTTAAGAGTTATAGCTTTTCTTATTATTTTAAAAAGAAAAAGTTTTATAGAAATTCCTTGAGAAATTTCTGTAAAAAATTCTCAATATGTGTAGAAGTTTTTCAAAGAAAATATTTTTTATTACAAATATAAACTTTTTACTGAGCTAAAAAAGTAAATATCAGCAGTTATGAAACTGATATTGAGAAATTTTTAAATAGTGAATTAAAATGATTTCTAAAACAAGTTCACTTACTAAATATCTACATAAAAATATAACTAAATTTATAAAAGATAATAAATTGCACTAAATTAGTTTATAATATAATTGATATAAATTCATAATTAAAATTCATAGTTAACTAGATATAAATTCATAGTTAAACTTGATAGAGAGAGTTCTAAATTCTTTATAAAAGAATTGTTACAGTTTTTATATGATAAAGAATTTTTTTTTTAAACTACACAAGGACAAAATAATGGAAAAATTAAAAAGTAAATAGATTAATTTAAAGTTCTTATAAGCTAACACTCATTTAAACAAAACAACTTTAAATTGTAAACAATGTTACATTTTTCAAGCAAATTTAAACCTTTTACTGAGTTGACAAGAAAATACTAATTATTTTTATTAGTTATGGAACAAATATAAGCAGTTTTACAAATACAAATAAAATGAAACAAATTGCCTTACATTTATATAAATTTATAGAAATAAAATGCAATCAATAATTTGCAAAACCAATGTAATAATATGGAAATTATAAAAAATAAATTTGATTAGATGAAATTCATAAATTGAAACAGATGCTGTAAGTTTTATGTGATAAAGTAAAAACTTTCACTAAACAATAATTTTGTAAAATACTTGCAAAATTATAATAGCTTTTAAATAAATAAATAAATTGATTAATTTATACTCTCTCCAATTAAAGACAATCAAAAATTAAATTTAAAATTGATTAACACACCTTAAGAGCACCACAAACTTCAATTGTCTTAATATCATCAACAACAGCTATTCGAAAATAATCAGTTTGCATAATCCTCTTTAACATTTCTCCAGTTTGTACATCTTTGGAACCTAAACCAAGTGATTTTAACAAATATATTTTCATTTCAGATCACTAAATATATAAAACAAAATAAATAAATAAAAGCAAATCAATAATATAATTGCTATTTAAAGGTACTTTTTATTAACAGATATGAAAAGCACTTTTAAGATACTTTGTTGCTCATATATCAACACTAATTTAAAATAAAAATTTAAATAATTGATACACTTTTACAAGATGTTTGTTTTCTTTGTCACTTAATGGTCATGGGCTAATTATACCAAAATCTACAATTTACTTTTTATTTTCTAATTATACCAAAATCTACAAACTACAATTTAAAGTGGATTTTGAAGTATTACAATAATCCAAGTCCAATGTGTTACAGTTTAAATATTATATAATTTGATATACAAAATAATTAAAAGGAATAAAGTCACATTATTCAACACTTATATAAATAATGTAAATTTTATAAATATATTTGTCAAGATGTTAAAGAGAAATTTAACAACAACAACAGTGGCATTACAACCCTGTGTGGGTCCTGGCCTTCTCAATGAGCTTATTCCATCTTGGCCTGTACTCAGTAGCACTTTTCCAGTTAGATGTTCCAATAGTATTAAAGTCCCTATCAAGACAATCAATCCATCTGATTTTGGGCCTACCTCTGGAACGTTTTCCCATTGGCCTTGCAAGAAAGATTTTTTAGGGGTGTGTTCATTTGGCCTTTGCCAAATAAAAGGATGAGATCAGCCCATACAAAGGCTGAGATGGGCTGGCCATGAATAACATGGCAAGCCCATCTCATCCTTTGTATTTTAATGTATTTGACAACATCAATGTCCTTAAAACTTTTGTATAATTCATGGTTATAACTTCTACGCCATACCCCATCTGTCTCCATTCCACCAAAGATGCTTCTCAAAATTTTCCTTTTAAAAATAGCTAAACGACATTCATGTTTCTGTGTCATGGTTCAAGTCTCTGAAGAATAAGTTAAAATGGGTCTAATAATACTTTTATATAGTGAAATTTTTGTCCTGTGTTTGATATATTTGGAGGTAAGATATTTTTTTAAATCATAAAATGCACAATTTGCTGCAATTACCCTTTTGTTTATTTCAGGTCCCAAATCACCAAAGTTATTTATTTCAGATCCAAGGTAGGTAAAAAGAAAAAATTAAAGTAAATTATATTCAATAAAAGGGAATATGAAGTTAACATTTATAACTTAAATATTATTTTTGCCAATTGTATTAATTGTGGCAGTGAAATTGTTAAGTTTTTAAGTAATTTGTTATGAATTCTTAAATTTGTTATTGACAATAATACTTTTATAATACATTTTTTCATTTACATATTGACTTTCAGAAGATAAGAGTAGAAAATGGAAAAAAAATACACCTTTGAATTGAATCTTACTGATCATAATTATTTGTTCATATAAATTATCTTTCCACAAAATATTTTTCCTAGTCTCTTCAAATAAATTAATAATTTCAAAAAAAAAAAAAAAAAAAAAAAAAAAAACTCTAAAGCATCTCTATTTATTTATATAGAAATATGCAGTTTTCTCACAATATAGAAAAATATAAGTCACTTGTAATCATTTCATACTTCATTAATAAATGGAGGCATAATTATTCCAACAATTTTATTTTTTGTACATAAAAGTTTATAAAGTTTTATTTGATATATATTTTTATATAATAAATATTTATAATTTAATTTCTTTTTTAGAAAAGTAAAAAAAATATTTTAAAATTTTATACAATTTAAAAAATAAATAAATCATACATATATTTTACTTTTTTTCTTAGTGACTTAATAGGACAAATTAGATAAACTTGTAATTCAATAACTCTAAATTTAAATAAAACTTCATTCCTCATTATGTATAATTACTACTTATAAAACTTCACTTAGTTTTAAAAAGAATGAATTTTTTTATTCATAAGTACCCTTTCATAAGCAGAATTTCTGGTATTAAGTTATAAATGAGGAAATTATATAAGTTAAGATTCATGCATAAAAGAAATCGAGACTATTATCTAGCAAATATGCTATATATTTAAGTAAATAAATTTTTTAAATTTAGATTTTTGAAATAACAATAAGGTTAAAGAATTTTATTTTATTAAGAATATGAAATCTTTGGCTTTGATAGTTATTTGCAAAAAAATAATTCAAAATCAAATACAAATAAGATCTAACAATATACAGGGTTAACATTTAAATTTCATATAATTTGAGAGCTATGTAAGATCTAGTTGTCATTACAGCAAATGAAACAATCTTTAATCATTACAGTACTAAAATAAATTGCTTACCTATTAAATCAATTAAAAGCAAAATCCTGACTTTATAGTTTATATAGTTTAAGGACACATTTCAAGAAGAAAAAAAAATTAAGACTAAAAACTACACACTTTTAAATACTGAATTAAGGTAACACAAATGGTGTTTAAATAAACTTAACTTGATTCATTTTAAAATTGTGAACAGATGAAATAAAATTGCATGATAAAAATTCATTATGTAACAATTGAAAGAGCTGAAATTTTGAATTAAATACCAATTGTTGATTCACAAAATTTGCCAGCAGCCACTTCTCCAGCCAGGTTAGCACCCATCATAACACTAACATCTATTTTTAACATTTCATGTAATACATCAGAGATAAGAGCAATTCCACCTCCTGGAATTATGTCAAAGCCCTGTAAAGTTAAAATTGAATTTTATACAAAGTTATAAAGTTTGTAATTAAATGTTTTTACAGAACAGTGTCAATTTTCAATGTAATGACTTCATAATTAATTTTTATTTGAATTTACTGATTTTTACAGTTTGTTTTTTAAGTATCAGCTTCATGATTAAATTAACCTTTTTATGGATAGTTAATAATCACCATTGTATTAGAAACAACAAAAAGTTTGAAATAAAATTATTAGTTTATGCATTTACTGAAATAATATTTTATGAATATGTTCTATATTTTGAACCAAAAAATTTATAAATTATTTATTCTTAGTTAGCTTTTAGCTTCCTCATTAAAGGAGCTGTTTCATGAATAAATTATAATCATCATTGTATTAGAAATTCTAATAATCAACAAAAAAGTTTGGAATAAAATTATCATTTTATAAATAACTAAAATAACAGTTTATGAATATGTACATTTTCAACCAAAAAACACAGATTTCAAGAACATAATTTTAATTTTCCAATTCTGATTATTTTTATAAACTTACAGCCATAATTGAAGATTTAAATTTTAATAGCTGTAAAAAAAATATATACAATTACTGTTATACAGAGCATTTGCAAGAAAAGTTATACTATGCAACATATTTATGTGGTTATATTTAGAATTCTAAAATTACAATTTAAAAATGTGTTATCTCATTTTGATTACTATATATTTTATTCCCAGAAGTGGTCAACAATAATTTTCTCTCCTCAAAAATTTATGAACTGTATTATGGCATTCAATAATACCTTGATTAAAGATAGAGCTACAGCAGTTGGTTTTATTTTGCCAACAAGAGGAGCACAAGCTCCCCTAACAAATTTATGAGGCAGTACCCATATTAATATGTCAGCATCTTTTGCAGCTTCTAAAGGATCAGTAACAGCTACCTGAAAGACATAAATTAGTCAAAAAAATATTTATGAGGGTAAAATGGAATCAAAATGAAATAATTGGCAGGTGTGCATAGATACAAAGAAAAACTAGCAATTGTTATAGTTACACAATGCAAATTCTACAAAAACTACTTTTGTAGTTAGAAATTACAGTAGAAACAGGTAGAAGAACATACTGTTAGTGTATTGTACCAACATTTAAAGGTACTTTATACTTCTATCAAAGATTTTAGCAAGAAATTATTAAAATTCTATAAATAATTTAAAATTAGTGCAATATTTTGACAGCATAAATATTCAAGCATTTAGTAATTTTTTCAAGAAATTACAAAAAATTAGAATTTTATTCATAATTAGTTATTAATATAAACACTTTTACTAATTGTTATATACACATAAATGCTTTTATACAGGAATAAAAAAAAACTTACATTGTTAAATTATATTAAATACATAAAAGATACAAAAAAATTTAATTACAATAATATATAGACAAAAGTAATTAAATAAAAATTTTTTGTATAAACTATTTAAAATAAGTACATGCTTATAAATTATTTTATTGAGCAATACATTTTATACTCACAACATTGTCTGGAATCTTAAAACCTGGTAAGTACTTTATATTTTCATGTTCAGTATTAATAATTTCACTTAATTTTCTACCATCTACCATTTCTTCGAATACATACATATTTACAGCATTATCAAATTCGTCAAAATTCTTCACATTGTTAGCAACGATTCTTGCAATTGCGGTACCCCTAAATTAAAAAATATATATAATCACTCAACACAACCAAATAAATTCATTTTGAAAAAAATTCATCAAACAAGTTGACATTTATTGAAAATAGGATTTTATAAGAAGCAATGAAATTTAATCATTAAACTTATAATATAGGTGCATGCTTTCACAAGTGTCTTGGACCTTGGAAGAAAGGTTTGAAAATTTAATTTAAATATGAGATAACTATCAGGCTTGTAAAAAGTTGGGATAAAAACATCAGGAATTCTTCATACAGTAATTCTTTCCTTTTAATTAAAACTTTAAATAAACATGTACAGAAAAATTATAATCAATATAAATAGAACTTTCTTATAATAATTAATATAAAAAGAATTTTCTAAAAAAGTTATACTTCAAAATATGTAAAATTAAAAATATTAACTCAAATTATAAGAAATGCAAAATAATCTTAAATTTCATATAAAGTACTTAAAAATCATACAATGAAAATAAATGATTATTTTTAAATAGATAGAAAAACAGTTCTTTTAACGATATATAAACAGTATTAAAGTTAAGCATATAATTTTACAGTTAGAACTATAATATAGAATAAATTTTTTATATTTTTTATAAAACAATAAAGTATGATAAGATTACTATCATACTTTATTGAAAGATTATTATTTCAATTATTATTATTTCAAGATAGATAACTTGAAATAAAAATAATAAGTAAATGAATATATAAGATTATTGTAGACAATTAATATTTAGGCTTCACTGCAATTTAAGACGTGACTTAAATCCTGTCATTTAATACAATGCAATTTTATAAAATTATATAAAAATACAATAAAATTTATTATTTTTTTTACTTATTTATTTTTACAATTTTCAATAATTCCAATTTATGTCTTTTTCCTTCACTTTCAGGAATGTTTATTGCTAATGAAATATTTGCAATACTTCATTAGCAACATATTAACATAATAAATATTTCATTAGCAATAAAAAGTTTAAATTATTTTTTTAAAAAAAATCATTGAATTAAGTATTTGTAAGAACTTGCAGCACTTGTATGCGCTTCATATTTTTCATAAAATACATCTCTTTGTTAATATTTTTTATTATATTATTTAATGCTTTTTTATTCTTTTTTGGCTGGTAACATATTGTCCTATACTTTACATGATTTATTGTTTTCTTAAGAACAATATCCAAGAAAATATAGCTTTAGTCAAATTTTGTACCAGCATTTAATGCGAAAATGCATTTAAATAACTTTTAAAGATTTAGATAAATAGAATAGAAGAAGGTGGTACATTTATAATGTATTGTTATTTAATATAATATTTACAATATAAAAAAAATTAATAAAAATAAATAATAAAATTTTGTTGCAACATATATATTAAGAATTCTACTAGTTACCACGTTATTTTAAAATAGAGAATTTACATCTCTAATTCATAACTTAAAAAAAAATATTATGATCAAGTAATAATATTTCTTATTCAATGAAATCTCTTTGGCCACAAAACTATTCTTACAACATAATTTACACAAAAAATATTGTATAGAAATTTTTCCAATCAATAATAATTTTCTAACTGCACAATTTATGCAATAATATGAACACAAAGAATTATAAACAATTTTTCTTAAAGTTTTTGAAGAATGACTAAATTCCCATGAATAATTGATTTTCCCTTTATTAAATTTAATTTCCATATTTTGTGCATTTTCCTTAAATAAATTATATTCTTAGAAAATTACTATTTCTAATTAACAATTGCTACAAATTCAATGTCTTAGTTTTGATAAAATAATATCGTCGATAACAGTCAGGCGACAAGAAAAGAGATAGATATATTTCTCAGAAAAACTTATCTAAGAATATCATCGCCAGATTGTGCCAAATCTTTTAAGGAATATAATAGAAATATAAACTTTATAAGAATATTTAAAACCAAAAGATGAATTATTACCAATTGCCGGAACCGATGATTGTAACTTTCTTCATTTTGACGATAACTACTTATAATAAAAATTCTAATTACAAAGAGAAACACTCATATATTCCGCCAACTACACGATCGCCACTCGAAAACTAGTCATTTAATACCGCTTCTGGTTTTATCGATAAATAAACAACCTTCGACCTTGCCCCCAGACAAAGATGTTGCCATTCGTAAAATGATAAATGTTATACATTCTCAAAGGAAAGAAAGAAACAATCAACAAACAGTTAAATCTTAAATACAAGTTAAGGACTGACAAGATTCGACTTTAAGGAAGTAAAAATGATTTGAAAGAAAATCTTAATTTTAAAATTCTTGTGTTGATATTAAATTCATGAAAAATCCTGATGTATTAATTATGCTGCTTATATTTAACGAAGATTTGTATAGAGTAAGATTCAAGATATATTCACACGTGTAACAAAACTTTTCGTTAGCAGAAAAGATTCATAACTTTGTTGTTCATAAATATTAGATTTATGATATCATAAGCTACGACTTTTATATGAATATGTGTACTATATTATTTAAATATTTTAACAAGATTTTTTATTTATTTATTTATTTTGTCTAATAGATTACGTGGTCGATATGTACAGTCGATATCGTAGTTGAAAAGCACAGAATTACTCAATTCTAATGATTACAAATGATTCTTAGTCTTACATTTTGCCAGCAAGTCTTAACGAAAATTTGGTACATTGTTATAATATGTAAATACAAAATTTAGTAGGTAATAAATGCATTTGTATCCACCTAGTTCGGGTTCAAACTTATGTTATAACATGCTAATTAAAATTGGCACAATACTTATCTCACGTTAATTTTTAAAAACATATTTTTTGGATTGATGAGAGAATGAATTTAAATAATATTAAGTTGCCTGTAAAAACTTGATTTTTCTAGAAAATTATTTACATTTAAAAAGCAAAAAGAAAAAATTCCATTTGAAATACTTCTCTGCTGTATAAATTTCTATAATTTATAACGCCAGTTTGTCTTTTAAGAAAATTAGCTTAATATGTTGTCAAAACAAAATCAGATGCTTATATACAAATTATTTCCTCTATATTACCTTTTTTCTAATTTCTTTTCTTAATTTTAAAATCATATTTCAATCTTCAATTAGTTTATTCCATCACAAACAATCAGATGATTCCGTTTTGTAATAGTAAAAATTAAACATTTCTATGTATGAAATTTGTTCCTAAATATATTGGAGACAATTGTTTAACTAAGTAAAATATTACATTTATTGACATTAAGAGAAGAGAACATGTTTCTCATTTCTTCAGCTGTTTAACTTGCAATATGTATTGCTTTAATATTTTGTCATCAAACAAATTTTTCCTCTCATTTAGCAATGATTCTGTAGAATAGTTCTCCTTAATATATAGATATGCATGTGAACTCTGAATATGAATAAATTGTTATAAAAAGATATTTAAATATGTCTGATATAGACTTCATTAAAATATAAATCAATAAAAGTTTCTCAAATTTTTAAATTAATTTTATTTGTTTTAATAGATAAAATTTTAAAAAATAAAAGTAGTTATCTGAAGATAGTTCTTTTTTTTTTTTTTTTTTTTTTTTTTTAAGCCTGGGAAATGTGCAAAGTTTTGGAGCACATTTGCATTACTGGAACATGTTACTGGTCAAGAGAATGCAGTTCTTTTCAAAGTAATACAAATCAACAATAAAACGATAAAAAGAAACTTAAAAATAATGTTTTCTCTGACCTTTAAAGTTAAAACATCTAATTGAATATGGAGATTCCTTATAAACTGAATTTGGCTGATAGATATGTTCATAACTGCGTTTTGAGAGAAATGAATCGTGTCAATTCACAAAGTCTCCAAGCTCTATTATAAACCACTATAATCTAAACAATGATCTTTAGAAAAAATATTTTCTTCGCTACTTTATTAGAAAAAAATTTCATGAGTGAAGGACATCTTAAAATTTCATGAGTGAAGGATATCTCATAAGATGTGACTTCAAGATGATGAGTTAAACACGATCTAAATCTAATAAGTTTAATTTCTTCTTGCTTATTAAATTCAATAGTCAAGGTATATCTGGTAAAGACATTTTGTACCAAGCTCCAAATCCAAAATAACCTAGATCTCTCTATTGAGATCTTGACACTAAAATGTCAAGATCTCTCTATTGAGATCTTGACACTAAAATGTCAGTGCCATTCATCTTAGGCACGGGTCTTATAACATCAAGGCTATGGGAGGGTGTTCGTCCCTTCTTACAAAGCTATTCTTTTAATAAAAGAGAAAGGATGTCCACAATCCACCACCTGTGGATGCGCTTGATAGCCGCTCAAGCTCCAGTATGGATTTAATTTGTCGCACATATAAGGATATGAGATTTTGAATTGCTGTCCTACAAATACTATTTTTTTTTTCTCATTTCCATCTTTCAAAATAATTTTGTAGCCGAATTTAAAAAAAGTTCAGTCCAGTCTAAAGTTGTACTTTATAAATTTAATGGTAGTTCCTATAATAAACATGAGATGGAGTAAAAAACAATACTCCCTCTCATATTCCTACATTTAACATGAAATGGATCACTTCTTACAATAAACATGAGATGGATATGTGAATGTTTTATCGGCGTAAAAATTATTTGAAAATAAACTTATTTACGATGCATTAACTTTTATGTTTAATCCTTATTTTTAATGTTTTTAACAAGTTTGCTTCTAAAAAATAAGAGAAAACATGAATTTATGTAAATGACGAAAATTACTTCTTATCCATTCTTTTTCCATTAAGAAAGAATGTATTGTGTTAAGAAAATCAGACTGTCAAAATTTTACAATGAAGTTAGTTAAAGTTAATTGTAAAAAATATGAAAGAGAGAGGTATCGCTTAAAATATTTTGTAAAGAATTACACAAAACAGAAATATTATATAAAAAGAGACTCCAGAGTATTTTGTATCCTTTATAGAATTCATTTATTGGCCTTTTTGTATATTTCAGATATTGATGCTTAAGATTAATTTTCAGTGGAGATAAAGAACGTAAAAAGTATTTATTTTCCAGTATAATACATATTTGAAATGTAGTAGAAAGCGAAAATCTGAGGTAGTAGAAAGAACGAATATTACTTAAGATTGTTGTTCGTCAGCTGTAAGATTTTGGGATTAGAAATCGGGCTTAATCACACATTTGGTAGAGGCAGAATATTCTTGGAATTTTTCCTATAATAAATTCAGTTTTTAAAAATTGACAACATAGTAATTAACCACAGAAAAATAAATTACAGAAATAAGAAAAAAATTCATAATATACATTTAAAATTTATATGAAGAACAGTGAATGTTTCTGGAGTTTAAAAGGGAACATGACTTATATGAATTATCTATTTAATGCACTTTCAATTTCATCAATGTTTGCCTTCAAGTGTGATTGTTCTAATTTGGCATTTTAATTAAACACATATTTATAAATAACGAAATACATTGGTTTTTATTGCTTCTACAAAAATATTTTTTTTTTTTTGACACTTAAAATATCAGTAATTTTCTCAATATTTTGAATAATTAAAAAAAATGTTTGAAAACGTTTTCGGTTTAAATTTAGGTTAATTTTTGTCTCTTTTGCTAAATTTATTAATGAGATATAATTAGCTATTTGCAGGCAATCGATAATGTTTTATTTGAGCTTATTTTGCTTATTAAGTGGAAATGAGTCATATATTTTGACAAAGTAAAACTGAAATTACATCTTTTATTAGCTTCGTATATGATATTGACACATATGTTTAGAAAAACTTTCTCAAATTTTGTTTTGCGGGCAAGATTTTGACTATTTTAAATTTATGAAGTTAATTATTTGTGTAATGTTACCTAAGAATCAAATCATTTATTCTGTTTAAAAAACTGCACATTTAAGATAGAAGGCTAAATTTGAATGATTTAAATAATTACTGTCTATAAGGGTATCGCTGTCATATTAAAAATATTTTATAAATGTCAAATATTAATTAATACATCAAGTCACATATGAAGAAATGTGGAATCACAAATGTCATATTTTTATCCTGTCTATACTGTATTTTAACTTAGCAAACTTATATTAAATTGCAGAAGGTATTGTATATTTAAGCTTCAACAATAGTTTTGAAAAAAAAGTATGCATTTACACATTTAAATATCAACGTTTTGTAGAACCATTAATGCATGAGGTTTATCCTATGATTTAAAAACTGTAAAAAAAAGAAATTGAATCATCTAATTTATTCTATGATTTACAAGTTGTATAAAAAGAGATAAACTTCTGAGATATTACTTTAAGTTTTTGTCTTTATTTTTATAGGACATATATAATTCATAAATTTAAGCAAAATCCTAAATGAGTTGTCACAGCAAATATATGTTAGTTTAGTCTCTTACTTTTGCAACAATTTTCCTCTCTCATTGAAATTAATGAGGTAATTTTTTTTCTCTTAAATAGAAGGATATAAGAAATTTCCTCTTTCTCTTTTCCTAACATGTTCTTTCAAAATGTATGTCACACATTTCATACAAGAAAATTTCGGATTTACAACAATCAATCTTTATTTTATTTTCAATTAATACTAGAAATTTTTTCATACTTTTTCATTTTATATATATATATATATAATATTGTGTAAATATAATATTTTTGAAAATGAGTTTAACTATAAAGATCTTATGTTATCATTTCAGACTGATTCAAAAGAAATAAAATAATAAAATATTGATTCACACATCTTCTAAAGGTGCATAATGTTGCAAATGTAGAAGGAGGTGATCCTAAATAATTAAAATTTTAAATACAAACAGAAGAAATACAGCTTTAATGGTAATATTTTGAAGTTTACGCAAAAGGAGATTTGATGTGAAATCTAGCTACTATTTTGTATCGAAAGTAAGAAAAAAAATTGTTGTATGAAATATTTCTGCAGTTAAATTGGGTTATAAAATATTTTTATTGGGTGAAACAGCAAAGCTATTTCCAGCGATACATGTTGTAACCCCTGTGTGTGATGTAGGAAAAAAGAGAAATTCTTTTCTTTCAGATATATTGGAAGATGAAGTCAATAGAGAGAAAAAAAAATTTAAAATTTACTATGCATTCTTTATTGAAGTTCGAAACATTTTTCAACTAACATCTTTTTTTAAAGTATATTTATGAATGCAATTTGAGATGGATCTAGAATTTGCTGGACTGAAAAGAGTTTCCAATGCTTAAAATGTTTTGTATATTTGTTGTTGCTATACTAAACAAAATTTTTTCAAAAGAAAAACTTGCGGTAAATTTCGGAAATGAACTTGTTAGAAAGCTGATAAAGTAATATACTCTTCCGCTCCATAACATGTCGGAATATCAACAGCTCTGATTTCTTTCTTTGTAATATGTTTTAAAATTAAATAAAATTAATTTTTAATTACCTTAAAATAATATTAAGAAACATCTGATTACAGAACACCGATATGGATGAATTTCTATGATTTACCTATCTAAGCTTTTTTTGACTATATAAAGGGGTAAGGATTTGACAAAGGGTTTAATAACAAATTTAGAACTTTTCTATATTATTCTCATGAATGCCAAAACAAAACATAAATCCAAAGAAATCACAATGACTCACAAAATTACAAGAATTTCGAAGTACTTTAGAACAACAAAATATAATATATATATACATTCTTGTTCGGACTTTGACGATCTCGGGCTCGTCTTAAACTCTTTTTATTTTGAGAAAAAAAAAAAAAAATCTTACTTTTCGTTTTTAGAAAACTAAAAAGGAATTTCATACTTCAATTTAAGAGTCAATTTGTTTTTATTTAAAAAATAATACTTTTAGTGATTAAAATTATCAAACCATTTTAATTTGAAGAAATATTATCACCAAATATTGATCAGCATTATAATAATAGCAAAATAACAATTTCTTACAGACTAATAATTATAATTTTATAAAACAAAAAGTATATATATTAAAAAAAATTAACCTTGAGTGAAATAGTAACATTTCAGTATATTCTACACGAAATTAATTTTTAGTAATTATAACCGTAAAAATAAGTATTTGTAATTTTTAATAATCATTAAAAAATATTTTAATTTTTGATTATTAAAAGTTTGTTAATATTTTATTAATTTACACATAAATATTTTTATTTTATGTTAAAAATATAAAATATAAATAAATGTATTTACATTCAAATTAAGTAATTTTAACAATAATTTTAAATGGAAATATTTTTATTTGATTGAAAAATTGACAATTTCGAGAATATATTAAAATATGTATGGATATAATATTGTCAAATAGTTTTATTAAAAGAAAATATTTAACTGATTATTTAAACAAATTGTGTCATCAAAGAATAAATATTTTTCATGTATTTGTATCTCCTTTTTTAAATTTTATGAAATCATTTATCAAAATTTCAATCATTTAAAATTTTAAAACAATAAATTAAAATACTTTCATAACATCCTCCTCATTATGCCTTCTTTTAAAATTAATTACACTTTATAAAAAGCCGGCCAACTTGTGCAGTGGTCAACATGCCTGACTACGGATAGGGAGGTCCTCGGTTCGAATCTTGGCTCCGGCATGGATGTACTTTCTCTCTATTCTGTCATTATCCTTTCCTTGTGTGTGAATGAGGTATGAATGGTGTCTACCCTATAAACGGGTCACTGTGGGATGTGTGAAGGTGGGTGCGATGGTGGCCCATCCCCTGTGGTGCACCTTGGGCAAAGCCTCGGCGGCAAAGGGGTCGCTGTTTCTGGCCGGTTCCTTGTGTATAAGGGGATAATACATCCCGATATACCCCAACCATTGGAGAGAGAGGGGAAAAAACACTTTATAAAGCAGGATAGTTTTCCATAAATTTTAATTTGTGAATTTTATAATTCTTAAGCAAATGTACTGAAAATTTTACTCAAATTACTACTATTTATACTTTATTTGCGATTTCAGTTAGAAGCAATTTATTTGTATGATTTAAATTTTAAATCAAAAACAGTATATTTAGCATTAAGAATTTAATAAAAATTGTTTTATGGAACATACAGCTATATAATAAAAAAATTATATAAGCGGGTATAATTTTAAATTTTCATCAAAATTTAAGTTCAGATGGAATAACGGGATTTTTTTTTTTTTTTTTTTCTTCTTCTAGAAAAAAATCTACAAATAGATTAAAAACTTTTTGGGTTTCTTACTACGATGGCTTAAATATAAAATGTAACTCAAAAAATTTATTTTTCCCGAAATTTCTTAGGAAATTCTGAACTAGTGCACTAACTATTTACTCTCTAAAATTTTCTAGCGATTTCTTAATCACAGACAAGTTAAATACTGATAAATGACTTACAAAATCAGTTTAAGCTACGAATTCCGGTCAGTGTATTTGCAGTAAATAAATAGGGTTTTTAATTGATTATTTCTTGTGATTGGGTTGTTCTTTAATCATTCGGGTTATTTAAAAGTCTACTTATAAAAATATTTTTCTATAAAAACCTTGATTTCTACAGTAAGAGAGAGAAATAATTTGAAATGAATTAAATTCAGATTTAAAATATGATTTTAAAAAAAGGACATATTATTGTTCTTTTATTTAAATAAAACTTTGTATTTTATGATATTCCATCTGTCCATTCTTCAATGGACAGATGGAATGAAACATTAGGATTCATTTGAAATGTACAAAAATCTTAAAATTACTTTAAGATAAATATGTGAAATTATCATATTTATGAAATATTGCAAAATAACTTAAAATTATAAACCCACTATACTTAAATACTGATTTTGGGAATCTGAAAATGTGTGTGAATACTAGGTTTAAAAATTAAAAATTATTTTCATTTTTTCTGAATTTAAAACTTAAGTTAAGGAAAAACGTTGAAGTTTAAAATATTAATGAGTTAATCTCACTGGAAACTAATGATTTCCTTAGAAAATATAATGTATAATATATTTGTATTTGTAACATATTTAAATATAAATATATAATAAATAATAAAACATTTTTATGTGTGTTTGTTTTTAATGAACGTATTATATACTATTATTATTAGTCTCCGAGTTTATCAGAAGTTTAAGTAGTTTCTCCGATAACTTATTAACTCGTCGGGAAACACGAGGATATGAATGATTTTTCTACAAAACTTTAAAATCGAAAATCATAAAAGCAATTGGATTTTTAAGAAATTGGATTTTTTATTCCTTTTAATGTTTTTCATGATCTCAATACATTCATGCGTGATTTTAAGTTTTATATTCATACTAATGTTTATGCAGTTTTTAGATTCTGCTGGAAACATTCTTATAAAAAAGTATGCTCTTTTTTATTTTATTTATTTTTTATTATTTTAATACAAGTTTACTTTAATTAATTTATCAAGATCATTTTGTTTGTTCAGGGGCTCCTAGATTTTGAAATATATTCTCCTACTGACAAATAAAATATTTACTGCTACTGACTCATAAATTTTGAAGTTCTATTGAGATCTTTCACAATAGCAACCCTTTAATGTTCATATTAAATTAACACTCTGTGAATAAAATATTAATTTATTTTCAAAAAAACAATCTAAGAAAATTTGGAGTACATATTAAAGAAAAATATTTTCTCAAGCTGGTATTAGATTCATGTACAAGGATGATTTCGTATTTATTTTCTTTTTAAATTAACTAATTACATGAAAGTTAAATAGTAAAAATATTGTATATCATTTAAACTATTCAATATTTTTTAAATAAATAGTTAATTATGATAAAAAAAACCGTAATATTAATTATTATTAAAATAGGCAGCTTAAAATATGATAAAATTTGCCACAGTACAAAAAAGAGCCCGTATTTTTTCACGAATAACCTAATATAGAATTGACAGGAACAAAAGAATACGCTTCTCATTTCTGAAAATATAATATTAAAAAAATTATAAACATATTTCTTACATTTTCAGTTATTGCATCTGTTGACGGAGAAAAGAAGACATCTTAATATACATATAATTTAAAATGTAAGCAATATGTTTAACATTTTGCTTACATTTTAAATTATATATATATTAAGATGCCTTCTTTTCCTATGTTGAACATAATGTATTTTATATTTAATCACTTTCGCAAACTAGTATTTGTTAAGTAAAGACATATATCTTTCTAGTGTTTGCATTTACTAAAAGAAAGGAAAAAAAATTTTTTTCATGCCAGTATTTAATTTATATTAAATACATAAATGTATATATATTTAAATCATTTTAAACTAATTTGCTTTAAGGCAATAATTGCCTGGGATTTTTCGTGGTTTCTTCCTTACGAGTCATAGAGATGACCTTTTGTATGTAACCGAATTCTCGCAGAAAACAATATGCAGGAGAATGGTAAAAAAATTCTAACAACTTTCTTTTCTTAGATTATCAACTATAAGTTTAATAACAGATAATTTAATAATGTATTTAACAATTTAATCTTTGTCTAAAATAATTTGTTCGGTTGGTAAAATAAAATAAACAAAACTGCGTTTCCATTCATTTATTTTAAGCAACATAGTGTATGCAAAAGTATAATATTCAAAATTGTTTAAAAAAATTGTATTTCTTGTGAAATTGTATTGATGTTTATTTTCCAGCTTATATTATGTTGATAACAATCAAGAATGTCATCTTTCAATTCTAAAGCCCTTCGAATCACATCTTGGTGATTCAGTCTTATTGCAAAACTGAAACATCGTATCTCTGAATCACGTCAACGTCATCAGTTTTTACTTTCCCTGGTCACTTTTATCGTATGCAGTTCAAATATAATAAAATTCCAGTTAAAAACAGTGAGAAGTTTCAAGAACATCTTATCTTTCGCAGTTGATTCTGCCGCATATTTATTTGACCTGTTTTCAGAAGACGACTAGCCGTCTACAGACAATTGGTAAAGAGCCCTAGGTGAAGGAAAAGTTCTCTTACTACTCCCATTTAATCACAATATAGGTCCACTACAGATGGTGGTGGAAAAAAATCGGTTTTCTGAAGGAGAAAAGGATGGAGACAAAATATAAATTGCCTCAAAATATTCTTGGAATGTGTAGTAGAATGTTCTAAATTGTATTTCTATATTCTTTTATAAAATTTTAACAAGTTTTACTCATTCGCTTATTGTTTCTTATATAAATCTCATTGATTAATAAATGCCGATTATTTTTTTAAATTTCTGGCTTTTTCACGTGAAATTAAAGTGTTCATTCATTCAAAATTTCTCTAATTATGTTATCTGAAATAAATAGTCAATATTTCATAAAACATATACTGAATGTTAGTTTCTTTTAATTCTTTGAATAGCGAAAAGTAAGATGTTAGACATTTTGTAGAGTTTCGCAATTTACATTTAAAATAAAATGTTTAATAATTTAAAATTTTATTATGCTAGTTATGCTTGAAAATTTGAAATGATGAACAATTTTGCAATAATACCTACCCAACATTAATCTATTCAATAATTAGTAGCTATATTTTATTTTAATGAACATAATACTTTACACACGCGCTTTTCAGATTAACGTTACAAATTTACTAACAACAGAATTTTCTTTTGAATTTCGTTAATATTTGTATGGTTGTAAAAATTAAATTCAAATTCATTTACTCTATAATATAATGATTTTTTATGATTATAAATCATGAGAAAAGAGTCTGCAGTAACTGAAAATTTTATTTTATTTTCGCGTTGGATATTTATTTAATGACCTGTATTAATTATTTATTTGTGATTTAAATGTGTTAGATAATAGATAATAATTTCAATGCAGTTTACGGTAGTTTAAATGTCGTTACAATGGTTGCTGCTAGTTTAGTGAAGGATAAAAGGAACATATTTGAAATCTCTTTCTGGAAAACTAGAACATATATTTTAAGGAAAAATTTGACAGATAATTCTTAGTGGTAAAGTAATCTACCTGATAGATTTTTTCAATGGAAGTATTCAGTCAAGGTTTAAATAAGAAGGAAATGCTATATTACACTTAAGAAGTGCACGTGTGCCACTTTTTTTCGGGAAATAAGAGCTGAAAGAAATTATTTACTTCAGTTTTCTTATTATTGATTGAGAAATATCACACAAGCCGGCTGTGTCAACATTGAAACATTACACAACCCAACTTTGGCACTCTGCTGAAAAGAAACATTTTTAGAAACAATTTTTAGGATTTGTCGAGCAAATTCTTGCTTATACATATAATGAAATAAAAAGAAAAGAATTTGAAGAATTTAAACATAATTAAAAAAAATTTTATTTTTGAAATCATAAATTATAATATTAAGGAATACTAAATGGAAGTTTTTTATTGGTTCATGTTAGAATAATGAATAATGTAAGAAAATTAATATGATTTGTTAAAATATAAATCAATCAATTATGTACATAATTTTATATATCTTATTAATTTATTTATGTACATTGAAAATGTACATATATATATACTAAAATATATAATATAAAAATATTAATAACATCTTTATTTATAAACAGAAAATGCTTCTCTTTAGCTTCATACATACTTTTATAAATTATTTCAGTTAGCTGGAAAAATTATTCTTATTTCCATTCAATGTGTGAAATTATTTCAGATGTTTTTAATAAATATCTGAAAAAATTTCTCTTTCTTTATTTATGTATACTTGCTCTTTAATTGAAAAAAATGTTCATATTTAAATTAAATATCTTCCTGTTTTTTTTTTTTTTTTTCCTTTTTTATTATTTAAGTAATGCTGAGGATATAGATACATTTGTTTTTAATAAAATTTTGTGTGTACCAAACGCCTCTAAACCCAATTAAAACCAATAACATTAATGCCCAAAGTGAGATTCGAACTCACGAACTGTTGAACTGAAAGACAAAATGCAAAATATTTAGTTTCCAGTTCGGCCTCCATTTACAAGAGATTTTATAATTTAGAATTTCGGGGTCAGAAGAAGATTACTCTAGATTTGAAAATACCACCTACAGAGCCAGCAAATTGGAATATCATATTTCTTTAAAATTTAAATGAGGTATTAATAATTATCGAAAAAATGAACAATTATGAAAATGAGATATATTAATTAAAAGAAATTTCTTAATATTGGCGTAAGCAAGGCAATAGTCTTAATGTTCAAAAGAGATTGCTGACAAATATATAGGTCAATTATTATTAATTTAGAAATAAATTTAAATAATCCCTGCCAATTTAAACTAACTATAAAGTGAATGTTTTGTCATATCTTTTTCATTTTGTTTTTTATGCTGTTCTATTACCTATGTGTTAACGGTTTGAATGAATGTAAAACGGTTTCTCGAACAGATGTTTTGCTTATATAAGAAATCGTTTTATGAACAAAGTGAACTTCCATAGTGTTCTCAAACATTCGATGGTGAACTTCAACTTATTTTCTGTCATTCAAAGAATGTGATTTGAAGTCAGATAGCAAATTCGTAGACAAGTAAGATTTACAGCAGCATCTCAATACGATGTGACGTGGATGAAAAGTTATCTGACGTTATGGATATTTTAACCAATGAAAATTGTAATAAAGTGGCGTACTCTGGATCTCAACTATAACGAAAGAAAAAACCGCTTTATGGTTAACAATCAAACCAACGGATAACACCCAAAGAAAGTTCTAACATTTGCATAGTTTGTAAAAAAAAAGAAAAAACTCAAATCATCCACCCTTATTTAATTTTTACTCTATGGACATAATCACAATGTGTTCAATTGACAGAATGGAGGTCTGGCAGAAAATGATAATTTTGAATAAAGATGATTTGAAAAACTCTGAATATATAGTGATATATTTCCTTTTTTAAATTTTATAATCATAAGTGATTAATTTTGTTAGCCAGTGTTTCTAAACCGGCGAGCAATTTTTGTAAGACATTATTTATTTTAACATATATGAAGCAATTGAAATGTAAACACGTTTTCAATTAACTATCTAAATTGTAAGGTAGTCATTTGTTGTTTCCAGTAAGAATATACATAAATTGTAAATGAAAACTTGAATCTTTATTTGTGTTTCCCCTTACTAAATTTCAGCTCTTAAATTTCATGGCATCTTCGAGTCTAAGATATTTCAAATATTTCATGCCATTAATAAATAAAGAATAATTATAGCATGAAATATCATTTATTAAAATCGTTGGGTAGGATCTATGGTTTTACCATAGATTTTACCAACGTTAACTATGGAACGAAGATTGATAGAACAGTTGACTAGTCTGTGTATTTTTTTAGATTCACTGGCATTGATCCAGATAAATCTATTCATATAACTGGGTTCTGTCTCCCGTCTGCTCAACCAATTAAAGTTAGTATAACTTTGGAAATGATACTTGAATTGAAATAACTTATTGATTACCGAAAGAAGGTCAGCACTTTAGTAATTATGGAAGCACCCTACTGACGTGTGACCTACTTCAGAGTTTTGTTTCAATATTACGAAATGTTTTTCCCCTTTTTCTCTTACTTCAGTTCTTTTAAAAAAGAAATTGAGTTTTTCTACATACTGTCATATTAAACATATGAGAAATTTCTGACAAACATTTATATTAGAGCAGTGTAGATGTAATTAAACGATAAAAAAAATTATTTTCTATAATGAAAAGAAAATAGTAAATGAAGCTAAGAATTATTTTATTGTTCAGGAAGATTGGAAACATTATGCATGTAATTAGAGATGTAACTTATTTCTTTCGTAATTATTTTTAAATGAATTATCTCTTATGAATTTTCCTCAAAAATTTAAGTGGATAAGAACAGATTCTACTACCTCGTCGTTGCACCGGCATGGTTCCCTGTACCTATCCCTGAGTAGGGATCTACCAGTTAGATAGAAGCAGCAGAGTGGAGTCTTCGTGATTTTGAAAAAGAGACTAAGTAGAAGACCCCAATACTTGGCCTACCACCCCCAGATGTATCATTTAACTTGGAGGACATTGCGACTATACTCAGTTTTAGCGTGCCCCAGCCCATTGGTAAACATGATGGATCTTCAGTCGGCCGGTATTCGAACTCTCTACCTTTCGATAGACTCGATCATGTGAAATCTTTAGTTATATTCTGTTTTTAATAGTAAATATATTACGCTAATTTTTCTATTTCAAATGTATTTTTTTCTTTTAATGTTGGTGGCCCTAACACAGCCTCAAATATCACAATTTTCTTCGAACATAATAGAAAGAAAATACGAGATTTTTGCACAAGACATGGTTACTCTCTAATATGAGATTGAAGATTGCGAAACTTTTTGACAACCCTGCTTCTAAAGCATGTCATAACAGTATTTTTCCATATGTTTAAAGATTCATTCTTTTCTTTCTCAGTGGCACTACAGCTATGTGTGGGCCTTAGCCTTTTCAAAAAGTTACCTTCAGGCCTCTTTATTTTTGGACATGATCTTCGACTGATCACTCTTAAAATGGCAGGATCCCATTCTAGGCAATCAAGATTTCATTTAAGATTGCGCCGGCCTCTAGCTCTTGTTACAGAGATATTTGCCAAGAACATGTTATGTGTTGAACGTTATTTATTCATTCTAATAACATGACTAGCCTATATAATACTTTGGATTTTTATATATTTGATGATATAGGCTTCACTAAAGGCATAATGGAGCTCTGAATTCGGGCATCTGTGCCATAAGCCCTCAACTTGTATAACTTTAAAAACTGTTCTTATTATTTAAAGAATAAATTATCTTAAAATAATGATGAAAAGGATTAATGTACTGTTTTATAAATTTATATGAAGAAATTATAAAAATTATAAATTACACATTTATAATTTTATTCTCCATTCATTCATTTTAATTTATAGGTGAAAGTGTCGCGATCGGAATCACACCAAGATTTCTATCTTGAAATTAAAGCAGCATATTTTTAACCTGATTCGAATTCAATAAATGAGATGTAATTTGGAAGCAGTTTTCAACTAGGCACGGCATCTGCATCATATTTTCTCACTGAAAGAGATAAAAGTTTTGAATACATGTTGGAAGGTGACATGGTCATCTATATTTGAAACAGAAGATATGCTTAAATCATCCGAAAATGAAATTGATTCCAAATTCGAATTTGCTAAATAGATTCGAGAGTCAATGAATTTATTGTTGTTACTAATCCCATCTGATATAGCGGATCTATATCAGATCCATGAGGCCATAAACTTTTAAAAAATAGAGGAAAAGGAGAGGTGTCTCAAGAAACTCTTCCATAGTGAAATACAGGCAATCAAGTAGGTGCTGAGGACTATCCTCGCTGGAACTGCACTTCTTACAGGTTGGGAAGAGCTTAATTTGCCCCTTGAAAGTGAGACTCCTAATGTGACCACTGGCAAATCTACAGATAGCTGTCTGTTCATCACGAGACCCTTGCATGTCAAGGGCTCCACCAGGACGCTTGCGGAGATACCAGTTGTGATTTGGAGGATCAATCCAAATTTTGTTGACATTAGTTATGCGGAGAGAAAACAATTATGAAAAAGTGAGGGTCAAATCTGGAGAGGCTGGAAGGGAAGTACCGTCCTTAGCCAACTGGTCAGCACGTTTATTGCCAAATAGGCCCATGTGAGAAGGTATCCACTGAATATGGGTGTCGTGGGTGGCAGAGAGGGCAACTAACATACGAAGGATAGAAATACCAGCCTGGTCCGTTACTCTATTCCAATTGCTCAAGTGTTGACTTCGACTGTCAATGAAGATCCAGATTTTATAAAAAGTTGGCTCAGATTTGATATTTTCTAGACCCGTTTGAATAGCAAGAAATTCACTGCGAAACATTGAACAGGAATCTGGGTTTCTAATGGTCTTGATTCATGAACTTCAGCAACGTAAATAGTATAAACTCCATTGCCGGCATGGTGATGATCGTCACTACTACCATCCGTGTAGATTTTTAGATCTTCAGCAGGAACATTGTTAATTATTTCCAAAGCCAATCGTTCCAAATACTGTGGAGAGTGATTGCTTTTGGTTATTTCAGAGAGAAGGGTATGGAAAAACACTCTAGGCAGGCCCACATTTGGTTTAACCGGACTGCAAAGTAATTGTGGATCTACGTTGAGCTTGATTGCCTCAATCGAAAAGGCCCCAGAAAAAGGACTTTCCCTTTTCAATCTTTGGTGATTCTGCCAATTAAGTAAAAATTTAGCTGTCCGATTCTGAGTGCCAAGGCTAGCTAATTTGGCAAAGTATTTTACAAGATTATATTCCCTTCTCATTTCCAATGGCTGTAGATTTCTTTCATATAGTAGAATTCGGTTCGGGCATCTGTTACGCATACCAGAAATTACTCTGGCTGCACTAAGCTGAACTTTCTCAAGTTTCTGCAGATTACTGGTTGAAGCACAGGAGTATACCTGAAAACCATATTCCAATATGAGTCTCACGAGTGCAGTTTAGGTAGATATAAGGGTGGCAGAGTCGGCTCCCCAGTCTCTGCCAGCGATTTACTTAATGATATTGAGATGACGTCTACTCTTATCAACCAGGAAGTCAATGTGTCTCTTACATTGAAACTCGGGATCCACAATAAAACCCAAGTATTTGGGGTTTTTATCATAAGGTATCTGAACACTCCCAATGAACAGCTGAGGTTGGTATCTATATAAATGTTTATCTGTGGTAAAAAATGAGGTTTCCGATTTTAAGGCATTGAAGGCAAGTTTGTGGTCATCCGTAAAATTATTCATGGATCGTAAAGACTAATTTAAGTGTTGTTCAAGAGAAACAACATCCCGACCGAAGACCATAGACCTATGTCATCAGCAAAAATAGCAATACTGCAAGTCCCAGAGATCCTATTCTCAATTCCAGTTAAAAACAAGTTAAAAAGAGTAGGGCTTAAGACGGATCTCCGGGGGACTTCTTGTGAAAGTTTAAAATGGCGAGAAATAGAGTTACCAACTTTAACTCTAATGTGTCTGTTTCGCAAAATGTCAGATATTCAAGATAGAGCATTTCCTCGGATACCAAAAGAATCATATAGTTTGATAAGCAATTTAATTGTCCAGACCCTTTCAAAAGCCTTAGTTAGATCTAGAAAGGCCGCGACAGAATGATATGTGGGACGCTTGTTTTGGGCATCTCTGAAGCTCTGGCTGAGGAAAAGAACCTGGTCCATAGTGCTATGGCCTCGCCTAAAGCCATATTGCTCTTGTGGGATTAAATTATTTTCTTGAAGGTGATGCGGTATCCTGGAGAGAAACATCTTTTCCATAATCTTACAAGGGATGCACGTTAGAGCAATAGGTCTATAGCTCTCAGGATAATCAGCAGGTGTGCCAAATTTTCTTATGGGAATACGAGAGCTCTTTTAAAATCACGGGGAAGATTACCACTCTTCCAAGATTGATTGTAGGCTGCCAACAGCCGCTGCATTCCCGCTGGACCCAGATGCGTCAACACGTGGCCAAAAATATCATCTGTCCGGGTGACTTGGAGAGATCAAAATTCTTGAGGGCAAGATCTAGTTCGTAAAAAGAAAAACAGTCTCTAAAAATAGAAATAAAAAATACCAGTAGAGCTGCGGCATCCATGAACTAGTCTTCTGGCTTTAATCTCAGTAAACTTGTCACTTTGATTGAATGATAAATGGCTTGTTCTGCTGTAATGGTCACCCAATAAATCTTCAGCGGCCTTATGTTACCCTGTTGTCATTCTGTGAGATGTTACCCTGTTGTCATTCTGTGGGATGTTACCCTGTTGTCCTAGTATGGTGTTAGAGTTGTGGTTGATTTTTTCCAAGACACTTGCCAAGTTTCCAAAACTTAGTGCCTGGAGTTCTGAAATCCAGTTTTTTGCAAAAATCCTTCCACTTGTTTCTCTTTAAATCACAGTATAAGCGTTTGATTTTAGCATTCATTTCCTTGAGCTTTGCCCTTTGAGAACTAGTGTTACTGTTCATTAGGGTATTGTGTAATCTATTTCTTTCTATTAATAAGATGTTTAAGTATTTCAGAACAATGAGTAAAATATGGGGAAAATTTTTCGATTTTTCCCCTAGGAATGGATTGCTTGGCATCATGAATAATAATTTGCTTGAAATTGGACCAGCAACTTTCAGTATCTTCAAAGGGGCCAGAGTTGTTAAAGGCTTGTTCAGTGAGCGATTCAAAAGCTTGCCAATTGGCCTTTCTAAAGCTTTAGTGATGGGTTTTTATAACTTGGTTTTTGAGTGTTCCTATTAATTTCGATAAGGATTGGTAGGTTGTCACTGCCCACGCTATGAAGGACTTGCCAACTACAAGAAGAAAAGATACCTGAGCTGGAAAAAGTCACATCAAGTGTTTCGGTTGAACTGTAGCTAAAGGAGGAGTGAGTTATCGTTTCATCGTTAAGGAACAGAAATGTGACTTAGTATCCGTCATATCCAGAAGATCTAATCCACGTCAACTGTTATCAGAAAAACTCCAAGAGGTATGTTTGGCATTGAGATCTCCAACAAAAATAATACCTACGTCAAAATGATCAAGAAAGGTCTCAGGTAAAGTATTGGAGTTAGGAGGGTGGTAGGCATTGAATAGCCTAACAAGGCTGCCTCTCCAGGGAAAGGAATTACCCTGAACTTCTAGATTAGAACCCGAAGAAGATGGAAAATCAATACTGTTATAATTAATGTCTCTAATAAGTAGAGTCAATCCACCACCGCTTCCAGAATTATTATCTGCTCTCAAAATGCGAAAACCCTTAACTTTAAGATTGGTCCTCGCACTTAGTTTGGTTTCTTGAAGAGCAATAATCTGGGCTTTATAAGTATCTGCTAGATCCAGTAATTGATCAGCTTCACACGCGTGGCATAAGTAGATAAACCGTTATGATGTTACATTGAAGAATTCTCAAATATCCATTTCCTGTTGGAGACTGTCGTTGACTTGCCGGACAGAATCATCTGCCTAAATTCTGAACGCGACTCTGACTAATCTGCTCGACGGGAGATGCAGAAGGAACAACTGAAGGAGACAAACTCATGGTAAAGAGTACAGCTTCTATTGATCAAAGATCAGGGGAAACAGTGGTAGAAGTCTGACTTAGCTCCATTCACCTACTAGCCTTAGCTGGACATAGTGGGAGGGCCTTCACGACTAGGGTGACCCTACCAGGCGATAAACTCCCAACGTACTTCACCCATCCCGTCCAGTGCCACCCCCCCCCCCGCCAAGATGAGACGGCATAGTAGGACTTGCAGTGGGGAGGGGGCAGTGGATTTAACTATTGTGCATCCAACGTCTATGAAGTTGACGAAGTGGATTTGATGAAAAGGCTTTCGAAAATGGAAATGAATTTATTCCGAGAATATAGGTATCGAAGAAGATTGTGAAGTTGATAACCTACACTTTTAAAAAATCAAGTGGATTTCACTCAGAAGGAGTGAAATTTCACTCTTTCATTTTCACAAAACTCAACCAATCTTTAAGATAGAAATTCACTCTTATGAAAGATGAGGGTAAAACTCCTTTTAAGGAGAGAAACAACAAATCCCTTAAAGGGGTAAATTAGATAGAAAAAATGAGTGAATTTCAATTTTTTATCGAAGTATTGCTGATTTTTTTATATTGGCAATTTAGTGCAGAAATTAGGTTTCGAATTCTTTGTTTTAAGGATTTATGTTTATTTTTGACAATTACAATATAAAGATCATTTATTACATTATATATAACGATTTAGTTTTACGTGTGAGTGTAGCACTCTCAGGAAAAAATCATCACACTAATCTTTCAGTTTAGTTTACTATGGGCCCATTAAGTACAAAATTAATTTTTACACACTTTATTAATACAACAAATTGTACACAATTTAAAAAGTACATAAATATTTTATATAAGTAAATATAATTTAAGTTCTTTTGAAAAAATAATTTATTTATGGTATAGCTAAGTATTTATTTTTGAATATTGATAATATGCATTTTTGAAGTTACAGAAGGATAAAAGGCAATTATTTAGAGTATTCTGTTGAACAAAGCTGACTTATATTTTTGCAAATAAATCTTGTTTTATGATATATTTTCCATATTTAAATTAAACTGAAAATAACTTCAATGAAACCTAGAATGAAATTAAAAATAAAATTCAAGATTATACAAGAAACATTCCTTGAGATAAAAAAAAATACAGTAAATTTAACATCGTACTTAACATTAAACACATGTGACATTTATATAAAATATTGAACACTTTTTAATCTTGCATATCCAACATCAATAAATCCACTATCCACACATACAAAGATTTCATTTTCAGGTCTTGCTTTTGACCACAGCAAAGCAAGAGTGACTACTTTTGAGTGTTGTTCTTCTTCTACAGATCTCTTCACCTTATTCGATAAAAAAAAAAATCTTAGTAACTAAAATTTCTATAATATTTGTATGCTCATTATAGTGTCTATATAAACTTTAATACCCAAAAATTTCATAAGAATAATACTCTTCAAAAAAGAAATAAATAATAAAGCTTATTTATTAAAAAAAAATAAAGCTGAAAGAAATCAGATATCTACGTAATTATATTCTGTATTGGAATTATATTCAGCCTAAAAAATACTATCATCCTGAATTCTCACGAATTTATTCCATATTACAGGACAAGTTTTTGAACACACGATAATATTCTAGAAGCATAGAATGCAGGATATTTACTGAGAAAACACTCAACCTCTGGATTTCAAATTCCAAATCTATCTGTAATAAAGATAAGAATCATATATATTAAATTAATAATAATAGTATTAATTAATAGTATTAATAATTTTATTCTAATTTAAAGCAAGTGTAATTTGTTAAAAAATGCTATTATCATTAATTAATTAATTAAAGCATAGTAACTTAAGTTAGTAACTTAATGATTATGTAGTAGTTTTTGAAAATTTTCATTAGAATGTGACAAAAATGATAAATTGTTGATATATAATGAAACATATGCAAAATAATTTTTTCTTTGTTATGAAATAGATATAGTCCCTATCATAATTTACAAAATGAATTTTTAAACATTAAATAAAAATACATACATAAATTTATTTTTAATGTTAAAGCATTTTGAATCAACCAACTATAACTAAAAAACAGATGAAATTAAATGAATAATTTTTTTTACGAATTTCAATAAAAAAAATTTTGAAAATATGCTTTTGTATCACATATCCTAATATTCAAATACATTTCATGTAAAATGATTTTGAAAAATGCAAGATAGAAAACTACAAGATAATAAAAGACAAAAGCAATACTGCATATTTCGTAAAATATCGATTTTAATTACTTTCTTTTGGATGCTGCAATCATTAAACAAATATCAAAATAACAATGAGATTTTTCTTCCATTTTTATATAAAAAATTTTTTTCTTTGCAAAATTTCAACTAAATGTTCTTGGCATTAAAATAATTTAAAATATCTCATTCACATGCAATAAAAAAACTTGGAAATGCATGAACAGCATGTTTCATGTTCTACTATTAAAAATGCTATATAAAATTTTGGTATACAAATTATGTAAGGAATTGTAAATTTTGGTGTGCTTAAATCATTGTGTGAGGCATTGTTAGAAAATAATGTTGATATGAAAGTTTAGTACTTTCATGAATATTTTAATATTCACCCTTAAATATGCAAAAAATACAGGTTTTATACTACCAGTGTTTCATTGAAAGCAGTCTCTTTTGGATAATAAGAGACATAAATTCTGTTATAGAATCGAACAATAGATGATCTATTTTTCATCACAAAATGTTATTTTGTTTTAAATATTTTCTTTATAAGTTCAATGAATTCTCGATGAATTTCATAAAGCATTTCAAACTGTAATCATTTTATCTGTAAGGAAAAATACTCACATATACATATATGTGTTTACTCAAAAATATCATGCAGGTAAAAACTAGTTATGGTCAAGTGAATTATAAATACTGGATATTTATTTTTTAAACTATTAAATTCAAATTAAAAATTCAGAAAATTTTACAAAATTAAATAGTATTTTTTTGTATCATTGATAAATTTAAAAAAATGCCAATTAGAAGTCAAAATAAAAGTGAAAGCAATTTACTTGGCATTATTTATTTTTAAATCACCAATTTTCAGTTTATTACAAAGACTAAAAAAATCAAGTACTACCTGACTTTTTTTCAAATAATTTGTTTTTTAAGAAATATAATACATTAAAATTAAAGTGAAATCATTTTTTGAAAAAATAAAATAGTTTTGAATACAAAGAAACAAATCTACCATATAAAGAATGATCGCAAAAAATAATATATCTCTAACAACCTAAAAGAACTGAAAATAGAAAAATAGAAATGAAGAAAAAAATCACTATTTGTTATAGTGAAATAATATTATTTTTGATCAAGTAAAAATTTTCAGTTTATTTTCATAGCTTCATTAAATATATATTTGTGAGAAACATTGGCTCCCAACAATCTTAGCAACAGATCTCGTCATACACCGATATAAAAATATCCCCTATGGATGAAATTTTTCAATATTATATTTTTTACAATTTTAATATTCATATTTTATGCTTTTCACTGCTTTTATGAATGCTTATTATAGAAAATAAAATTTCACATTGTTTAAAAATTATTTAAAGATAGCAAATTTCACTTCACTTCGCTTCAGATATATGCGAAAAAGAATCTGTAAAACGAAATATGATTGGCTGGGTTTATTCCCTCAAACTTCCCAAAATTCCCGAGTAAATTCCCAAGCTTCAAAATTCCCGGGAATTTTACATCTCTAAGTTCAATGTCATGTTCAGTTAGATCGGTACAACCAGGCTCATTTGAAAAAATATTAGAGTATTTTGTAATCAATTCACTAAGTTCACCAATTTGATTTCAGATAATTGTGTATTTGAATGTATTGACTGTCGCATTTCCTTTAAATCAGAATCTGGGGATTCTAATTCCAGCTTAGGAATTTTATCGTCCTCTTTGTTATTGGTTTCCTCCAAAGACATCAAATTAACATTTTCTAATCTCTGAAAATATGGCTTTAGCATATTCACATGGTAAACATGGCTTTTGTCACTGTTCGGAAAATGAACAACGTAATTTGTATCAGAAAGTTGTTTAACGATTTCCCCTGGATCAACACAATTCACGGAAGGTTTATTTGGTTTTGATGGGGCCACAACAAGACCTAGATCACCAATTTTAAATTGTCGGTTTTCAGCGTTTCTATCATACCACAATTTCTGTTTTCCTTTTGCTGTTTGCATATTTTCTACATCAAGGTCCTGACAATGCTTCATACGATTAATAAGTTCAAAAACATATGAAACAGCACATCATTTTCTTCTTCAGTTTGCTCTGTTAAGTTCTCATATAATACCATCATTGGAGTCCTCAACTTCCGGCCATGAACAAGCTAAGATGGGCTGTAACCCGTGTAACAGTGACACACTACCGTGTGTCACTGTTCTCAACGCAAAGATTTCATGTGGTAAAACTTTGTCCTAGTTTTCTCCAGATTCTAGACAAAACACTCGGAGTATTCGCTTCAAAATTCGATGCATCCTGTCCACCAGATTGCTTTGAGGATGTCGGACAGAACTTTTCACAACTCGCACTCCAAACTTGTCCAAAATCTCTGACGGGAGTACACTCACAAAAGACGTCCCTTGGTCAGTTTGTAGTTCTCTAGGAAAACCGAGACGACTGAAAATCTGTAGTAGTGCATCTACAATAGTAGTACAACATAAACTCGGAGTGGGAATAGCATCTGGATATTTTGATGACGATCATATCACAGTTATTATATATTTGTTTCCTAAACTGCTGACAGGCAACGGTCCACAAGCATCAACGTTCATCTTAGTAAATATTTCAGAAATAACAGGAACGATTTTCAGTGGTGCCTTTTTCTTGTCTCGAGGGTTCCCATTTCGTTGACAGTGGTCACAAGATCGGACGAAATTTTCGACGTCATTATAACAATTTAGCCATAGAAAATCTTAAAAAGAGCATCTTTAGTTTTACGTACGCCTAAATGGGCAGCGATATCTTCGTGACAAAATGTTTTTAAGTTGCTCAAGAAATATTTCTGGAACAACCAGCAATTTTCTTTCTGTTCCATTATTATCTTTTTTCTTATAGAAAAGCATATTATTTTCCAAGAAATACTTGTTCGATTTTAAAGTAGGCTTTTGTGCTTCTGCAATAAGTGGTTTTAATTCTTCACTGTTTTGTTGCTCATTTATGAAATCTTTTGTTGAAATTTTTATGAGATCTTTTACTGTTAATTCTTCAACCAAAGGTATTGTTTCTTCGTCGTTATCTTCAAACATACTTTTGTTTAAATATTCTTCCGTTCGATCTCTGGATTGGTGTTTTACCTTTTCTTTCTGCTCAGAAAGTTTCTTTTGGGCTCTTGTTTGTACAACATTCATCATGTACACTTGAATATCTTTTTTGGTTTTGCAATCTTCAAATAGCTGTTTTATTCTTCAGCAAATATCTACCTTGATCTAATAAATCTCTGATAACAGCAGCTTTAGTCATTATGTGTCCCATTTCACATTCAAGTTCAACTTCTACAAGAGGTAAGCAAGTCAACGTCTCTTCCAATGGCATCCTCAACCAAACCTTTTCATTCATATACATGTGTGGTTTCACGTATTTGTTGCAGATCAGATCCAAAGTAGCACCAGTATCTCGCAAAATCTTCATTTCTACTCTGTTTGCTTTACCGACACTGGTATATCGAGCCATCGATTCATCAATAGTTTTATCAGCCATTACATGGGAAATAGATTGTGTAGTTTTCTTTAGTTTATCGCACTGTGGGCGAAGATGATTGCTTGTGCCACATTTATATCAACGAATTTTTCTTTTATCAAAATCCTTTTCTTTCTGTTTATCTTGAGATGTTTCAGATTTTATTTGGAATTTAGGTTTGAAATCTTTCATATTTTCTTAAGGCTTGTGATTCCAATTTTGGTTTCGAAAGTTGTGAAAATTTCTTCTGGCTACTTTTATCTTCTTAAAACTTTCTCTTATGCTTTCATAATCGTCAACTTTTCTACCAATTCATAGGGACTTGTGAATTTTAGCCAATCTTCGAGGAAATGATCTCTTGCTTCTGCTGGCACTCAAAACTTTAACTGCTCCGTAACCATCAGATCTTTGAGTTGCTGAAAGGTCTCAATCTTTAATTCAGAAATCCATTTAGTAAAATAACTAAGGAGTTCTTGGGCATAGTTTCTCCAAGATTTTTCTGAAGAGTTGTGATGACGGTAGAAGCATTGCTTCAATTTTTCACTATTCAACTTGTATCTTTTCAAGATCAGACTTTTGACAAAATCATAATTGCTAGCATCACTAGGCTGTTCTCTAGCTAACATATTAGATAATTCAATTGGTAAAACTGCTAACAAGTATGTAACTCAATCTTTCTTCGGCACCTGAGCCATTTCAGCTCGTCTTTCGAAATTTATTAAACATAGACTCATTTCGTCATGATTTTCACCATACTTTGGGATAAAGTGTGTTATCGGAATTTTAGGACTAAACTCTACTGTGACCTCTGATTTCTGAGATTCTTCGTCAGCTTTTTGACTAGATTCCCTTTGTGACAGTTCTAACCTTTTTTTTTTCTAGTTCATGTTGTCGAGTTCGTTCTTCTCTCTCTTTTTCTTTCAGTTTATTTTTTCTGTGAACAAATGTTTTTTCACAGGGAGACGGAGAAAGTTCTATGACGCCAATTTCAATTCCAGACAATCTCATTCTAGCCGATCCTTCTATTGCTTTTGAATATATTCTGAATGTGTATGTTATATATATTTTCGTATAATTGCAATTCACCACATTAAATATTCACGACATTAGACTTATGCAGAATTATGTATAAATTTTTAAGCGGGCGTAAGCGAGCATTAGACGATAGATAAGCATCAACAATTACACAGACGAGCGTGGTTTCGAAAATAAAATCAAGAAAATATTCTCAAGAATACTGGGTTCACTAGTACTGAAGTAAATGAAGAAGGCCCCTGTGCATCATCAAAAATGTTGGCGGCAGAAGCATGAACCTAATAAACTTAAACGACATTTGGAAACGCTTCATAGTAAATACGTAAACAAACCCAGAAAATTCTTCGAATTAAAATTAAAATCATATGAAAAGCAAAAACCATTGTTAAAAAAAATTGTCTGTGAATGAAAAAGCTTCAATTGCCTCTTACAAAGTTTCATATAAAATAGCCAGATGTAAAAAGTGTCACAAAATTAGAGAAGAGCTTATTTTGCCAGGTGCAATTGAGATTGTAGAAATTATGTTTGGAGATAATTTTGCAAAACAATTGCAGTCTATACCTCTTTCAAATGATACTGTTGCCCGTCGAATTGCTGATATAGCTGAAGATGTAGAGTGTCAACTTTTGTCGAAGTTGCGTGACAAATTGTTTTCTACTCAATGAGGCAACAGATAGTAATAAAGATGATCATTTCCTTGCCTATGTTAGATTTTTTGATTATTTGTTGGCAGTAGAAGAATTACTTTTCTGCAAACCAATAGAATTCAAAGCAATAGCACTCGCATTAGTTGCTATCTTAAATGACTTTATGAACGAGGTAAACATAGAAGGGAAAAATTGCGTCAGAATATGCACCGATGGTGCTCGTTCTATGTCCGGAAGATTCCAAAGTATTCAAGCGCTTGTGAAACAAAAATCGCCACAATGTGTCTGGACACATTGCATGATCCACAGAGAAGCTTTGGCTTCCAAATTGTCCTGGTTTGAATATTGTGTTAACCAGGGTTGTAACCATAGTAAATTACATAAAAATGAAACCCCTGGAATCAAGAATATTTTCCTCACTTTGTAAAGACATGGGTGCAGTACATTCAACTTTACTATTTTATTACGAGGCAAGATGGTTATTACGAGGGAAATTTTTGCAACGTGTTTATGAATTAATAGAAGAAATCGCCGTTTTCCAAAAAGAGAAAAACAGATGGTAGTTGAGAATTTTCGCGATAGATTATTTGTGATGAAATTGCGATACATGTTTGCGTATGGTCTACATATTCGAGAAATTAAATAACTTGAATTTTCAACTGCAAGGAGCAAATACACATATATTGGATACGAGTGATAAAGTTAATGCTTTTTGTTGAAAATTGGAATTGTGGAGCAGAAATTTAAAGCAAGAAAACAATGTTTACAAATTTGAATGATTGTATTAAAACTTACAAGGCTGAAGAACAACAAGTAAAAATTGTTTTTGTAACCACTGAAAATCATTTAACAATGTTAGCAAAGAATTTTAAAAAATACTTTCTCGCTGATGACAAACTGATATCAAGTTACAAATGGGTGAGAGATCCATTTCAAAATGCTCCCGTACTCTCAATTGAAGAAGAAGAAATCTTCATAGACTTCACGACAAGTGGCGAAACCAAAAGACAATTGAGTAATAAATCCCTTTTTGAATTTTGGGCAGGAGTGGATGATGAGTTTTGTGCACTAAAAACAAAGGCATTTTGCATTCTACTACCATTTTCAACATCTTACCTTTGTGAAACTGGATTTTCTGTTGTGGCTTCTTTGAAGACCAAATATAGATCTCAGCCAAATATAGAAAAAGAACTGAGAGTGCCTATTTCTAAAATTAAACCCTCCTTCGAAAAACTTTGCTCTGAAAGACAGGCCAAAGAAAGTCACTAATACTTATTAAATTTATTTTTAATTTAGTATGTTGTTTTAATTTAATAAGTTAATTATTAAATATGTTGAAATGTATTTTGTTTTGTATGTGTGTGTGTTCTTTCCTTTCATTCACTTAATCAATTTTTTTAAATAACATTTTCTCTTGGATATGCTCGCACCCCCTAGGGGGCGTGCCCCACAGATTAAGAATCACTGTGTAAGAATTCACAAAACACTGGCTTTTTCGTAATCCGAAAAGGTGCCACCAATCTTCTCGTCTGTTCTACGCTGAATTAATTTTACATGGTGAATTTATCACACAACATACACTACTGGCCATTAAAATTGCTACACCAAGAAGGCGACATGCTACAGACTTGAAATTTATACGAAAGGAAGAAGGTGCTGTGATATGCAAATGATTAGCACCTGCTTCCTTTCGTATTTCAGCGCATTCAGACAAAGCAGGCGCTAGTAGCGACACCTACATTGTGTTGAAATGAGGAAATTGTTCAGCCGGTTCTTCATACACAAATTGCATTTGAACGTTGTTGCCTGGTGAAAAATTGTTGTGATGCCTCGTGTAAGCAGGAGAAATGCGTACCAGCACGTTTCTGACTTTGATAAAGGTCAAATTGTAGCGTACCGGGATTGCGGTTTATCTTATCGCAGTATTGCTGCTCGCGTCGGTCGAGATCCAATGACTGTTAGCAGAATATGGAATCGATGGGTTCAGGACGGTAATACGGAACGCCATGCAGGATCTCAACGACCACCTATCACTACAGCCGAGAAGACAGGCATGTTATCCGCATGGCCGTAATGGATCGTACAACCACGTCACGAGCCGTGAGTCAAGAAACGGGGTCGTTTGGAAGACAACAAGTGTCTGCACGAACAGTTCGACGACGTTTGCAGCAGCATGGACTCTCAGCTCGGAGACCATGGCTGCGGCTTCCTTGACGCTGCATCATAGACAAGAGCGCCTTCAATGGTGTGTTCAACGACGAACCTGGACGCACGAATGGCGAGACGTCATCTTTTCAGATGAATCCAGGTTCTGTGTACAACATCATGATGGTCGCATCCGTGTTTATCGGCATCGTAGTGAACGCACACTGGCAGCGTGCTTTCGTCATCGTCATACTGGCCCATCACCTGGCGTGATGGTATGGGGTGCCATTGGATACACATCTCGGTCACCTGTTGTTTACATTGACGGTACTTTGAACAGTGCACGTTACATTTCTGGTGTGTTACGACCCGTGGCTCTACCCTTTATTCGAGCCCTGCGAAACCCTACGTTTCAGAAGGATAATGCCCGACCGCATGTTGCTGGTATTGTACGGACCTTCCTTGATACGGAACATGTTCGGCTGTTGCCCTGGCCAGCACGTTCTCCAGATCCTTCACCAATAGAAAACGTCTGGTCAATGGTTGCTGATGGACTGGCTCGTCACCAAACGCCAGTCACTACGGTTGATGAACTGTGGCATCGTGTTGAAGCTGCATGGGCATCTGTACCTGTACATGCAATCTAATCTCTGTTTGACTCAATGCCCAGGCGTATAACTGCTGTTATTACTGCCAGAGGTGGTTGTTCTGGGTACTGATTTCTCAGCATCTATATATCCAGCCAAATATTTTGAAAATTTAATCACTTGTTATTGCTAGTATAATATATTTGTCCAATAAATATCATTTTGTTATCTGCATTTCTTCCTGGTGTAGCAATTTTAATGGCCAGTAGTGTATTAGCAATCAATTTTTTTTATTATCAACAATGATTGCACATAACATAACATTAATTTACAGGAATATTTTGTAATAGGAACACCACCATTACATTCTCAACATGGCCGTTCTGAATCACTTTCGAATTTCGCCGAACAGCCCACTATTCTATTTCTTTAAAAAAAAAATCTCATGTTGCTGTCTCCGCAGACCATCTCCAGTCATCGAAATCATTACAGCTGCCTATACAGCACGCTTTTTCCAGCCCATTCTGTTTAGAATGATACTTGGCCAGTTTCTAACTTTCAGTATCTTGAGGTCATTTTCAGTGTCAACGAGCCAGCTTGTTGGTGGTCTTCCTTGGACACGGGATCCTTTAGGGTTCGTAAACGTTGATATTCTAGTGGGGTTGTTTTCCCAGCTTCTCCAGACATGGCCAAGTAATCTTAGTGTGTTGCTGCTGATAACTTGTGTAATCTGGGACTGGTTATACAGCCTAAACAATGCAAAACTATACCTGGTTCGCCAGCAACCTGTTCCCGTACAGGCCCATAGATATCGTATTTATGCGAATCTAATGAACAGCGTTTTTTGGCCAAATGTAATACTCAAAATTGGGGTGCGCATTAGATTCGATGGCGCATTACATTTGAGTACAAGACCAGCAGTTCGTCGATGACTTCAACCAAATTTAAATCGTAACAATAGATTACTGTATTTCACGATTAAATTTATCATTGACACATTATTGCACAGAGGATACAAACTGCAAAGTACGTAGTCACGAAATGCAGGGCAAACAGAGAAGAATGTCATATGACTCTACTTTAATGACTTACTTGTCATATGACTTACTTAAATGACTTACTTGTCATATGACTTACTTAAATGACTGACTTGCCATATGACGTCATATAACGCCGTGACGATGGGCTCTCCAATCCACCATGAATGCTTTGTCCGGACGCGTAAAAGAAGATACATAGCCTATGCAGTGATCTTGTTATCATTCCTGGAGGGATTGATACAAGACATACCTGGAGGGACAATACACATCTGTATTACAACCCGTGGGCGTTAGTATAAATAAACCTTCTAAGGAGTACGTTCAGGCGGAGTACGAAAAATGGTTTTGTGAGACTAACCGTGAATTGATCTCCACAGGAAAAACTAAGCGTGCTGCACCGCACATTGTTGCACACTGGGATTCTGCTGCCTGGAAAAGCATCGAAGCACCAATGATTGTGAAATCTTTCAAGAAATGCTGCATTTCAAATTCATTGAATGCAGTGAAGATGACGTGCTCTGGAGCTCCGAGGATGACGATGATGATGAGTTTGCTTCTGACGAAGAGAGCTGCGAAGATTCCAGTGATAAAAACATTAGTGAATAAAGGCGTTTCATATTAATCACTGATAGCAGAAACTGTTAGCTAGATAGAAATGTTATGATTTATTTCATGTTCATATTTTACGATAGGTATCGTATATACGGTAGTGGTAATTAGTAATAATAATTGTTTCATATAACAATAGCCCACTAATAGGTTAATTGTATTTTCTGCTACTTTATGTATAAACCCATTGGTGTATAAAATATGGTATCTAAATTTAAATAAAATTATCATACCATTGATTGATAGTTTATATACAAATCCATTGTTGCATAAAATAATATTCAATAAATTCCTCATACCATTGATGTGCATTACATTCGCCGACAAACAATTTTTTTTATTATTTAAAGTTTTAAAATGGGGATACGCATTAGATTCGCATAAATACGGTAGTTCTTAATACCTTCCTTTCAAAGGTTTCCAGGGTTCGCTGTATTTCGACATCTAATGTCCAGGTTTCGCTTCCATATAGCAGAACGGGTAGTATGAGTGTATTGTAAATTCTCAATTTTGTTGTTCTGCTGACAAATTTAGATTTTAGTTGCTTTTTCAGCCCAAAAAGTCATTTATTAGTTGATTTGATTCTGTTTCTAAAGGAAATATTCACTTTAAAGTCAAAACTATTTTTTAATATTTTAAAACTTAATTTTTTTCCTGTAATTAAGGACATCTTATGTAGTCCATTATATTTGAATTTTATAGCTAAAATTTTGAAGTAAATATTTATAATGCACATGAAATGCAATACAAATTATTTATAATAACACATAATTTACTTTATGTAATTATAAATAAATTTTTTTTTCATAATTATATTTTTTATGCACACACTCATGCATAAGATTTATGGAAATACCCATTTCATAATAAAAACTTTTTAAATGGATTAATGTGCACGCCTTTATGAAATATAAAAGATATAACAGCATTTCTTTTTGGCATCATATATGCTCAACTGTATAATGTACCTTTAAAATCCATTTAAGAAGCAAATAAAAAAGTAAATCTTAAATTATTAAACATTACTTAAACAAAAATTGAGTAGCCACTATAATATTTTAAAAATGATATGAAGAGTCAATCCAATAGTTAAATCTAGTATCTAGAGTCAGAAATTAGAATTAATGAGCAAGAGAAATCACGGTATTTTAATAAAGCAAATTTCGTGCTTCACCCAACATCAGTAAGAGTGAATGAAAGTGCGAAAGCTTCGGAAATATTTGTTCTAAATTTTATTGGCGTATCTGATATAAAAGAATCAATTTTAACCAAAAACTGGAACAATTTAAGAAATGAATCTACTAAATTTGTCAAAAGTCCTTAAAAAATAACTAATTATGTTAATGAATTATTTTCAAAGCATACAGTTATTGAAAATTATCGATGGAAAAAAATGAATATTTTCAAACTTTGGAATAAACATGAAATAATATTTATTTATAAAATATATTGTGCCCAATCTGATCGATGGTGGAGTGGTTAGCATCTTTAACTTCGAAGCAGTAGGTCACAGGTTTTGGCATGGATATTCCTTTCTCTTTCTCTTTGTGTGTGCATGCGTATTTCTCTGCCCTTTCACTTTCGGTGGATTAATTTGGTGGGTGGATGCAGACTGTTTAATTTTCCGTGATTGTTGTCACCATGCTCGTTAATTGAGTTAATTTTAAATATGTTCAAGATTGATTAGCCATTTAATAGCTATATATTTCGATTATATATTAGTAGAGATACTAGACAATGTGTTTATTTTAATGAAAAATCAATTAGGCGAGTGGATGGAGACTGATACATAGTAACTACACATTATATTAAAATATATGCGCGCACACAAAATATCAAAAATTTGGGCCCAAACACACAATTTAATTACATTAATTCTGTCATTAACAGTCAGGAAACAATAATAATAATAATAATAATAACAATAATAATAAAAATAAATTTTTTAAAATTATAGTATTTTGTTTAGCAATTTTTTATTGCCCTTTTACTAATTTAATTAAATAAAATAATACATTAATTAAATAAATATTCATTGCATTACCGTTGGTACGAAAATTCTAAAATTTATGTTACTTTTTAAGTCGAAGGGGAATATTTTATTGTGGGAGGCAAGCATGGGAGTTACATTAATCAGATTTAAAAATATTTTTAAAATATTAGCCAGGAGATTTTTCTTTAGTTTAATAATTTTGTCGTTTCCATGCTCTTTAAGTAAGTCATACTTAATTTAAATCAAAATAATTTTAACGCTTAATATCCTATTATTTCTTAAAAATGCTCATTTATATGCTAGATACTGTGTTAATTTTCAAGAAATATTAATTTAGTGGGTGAATGCTGACTGATTAATTAACCGAGATTGTTGTCGCCATGATCGTTTTATAAGTTAAATTTAAAAATGTACAAAGATGATTAACCTTTTAATAACTATATATTTCGATTATATATTAGTAGATATACTAGACAATGTGTTTATTTTAATGAGAAATCAATTAGGTGAGTGGATGGAGACTGATATATAGTAAACTACACATTATATTAAAATATATGCGCGCACACAAAATATCAAAAATTTGGGCCCAAACACACAATTTAATTACATTAATTCTGTCATTATCAGGCAGGAAACAATAGAATATATGTTAAAATTATAGAATTTAGTTTAGCAATTTTTTATTACCCTTTAGCAATTTTAATTGGATACAATAATACATTAATTAAATAGATATTCATTACATTACAGTCGGTACGAGAAATTTAAAATTTTTGTTACATTTTAAGCCTAAGAGGAATATTTTATTGTGGGAGGCAGGCTTGTGATTTATTTAATCAAACTTAAAAAAAAAAAAAAAAAAAAAAAAACATTTTAAAATATTTGCCAGAGGATTTTTCTTTAAATTTATGACTTTACCGTTTCCATGCTCTTTAAATAAGTCCGTCTTAAAATATTTCAAAGTAGTTTTAACGTTTAATACCTTATTATTTCTAGTATATGCTCATTTGTTTATTAGAAACTGTGTTTATTTTCTAGAAATAATAATTTAGTTAAGGGATGCAGGCTGATTAATTATCCGTGATTGTTGTCTCCATTCACGTTAAATGAGTTAAATTTATAAGTGTTCCACGTTGATTTACCATTTAATAACTATGTATTTCGATTACATATTAGTAGATATACTAGACAATGTGTTTATTTTAATGAGATATCAATTAGGCGAGTGGATGGAGACTGATAATTAATTACTTAACTATTTTATTAAAATAGCGCTTGCATGGAGTAATAGAAATTTCGGCCCAAAACACACAATTAAATTACATTAGTTCTGTCATTAACAGGCAGGAAACAATAAAAACTAATTTTTAAAATTACAGTAATTAGTTTAACAGTTTTTATTATCCTATTACAATTTTTATTATATAAAATAAAACATTAATTAAATAGATATTCATTATATTACTGTCAGTAAGAAAAATTTAAAAAATTTTGTTACTTTTTAAGCAGAAGAGGAATATTTTATTGTGGGAGGCAAGCTTGTAAATTATTTAATCAAACTTAAGAATATTTTAGAATATTAGCCAGAAAATTTTTCATTAGTTTTATAATTTTGCCATTTCCATGCTCTTTAAATAAGTCAATCTTATAATAATTCAAACTAGTTTTATTTCGCTTAATAACCTATTATTTCCTAAATATGTTCATTTGCGTGCTAGAAACTGTGTTTATTTTCAGGAAATATTAATTTAGTGAATGGATGCAGACTGATTGATTATCCGAAATTGTTGTCACCATGTTCATTACACGAGTTAATTTTAAAAATGTACAAAATTGATTAACCATTTAATATCTATATATTTCGATTATATATTAGTAGATATACTAGGCAAAGTGTTTATTTTAAAGAAATATCAATTAGGCGAGTGGATGGAGACTGATAATTAATTGCTTAACGATTTTATTAAAATAGCGCGTGCACGGATTAATAGAAATTTGGGCCCAAATACATACAATAAATACATAAAATAAATCAATATCACACAGTAAACACATTATAATAATATTATAATTATAAAGCAATTGTTAAAGCATTTTAATATGGTAATACAATATAAAAGAAATGAATATTTTATCAAAATATGTCTCCAATCCACTCGAAAGAAATAAATAATAATTAAATCAAACATTTACATTATGCTGAGAGTACATTTTAGAGAACAAAGTGTCTGGGCACTTACCTTTTAATTTAGCACTCCATGGCTAAGGCTTGATTTCTTGAGTAATAATCCAATGCACAATTTATTTAATCGGTAATTTGTGATTATAAAACACTTATTCACTTATAATCCGTTACTAATTATCACTTATTTCGGGGCGTGGATGACATATCCACTGATTGTCCCTCTGCATAAGATGCCATTCCTTGTAACCCTTTGTAACGCTGCATGGGTTAAATTCTAAGATCAGCCGGGAATCAGGAAAAAAAGGCTTAGGCTCCAGCGTACTTACCTGTACTTAGACAGAAGTTGAGCTGCAGCAGTTATGTGGAAGCAGTTGGTAGGGAAGTTTCGTACTTAAGAAGCAGAGATCAAAAGAAGTTTCCCCAATTCTTGTCCTTCACTCTTAGACCCCCACTTCATTTGGAAGACATTACGACGACCAATTTAACATATCTCAGAAACTTTTAATGAACAAGACAGATCTTCAGCCGTGTCGTGATTCTAACTCAATACCTTTTGATATATAAGGAGAATGAGCCTTAATCAACCAGGCTATCGTGGAGTGTCATCATTAATAATAGGTAATAATTTAATTAGTTATGCGCATATATGCGCATAACTAATTAAATTATTACTTACTTAATTACTTAATGCATTACTTAATTACTTAATAACTATTACTTAATGCAATTGGTGTTAGTGCATGCATATCACAATCATGCAAGAATGCAAACTGAATCTGTTCATTCCTAAAATGAATATCTTTACCACTTTTACACTTTTACTAATGGTCAGTCGAATATTCCATTCATATTTTGTCAAATGGAAAAAGAGATACTCTTTAAATTTTTTCTTGGTTTTTTAAAATTATATAATGAAACAAAATTGAAAGAAATTCTTTAAAAGAACAATGAATTCTAAATAAAATTAAAATAAAATATTTGTAACACTATAATGATAATGAGCAAATAAAAATTATTAAAATGAACTTAAATATTGATAAAAAGGGAAATAATAGTTACAAAAGGAGGAATTATAAATCATTAAAGCTAAGTGAATAATTGATAAAAGGGAGTTATTGTTAGAAGTAAACTTTGATGAAAATGAATAGAGGTTAAATAATTAATTTTTACAAGAAGGTAATTCTCAATGTGAATATAAGATGCAGGTGCGAAACGAATAATTTTGAAATTGCCTTCAAGTTATGCTAATTTTCAGAAGCATTTTATTTTCATCATTTAATATGTGACCTTAGCAGATTAATAGTTATAAGTAATATTAACAATCATTAATTAAATAAAATTTTACAGAATTTTGTGAAAATGTAATGATTATAAGTAAAGGTTTAGAATTTAGTGATGATGGAGAAAAATAAAAGTAGATATTATTTTCAAATATGTTATTCATAGAACCATACATCAAAGTATTTTAAACAAAACCACAAATTTATTTCATTAATGAATGAAAACAAAACTGTGATTGTGTAAGAATATAAATACGGTTGTTCTAGTTGCTTTCATAATTGCATAAAATTTCGGAGGTATTCTCTGGAAAGCTAAAAACTGCTCACTTCCGCGTGGAAGATAATATAGATAGGCAAAACTAGACAAACAAACTTTTAAATTTATTCCATTCAATTACATTCAGTGGGAAAATTTATCACAAGCCTAAAGTACAGAAATGCTCCGAGAAAAACACCGTTTAATTCAGTCCTAAGAGTTGTTAACTAAGGAAATGAGGGGGGGGGGATGAATTTTTTTCTCGAAATAATTATGATATAGATTCTTATTTACTTTTTCAAATTTTAGAAAATTTTCATTGGATTCCTTCACATGCAGGGGTTGAGGGAAATGAGAAAGCCGACTCCAGAGCCAGATTCGTTGTTGAGGAGGATGTCAGTCCTTGTGAGAAGCTCATCTTTTGAGAGATTTTTGCCATGGCTAAAACAAAATTGAATAAGCTTTCAAAAACATCTCCCAATCATTCTTGGTATTTCGCAAAATATCCGGGGGATGTTTCCAACTTAGACCGAGATCTCACCAAACTGCTTTTCCGCGCTTCTTGAGTGGTCACACAAGAGCCCTCATTTTTAAGCAGGGTAAAAAAATATACTAGGAGTGCCTTTGGTTCACAACTGACATGGCTTCCCCTGTTCATAATTTGACCTTTTAAATTTTAGCAAGGGCGATGTCCTGCGGGATCCTCATCTATTTTTAGACATTTTTGGATATTTTCGGATTCACGGAGATTGTCTAGCTCTGCTATAACAACATTTACTTGAAGTAACTGAAACTTATGGTTCTTTTACTTCTTTATTTTTTAATTTATAATTGTAAAATCACCAATTGAGTAATTGCATTATTTATAGTCGCTTTTGGCAAAGGATCACTATTTTTGGTTGAGTCCTAAGGCATTAGATGCATTCCAAATCAATGCAAGCATCTATGCGCTAGACAAGGATCGAATTCAAGAAGTGTGGAACTGAAGGCTAGAACACTAACTATTAAGATATCGGATTTATAGCTAATAAATGGGAGAAATCACAAATTTTACGATCTATAATAAAAAATTATTACAAGCCAAAGTTTTTCTACTGAAAATTACTGTGAAAATTACAGTAGAAAATCAGAAATTTACCTTTGATTTTACAAAAAACTGATATATTCATAAAAATTAAAAAAATATATATATATACATGACTAGAAATGGCGGCAAAATTTGAAGTTCAACTTCTGAAATGAACTGAATTTCAAAAACCGAAGGAGAAAAATCTACATGATAAATTCCGGCAATTTCCATAATAAAATCATATTATTGTGGTTTTCAATCTTACTTTTCCATGCCTTAAAAAATTATCTTAGATTATTTTTTAGAATACTATTTCAAGAATTCAATAAAGGTCAAATAATGAAATATACATCTCGGATGAAAAACTAAAACACCTGACTTAATATTTTGCTAAATATACCAAAATCTCGATTCTCTTGATATTAAGAGATTAGTAGGCAATCCATTTACTATCAAGTTCGAATACGTTCTTCATCGAAAACAAGAGCATTAATCATTTCTGTTGAAGAATTCTGTTCCAAAAGGCTACTACGAGCTACTTGGCATTCAGGAAGCTACTTTACACTTCCTCATATTTTCTCAATCATATGCGCAAGGCTTCTCTGTATTGCTAACCTTCAAAAACGAAGAAATCAGGTAACGATTTAAGACTGGTTCAAACGAAATTTTTTGTAAAACTGTTCCACAACTAGTCAAAGAATAAATTACCAATCATTGGAGAAGAAAAAATCGAATATTGGCATCTTTAATGTATTCTTCGATTAAAAAATGTTTACTTTGTAAACTTTTATTAAAAAAATTTTTTTTGAGTTCATAATATTATCATTACATTATCTGTAAAATGCAATGATATGCTTTTTTTTTCGTATACATTATTTATTATTTTTTCTAGGGAAAATAATATTTCGCATACCTTTGCTCCTTCAAATTATTCTTGGAAGGTTAATTCCCTTGTTTCAGGGCAGTGAATCGTAGATACACTTTTAAATTAAAAAAAAAAAAAAAAAAAAAAAAAAAAACATAATTTTACAGAATGTATTTTAAAATTGTAGCTCTCGGCCAAGCTACCCTCTTCGCAGTAAGGCTATGCAGCTTAATTTAATTATTTTCAAGAAAAATCAAAATCGAATGTATTAACTATATATCAGCAGATTTTTCAAATTAAAATGCATGAAAATGTTTAAAATGTAATTCTATTTTATTTTACATATAAATTTAATTTTTAGTTTATTTTATATTTTTCCTCATATTTTCTTGCATTAAGTAAGTTCTTGAGAGATTTGTCCTTGCTAGATTGTAAGTAGTTACCTTAGCTGACAATTTAAAAAATATTTTTACCAAGTACTAATCAAATCAACCAAAAACATGATTTCTGTATTCAAATTAAAACACAATATAATAAATTGAATACCTAAACATATAGTGTTAAAAAATTCAAACTTAAAAAAATTAAGTAACTGCAGATTCTCCTCTTGACTTTGGTTACCATGGTAAATTTTTGTTATGTAAGAGGTATATTGTACAAAATCAGAAAATTTATTCACATAGAATAAATATTAAATGAATGTAAAAATTTGAATTAAATATGCGTGTAATTTAATTAAAATGCTTTTAAGCTGTTCCCCCTCCATGTTATTCATGCGTAAAGTTAAATAATTAACTTTAGATTAGATGTTGCTTCTAAGCTTAATAATAATATGAAAAATATATAACTTTCAATAAATAAAAAAGATATTAATATTTCTGTGGCCAAGAAAATTTAAAACAAATTTGATTATTTATATGAAGTTGAATCAATCGAAGTTGTTGTTCAAAATTCAATTCGTTCTGATTATTTTCACTATTCTATAATACATTATAGCATTAAATAAGGAAAAATTCAAATTGGTTTGTATATTGTGAATTTAAAACATATACTATAGCTATATGATAGGGTATTATTCGCTACATGAGGTACATCCAAAGACACACTTGAAGATTATGTTTTGAAATTTTGAATCATATATGTTCAAATGATAAAATTGATATGTAAAGTGAGATATTTCTCGTTAAGTATCCACACATCATCAAAGGGATAGTAAATAACGATTCATAATTGATTATATACTCTAATAATGTGATAATCCTTGACCAGTTCGAAATCATATATGATAAAATTTCTCACAAGAGAAACCTCCTTTACTGAATCTGAGTACTGCTAAAAATTTTTTTGAGTACTACAAAAAAAATTGAAAGCTTTTGTAATTTTTTTTGTAAATGCCCGTTTGAATTTCTATTAAATTTAGAGGGGGACAAAAAATTTTAATAATTAAGTCGAAATTTTCAAAGTGTATTGAGGAACAGAGCCTTAAATGACTGGGAAATATGAATGTTAATAAATGTTTTTAAGAATTGCATTATTTATAAACTGTTTATATATATATATATATATATATATATATATATATATATATATATAACACCTATATTTAAAAAATAATAATTGTGAAATAAAAAATAAAAACTTAAAGAGTATTTTCTTCCCATAAAAAAAGATTGTTAACTCATATTGATAAGGTTTTTTTTCCCTATGTTAATACTAGAGTATCTTTTGAATTGTGTTGTTGTTGTTCTCGTGTTCCACTATTCTGGCAAATAGGGTTCCGCTGCTCCACTTTTCCAATTGAACCGTATTTGGTGTGGAGTCCGACTTCTTCAGTACACACACATGCCATAGGGACCCGTTTATAGGGTAAGCAATCATTCACACCTCATTCACACACAAGGAGAGGACAAAGACAGGATAAGGAGAGAGAAAATACATCCATGCCTGAACCGGGATTATAACCCAGGACCTCCCTATCCGTAGTCAGGCACGCTGATCACTAATCAAGTTGGCTGGCATCTTTTCAATTTACTGAACATAATGAAATATTATTTAAGACTCAAAATAAGGTAAAATGTTTTGCAAAATCCAGATATTATTTCAATAAGCAGGATACATTCTAAAATTTAAAGCACAGAAGATTTGATTAAAGTGTCATGTTAGTTCATAATTAACTGGTAATTGTATGAAACACAATCGCGCGCTTTGGTGGTTACCAGGTGCACGATCTTATACAAAGTGTGTAATCCAAGTTTTTTTCAAATGTAGATTTTATTATATAAAAATCACACACACAAAAATTAAGAATAAAAATTCATTAAATTTAATAAAAGTGCTAGTACGACCTGATATTTGCGTTGTCATTTCTTTCACCTATTGTAAAATAATTTAATAAACGAATCACATTTAAAAAAAAAATCAACATGGCTTTTGGAAATATTGCTTTTAAGTCTTATGCCTTTTTAGGCAGTTCATCAGTTGCTTCATCGCCCTCGATTCCTACATGTGCAGGCATCCACTACATGATGCATGTTTTCCTCATTCAACTAATTTTTTCGAGTAGTCGGTGAATTTCCAGCTTGAACCTCGAGTGTCCATGTAAAATTATTTCTAGAGCAGCCTTGGAGTCGCAGTATATTACCATTCTTTTGCCTTTATTTATGTTGATGTATTCACTCGATTATATAACTATTATCAATTAATGCATCTATTTAACTGTATAATATACATTAATTTCTTTTCATTGTTTATATATATATATATATATATATATATATATATATATATATATATATATATATATATATATATATATATATATATAATATGTGTGAGCTTTTTAAAATACACTACTGGCCATTAAAATTGCTACAACAAGAAGGCGACATGCTACAGACGTGAAATTTATACGAAAGGAAGAAGGTGCTGTGATATGAAAATGATTAGCTTTTCAGCGCATTCAGACAACGTCATACTGGCCCATCACCTGTCGTGATGGTATGGGGTGCCATTGGATACACGTCTCGGTCACCTCTTGTTCGCATTGACTGTGTTTTGAACAGTGCACGTTACATTTCTGGTGTGTTACGACCCGTGGCTCTACCCTTTATTCCAGCCCTGCGAAACGCTACGTTTCAGCAGGATAATCCCCGACCGCATGTTGCCGGTATTGTACGGACCTTCCTTGATACGGAACATGTTTGGCTGTTGTACTGGCCAGCACGTTCTCCAGATCTTTCACCAATAGAAAACGTCTGGTCAATGGTTGCCGAGCGACTGGCTCGTCATTAAACGCCAGTCACTACAGTTGATGAACTGTGGCATCGTGTTGATGCTGCATGAGCATCTGTACCTGTACATGCAATCCAATCTCTGTTTGACTCAATGCCCAGGCGTATAACTACTGTTATTACTGCCAGAGGTGGTTGTTCTGGGTACTGATTTCTCAGGATCTATCCAGCCAAATTTTTTGAAAATTTAATCACTTGTTATTTCTAATATAATATATTTGTCCAATAAATATCATTTTGTTATCTGCATTTCTTCCTGTTGTAGCAATTTTAATGGCCAGTAGTGTAATTATATAAATATATGAAATAAATAATATATTTTAAACTAATTCTAGATTGTCATATGTCTGATATTTTTTCACCGACACATTTTCTAATTTACTTTTCTAATGTTCTGATTTTTATAAACTATTCTCAAATTTCAATTTTGTTTTCTTAAATTTAAGGCCTTACCAGAGCTTTTTAAATTATCGATATTTTCTATCGTTTTAATGTTGATACTGCATTTTTATATTATTATTGGCATTCGGTTATTATTCCTATTTCAAGTATTCATATTTCGACTCATTACTGTTTTTGGAAAGGGGATGGAGAAAAGCTATCGTACCCGAGTGCCAATTATGCTCACTGCCCACTCTGTTGGGAAATTAATTTATATATGGATAGGAAATTCTAGGAATTCTTAAGATTTAATGAACACAATGATCTGTGCGTATCATTAAAGATTGCCTTTAAATTTTATCCATTAAGAAAATAAGCATTCTAAAATAGTTCTTCATAAGAAAGTCAAGCTTTACATCAACTTCTAACATTCAATGATTTAATGAATTATTATCGAATGTTTACAAATACATAACAACAGTTTTGAGTTGATTTTACTATCGCTTTTAAATTAAATTTTTTAAAACATTTCTTATCGGACATTTTAGAGTTTTCTTTAGGCCAAAGCAAAAGTTTCCATAATCAGAGCTATAATTTGGTGAAAGAAATATGATTTCTAACATATACCTTTATGCTTTTTAGTTTATTTTTTTTCTATAAAACAAAGAATGTTTTAGTTATATATCTAACGGAGAACAATGACTTGCACTCACGTTATGGTAAACAATGTAAAATGCTTAAGATAAAAATATCCCTAAGCACCCAAAAGAAAATCAGAATGCAAAAGTGATTCAGCATTATTAAAATTAAGAATAAATTATACTTTTAAAATAGAATAATTTAAGCACTTGAAGCAAATTGTATCAACTTAAATTAAAGAAGGAAATAAAAATTGACATAGTTGAAGATACATCTCTTGAATAGCATCAATCATTCCTTTCATAAATGTCGCTCTTAAAGTGCTGATTTAATTGAATAAAGTGTTTTTTTAATTTTTTTTAGGTGTATTATAAGTAGACTTAAAAGTAGAACAGTGTATAATGAAAGTGTCTAATCATGAGACATAATAATCACCATGAACTAGTTTAACGTGGGTTTACTTTGGCGATTATTTACCTAATATGAACTTGGAACAGTTTGTGAACTGAGATGCTCAGAAATCTAAACTTAGCACTACGAAGAAGATATTCCAGTGCCACCTGAATCCAGAAAATTCCAATCCATAATTTTTTGATGTTTAGGATTTATGCTTGAGGAAATAATAAAACTAAATTAGTAGCGATATAAATATAGATTAAATATAAAGCAAAATGTAATTAAAATCAGTGCTTTTACATGAACGGCAAAAAATTATAAATCATTAAAAATTGATTGTTTTTGTTACAAAGAGGTATTTAAATTTCTGTGTTTATGCTGACTAATACATCAATTTTCGGATAGTGCAGTCATTTTAGGAAAAAAGGACGAAATTTTCTATTTATTAATGTTTCTGGGATCGGTTATTATATCAAATATAAAAATATAATATATTCGGTTTTAAAATAACAAATTTCAAAACAACGAGTATTGATACCGAGGAAGTAGAATATATATTACGAAATCTTTTAAAAAATTTATCTATTTAGCAAAAAAAAAAAATAAAATAAATCAGAATTTTTATTAAGAAATTTATTCATTTGTGTGTTCAAACTGAGCAAAATATTTTTTTATTTAGAAAAAAATTGATTATTACAAAATTAACTTGATTTATGTGTTGTTATTAAAGAAATAATCATCTATTTCAAAACGAAACGGAAAAAAAAAAAAAAAAAACTAGATAATCTGAAGATATGTAGTAAAACATAATTTTAGCAAAAAATATAGGTATAAAAGTTGCCTGATCTGCAAACGAGTTCCCATCGTGTCCAAGCGATAGAAGATTCTTTACCTGACCGAGCAGAAAATCGCCATGCCGAGAAGATATATGAGAATAAAAAATTTTGTTGTGTCTCTTGAGAAGGGTTTGTGTGATTTGTAAAGGAAACAGGAATAGAAGACTGGTCATCCACTTCATTTGATACAATTTGCCAATTTTAATCGAGTTATAATAACCTAACATAAATAATATTTTTACAACTTTACATTTGGTTGTTATACCTTTATCAAAACACACGATTTGTTCAAAACTTTATTTGGTCAGTAATCTGTGCCATTGTAAATGCAACTATAAATAGGTTAATTAGCAGGATATTGGAAATTCATATTTTGATAGTTGTAAGAATGATTTCTTCTACTTAGCGGGAAACACCTTATTACATTTTATCTAATGTTATACATTTTTTCACTACAAAATGCCTGGAAAATGAAGAAACTATGAGTTAGTTACATGAAGTTTTGATTATTATTGGTGCAAAATTTTTTTTTAAATCTTGTTTCAAAAATAATTTTTGATTGGTGAGAATTAAATTCAGGCGGGCAACTGATTTGGGAAGTATCTATTTATCAAAGCGTTAGTTATAAAAGGCATCTGCATTAAAAGAATGGTTACTCATTTCGCTTAAAAACATTTAATGTACAAAATATGAATTACATAATAAATGCTGCGTTACATTGCGTTTTATTCTTCATAAAGAATAGAAACATTTTATTCAGTGGAAGAAATTATTATTTTTACAGTTAAGTTAAAGGTGTATATATATATATATGTAAAGAGCCCCCTTTTTCATTAATTTCTATTTTAGGAATTTTAAACTCAGAATAAATTTAATGAAATGATCTACAAGAATTAAAAATAAATATTATTCAAATTAATCTCATGTAAGTTTAATGTTGCCATATGTATGGAAATAAATTGTTTGTCATTAGCAAATTAATAAAATTCTTTAAATTTTGATAAACCTCAAGAGAGGCTTTATTTTGATTTTAAATTATATTTATATTTAATTTTTGGGTGAATATTATTCCTCGCTATCTTTTATGCCTCGCACTATCTATTCATACATATTTTCAATCATATACATCATTATTTACATATTTTTAGTATTTTAATCAGAGAAACATTTCTCATAAGGTACTTAAATATTTAGTGTAGCACTGATTAAAATGATATTTTATTTAATATGTTAATTAGAAAAATATTTTACATGAAAAGGATTTAACCTGGCAATGGTTTGTCGACACCATATCATACTAGTGGAAGTACTTTGGATTATTCGGGTGTTTATGCTATGGGCTTCTAAACGGTACACTTTTCAGCATGGTAAAGTGTAGAACTTGTTATACTTCAGTTACAAGACTAATAGAGTAAAAAGCCGGATTAAAACTACAGGGATTGTCCCTCAAGATCACCTGTGGTATTAGTATTCTCGTCCAGGAAGCTCACAGGCTCACGGCTTTATAAGACAGGAACAAACTACACTCGCCCGCCTTCGAAGTGGTCATCTCAAATCATTAAAATTTTCTGAGGACACCGAAATTTTCAAGTCCTGTACTAACTGTTTCGTTGAACAAGCTAATTGTTTCGCTGTGCGCCAGAACACATCTTTAAGTGCTTGGCATAATTTATATAACGAGCATAATTTATAAAACGATCCTCTGATGGTGCTAGATTTTTTGGGGGTATTCAACGTTATGGATCTGGCCTAGCTTAGCTGGGCAAAGGAGGCATGCAGCAACAAGAACAGTTCCAGTTCCCCATCAGGCTATCAGGACCCTTAAACAGATAACATTTACACAATTTAAGAGATTTCTATTACTTTATATAAAGTATATTCATTCTTAATATTTGATTTTTTGTTCTATTGATATTTTTGATATCTAAGATTTTATTATTCTTTTTGTATTTTGTGTTGTTATATTTGGTGCTATTTTACATAACAAAAATAGATTTGATCAAATTTATAAAGCTTATCAAGAGCTGAAAAAATATATTGAACCTTTAAAGTCAGGAAATCCTTGTGTTAAAATCAATATTGATGCCGAAGGTGATGGTGAAAATTCAGCCTGACAACAGACAGCGAAACTTTTCATTGCTAATGAAAAATTTTTCTGTCTGTTGTCACGCTGAATTTTCATGTTACTTAGTTTCTCTTTTATCTCAACGAACTTTATTCCTTGATAATGTGGCAGTTTAGTCATTCTGTTCTAAGTAAATATTAAAACCATTTATTTTCCAGCTGTTGAGGCAATCATTAATCATCGGCTGATTATTACAATTCTGGAATGTTTTAAAATAGGATTTCCTAATTTTACAATTAGGTCTATTTTATTACCATTAAAACAATTTTTAAAATGTTGAATTAATTTTTTTTTTTTTTTTTTAGGAAAATGTTAGTACAAATGTCTAGAACTTGCTACAAAATTCTATATCTTCTCAATAGGGACCAGATATTCATTGAATAAACATAAACCGTGATTTTGTCTTAAATTCTGACTTAGTGGATTTATATTTTATTTTCCATTTTTACTACTGCTCTGATTTTGCACATCAATACTTCAAAAATAAGGCTGAAACAATACTTCTTTCTTGCACAATTATTATAATTAATATTCTCATGATTATAAGGAATTAATGATTATAAGGAACTATTCTTTTCTTTGCGTAAAAAACCTGAATGGAAATAATTGGTTGAAAATACCTTAAAATTATAAGGAATAAGACATAATCAAAAATGAAAGACAAAAACAAAGATGAATTGTGAAAAAAATTGTAGTTCATTATGAAACTGTAAAAAAAGCAAATTGGAAGGAAAAAATTTTCAAGTGTGTGTTGCTTCTTTATGAATTTTTAAATGGGGAAACAGTAATTTTTAAGGCATATTATAAGTGTATAAGGAAAATTTCTTATTCTTCTTAAAATCTAAATATAAGTAAAAAATAAATTTATTCCAAAAATTTTCCTTTTTGATACAATTATATTCTTTTTTTAAATGAAAAATAAGTTTGTATGTTATTGTTTCTTGAATGTAAGCTTGATTGGTTGGGTTTTATGGCGCAAGATCCAATAGACAAGCTGCTCCATTCTTGAATGTAAGATGAACAGTTTGTATCTTTACCTTATTGAATAATAAAAGTATATAGAAGACATTTAGACATTTATTTAAGTATTAAGCCTTTGTTTTTTATGCAATTATATATATATATACATACATACACACACACACACACACACACACACACACACACACACACACACACACACACACACACACACACAAACATATATATATATATATAACAGAATTTTCTAATTGAAAATATCTTTTATAAAATAAAATTTAGATTCCTTTCCAACGTAAGAATTTTCTCTTATATTACATTGGATAAATATATTTTCTTTTCAATTTTTGCATGAGCGAATGTCATTTAAAAACAGAAAGGCGATGTAGCTGACTTTGCAAAATATGTTTTGATATAAATGTTGATAGGGAAAAATATTTTCAAAGCAGAAAAACAATTGAACGTTTTATGATTTACTGTAAATGTAAGGACACTAGAGATGGATATAAAATCTTCGCGTTTTTTTTTTAATTTTTATTTTTATTTTATTGAATTGAGAACTTAACTTTTTTATCAAAAGAATGATCGCTTTGTCTTATTGACTACATGCATACATGAGTTAAAATCATTTGTTTTTGGTATATTTCTCAAGACAATCAGAACCCTTATATTTTATATAATATTCTCAACATTTTAAGCTTTTCGGTGTAACGTTTTTGAAGTTTCATAAAAATTGTTATTCCTCTACTGAATATTTTGTTTTATTAAAGAATCTATAAATGTAATAGCTCTAAATTTATGAAAAGTTTTTTATAAATTAAATATTAGTCTTAGATAATTTTCTTGAGTGAAGAAAATTCTTTAAGGTTTTCTATAAGTTTAATTGTGTGTATAAAACGTACTATTTTGTAGAACTTCCAATAAACGTCTTTCCAAGTTAATAAGAGCACAATTTAATTACCATTCTTGATTATTTTCAATATAAAATCTTCATTCAATTTTTTTATCTTCGGTTATTAATTATTTAAAACTGAACTATTAATAATTTAAAGTTATTCTAGTATAATTTATATCCTTCAAATTTTTTTCTAATATTGATAATTTTATTTGTAACTCATTTTTATTTGTAGCAACACTAATATTTTTTTTCAAATTAATCCTTCAAGTCAACATAAATTTTGTTTTATATTCATATAAAATTTATTTTTTATTCTGTGTGTACTATATTTAATATTGTGCAGTTTTAAAAGTTTATATGTAATTTGTAAATTTATTTAAGCATTATATAATTGGTATTAAAAATACAAGCAAAGGAATAGATTACAATGTTACGATTTGTGGGAAAAGTTCCACAGTTTTATCCAAATATTTAATAATTTTTCAAACAAATTTTATGCATATCGATAATTCTTGAAACATTAATCATTTTGTTTATTCCTTTATATTTAGATTTTGAAATTGAAATGATTATAAAATCTTCGTTGTTATAGCCAACGTTACGATTCTGTAACTTTTTGAAACTGAACTAAATATTGACTCTTCAAAATCATAGTCCACATCAAAGTTGATAGGCTTAATTTGAGATATCTACGAGTAAGCACACCTGTTGATCAATTTCTGTCCAACACATCATGAGCATAATTTATTTGTTTTTGTGAAATACATTTCAGCATTCCATTTGATGGATGTTATTGTTATTTTAATTTGTAATGTACAATTTTTAACAAATTCGCAGGCACATTAGCTTACCATATTCTTAAAATCCATCAAATTTCTTACTTCGTTAATACAAATTTAAGTGGTCTCCCCCCCCCCTCGCAAATAACATTCTGATTATTGAGCTATTGTATATTTTCCATGACTGTTTTGTTCTAGGCGAGGGACCTTTTTTGATGTCCGTGTCACAAAGTCATAAAAATTCTTTTTTAAATAGGTAGCATGCCACAATAAAATTTCATTCAAAATGTTAACATTGTGAAACTATATGTATGTTAATTAAATAAACAAATAAAAGCAATTCTTCTTTAATCAATCTTTTAGTAATCAATGCTTTACAAAGAAAAATATGCTAGAGACAAAATTCACGTTAAAAACAATTATTTTTAATGTGATTTTTGCTGTTGTACACAAGATGATGAGGATTTAATATCTGGTTTGTATTTAGTTAATATCAACAGTGTACGCATGCAAAGCTCGACTCATTCGTCATTCTATTTCTATATTTATTTTTTTTATAAAATTTAATTCTAAAAATGGAGATTCAAATTCCACGTCGATGAAAATATTGATAAAATTGCCTTTGCTAATATTTTTAAACAATTAAACGTGTCAGGAATTGAATTCCATATGGTTAGAATTTCATCTTCTGCAATTTTATTTATTTTATCCAGTAAGTGATTACTTTCAATAATTTTTAAATCATTTCTTAAATTAACAAATGTTTTGTTCCATATAGTACTTGACTGAAATTCAACTAATTCCATTTCTAATTCATTAATATTTAACCACTTAAGGACTTCTGTTAAACTTATTTTTTAAATGGTATTGTATCAGGATATAAAATAAATTTTTAATTTTATTCAAATTCTTTAAACGGCATAAATCTTGCAGAAAATTCCTGAACCAAGGATTGAATTTCCATTGAAAATTCTTTCGTTAATGACTCTTTATTTGGCTTTTCGTGACATTCACTTAAAGAAAATTTTTTTTAAAAATTTATATGAATTTGAAAGAATATCACGATTAAAAATCTTTAATTTTAGTTCGAACGCTTTGATTAAGTCAAACATTATGATGATTTTTTTATCAACAGTTTGTAGTTTAATATTTAATTCATTTAAGTGAGAGCGTAAATCAGTGAAAAATATAACTTTGATAGCCATTCAACATCCAGTAATTGATTGTATTGGTCAATAATGTTCTCATTATTTAAAAATAATCTTACTTCCTCCAAAAAATCTACAAATCTTTGCAAAACGTTTCCGCCGGTTAACCAGCCTACATTATTGTATAAAAGTAAGCTACCACGAGTTTTCTTCTTTTAACAATTCTTGAAATTTTCTTTTATTTATTGTTCGTGCTGATATAAAATTGACTAATTTTGTTACAAAACTCAAAATATCATCAAACATTTTAAAACCTGTTTTGACACATAAAGCTTGTTGGTGAATAATGCAATGAAATTCAAAAATTGTGAGACCAATACGTTTTGTAAATAAATTTATGAATCCATTTCCCCATCCAGTTAAGCTGAGGGCATCGTCAGTTGTAACCACAGACCAATATTTATATCTTGGTCGTTGGTTGTAACTGATACAATTTTAGAAAGACATATTTCTCTTTTTTCCAATGCATCTATTAACTGCATTACAAATGTCTAATCCTTTTGTTGTTAATGTTGATAACTCTTTTTTTTTGTGAGAGAGTTGTTTCACTCTTTTTTAATATTGTTTTCAACAAAATAACGTACAAAAATTGCTAAGCTAAGCGAACGGATCCTGTTACGTCAACAGACCCATCAAAGCAAATGGATATAAAATCGCACGACTTTATTTGAATTTTTTATTGAAAATTTACATTTTCCACTATACCCAAAATTCTTTTTTTTTTTTTTTTTTTTCACTGTATTCCTTGCCGTCGGTAAGTCTTTAATTCTTTGGATAATTTTTTCTTTGTTTTCGAAATCATTGAATAAGTATGGTGCACATTGCTGTCAAGCAACCTTTAAAAGTTCGCCTTCATTAAAAGGTTTCGCATATTGAACATTTTTTGAAACTTGATAACTATCAGCAGTGGTGTTTGAGTTCCAGTATATTTTATTAAAGAAGCAGTTTAAGCATTTTTATTTTTTAAGGCACTTGATACATACTCCGTTTGCTCTTCTACACTTCGATTGAGAAGAAATTCATGATTGGTTTCATAATGCCGCTTTACTGAAGATGTTCTACAGATTACAGTTTTAGAACATAAAATACAAATGCCTTTACCATCCTTTTCTATCATACATTATCTATCGGCACACCAAACTTAAAATTCTCTGCTACTACATATTTCGGATAATTTCGATTTCTTCGTTGAAATAGCTATAATAAGAAATTCTAAAAAATATATATTTTAATATAGTATAATTTATTCTGCATTCATTTGCAAGAACATATTTTGTCACACATTGAAGTACTAAAAATACTATCAAAGCAAGAAAATAATAAACAGATTAAAGCTTCAGTAATGTGTTCTTGTAAACAATTGCAGAATATAAAATATGAAAGAATATGAAAAAATATTTACCCCTAAAACTAACACTATATCTATTTACAATAAGCGGTTATATTTTTTAACAAGTCACTGAAATTTTAAAGACGACGGCTTACTAGAAATGACTAATGCAGTCTGATTCGAGCGCTGCGACGGCAACATGCAATAACATTAGAAGACGAAACTGGATATGCAAAAAATTTTATCTAATGAGCATTTTTATATATTCCAAGAGAATTCATGCGATAATTTAATAATAAAATGTATAATTTGACTGTTTTAGTTAACATAGTAAGGCATGTATTCAGTACTACAAGTTATATCATAAATTATAAAATAAGTTTAGATTAATAATTTTTAATTCATTTCGGTCAAAAAAGATAATTTATAAAAAATATTTTTGTTTTTGTGTATGCCATCAAAATTTTCAAACCTGCCACTTGTGGCACGCGTGTCATTGGTTCGCCATCCCTGTTCTGGGCAAAACAAATTGTTGATTCTTACTGAATTAATTTGGATTTCAAGAACTACTCTGCTCTAGGTGAAACAAAATGTTGATTAATATTGAGTTACTGTTAGTTTCAGAGTAACTTATACTAAGAGAAACAAATTGTTGATTCTTACTTTGGTAATTTTTCTGCTCCAAGTAAAAAAAATTATTATAATTTAAGCAGTTTATCCAACAAAATGTAATTATTTAAAATGAAAACGTTTATAATTAATTTCATTATAAAATTATAATTATTTTTATACAAACTTAATTTTTTTCTACTCAATGATCTTAGTCATTAAGGTAAAATAAATGGTAAACTCTACAAGTGCAAAACAAATTAAAAATTTTCTATATTTGCTTTTCCTAGGTAAAAAAAAAGAATTGTTTTCGTAGCTTTTTTATTTTTATTTATTTTTTTTATTTACAGCTGTAATTAATTGTTGGTATCTGTCCTCTCCCTTAATAACGCTGGCAACTGCAGAAACTTTATTATCTTACGAAAAATTTGATTTTTTTACGTCGTAATTATCTGCAGGTATTTCAATATTAAATGTGTAATTACTTTCTGCAATGACGCGATATTTAAAAACTCCAAGATTTTAAATTAATATATAAAAGTATATTCATTTGATAAATATTTTAATTCATTTATTTATTGGGAAGATAATATTTTTAATAAATAGGCAAATAAATCTTTTCATCCTGCTGTGTTATCATGTCCGTATATAATCACTAACATACATGTATTTTATTTAATATAAACCTTTACTAAAAATACATTTTTCAATATTAATCTTGGTTTAAAAAACTGTAACATATTAAATGATGATCTTGGATTAACTATTTCCTTTGAAAACGTGTTTTATTGAACTTAGCATTATATTTCTTGTTTTCTAGAATTGATAAAAGGATAGGCGATATTATCTTGCTCTTTTATCAATTTCAACAGATAAAAAATCTAGAGTAGTTCACCAAGCTGATAAGAAATTATGGAGTAGCAAAGAGAGAATAGAAAGAGTTGAGATGAACTATATGTATACTCTGAAGTATATATATATATATATATATATATATATATATATATATATATATATATATATATATATATATATATATATAACTTTATTAAAGGAAATATCTCAACTAAAAAATAACCTTAATGCCAAGGAAACAATAATGTAACAATCATACATTATTTTGTTTTCTTATTTAATCAGTTTCAATAATGAGAATTTTCCGTTTCATTGATTTAAAATAAAATAAAAAATAAAATAAAAAAAAAAACACGATAAAAAATTTTACGATTAAAAAAATTTACGATTAGTGAAAATTTATTCGTAAAGTATGTAAAAAGTAAAGAAATTTGTTTCATACTATGTAAGACAGTATGTTATGTAAACCAACATAGAAACAATACGTATACAATGAAGTGTGTAAAATAAAACATTTATGATTATTTCAAAACACTTATAAAAAGTTTTTAAGTCAAAATATATTAACAAAAATCTTAATTCTTAAAAATGAAATTTCTGAGGAAATATATAATCACAAATATTTGTTGCTTAAATTTTAGGAAAGTATCGATACTTTTTCAGTTTTTACTTATTTCAGTTTTAGTAATTTCTCTTAAATTTAAATACTCCTATGTATAACCCAGGATATATATAACGTAAAAAATATATACTAGGAAATAGCACAAAGAGCTACTGAAAAATCAGAATAAATGAAAATGCAACATGTGTTACATATCAAAGTGATTTAAAACAGGTATTTTCTCTCAGATGTAAGACCTTAATCCCTTGATATACGTTTGCAATTTAATGCTTCCTTGATTAATATTACAACCCAATTTTCAAGAATTTAAATTCTTAATAATGTGTCTTTTGTTGTTTTGCAATAAATGTAATCCACAAGAGCAATCTTTTTACTTAATTATTCAGAGCATACCTAGACTTAGGTATGGCGAGGTCAAACAAACTTTCACTGCGAGGTTCTTCCTTATTTATAGTAAGATCCTCTTTCATTAAATTATCACGAAAACACTTTTCTGAAGTTCTGCTCTGGGATATAATAAACTTCTTCAATAATCCTTATTGAACAATTGTAAATTTACATATTAAAAAGAAATTTTAACAGCTAAAACCACGGTTTCAAAGAAACAAAGTTTATTTTGTGTACCTCTGTTTTTAAGAGAGAGTTTTTGACATTCTTGACCTTTATTTAAGTCGATTTCGCTCTCTTCGATTAGAATAAGACATCGTAATCTATCTTTCTTAAAAATTGCGTTAATGTAGCCTGTTTCTTTTGGAGCCAATTCGTGATTAGCTTATATATATATAATGCATGAAAACATTGATTTCAAATAAATAAAAAAATTTCAAGTCCTTGGATTGTGAAAAAGATATTTTATGAGCCTTCAAAAGATTTTACTTTCAGTGGATTCTGTAACAGTTCTAAGCAAAGTGAAGGACCTTAAAATCTTCGTCAAGAAAAAATGCTTAGTATTTTTTTGATTTTCAGATAAACAGAAAATATTGATAATCGCACTTCTGAGCATATTTTGTACTGGGGATGCAATATTAAATACCCTAATAAGTACTTGAACACTCAATAAGTATTTAGACACATGTTATGAGAGAGATATAAGCAATTATTCATATGGTAGAGTCTCCTCACACACATAAGACAATTTATGACTCGGCGTTGAGCCTACCATAAGTTGGAATCAAGGGTCCCTCTCATCATCATGAGAAAAAACTCCAGATCATAATTCCACTTCCACCAAACTTTTCTGTGGGCAATATGCATTCTCGCTTTCCCCAGACATACGCCAAACATAGAATCTGTGTGGAAGCCAAAACAAACAGGTAGAGCTTGAATTTGGATTCATCATTTTAAAGAACCTATTTGCAGTTATCTATGATGCAATTTTGACATACTCCAACCGAACTCAGCAGTTGGATTTTGTAATCAAAGGCTTATGAGCGGCAGCACAAGCATGGAAACCAGACAGGTGTGCTTATTTGGGGGTGGTATTTATAGGATGAGTCACGGATGTGCTTGATGGAACTCATAGAGTAAGCGCCCTAGAGTAGCAATTCAACACTGGGGTGGTGATTGGGCTAACGACTTGAATCAATGGAAAGTCAGCGGCCCCTGTGCGGCAATAGTGCATGGAACAGTGCACTATTTGTCATCTCAGCCGGAGACCAGCTTCGGTATCCTCGCCCGTTCAGTTGAAGTGCTCGGTGTGATGAGTTAATGGCATATGGCTCGGTGAGTTTTTTTAGATTCGATGAAAAGGGAATGAGTGCAGCGATGATATTAAGCCATGCAATTTTGTATTCTACTCGTTTGTATACTATTAGAATCTGGATTAAATAACAAAAATACACTATCGTTAAAAATAATTTAATGATGGTGCATTTTTGTTAATAAGCCAGACAATATTAAAGAAAACTCACTTTAAATATGCATATTTATTATGTTTTTCAATTAATAAAAATATTTGCGGTTGTAGACTTTTTTTAATACTTCTAAATAAATTAAAAATGTAATAAAAAATCCAGATAGCATACTTAAGTGAAATTAATATGAAAATTATTTTTCGCTCCTGGACATTTTAATATTTTCAACAGTTTTTATAGCAGGACATAAAATTAATATTCAATAATTTCAATTTTAGAGAAATCTCTCTGTTTTTATTTATTTTTTTACTGATAGGAATCTTCCTCTTTAAGGCAATATTCTCTCTCTCTCTCTCTCTCATTAAGATTTTTTCTTTTTTTTAATAATTTCCTATTTTAGAGAAAATAAAATTTGAATTAGCAGATTGTTAATTGTTATGATTTTCAAAATGTGTTTTTTTTTTTATTTCTTTTCTTTTTTAAAGTTTTACGATGGAATTTTAATTGTAAAAATCCAAAAATTTTTACTATAGCTTTTATAAGATATATAATTTAGCAAATTCAAAAAAATTCATTCAGAAATTTAATTTTGAAAATTAAGATTAAAATCACAAGTCATTCATTTGGCTCCAGCGTTTACCATTAATTGAAGGTAAGAAATATCATGCGCAGATTTATTAATAAGTTACGCATGCGTGGCGGTCATATTTGATCTAGCGATATATAATATTCAGCGACCACTCTATCAGCAGCCGACAACGTTGTCATTCAGAATATGCGGTAGGAAAAGCAGTGACCGTTTAATGTATATGTTACTCAGCACGGACAGCTGAAAAAATTCGGTGTAAAGTGATTTACCAATGAAACCGGTAAATGGCCTCTGTAATACAATTGAGACTCTGCTACTAGGGTGGACTATCGGTTTCGTGATATTTTTCAGAATTTCTTTGAACAGCCCCCGTCGGTCTCTGTGTCAAAGCCCGTTTTACAACAACCACCGCTCACCTTCCATTTATTAATCACAAAATCCACACTCGATTTTAGAATGTTTAACACGCTAGACATGTCTTTTAAAATCGGTCATTTCTGTACCCAAAAATTACGCTTTTCTCGAAGCACGAGACACGGATTTCGTGACGTTTTGCAAATGAGAAATGCTAAAGCTGTTTCCTTCACATTTCAATATAGTGTTGTAAAGGAGGAAATAAATCCGGTTTATTCCTTCAGGAATTTCAAAAATTTTGGAAGCTTTTGGGAACATTGAAAGCTTTCAGGAATCTTCAAAGCATTCGGAAATTTTTTGGTTATATTTTTATTAAACATTTAAATAAAAAATTCATTTTATTTTATGATTTATACTAATTACTGCAGTAAAAAATTTTTCATAGGAAAAGAAACAATTCTGTGTTAATAAACAACTTAGAATTAGTTCAAAGATAAATGATTTTTTTTTTTTTTTCTAAGCATGAATCTATGATCTTATAACAAGAAAAATGGGAATGCCAATATTTATCTAACTCAGATCTATAGTAAAATTCAGATCGATAATCTGAGTTTTGAAAAATATATCTTGATAATTTTTATTAAATATTAATTTACCGTTTTTATTATTGAGTATTTATATTTTTCTCAGTACGTTAACTATCTTTTAACGATAAGACAGATATTTTTAGCATCTGAAGTATATTTCACATTGCGTCATATATGTAACGAAAGAAAAGTTGAATTTTTATTTCCGGTTATTTTACTTCTCCAAGCGTGACGTGGTCAAGACTAGTGATATTATTTGCAAGGATATCTAAATAAAAGTGCTTATTGCTAGAAAGTGTGTATAATTTAACTTTCAATTAGAGATAAACATGGAATCAACATTTTTATTCCTCTTTTGTATTGTCATTGAATTTATCTTATATTGATTTGTAAGCAGATCAACATAAAAACTGAATTGTTGTGATCAAAACTACTTTCACGTTATTTACATTATTTTTAGTATGTAATATTACTTAATCCTTCGGCTAACTTATTCAAATCTTAAAAACTCTTATTTGCGCAAGAATATTAAATTATTAGAAAATGTTTTTTTTAATAATACTAATAACAAATAAAATTGCTTTTTGAAGATATTTGATAATTTTTACCTCAAAAGATTGCTTGATAAATATTTACATTTAGCTGCGAAATGACTCCTGAATTTATTTAATTTGAAATTTTAATTCTGAATAAATTTTAAAATTTAATAAATCTAATCAATATAAAATAAAATCGATAAAAATTTCAAATCACTTATAAGTTAACATAAATCATGGGTTTTCTTTTTCAAATATTTATTTCAATTTTCAACTGTCAGCTTTCCCTGTAGTGAATTAACTAATATGCTTAATTAAACTATAAATCAACATAAATTTCTTAAAAGAACAGATTAGAAAGAAGTACACAAAAATACTACCACTGCATAGAAAACCGAACTTTCAATATAAAAAAATAGAATAGAAATAAGCATTGATGCAGACTGGTATACACAATTGAGAGTTTAAATTTTATGTATATTATATATACATATATATATATATATACATACATATATATAATCACAATTAATTTTATTCACTAAAAATGGTATTAAAATATCAATCGCTGTACAGAATTAATAAAATCTAGGGTAGATAAGCAAAAATAACTTTAATTTTCTTCATGTAAACTGTTAGTAAAAAAAATTCAGAAGATAGACTTTTTGAAAAATGAAATTTCAAAATGTCATTACATTAAAAACGTCATTCTTTTTTGATAATTTAATACCAAGATCTCATTCTATGAAAGATTATACATTTCCATGTTAAATTCTGATACTGGTATAATTTACAAGGATTTAACTACATTTTATAAAAAACATACAATTGAAATAAAATCTTTAATGCTAATCTTTCAGATCAAAAGATTTTTAAATTATTCAATGGAATGAAATTAAAATAAAAGCCACTTTTAATATCTAGAGCGCCCATGGAGAACAATTTAAAATAAAACTTAACAGTTTAAAATTAATATGAAATACTTCTGAAATGCAACGTTCTCAATAAAGAAATTCCAATAAGCGCTTAGCAGAGTGAAAAATTGAATTTAAATAACAGGAATGATGCATTGTTTTCAATGTAGTTCTGCTGTATAAAACAAAATTACACACTATTTTTTTTAATTTTAGATGCAAATAAATTATCAAATATAAGAATTTCCGAAAATCGTGCATTCTAAACTTCACATTTTTAGATGTATTAAATTCAAATGATTGACTTAGGATTAGATAAGTAATAAAAACTCAAATAGATCAATACAAAAAATACATTTTTATTTTTGGCAGACAAAAGGCAAGTTTTCTGGAGTACATAATATTTGGTATAAAAAAAGAGGTTTTTTAAATTTTTTTACAAATAAAATTAACAGGAGTGGGAAACAAAGTTATCTAAAATATTTTGGCCAATTTCGGTTACACATGTAGGCACACTTTTTCATAAACACAATATTACTCCACTTCTATGTCGATGCAATTTTTAGCTTTTTATAAAATACATAATCACAGATATTTCAATGTGTAAATATTAAAATGAAGAGCGAAACAAAATTCCTTAACTACTAAAAATTAAAATATTCATTTAGAAATAAAATTATTCTCATACACATTAACAATTTTAAAAAGTTATATTTCATTGATAACATTACTTCATGGAACACATGGAAAAAATAGTAATATTAAATAAATATTAAATACTCTAAAATTTGTTTTTGATAAAATGGAAGGCAACCAGGAACAATCATGGAAAAAAAAAAGTTTGCATGGTACATTAAATATACAAAAGGTATACGACCATACTATGTTATAAATCTAAGATCATTTTTAACAAGTCAACAGGTTCAAACTACATAAAAATAATTTAGTAAGAGTAAATATATACAAGTACATATCTGATGAAAATGGGATAAAAATTGATTTACACTAACAAGTGAAAAATATTTGTTACTACTTTGTTAAATAATAAGTAACTCCTCTATTACAAAAATATGCCTTCAGGTGACAACAAACAGGAAATACAGTTCATAGATTTGCACAAATAATGCATCATTTAACAATTTTGCTGCAACAGTCAGTTTACAAATCTAATTGTTTGCGATTTCAAATAAAAAAACAAACAGCTAATCTTAATTAACTTTTAACAAATAAGAGAATTATTTAAAGTTTTTGCATAACTTTTACAATTTAAAAAAATTTGTGTATATATATATATAAGCTTCAAAAATATTATACACATAATTTATACAATCAACTCTTGTTAACATGGGCAGTCTAAAACTTAAAATGCTAAACTTAAATATTAAGTAAAAATAGTATGCAACATTCGGCAATGTATTGTGCAGATAGGAAGACTGGATAAAAAAATAAATAAATAAAAGATGATACAAACGAATATTTATAAAACTGACTTTTATATAATTAAAAAAAAGAAACTTTCTTTATATAACAGGATTCTGATTTTCTTCTGCATTATCTGATTATATATATATATATATATATATATATATATATATATATATATATATATATATATATATATATATATATATATATATATATAAACAATGTATAAATAATATTAAATTTTATCTTTAAAATGTATGATATTCCAAAAATAATAAATCAGAAATACATTAACAAGAGTTGACTATATTTACATAAAAGAAATTTTTGAAATAATTAAACTTCATGCAAAATACAATTTGGCAAATTCAAATCTTTTCCTCAACCTAATAAAAATATATCAGAATTTTAAAGACATTTCTTAAAATTTGACACTTGTTTAAAATTTTCTACAGAAAATTTTTACATTTTAAAAACATTAATTCGTGAATTTCCCACTATCACATTTTTTAATTAAAAACTAAAATAATACCCATACAGATTATTTGAAACCCCTTAGATATCAATAAATAATGGTCAACAATTAAAGCTCTCTTGGGACACTACAGATTATAAACTTAAGATGCATAGAAGTATCATCCAAAGGCACATTAACTAGTCAAATTTGAATTGCACGCTCAACATGAGCACTAAATTACGAATGGCATGTAAGATTAAAATTAAAATTTTTTAATCACCATTCATTATGTAAGCAAGAAATTTACTTTGTATTTTCGTTGTCGAGGCACATTTTTTATTGCAATAACATCACTCCCTGAAATGTTTTAGTTTAGTTAATAATATAACATACATGAATTTGAAAATCAAAATAACACTTTTTTTAGATGTATGATCACTTCATTTTTCAACAATTTAGATAAAATACTTATCAAATTATTAGTAGAAATTTCAACGATTTCCAATATCAAAGGGCAACAAAATTCAAATACCAAATCTGAAGTAATTAACTGCCTGTAAACTTGCATTAAAAACTTTTATTGCTATTTCCTTTTACATATTTAAATTTAAATTTTCTTACACAGGATTAATTTTACAATTTAAAAAACATCACTTGATAAAAACTTATTTAATTTAATGTAAGCTCAATGTAACATACTGGAAATTAAATATAAGGATAATAGTATGAATTAAATTTTAAAAACATAAATTTCTATAGAAGTTATATGAACTTTATTCTAAAAAATTCATAGCTCTATTCTTTTTCTAAAATTTTTTTTAAATAACTTATAAGTAAAAAAGACTTGTAAATAAAAGATATATGCTATCTTATGTTCAATTTTTTATTCACTTTGTTTATGTGGAAACGTTTTTTATAATTGATGGGTAACACAGATTGTCACATTAAAGCTTCAACACATATTCACAGATAAGAGGAATTTTGATACTTCATTCATAAAGACATTAAAAATATCTATGAAATGAAGAAGACTCTTTAAAATTTTTTAACATGAACGAACTGATGTCACCAACATTAATTGGAAAACTTTGTTAAGTACTCAATTTCAACACTTACCAAATATCAAAAAAATACTGTAAATTATTTCATATGTTGCAGAGGATACCATTAAGTTAAAATGGAGAAAGCAAAAAAAACATTTTAAGCAGCAACAAAAGACAACATAGAAGTTTACATAACACATACATATAAACATATGTACATCATAACAGCTATTATCTAAAATTCTCAGACAGAACTGTGTATGTTCACATGGAAAAAACTATACTATTTACAAATATAACAACTTTATAAAAATTTTTGGAAATAAATTGAACTTCTAAGATATTAAATCATTGCTGAAAATGGCAAGCAAGGCTCTAAAACATTTACACAAGGACACATATAAATGCACAACATGTGTTAAGCTGCTTTAAAATTTTCATTGAGAAATATCTATAAAAATGCTAAACAAAACATAAATTTGCCTTATGATAATGTACATTACAGATATTGCAGCTTCATGAAAAATGTGTGTGGGGGAAAATAATGAATTAATTCAATGTAAGTGCACCAAATGATCACAGAAACAGTCAAACCTATTCTTTCTTATTCTTATGTTGTTAAGTTATAGTATAACTAAAGCACATATTTTAAGGCTTTTTACAGTTTTCATTTCATACTTATCTGTAACAATTTTAGTGGATAATTTTAAAAGATTTAAAGGTTTATTTACTTTTATAATATTAAAAAAAATTTCTAAATAATGACACAAATTGTAAAATTTTAGAATCTAGTTTAAAAGACACAAGAAAAATATAATCTGAGGTACATCTTTTTGCTTGCATTATGTTATTTAGTCAATACCAATTCAAAAAAGTTTAAGACACAGGTAATTCTAATCATTTTCAAATACAAAAATTAATTCTTTAAAACATAACACATGAATTAAATTTATATTTATAAAATTAAAATGATATAAAAATTCATCTTGAATACATAAAATGATAATTAAAATTAAAGGCCTCTTATACAGCTTGTCTTAGGAGAATTTAATTTAAAAAAAAAACTAACATTATCCAATTGTTTTATTCTAATATTTTGTGCTTCTTCCTTCAACTGTACAGTTAATGAATTTCATGTGTATGAACAATGAAAACAGTTTGAATTCACATCTTTTATTAGGAAAATGTCACTTTCATGCACTGATGTTCATTAATTTTGTTCATAACCCCATGTGTAATAGTCCTGTGACATACTGTCTGATATGGACCGAGAACCTCCCATCATGCCATTTTGTGTCAGTTGGGGTGGATGATGTGGAAGAAATCTATTCATAGGCATCTGTGGAACAGAAGTATCATCTGAAATAATAAAATGTTTTAATATAAAAATTATAGTACAAAATAGAATAACAAGAAATAAATTTTTTAAGATAAAAGAGATTTATTTTTGATATATTTTTGGGAGGGAAAAAAAAAAGAAAACTTATTTAAGAAAGATTTCAAAGGAAAAATGAATAAAAACAATAACAAAATTTGAAAAATTAGATTATAATTTCTCAAGAACAATAAATGTAATTTTAAAATCCATAAAATGATTGCAGTTTAAGGAGTTTCATAAGCTCAGGTAAGTAAACTGGAAATTAAGATTCTCATTTAACATAAGTGAGTGTTGTTGAAAAAACAACATAAAAAATTAATATGGAATACAATTAATGATATAAAAATAAAATTTTAAACCAGCGTATTTAATTAAAATTTAGAAACTTGAGAAAAAAATTTATATTAAATAATTAATTAGCCTTAGAAGTAACAAATAAAACATACATCACAATCTGTTAATAACTCAATTTAAGTTTAAGAGAAGAAAATACTACAATTGATATAAGTTAGGAAGAAATAACATAAAAGAAACAACAATACAAGGAGCAGATAATATAGTCAACTACATTAATTTCAAAACATTAAGTATGAATGTGAAAAGAATATTTTTTAGACTAAATGTCATTAATATTTGGAGCAGCAAGAGTCTACAAATCTGAACATGAACAAATTAGTCCTTAGCCAATTTTTTGATTTTTTTAAAAATTGTTTTGATAAATTTCAGAAGTCAGAATTATTAAAAGCAAAACTAGATACAAAATTACATCAATCAGTAAATTACTTCATTTTATGTCCACACATTACTGCAAATATTTTAATTAATATCTTAACATTTCAGGACTATGGTTAACAGAAAAAACATATGAGTTGTTTCAAGCACCAATGTAAAATCAATACAAACCAATTTTGCATTTAAAAGGCTTATTTAATCCAAGTTTTCTTTAGTTTCTAAAAAATATTTTTGTTAGAATTTTACTTTGTGCCTAAGCAACTTTGATTAGTGAATGATTTGTGCTCAATAGCAATATTGAAATATGCTTTAAAATAAATTTTAAAATGTAAATTATTTAAAAAAGATTAGAGTAATAGAAATATTAACTAAAAATCATTTTTTTCCAATTCACACAAAAAATGAATGCCAAGTGAGTCTGTTTATTAAATATTCCACAGTGATTGAAATCAAATTATGCTAAACATAATTCACAACCATAAAACTGGTGAATTAGTGAGGATTATTGACTTTGGGCCCCTTTTTAAAAAGTGGTTTTATATCTATTCTTGTGACCCAAGGAAGACAGATAAGCTACAAAACAGGAGATGTGATTGTCTGGAGTCCAAGAAATACAACTTATTGGTGGTGAAGTAGTAAACATAAAAATCTAGTAATGTAGAAATTAGAACAATACTACATACTATGAATTAATTGTGAAAAAAAATGACTGTACCTTCTTGAGAATGCATTCGACCACCCCTTCTGACCAGAAGTCTAACAGTATTGTTTCCTTGTCGAATTAATTCTATGGCTTCAGCATGAGTCATATTTTTTGTATTTTTCCCATTAATTTCAATTATTTGGTCTCCAACCTAGATTTGATATTAATTATTTTAATACAAAATCTAAATAAAATAGAAGTAAATTAAAAATTATTAAAATGAAAATTCATAAATTTTAGTCAGTTATATAAATGTGTTGCTATAAATTATTTAACTTATTAACTAAAGTAGCCACTAAACTACACAGAATTGTCAACTATGAAGTGAATAAATTAAAATTATACTACATATATATTATACCACATATTTGCAAAGATGCAACCTATGCTGATATTTGAATGTTTTTTAGCAAAAAACTTTTTCAGCAATTATTCTCATTTAAACTCTCTTTAAAAAGAGGAGTTAACATTAGAATTGTTTTATGCATCCTGTCTAATGTAAAGAAAAGATAATTTATTACTTAGATTTTAACAAAGTATTTATTCATAGAAGTTAAGTCATTAACAGTAAGTTTAGTGAACAAGACCTATTTCACAACATATGAAACTGAAATGAGAATGTTTAAATTTAGAAACATTGTTCAATATAAAATTCATTACAATACAGCATACAACTTTAAAAGTGTCCAAACCGAAATGCTATTAGTAAAATTAAGTAAAACATTATATAAACCAAAATATCAAAGTATATATCATTTATTTAATAAGAGGTCATAATCATATTTCTACCACGAAAATCTAATTATATCGCTTTGTTGTCAGCTATTTAAGGCTATGAATCACAAGGAAACTGCTAATGCTGGTATTCTTTAGAGTTAAAATTTTCAACGGTTCCCAGTACATTCTAAACATTTATTATTAATATTCTATTGCATAATAATGCTTATAAATTTAAAAGTTATAATGGATGTCTAAAGAGTAATTTTTTCTTAAAAAACATTTTTGCTATTACTCAAAGTTTTTTTTGTTTAAGAAAAGCTCATATCAATAGAATGAGAAAGAATAAAAAGTATTTTAAGGTAAATATAATTTATTTTTATTTTATACAAATATTTTACCTGTTCTCTCTCAGACACCTTTAATCAAATTTTCCTGTTAGCAAAATTAGAATTATTTATGATTTATACAAAAATTAAATTTGTGTATAAACCATAAACAATTCTATTTCAGTAAAAACTTAATATAAATAGAATAATAAAAATAAATAACAAATTTAATATTCATCTTTTAGCAATAGCATGTTAAATAGAATCAATTTAGTTAAGAGCATACCATAAGCTTCCCATCTTGGTGAGCAGGACCATTTTCAGCTATTCGCAGGACAAATAAAGGCATGTTCTGAAACTCTTTTCCACCTCTAATACTGAAACCAAATCCTCTTGTTCCCCTGTGAAGCTCAATCGCATGATACTGGTCATCCACATCATCTCCTCTCTGAGAAGCAGAAGTGGTACTGGATGTATCATCTTGCGGAGGACCAATAGTGAGTGTAATTGAATACCCAGAATCTTTGATGAGATTAACAGTCTCGCCATGATGCATGTTTAATATACTGACATTATTTACTGCAAGAATACGATCCCCCACGTGTAACTGTCCACATCTATCAGCTGGACTACCTTCTATAATCCTGCCTACAGAAATAAAGATGCTTGGTAAAAACAAACTGTAAACTAAAATATAAGTAGAGTTGTCATAAATGTTTATGCAAAGTAAATTTTTTATGTCATAACAATGTCATTTAAAAATAATTGGTGGATAACAATTTTAGAAACATTGACTCAATATAAATTTTATATTTTAAATGTAAAAAAAAAGTGCAAAATTCTTAAAAATTCTTTTTGATGGATTCTTTTCCATTATGAAACACTACACATAATGGAAACAAACTTGCATTTTGTTCAATGATTTATTCGGTTAACAAATATATACATTCTTTGGAGATGAAATAGATTTATAATTAGATGCATATTCAGTTACACTGAAAGAGTTGGAAATGCTGTAACTTGTTTAACATATATTACACTGATTCATTACTCTTAAATATGCCAGAGCAATTATTTGTAATGTAAACAAATACAGTATATAAATGATAAAGTATATTCCATCAACATAAAATATTTTAAAAGTAACTTACAATATAAATTCCTCTACAAATATTTACGTATAAAATATTGAATTCAAAATTAAATTACCAATTGTTGCACCAGCTCGACCAATTGAAGAAATTATGACAAATCCAAAACCTTCATTTTCTTGTCTGTTAACAGTCACATCATAAGGATATATACTCTCCATTGATCTAGTATGGTAAGCTGAATCTGTAATATTAAAGTATTTTTCAGAAGAAAAAAAATACAAATAAAAAGCAACATGCAAATTTTATAAATTATATCTTGAAATAGCTTTTTTCAACAATAACATTTTTTTAATTGCAATAAGTTTTAAATCAGTTAAAATATTTTACAAATTGCAGTTAGCACTATGATACATTAACATTTTTAATAAATGCTAGTAAACTTAATGAAAAAAATTAAAAATATACTATCAAAAAGACATACCAACGGAAGAAACTCTTCGTCTCAATCCAAGAGTTACTTTTCCGTTAGCAGCGGTATTTCCAATTAATTGAACAACTCTATGATGAGAAGTATTTAATACAAGCTGATTATCAACAGATACTATTTCATCACCAGTACGCAATCTTCCATCTAAATCTGCAGCTCCACCAGGAACTATATGACCGATAGCTACCTATAGCAAAAGATTTGGCTATAAATAATTAATTTTTATTTCAGAGTTACATGTAAAAAATTATTGGATGATTTAGAAATCAAGGTCTAAGGAAAAAAATTAAAGGATAAAACAAAGGATTAATTTAAAATTAAATGATATTGATAGTAGAAAAAAATTTAATTCTCTAAATTCTACAATAGTTTGAGATTTACAATACTTAATTTTAATTTTATAACATTGGTGATGTATCATTTACAGTAAATGCTTCAAATTAGCAGAACTGATTTGGATTAAGCAATGTTGCTCAATGCACTCAACCAACATCAATAAGAAATTTAATGGGGAAAATTATTTAACTTTCTTTATACTAAGATCTGGAAAAATATAAGGTGCTAATTCAAATATGTAGTCAGCAAAGATTCAGTGACATAAATGGATTGGTTTCTTAAGGATCTATTTATTTATAAGAACATATTCATAAAAAAAAATAAGGGAATAATGAAATATAGAAATAACATTTTTTAGATAATTAAATAATTTTAGTATCAATGTATTTAATAACAGCATGTTTATTACCTTATTTGAGTGATTCATTATTTTTGATGGTATAAAGAACAAAATATTTACATTTAAAAAAATGATAAAGCTATAAAAATAAATAAATAAATATAAAAAAAAATTCAGAAAAAAGCTTATTTAAAGCATTTTTATTACATCTTTTATAATATTTACTTTCTGATAGCTTACTTGTGAGCCTTCTTCAGTTCCACCAACAATCCTAAAACCAAATCCATTATCTTGTCGAAGGAGAGTGACAGTCATATCAACATATTCAGGAGAACGACCAAGCATAGGAGGTTTTAATACTGTTCCAGGTTGTGAATAAACCGATCCTGTAGAATACAAGCCTTCACATTTACTTGAAGGAATAACAGGTGATGGATTTTCATGCTCAAAAGATGTACCACGTTTTCTGCGAGATAAACTATCGTACTGTGAACTATTAGGAGAATGACCAGAAGAAGTGGATCTATAAGCTGGTTCATGATGAGATGAAGTATCACCAAGACCATAATTACCACCATAATGAACTGGGGGTTGACTATAGGGACCATTGCTACGTACAGAATTTGATCGTCTGTACGAAGAATCATTTAAAATGTCCTGTTGATTAGCATCAGGAGTCCATTCAGCACTGAAGTCTTTGATTGGTCCATTGTCATGAAGAGGTTTGTTAGGCCATGAATGATTATTTGGACTGTGTGAAAAAACACTGTCTTCATAAGAGTCATTAAAGTTTGTTCTTGAATGAGGAGGAACAGGAGGTGGTAATTTAGAATGTGAATATCCATACTGAGTACCATTTTCCAACATATCTGATGAGTTATTTACAGCATTAAAATCAGCAGATTTATTCAAGTCTTTATGGTTATCAGCCCAGTAAGTGTCTCTTAATTTACCAAGAGTAGTATACCAAGATGGATTTACAGTAGTTTTGTCGAGTGCAGCACTATATGCAGTACGCAAGGCTGGGCCTTGATCCATTTTCCAACTATTGATAAAGCCAGATGGACGATTTACAGCATTATCTGATCCCCGATCACCTGCTGAATGTCTAATGGCATCCGAATTAGAAGGTATTCGCACACACTCATTTTGGTTCAGAATACCATTTCCTCGAGGTACCTGATTGCAATTAAGTCTATCATTGGGCTCAGAGCTAGAAGATAATGACTGAGATTTTTGCCAATATCTGGTATCAACCAGAGGAGTCTTTGGTCTATTTACATGTATAGACTCTTTTTCACGGGAGCTATAGAGATCAGCAGTAGGTGTTTTGCTGCGATACATTGTAGATGGTGCTGGTGTATGAGAATCTACAAAGAAAATTTTGAAATTAGCTAGTATTAAAATTACATCAGCATTAAAAGAAAATAGAAATGAAAAGGAAGTTTTAATACCTGTTGATCGATAATGGTAAGAATGAGAAGAATTATTACTGGCACTTCTGCGGATGCCAATATCATCAGCAGATTTCATCTAAAATAAAAATATTTCAAATCAAATTATATTTTGAATTTAATATATCATGCTTTTACTTTAAATTCCTACTTAGACTTGAACATATTTAATCAAATCATTAGCAACTCATTGAGTAGTTTGATTTTCAGAATCAAAACCCTTATTACCTTTGACAATATTTGTTACATTAAATTTCACAGATTTTATAAATTGATTCATTATTAAAGAGAGAAAATGCGAAAAAGTTCCTATATAGAAATGTGGATATTGCTTTGATATTTAGATATTTATTTTAAAAATCAGAGGAAGTGTTTTACATCCCTAAATATAAGCTTCATTTTCAAACATCTAAGAAATGTTTGAAACTTGAAATTCTAAGCTAATTTTAGAAAACAATTAGAAATAAAAAAGCAAATTTAAACATTGAATATAAATGCTTTAACTTTTAAAATATTTTTTAAGTATTTTAAATCATTTCCAACTTGTATGTTAATAAGGTAAAACAAATTTTCAAGATTACAAAATATAAAGCATATTCCAATGATTGAGGACTTCCAAAATTCATATCTTGCATTGGGTAAATTTATTGCTACTTGTATAACAATTTAATATATAACTTACTGATTAAAAATATTTACAGTTAATGTATTAATGTACATTTAAGAATCATTTTATCATTACAATAAACCAAGATTGTTTTTCATTTTTAGCATTAAAATTATCCTATTTAAATTTCAAAATAAAGCCCTATTGTAAATACCTTTGTTACTCTAGGAAGTAAGCCTCGTTGTATAGTAATATGGGCAGGCTTATCACAAGGACATTCTTTCAGAATTTGTACAACTTCACTATGTGGAAGTCCCCGGATGTTTCGATTATTTATTTCTATTAAAATATCACCCTCTTGAAGATGTTCACATCGGTCTCTATCAAGAATTTTTTTTACCTAAAAAAAAAATTAACAAGGTTTGTTATAAAGTTCATAAGAGATTTAAAACAAACATAACTGGATTTTTCAAAATATATAGTTACATATTTTTTTAAAAAAAACTTGTGACTAAATAAATCTGTTTATATATTAACATTTAATTCTGGAATTAATTATTCTAAATGTTTAAATAAAATATTGACAGAAGTATATTCTTTAAGATTTTGTATTAATACATTCAAATCAAAAAGTAAGATATTTCTGATAAAATTTTCACTTATTAATATAATTAACATTAATAACTTATAGATTAGAATTTATAATTACCACATTTCAAAATATTTTATGAATACAGAAATTTTCACATAGATTTCAAGCATAATAAAAATGAATTTCATATTCCATTTTTAAAATAGAATTCTTGATACACCAAAAATATCTTTAGAGATCAGCTAAAGTACTAAATGAAATTATTTTTTGAGATATTTTTCCTCTATGTTACTAATACACAAAATGTTTAAATATTTTTCAAACATATAACAAAAATGTACTTTATCAGTCGATTTCTCCTTTAAAGTCAGATTTTTTTTTAATTTCATGCTCCAAAAATATCTTTAAAGTATTGCACAAATAAAAATTTTATTTCACTCATTGCACAGATAAAAATATTTTCATTTACGTAAAAATTTGAATTTGAACCAAATGAATACATGCATATAAAATCACTACACAAACCTTTTGCCCATAAACACTGTCAGCAATAGTAAATCCAAATCCCCCTTTGCCTTTTACTATCTCAACTGATAAAAAGTCAGTTTTGCTTGGTACTTGATTGATATCATGTGAACTAGCAGAATGATCATTGTTTCCAGAATTGAGTTCTGGAGGATGATCAAAACTTCGATGGCGCTGAGATTGGAAGGAAGTTAGGTCAGGCATGGATTTTGCAGAGCGAGTTGTTGACTCTGCTGACTCACTTCCATTCATACAAGCACAAAAACCATTTGGTCCATTACCATGGTTGCAACTTGATACAGCATTAGTAGTCACAATCTCAGTATTGGGATCTTCAGGATCAAAAGGTAATTTGAAGCCCTGAGCCACACCTAAATGAACAATTTCTCCAGGTGGTATAGATTGAAATAATGAAACTGCATCTTGATGACTGAATCCCAATACGCATTGTTCATTGATATATACAAGTACATCACCTAAAAATGTGAAGGAAAAACATTAAAAATTCAATCCAAATACCAAGCTAAGTGCCTAAAATATATTTTACATTAAAAAAAAATATATATATATGCATAAAAATAGTAGAAACAGGACAGTTATGGGTGGGGATATTACCACAAAAAATTCATTATCTAAACCTCACATTTTCTTTGTTACACAATCAGAATAAAAATTTTTTTTTTAAATTACGCCCGCCAACATCCTTTCAGACATAAGGAGTCTTGCATACCAGTACAACACTGAAGCAGCTTCACAAGGCGAAAGGGCCCAATAGCCATCACTAGAACGGCCAGAAGAAAGCAGCAACTAAAGATATGCTTCCCAGTCATAGGTGAGGTGTCACAGAGCACACAAATAGGTGAACTGGTCAGGTTAATCTTACAAATGTGCCTGCAAATAGTCATGACCAGTAATAATTCTAAAACATACAACTCCCTCCACCCTGGGAAGGAGAGAAAGATGAGAGCAGTAGGTCATCAAAAAGGCAAGCCAAAGATTTCCCATCAGCTGAGTCCTTAAGAGCAGAAATTGTTCGATGATTGATTTTGCTCGCAAGAGGTCTCCTTACATGTCGGAGAGGGACTGAATGGGAAAGTGGATGTAAAGCAGGTGCCTCTTTAGCCAAGATGTCAGCCTGTTCATTTCCACATAATCCACAATGACTAGGGATCCACTGGAGGACAATCTCTCTACCAGAGCAGAGAAATGAGTCAATGCGTTGTTTACACTCAAACTCAAGCTCTGAGGAGAATAAATCATACCTAGAAATGGCATGAATCACAGCTTGAGAATCAACAAAAATAACAATTTTTTGTTCCGCTGAATTGGCAATAGCTCTGATAGCCATAACAATAGCAAAAACTTCACCATCAAAATTGTCAGCCCAAGTGTCAAGAGGCTCCCGAAGGTTGAAATACTTGGAGCAAGCCCCGGCACCCACTCAACCAGTTGAAAGATTGGCCGAACCGTCAGTAAAAACCTGTAACCACTCTTGAACAGAGTATATATCTTGTATAGTAGCCAAAGAAATGGAATACAGTTCAAACTGGTGGAGATCCGACTTCCTGACAGGTCATATCAAGTCAAATCTAGCAGCGGCATATCTCAAGAGGCCGGAAAAAATAAGCGGTCTATAGATGTGAGATCTAGAGTCAAACCTCAAAGGTCTCAGCAAGTTAAAGAATCAAAATAAATTATCTAAATTATGAAAGACACATAAAAATGCATTCAAATATTTAGTTCATGTGATTATTAAGAGTGAAATAAAGTAATAAGAAATTTTTATAAATATTTAAAATCCCCCACCCAAGATTTAACATCATATATGTTTAGAAAAATAATACATCCTCACTATTCAACTTAATTGAATTATTTTTTTTTAAAGATTTCTGTTTTCAACTATTAATAGTATCCTTTTTATATAAGTCATTAAGTTCTCTGACTTATATAAACATTTTTTTGGTAAATTAATAATTTTGCCAAGATCTATTCCTTACTTACATTTCTTAAGGATTTACTCCGGATAAAAATAACATTTACAAAAATTCTAATTTAACACAAAATATAGTTTTCAGAAGCAACAAAATCATAAATAATAAAGGTTTTGACAAGCCATGATATAATTTGCTTTATATGTGCATACAAAGACTATTAAAGAAGATATTTCTTTTGAATAAGTAATCTACAAAAATTGTTTTGCAGTAAAAGTAATTAATAGATGACCATTAAAATTAAAAGAAAGCATCTCGGATCTTAAATCTAAAGTAATGACTACAGTAAACAAAAATGCTTCTCCACTGATACTTAACACAGTATTATTTATTACATACCCATTTTGAGTTTTCCATCTTGCCAAGCAGGTCCATGAGGTACAATGGCTTTTATTTGTAAGAAGTCCCTAACATCTCCATCATCTCCACCAACTATTGTGAAACCAAAGCCACGAGCACTCTTCACAAGACTAGTTCTGATCATAAAAGGTTCCAGATCAGCAGGGTTGTTGGTGAAAACATAAGGCAATTTATAACCAGATCCTCTAACTAAATAAATGAAAAATTAGCCAATGATTCAAATAAATAATTATTAATTATCTAGGACAATTACAAAATATAAAAACAGAATTATAGCATATGATCAAAATAACTAACTTTTAGACTTAATGAGTTGCATTTAGAAAATTTAATTACAATATAAATTGTAGTATTTTTTGTTTGCAAAAACATGGAAAGTGCAACCATGTACTTGCTATTTGTAAGTTATAAATGTCATCATGTATATATTTAACATAATAATTTATATAATCTTGTACTATATTTAAAATAAAAACACTTTATTTTATTTATTTTTTGAAATTTGATGATAGAAATTAATTTTTAAAACAATATATATATATATTAGAAAATCATGTTTTGTAAAGAGAAAATATATAATTTTATATTTTCTATATTAATTTAGCAAAAAATAAATCAAGATATTAAAATGTTTTTAATGAAAGCTGAATTGTTACAATAGTTAATGCATAGTTTTAATTCCATCTTCTGGTCAAATGCTGGTATTATTTCATACTTCCCTTAATAAGATGGATGTTGAAAATTTTATAAATAATCAACTGTTTTAATACATTTACAAACAAGACACTGCATCAAAGTTATTACTAGATTAACTGAAAAATGTTATCTAAATTAAAGTCTACTCTAAATATGTCACTTCCAGCTTTTAACAGAATGCTATTAGCATAAGAATATAAAATTCATTAATAATAAAAAATATTGCAGATATAAGCAACATATAGCACATTTAAGATGTTTAAACTTGGTGATAATCTTAATGTCATTACTTTATGTCATGCATTAGCAAAGAAAATTGCTAACAACGTTGTAATTAATATATCTGTAATGAAATGAAAGAGAATCAACTAATAACAAGAAAATCTTACTATAACATGATATTGATTTTTATTTCAATGGATAGAACAAAGCAAGTCCACACACTGATATTAATATATTACAAAATAAATTAAGAGTTCAGATGTCTAGTATGAATGCTAAATTTTATATCTTAGAGAAAGATTTTATATCTTTATCATTCCACCAACAAAATGCATTTTTCTGAGTTTCTGTTTTGTCCAAGTAATAGAAACAATGCTGCTTAACCAATTGTCTCAGTGGCTGAAGAAAAATATTTCTTAAAGGTCTTTAGTATACAAATTTTGCATATTTTTATTAAATCAAATTCATGTTAAATAGGTGTCAAATTGTCGAAAAATTCTAAGTGAATGAATTATAAATAAATAAATATATATATATATATATAACATTTCTTAAATTATATACACATTATTTATAATATCTATATAATTTAAGATTTTTAAATACTTATTACAACATTCTCAACAGTCACTTAATTTTCAGGACATTTATATTTGAAAAAAATGTCACAAGCTAATAATCTACAGCTACAAATAAGGGAATATTATTGAAAACAGCTATAAAAAATGATAAACAATGACAAGATATCCTTTATTATTTAGCACTACTAAAAATATACAAAATTTGGAATATGCATAATTTTAATGACTTAAATTAACACAAAACTAACAAAAATTTTAAAAAACTACTTTGAATGGTGATAGGAAAAAATAGACTGAAACAGTCTTCCACCCTTCACTTTGACAAAGAAATTAGACTGAAATCAACATTCAGCACAAGCATCTTGTTTTTCTCAAGAAACTTCTTTCTTCATTAGTCTTACATCAAAAGCAAGAATACATCTAAACCTACAACTCTGCACAAAAAAGAATCAGTTGCAGCTATCAAAGAGAAAGGTATCCATACCATCCATGAATTTTCAAATTTGGCTCAAAATATTGCTATCACTTTTAAAGATACTGGCATTACCCTGATCAAGGTTGCATCTTTTTCCTTTATGGAAAATAAAATCTGAATCCCACAAATTTATGTTGGTAAAATTGTCTCAAATTACACATGTGAGGCTTTGAACCTCTACTACTCCGAAGCAATCCAAAATTTCAATAGATTTTTATTATTCTCGGACTCTAGATCTGATCTTTAAGCCCTTTTAAAGGGTAACTCCTAACTTTCCAAAATATCATTCAGCTCTTGAACAAAATAATTATATTTCAAAGAACCTGTATTCTTTAATGGATACCCACAACCATAGCCAGACTGGGGACTAAGCACATCAAGGGAATGAAATTATCTCCCAATGGCCATTGAGCTATAGGAGCTGTCTCCACTTCATAGACACTGAAACCTCTTGCAACTAGATCTTTGATTGTCCTGCCACACTGGTAATGCTCTTCAGAATTTATTTTGATCCCCTGCATCAACTCCTCTATTACTTGGAAGTTATATAAGTATCCAAAGATGTCTTGGTCAATTTTGGATTTATTTGATTCAATGGCACAATTTTAACGGATAAAATAAGAACAATTATTTGACACTATCATTTGTTAATAAATACATACTTTTGTTCTTAATATATTAAATGAAAAAAATTATAGCCTGGATTGCATTTATATATCAAAGCTAATGTTATGATAAATTTAAACTATACAGAATTAGAAAAATATTTTTCTCATGTAATATTGTTTAGTAACACTCACGGCCAGCATATGGGCCACCATCCTTTGTTGAATGTTCTTTAGAAATCAAAGGACCAGAGGAATTTCTTGAAAGTGTGTGACCATCATCATGCTTTGGCAGTGAATTCATAGGAATTGGAGCATTATTATTTTCAACAGTATGATGATCTAACTTATCTTTCCTCCAATTTTGAGAGATATTTTTCGAGTCATCTTCTTGTAAAGCTGTAATCAGCATAATAAAAATTTTTTACTTACAAAAATAAGAAAAACATGAAGTGAATTATAAGAAAATTGACGCTCAAAATACATATCTCATTTACTACTAAAAGTATTTTTCTTACACTGAATTATTCACAAAGAAAACAGCAAATTTTTATAAAATCAAGCACAAATTGAAAATAAATGCTAATAACAAACATTGCATTTCCAGAAATAAGAATAGATGTACACGATTATGAAATTAGATACCATTATTTTATTATAAATGAATTATGCATAAAATAACATTAAGCACTGTATAATTTCTTCAAAAAAGAATTATGCAGAGTTCATTTAAAATATAAAACTTTAAATAATTACTTATTAGTGATATCTTATAGCAAACTGTAGCAACAATTATTTTAAAAAGAAAAATGTGTGCATGTAATTTCATTTATTGCATTCCATAATCTATTCCAAAGAAAATAACAGAAAATATGCAACAATGATTTGATTACACAATTATGGCTAATTTTTGACTATAATTTTGACAAATTATTGTGCAATTTTACAAAATACTGAAAAATGCAACTAAGCTTTAAGATTTTCTTTATAAAATACACATTAGTTGTTTATTAAGAAAACTAATAACATTTACCAAAAAAAAAAAAAAAAAAAAAAAAAAGAAAAAAGAAAGAAAGAAAAATTTTCTAAACTTGCTCATTTTTATTTAAGCAATTTTGCAACACAAATGTAAACAAAGGTTTTAAAAATTACATTTAATTTTGGTTCAGATAATCGGAAACAAAAATCACTACAGCAGTATTTCTTATTATACCAAGGTTGATAAAATATGATAAAAAATTAAAGAAAACTTTCTTTATAAAAATATAAAGTAATTTTTAAGCTCCAAATAATCAATTAGCAGAAAGTTTAGCAAACTAAAAGTGACATTAAGACAGATTATAAAAACACAAATAGGAGAATCAGAAACAAATTAAAACATTTAAAATAAGAAATAAAACTTCTAATAAAAATACGGTTAATTGCTTTTAATAAAAGAATTTATCCATAAAATTTGATTTAAAAATAAATCTTATTTAAAAAAAAAATCAGCATGTGACAAAGCATAATTTTGTATAATAGACAAGACTTTCACACGACATTAACGTAATACATGTAGGGAAGTCATATTTAATAGAATGCATTAATCTTATCTTATTATAAACTTTAAGATCAAAATAATATAATAAAAATAGGTTAAAAAATTTTCTGCTTTCCTAAATACATACACATTAAAGTCTACACTTTTATCTGCATGTAATATATATTACACACATCTCTTATTTTATTATTATTATTATATATATCTATATTTTGTTGTAAACATACATTAAAGCACAGGTTAAATATAAATAGTTCTACAAATGTGATGTTATGCTAATTGACATCTTTTTGCATAAAACATCTTAAATTATTAATAAAAAATGCTTTACATAAAACTGGAAAAATTATAAACACAAGGAAAAATATTTCGAGTCATTTATAGTAATACAAAACAATTTTTTTAATCATTTCATACAGTTCTTTATCATGCAATTATTTTCATTCAGCTCTTTATAATCATCATACATTTCTTTTACCTTAAAAATGACTTTTTTTAATAATGAAAAATAAAATAAGGGGAATTATTAAATACATTAAAAAGAAAGGGAAATTATAAAAAATGAATTATTTTCAATTTTTAATAGTATACTGCACAATAAATATTAAACTTACAATTTGATGAGGATTTCCTAGCTTGAATAACTGGGTTTTCATATTGAGTTTTTTTATTAATGTGACTGAAATAGAAGAAAAACCTTAAATCATATAACACAAAGAAAAGAAATTAAGTTTATTAAATAAAGTAAAACTTCAACATCATATCATAAATAATAAAACTCAACAGAATATGTAAAAAACAGATTAAAAAATTAACTTTTTTTAAAAAAAAATTTATATTTTGAAAATATAATTAAGTTCATAGAAATAAATTTACAACTTTTATTTAGTAAGTATTAACTTCATTTGCATGGTTAGAGCTAAATGTGTGACCATGAGTGTACAGAACTCAGCTGACTACCTGCTTGATGTTTTCAGAAAAATGGTTGTCATTGCCTCAATTACTTAATTGTAACAATAATATAAAAGAATATACAATTCCCAAAGTAACCAATAACAATTTATTATTCAGTGAACAATAATAGTTCAAAATTTTATTTTCAACTTACTCTATATAATAAGTGCCATAATGAGGATCATCAATTTTCTCCCAGCCATAAGGTAATTCTAAAACAGCAAAATACAAATATAAAAAATGTGATTAAAGTTTTATCACTGAAAAATTGTGTATCACTTTTAATGTTATTTGAGTATATATAAAGTGCTGGAAATAAAGTGACTACAAAATTAAGTCAATATATATTTTTTAATAAAGGGATATTTTAAAACTATTTTATTTCCCATTTATATGAATTTAGTATAGTAAATAGTAAGGAAATTTCTTGGTATATATATATATATATATATATATATATATATATATATATATATATATATATATATATATATATATATATATATATATATATATATATGTTTTAATATTTCTTCACTCACAAAACATATTGACTAAAACAAAACAAAATTTTTAAATAAGAACTCAAAAATAAACTGCTTTCATTAATTTATTTTTCATATTAACTTTGTTTCAAGCTCTATGAATCTCAATTTCAAATTTTTCCTTGAATTATTTAAGCAATATTTTTCTTTTAACATTACAATAATAACATTTGCAAGAATTTTTTAACATTTTTTTACATTTAGAATTGAAAATTATTACAGTTAATGTTGTTTGTAACAATCCCCTGCATAGCAAATTAGTTTTATTCAATAATGATTTATGTTTCATATAAATGTTTACATTTTATATATTTAATAACTATTTAGTTTACACTTGTATGATAGCAACTGAATATATTAGAATATTTAGACTAATAAAGGAATTATTAAAATATAATAATTTGGATTACGGATTGTAATTTATTTTATCACATACATTTAAGAACCATGGCTTTTTATTAAACGATGAACTTAATATTTGTTTTAAAATTTTAATTACTCATATCAAAATTAAACATTAATATAATGAAAAAAAATGCTTTAAGTGAATACATAAAATTGAAAACCATATCTAATTATATTTAAATGACAGGAATTTGACAACTGGATAATTATATATATAACATATAGATAATATAACAACTGGACATTACTTTAATAATAGCAGATCTTACTATTACTATTTTTTTACAGTAGGATCAAGAAAAAAAATTAAGATAATTATATAATTCAATTGAAATTCATTTTAATGAATTTTAATCAAAGCAAAAATTAGTAGCCACACACAGTCAAACACTAACTCTTAATCTAATTAGTCTTATATATTTTTTTTTCTGGAGCATGTTACTTTTTTTAAAACTAAAATTGTGTTTTTATTTTTTTTTTATTTTATTTTATTTTTTTTTTTTGCGTAACTTTTCAAAAATGACAAATTTGGCTGCAATAATATGTAAGTGGCAGAATTCACAAATTTTCTAAGATATTACTCAGATTATATTGAATGCAAAGATTAAAAATGATATGAATTACTTTCATTGTTAAAAAAATTTATTGTAACTTTTTAATAAAATTTTTATAATATTTTTTCCTGTAAAATATTAATGTTTAAAAAGTAAATAATTTCTAATATTTACTTTACAAAATGAGGAAAAAATTAAATTTCTTTGTCTGTGAAATAATTCAAAGACACAGATAATAAGTAAACTTTAGCTGAGCTAAATTAAACAATATTTAATTATATAACAATTTTAAATATTTTCTTTTCATATAAATTTATAATTTTTTTTTAAGTTTTAAAAACATATGACATTAATTACTAAAAATAGAAGTTTCTTAAACATAGTTAAAAATTTTAGTAACATTGATATAAAATTTTAAAGCTAAAATTTAAGCACACACAATCGAAGTATATACATATTTCAAAGCCTTTAATATCAAAAATAAAAATGTTAATGTATTTTAAGTATCAAGAAATAACTTTTTTTGAATGTTAATATTGATGCTTCATTGGTAAAAATTTAATTTGATTTGATTTTATCGTGTCATTCATATTTTGATATAAAAGATCTTAAAAATGTTAATATACATATTTCAGAATGTAAACTGAAAAATTCACTGCATTTAAATCAGCATAATTTATTTTTTGAAAAATGACAAAGAGTTTAATGACCATTTCTAATATATGAAGGTTAATTTGACCATGACAGAATACTTGAAGCAGATTCTGAACCACTACAAATTTTCAGGTAGGAGAAGGGAGGTAAACCTCCAATTGGATCAAGTGAAGGATATTGCTATCAGCTTTCAAATGAATATTGCTCAGGTTGATATTATACAATATAAGATATTTCAAGATTTCTAAGTTATAAAAAACATGTAAGGATTTCATTGATATAAAGCAAAAATTTCAATTATAGTTTTTAAACATGCTATTTTAACAAGTCAATAATTAGACAAATTTTTATTAAATAATAGATACAAATGGATAAATAAATATCAAAATTTATATATGTGTTGATATATAACTCCTGGCTACTAGAACTATGAGCTCTCGGCAATACAGGGGACAGAAGTAATGACAAATTTATATGGTCAACCACCAGTGGGTGGGTCAATGTGATCCTAAAAATGGGAAAAAATGGAGTGGTCCCAAAAATGGAATGGGAATTTTAAAAACAGCGACCAAGCACAAGACTCCAAAATTTAGCCTGCCAACCCTAGAAGTATTATACATAGAGAACTATATAGAGTACATGATGACCATCACATATGACATGCCCCAGCCAACATTAGGGCACACGATTGATCTTTCATTGAGTCCGGATTTAAAGTCACTAACTAAAAATATCGAAAACAATGCCCTAACCAAACAAGGCACCCAGGCAATATAGGTATATACATATATAAAGAGTGATATTATTGCAATAAATACTATAAAAAATTAATAGGAATAATTAGTAATACCATCTTCATCACATTCATCAACTGGTTTCTTATTCTTTGGTCTGGGATCTAACCACTGAGAAGTTCCAGTGTTATGACTAAAAATAAAGTAGAAATTATTTTGAATGATCATAGATTGCATTTTATAACATTTTTATGAATAAGAAGGAAAAAAATCTCACTCTATATAATAAGGCTCTCCATCTTCTGTATAAGCTTTTTCCCAATTTTCGGGTAATGGACCCAGATCATCTTCTTGAGAAGAGAACTTTTTCTGAGACTTAATATCATCAGTAATCATTCCTTGAGAAACACAAGTTGAGCTGGGGAAAAAATGTGCTTTAAAAATTATGTGATAGATAATTTTAATTAAAAGAATTTTTTAAGCAAAAAATTTCTCAACTACGTTGTGAATAATTTTAGAATAAACAATACTATTTTTAGACATTATAAATTTGATACTATTTCTTTTATTATAGAGAATTTTAAGTATTTTCAAATCTTTTTTTCCCCCCAAATATGAACTAATTTTATTTTTAGTTGTTTTATTACTTATTAAAATGCATCAAATAGAATTTTTTTTTTAATTCTTTTTAGAGATATTATAAAGGAAAGTTAGTATAAACATAAGAACCAAATTTTTAATAAACTAATTTTAATATACCATACATCTAATTGTATTTTGGATGGTTCTATGTCTCTTTTCTTTGGAAGTTTAAAATATATTAATAAATGAAAATCAAACTAAGCTTACTCGATATTGTTTTTTCCAGAATGAGTATAATTAGATTCTAACTGTTCTTCATTAGTTTTTGCAGTCATTGCTTCAACACTAGATCGATTTCGCTTTCTTTTACCCTCAGAAGAAGGGTGTATTCCTGGAATAACGTTGTTGGAATTGTTGTTGGTAATGTAGTTACTTGGCCGTGTTACTGGAATAGGGCATTCTTCAAGAGGTTTAGGTGTACCATAATGATTACCTTATTTAAAAAGTAAAAATCTTAATTTTGGAAAAAGAGTCACAAATGGATTAAACACACATATGGACAGATTAGTATTAAATGCACTTATATTTATCATTATTTACCTTCATAGATACCACTTTCTAACAGATTTCCAGATCTTTCCAATTGCATAAACTCTTCAACAGTTAGGAATGTATAGTCTACTCTATTGATTTCTCCCTCACGTGGGGGTCTTGTTGTGCCTGAAGTTAAAAAAGTTATTTTATAATTGTTCTTTTCATGAATTATTACATTTTTTATAACCATCTCTCTTACTGGATCAATTACTTTAAAAAATGCTGAAATACATGCATTTCTGGTGTTTCACAGAAGAAAATGAAATGTAACAATTATTAGAAATCACTCATTTTACTAATACTACTCTAATATTTCTAATAACACTTATTTTTCAACACAAGAGGTACAACAAAGTATAAAAAATACAAAAAAAGAAATCTTTTTTACAATAAATCATGACTGAGGAAAGATTTATAACTTTTATTAATAATAATTTCCCTGCAAATAGTGCAATCAAGGATCAATATTTTTCCACCAAAAGTGTGGATATTTTTTAAAACTACCTTCAGACATCAATAGAACATATATTGCTTTAAATGCAACAAAACCTATTATTTCAGCTTTTAAAAGTGTTCTGATCAAAAAATTCTCCAACCACCTCAAAAATTTTGAGCATTTATCAAAATCAAAACTCTGAAATTGTTTATAATGGCTTATTAATTACTTTAAAAGTAGACATTTTTGTTTCAGTATTGATTCATGCAAATGCTTATAAATTTCCTTTTATTTTACTTCTATTCTTATTTATATAGTTTTGCTGAAAATAATTCGTAACATTTAAACTAATTTTAAAGTCTCTGTTGGTTCTGACAAAAAAATTCAATAGAATACATAATTACACAAAAAGCTGAAATTAAAAGTTTTAAATATGTAAACCCCTAAACCCCTCATTGCCAAATTTCTAATAATTACAAAATATTTTAAGATCATAAAATAGAAAAAAATATTTAATTTTAAGACTGGAGAAATAAACTTGGTACAAACAATATTTTCAAATATTGTGTGTGTGTGTGTGTGTGATCTACATTTTATAATATATATCTAATTTTTTTTTAAATTAAAATTTTTTCTAAAGTTTGTCTAATTTATAAATATCTAACCCATTTTAAGTTTATTATATATACATAAGCAATTCAAAATAAATTTTCCATTTCAATAAAAATTTCTTGGCTAATTACGTTTACGTATTGTATCCCTCATTCAAAAAATCATTTAAAAGAATCCAAAATAGTAATCAATAGAATAGAGAATAAAATACATACAAATATCATTTTTTAGCTATGAAAAATAGCTATTTAAATAAAATTTTGATTAACACAGAATAAATGTAAACTGAATAGTAAACTTGAAAAAATATGTAATAAAAAATAATTATTTTTTTTAAACTTTTGCCTTAAATCTTAATATAAAAAAAATTGTTTGGCTCTTTCTTGATTTCTTATATATTAATGGCATTTGGTTATTAATGCAATTATATGAGTTGTTATGAATGCTATTTTACAATCAAATACTTTTCATAGGTATTAATAAAATCTAATAATGAAATTAGGACTGTTAATATAAAAAAATATTAGCACTTAAAGTATTAGTTATGATTATGTGACTAGAAAATTTCTTGTCAATATATATATAGAGATAACGAAAAAAATTCTTTTTTATGAGCATAAATAATTGACTTAAAAAAAATTAAAACACATTCAAAATATAAAATCATCATATCTGTACTCAAGGTAATTTAAGGTATGCAAATAATAAACAACTAATGACAGAAAAACTTAAAATATTTTGCCATAAAATTTTAATTTAGTATTTTTTATTAAGGTAAAACTTATACGGATAATCATCATCTAACCTTTTATTTGTTTTACATTATCTTTATTATTTATGAAAGTAGTTTTTCAATGCTCCCAAAAATGAAACTAATAAATTTTTAAATTCAGAATATCTAATTAAGGACTTTGGTCAAATGAACATTTTACTTTAAGGAAATAATAAAATATTTAAAATTCTTCGTTGATTTTTTTTTATTTTACATTAATATTTGCTTATAAAATTGATAAATGACTATTCACAGACACACACAATATTATATTTTATATATATATATATACATATATATTATCAATAAATTAGCCTGAAATTATAACAAAGAATAACAAGAATTTAAAACCATACTGAGCAAATACTCAATGTATAACTTATTCACTTAATTTTCCTAGTCATTAATAAATCTAAATGATATTTTTAATCTATTTTATATATTATAAATAACCTTATCTATGAAAACCAAATAAATACTTTCTAAAACAAAATCCCTTATTTTTAATCGCAACATTCCATGAATACATTTGTATAATTTGTTTATTTTACAATAATAAACAAAAGTTACAAAGCAAAATTCTACATTATTCAATTTTATTTTTTCTAATGAACAACAAAATATATTTCAGATATAAACATTTATGTTTTTAAAATAATGCTTTTGCAAATTTTGTGATGTTTTACAGAAAATTATTGAATTAAGAGAATCCTAAGATCTAGTTCTACTTTTTAACACATTTTGATAACTGATAACTTAACAACAATTTAGATAACTGAATGGGTCAATAAATTGGAAAACTGATTTTTAGAGTACAGTTTATTTTAAACCATATCATATTAACAAATGTTTCAGCTATAATCATAATATAGTTATAAAAAGCTTAGAAGTGAAAAAGTTTGTCATTTTTACTTACATGGTACTGTTCTTAAATAAAGATTGTCTCGAACTGTATTTTGAAGTTCACAGTCAGGAGAATTTTTTGGAAACCTAGTATTCAAATGCTGTCTTAAATCCTTGCCTAAAAATCCTGCAAAGAAAAATCAATATATGAAGTAAAAAATACTAAAACGTAATAGCTTTAAGTTTGATGATAAATTTAATTTGCATTTCATAAAATGATAAGTCATTTTTATTCCTTACGAAATAAAAATATTTGTATTATTATAAATATTAATAAGGAATTTTTTTGCTTCATAATAAACAAATTAGATAGATTCATCATTTTACTTTCAATATATTTTGTATCAATGAAAAGTTTAAAAAAAGATGCTGAAAGTTTTACTCCTCATTTAATATTATATTTTATCAATTAATAAAATTGTATGGAAGTTTAAGGAGTGAAGAAAGAATGAATTTTTATGGAATTAAATATTTCAAATATTTTACAATTTTTAAAATCTAATATCATGAAAAAACTCAACACTAAAAGATATTTCAATACATCTTACAATGTGAATGTAATATATGTTTAAACTTCAACAAAATCAATAGATATTTTATAAGAAATTAAAACAATAACAGTCAAGAAAAACTATTTACTTCACAAACGCAAAATAAAAACTTGTGACAGTTAGCAAATGCGACAGGAGAAAAATGTCCAAGGCATATGCACAGAAAACATATCAACAGTCGCGTAGTCTTCCAACATACCCGCAGAAATGAACCAGCCTAGTTTCAAAAGACACAAAAAAGTTCTTCCCAAAACATTAGAGGAAGACCATAGCCGGTGCTCTGCAAATCCCCCTCGCCGATTCTCGGAAAAACGATCTCCTTCCACTCGGTCGAATAGGGAAAATGCGCACATTTCAAAACGCTCTTTCTTGGAGTGCTTCATGAAATGTGTCGCGGAAGAAATATTGTTCATTCCTACTGCAATTTTCACTACTATGCCCTACAGTATCAATCAGTTATTGTTCAACTTTAAAAGAAAAATATGATGGTTGCACTAATATGTAATCGAACAAATGAAAGACGATTTTGATAATTTGAAATACACAATTAAAAGTATATTTATAATTTAAATTTTTTGTTACAAATAGTTTTCTCTTAGATGTAAAAAAATCAAGCAAAGACGAAACACTAGAGTAAAAAATGAGGTCATTCAAATGATCATGAAATTCTATATAATTAATGTAAGAGTCACCGCAAATTTAATAAATTTTTTTTATTCAAATAAAAATTTAAAAGAAATTATACAGATGTGAATAATAGTAAGGTATAATTATAATACCCAATTTTATTTTGAATAAATTTTGTTTATGGAATGATTCATCATTGATAGTTGATTGGATATATTCAAATAGGTAGTTTGTCACACCACGGCCCCTTTCAGAATACAAGAGCTAATTTGACTGCGGTCTGATTTGAAGGGGGATGATTTCACGCATATAATTAGATTAAAGTCCTTTCTTAATCAAGGTGAGAAAACTTTCAGTATTCAAGTGTAATCTGAGCATATAGCTTACGGAAGATTTCAGCTTATTTAATAAAAACTATAAAATAATAATCAAATTGTATTATTATTAACATATTTAAAATTGAATATTTATTTTTTTTATATAATAGGTAAGATTTTTGATATATCTTAAATGGGAATGCTGAATTTTGGGCTTCAAATTATAATTTAAAATCTTTAAAAGTTTAATAATCAAGTATTTTAAAATAGATAATAAATAAAAAGCAGCATTTGATTCCAGCCAGTACTGAGCAACGCAAGATGGATATTGCGTTTCTACATTCTACACGGTATGTCTGGTTGTTGTGGTGGATATTTGAAAGTAATTGAATTTTCCTATCAGGCGGCACGTGACTGCGGCCTACTTATATGAAAAGCTCTTCCTGGAATACTCGGGAACATCAAATAACCTAGAACAACTTTAGGCTGATCACTACAAGATGTCAAAACCAATATCGCAATTTTTCTTTCAAATTATATCTTTTTTCCTGTTTATTTACTTAAAAAAATAAAAATTCTCATTTTTTTTTTAGCAAATTTTAATACACTACACGAATAATTCCTTATTCTAGTAAAAATCATATCAAAGATGTTTAATCATTAATCAAGTTCAACATTTTCCTCCTCGAAAAATTTCCAATGAAATTAACTTTGTAAAATCATTAATTTTTAGAATTAATTTCGTCGATATAATATGAATTTATAATTTTTCAATTGTAAATTCATATATAACTTCATATTTTATCAAACTATTAGCGACGAGTATGGTTCCCATAAAAGAAAAATAACTACCATATTAATTGGACAGTAACTTTATCTTATTATTCGACATTAAATTTTTTTATAACAGTAAACATAAATTAAATAAAGGAACTGGCGAAAAAAAATGGTCTGCATCATATCAGCAATTAGGGAATAGTCCCCGATGGGGGCGCGGGCAGGGTTTTCTTTTGGCGGAGAACGGGGATCAACAAAAGAAAGTCCCGGGGGTCACTGAGGGAGGTCAGCTTCAATCGCTATTTCCCACACCGACAAGGCACGAAGCTTCTTCTAACCAGCTTCTCCCTAAGTAACAACGAATGGCTTCTCCATCTCAGCCAACACACAAGGTCGCTAATCAATTCATCTCTTCAATTCCAACAGATTTATCTGGTGTTGTAGTACGAGAAGGCCTTCACCCGTTCACGCTCTCTAGCGTCAACGAATAGAACGGGATTTTAAGTCGTTGTTTTTCCTAAAAAAGTACATTTCCGCTGGTATTGGTATCGAGAAAAATTCGCTCCTTATCAAGGTATGTTTACTTGCGAACTAAATTTTTAAGACAAAATAGTTTGACCTGAAAGGAGCAATTTATTTTCATGCCAGAAACAAGTTCAAAATATCTCTTAGAGTGGAAGTTGCATGAAATGTACACCAGGGGACATAAAATCTTTTAAAATGTGCTTGAATTGTAATAAAAATTTCAATTTTTTTTTTTTTTTTTTTTTTTTTTTTTTTACAATTCATTAATGAAAATTAAAAACATAAAAACTTACAATTTATCTAAGAACAAAGAAATGCAAGAATAATTTTTTTTTTTCAAATTTGATATATATGCGCATTTAATAGCCCCCCCCCCCTCTACACACATAAATAATGCAAATGATGTTTGCATTCAAATTCATACGAGTTAAAAGCGCTGTAACTTTAAGCGAAATGTACTGCAAAAAATTCAAAATTTTATTAAGTTAAGGCAATAAAAACACAATCCATTCAGGTGTCAGCTCGTTTCCTCCATGAGAATTCACAGCGCAAAATTATATTAACAATTGCAATATATGAGGTTATTTTAATATTTCGTATTTATAAACGATAGTTTTAACTATCAAGTCAAAATAGCTTAAAAAGTAAGAGTTCCAAGGAAAAATTTCTTTTGAACGAAACGAAGACTGCATTATTGACAGAATTTTTACTTTGTGAAATGAAAGAAAAATAATATATTCTTTGTATTAAAAATATAAATTAATATATAAGTTTAATATTTATATTTTTAACTATACTTAATAGAGCACTTTCAGTTATATAAAATCCAATTTTTCTTTACAATCAAGACTTTAAATAAAATAGTATTTTATATAATCTAAAAATTTTCGGATTTTATAGGTTTATCAAATGGGGGTGTCATAGACGATACATATCCATCATTGAAAGATTTTAAGTCAGGAAATAAAAAAGCGAACCACAATTAAAAAACAATGAATTAACTGTAGCAACTGAAAAATTATGATAAATTACTTAATTTATATTATTTCGAACGAATTGTTTCGTTAAGATGTAAATAAAACTACCTTATGCTAAATTTTCCATTAAAACAAAAACAAAGAAACTATTCCAATTATTTTTATCAGAAAAATATGACTGCTACACATCATGGCATTAAACCCATTCAATATAGTGAAGTTCAGCAAAGTTTTACAGCAGTTCAGAAAAGGCATCACTTTTTTTAAACACAAACCAGTATTATGAGAGCTTTGGGTAAATACACAATGAACTTCGTTCAACTAATATATCACAACCAAAAAGTGCGATTCGAATAGAAGGATTTCGTCATGAAATAGTCAAAGCCACGGGCACAGGAAACATGGTGGTCGATTACATTGAAATCGAATTGTTTACGACTTTTATATGACTTCCACCAGTCGAAGCACGCGTCCTTTCATAAACACATCACCGGTGCCACTACACCATTTTATTATACATACAAAAAAGGTAATCCACAGAGTGAGCGCATTTTGAGATTTCTTTCGATTCACGGCAAAACACGATTATGTTAACAGGGCAGAATACAAGGGGCTTCCCTTCACATAAAAGGGCCATTTCACATAGGAATAAGATGAGTGTGCAAATATAATTTCCTCGTTAAATACTTTAGTCTCACAACAATAAGAGATAAAACATATTACACATATTCACAAAAAATATTTTTGCTAATATTCAAATAAATTTCAAGGATTTTTTTTAAGCCTATTCTATAAAAAATGAAAACAACTTGTTGGATAATATTATGAATTACACTATAAGCACTTTAATATGTAGCAGTGTGAATCTACAGAAATGCATAAAAAAATGTGTAAACATTTTAATCTTCTGTATTACATTCTGTATTTCAATGAATTGAACATGATTAAACTAATTTCAAGCGCTTAAATCGGGTTGAACAAAATACTTTGACTGAGGAAATTATGTCCACCGTAAAAATGCGAAAGTCTTAATTCTCTCCCCAAATCACAAATATTTGATGAAACTTGTTGAAATAATCAATTAAAAAAACAATATTAAAAAAAGGTCATTCTTGTGACTAATGTTATATAACGGACAGCGAGGTTATTTAATTGATATTAAGATATATTTTAATTGTAGTATATTATGGGCTATTCATTTCTATTTAAATTTAGTATAAATACAATGACGCATCAAAATACACTGCTTTACATTCAAATTTACATGAGTAGACCTGCAAGATGAGTAGTTAATGTTCAAGCCTTCAATTCAAAGTTTGTGGATTCGATTTTCTCCTTGGGCATGGTATTTATATAGTGGGGTGGATTTGATTTAAACAGTAAGTCCAATTAGTTCCGGTGTATAAAAAATTACCAAAGAGTATCACACACAAATAATAACGCCAATTAAATTGAATCTACGGCTGTTTAATATATAAAGGCTATATCAAAGCATATTTAAATTTTAAAAAATACCTTTTTCTAAATTTACTTACCAAACCAAATTATTATAAATTAAGTTTATATCATAACATACAAGCAAATCCAAAAGAACAATGCGTTGCTCTTATAAGGAAATAACAGTTGTTGCATATTCTTAGAAATATTTTTTGAGACACTCATCAGGAGCATATAATAATTAAAATATTACAGAATTTTTCTACAATTGTTACTGTAGAAAATGTAGTTTACTACATTAAAAAAAAATATGCTTATGCACCACCACAAGATTCTTTTGAAACTAGAGCACTAAAACATGCCGATCAAAACATAACTGCCGAAAATATGGGGCAAATTTTATTTTATTTCTTCATCTCTGACAAGAGTTCTTGCAGTGGCCTTAGGCCTTAACGAGCTTGTGAAATAATTTATGAAGACGCCGGAATCCGTTGTCACTGGTTGACGGAGGAATGACAAGACAGTGATTGAATGGTGTCAGCTTTCGGGCTGTATCAATTCCAAAATTTCTGACCAGACATCTTCCTGTGTATACAGTTCCTTGATAAAATCTTTCAAGTGGAAAATTAAATATAACAGAATGTAGGCCTTTAAACAGGGAAAAAAAAAAAGCTATTTACCAAGAATAAAACTTACTCCAGCAATATTTTGAGACATCGATAAAAAACTATCAATAGAAAAAAAAATTAATTTACTTTTTTAAAATATAAATTTTCACAGTATTTTGAATTTAATATTTATTCTAAATTTAAAATTGAATTTGTTTTTATATATATAAAAATATATTGAGTTATATAACTATTAATTTCTAAGTATATATTTATAAAATAACAATTTTTGAAAGACGTAAAAAACAAGAAATCTACCCGATATTAAAGCATGCATTCTACATAATTTTCAATTTTAAAAGTAATGGAAAGTTTCATATCCAAAATATAGTATTAATGAAAAATTATGAAAAGAATTCATCAAAATATTGTAAAAACATTTTTTTAAATCGTTTTGTAAAAAATACATAAATTTTTTTGTTTTGTCTTTAAAAAGAACACGGGAACATCTGCACCCATCATAACAAATTGTAGAATTGGAGGGGGGGGGGGAGTAAGAATTCTATTTATTATTATCTTTCTACTGAGTTAAAATTGCATTTAAATAAATTTCATAAAAACTACCGAATTATATTACGATGGAAGATTAAAGTTGGATAAATATATATCTCGCATAATTTTCTTCAATTCTATTAGATGTGTTATGTGAATTTCATTTTTTTATTGTGAATTACTGTCTTTTGTTTCAATCTTAATTTCACTCACTTTCTCTATTTAATCTATCTCAAAAATTCTTAAGTTTTATCATAATTCTGCAGTTTTATAAAATGATCTGTTCTATTGCATAATATTTAAATTAAATCTGAAAAATGAAAGTTTGTAAAGATTATACTTGCAAATTCGACAATATTTCCCCAAACAAGTAAGAAATAAAAAAATTTAAATCATCCTAACCGATTTAAACCAATTATAAAGTGGATATTTTGTCTTGTCATTTTTATCCCTCCATTTTGCTATCTCTTCTGTTTTATTTTCAAAGTGTTTAATTTTGGAAGCAATATTGTTAAAGATTTGAAAACTAATTATTTAGAACAGGTAATTTTTCATAATTTTGAAAACTGAAAACTTTTACAAACAGAAAAAATTATGATTAAAAAATACTTATTTATTATTGATAAAAAATCATGAATGGATTTATTTTTTCTCATCGCCGACGACACAAGACATTCGATGGAGAGAAATTGTTGTTGGCTGACACTTGATAAACGCGATTTGAAGACAGGCAGCAAATTCGTCGATAAGTCAGATTAACGACACCGTCTCCATACGATGTGACGTAGATGAAACGTTATCTGACATCACAAACATTTTAAATTAATGAGAATTGTAACAAAATGGCAGTCATGATCTCAACTGGAATGAAAGAAACCAGTTTACAGTAAAAAAGGGAGTTTTTTAGCGGTTTTCTAATTATAGAAACCATATAAAATATGAACAAGTATAAAACGAATTCTGAGATACAACAAATACCTCGCAATCGAATCCATGTAATGATTTTATAAGGAATCATTTATAATCGAAAACGATAAAGTAATTAAATTAATCCAAAAATAAATCGATATTCAAAAACTTAAATTATAGATTGAAACTTCTTAAACTTCGCATGTTTGCTCAATCAAAACACTTGATACACATGGTACTTTATTCGAAATAGATTATTTAGACAATTTCTCGTTCTATGATCAATGTTCCCAAACGAAGTCTTATTCGACCAAGACCTAAAGTTTAAAGAAAATTCTGAATCGCAACAATCACATCTGACATGAGAAGCGAATCCACAAATAATTGAAGTAATCCCAGTTGTATTACAAGATATAGTTTTCTACAATCGCATATATCGAAGTATGCGCTTGAGAGCTTTCTGGAAAACAAACAAAGTGAAAGTTCAACAGACATGACAAAAATCCTTATGCCGCTATCAATTCATCAATAGAAGATGGTACAATGATTCGTCATGAGACCAGTAACAAACGTAGATCGTTTAAATAATATTTTGGGTCTAGATACACAATTACATTTCATAAAAGAAACTAGTTTCATCAAGTAATCGATTTTTTTAATTTTTTTTATGAATAGAAAATTGCGGTAATAGAAATTGTTCATCAGAATAGCTGACATCTCGATGTGAAGATTCTTCACCACCAATGATTAAAATATTTGGTATCTTTAAAGCAAGTCTAGAAAAAAATTTGCTTTTGGCAAGTATCCTCACATTTGACGTTTAAGTAACTGATCTGAACAATACATTGACTGGCTAAAATTTTTATGGTTCATATAAATAGAAGTCATAAATTTATCTACTAATACAAAAGATTATATAGCAGTTACATATGACTGGGAAAATCATGCAAATCAGAAAACATACTTGTCCCTCGATTTTCGCGTAACAAGAGGTTTGTCAATTGCTTTGCAACAGTTTTTAATTGTAGGCTGTTTGCAACGGCAATGTTAAAAACTGTTGAGCATGGGGAAAGTTGAGCAGAATAAGAATTCTTATGCCTTTGAATCACGCTAAGAAGATTAACTCAGCGCGCGCGAGTAGCAAACCATAACTTCTCAACGAAAAATTTCATTTTCATCATCACTTCCAAACCCAAAGGAAATGACTGCTGAAAGCGAGATCCAAGATGGGAAAGAAAACTACCGCGGAGATTCGACCGAAATTTACATAGAAGTAAGTGGGTAGTCTCGTTAAGGTGAGCCATTAACAGACTTGCACGTGATTAGGGGTACCATAAAAAAAGACCATGAATCCATTCGTCGTCTCGTTTTACTCACTAACAAGATGAAATAATGGCTGCCAAACGTGCCGTTAACGTGCGCGAACAGTAAACACAAGAAATCATTTACTTCAGTGGCAGCCGATTACCATATTCTGGAGGAAGAATACAATATAACTTAGTAAGATCTTTGACATTTCTTTCGCAATATTTCGTGTGTAGTTCCATTTAAAAAATGATAATGAGATGGAGCCATTACGAACTGTCTTTATTAGACATGAATCACGTCATATTAAGTGAAAGAAAAGTTTTCGCAGATTATTATTGCAATATTTTGCTCAGAGAGATGAACACTGGTAAATCACAATCTCCATGAAGCTGGTGAGCTAAGGGAAGGTTTTAATACCTCACTTTTTCTCAGTCGAAATAGAAGATGTGTAAAAGAATACTTCACTTTTAAATCTTTTTGAGATAGAATATTCAATTATTTGGGATTGGATATTCAAAACTTTGCAATCCACAGGGATGAGATTAATATACTTTTTATAATTTCTTCCTGATAAAAATATTTGCTAACAAATTAAGAATTAAAATTTTAGAACCTCATATTTTTTAAAAAGAATGGGTAGTTTTATTTTCTACCTTCGCTATTAAAGATAGGCTTTAATACAACTTATTGAAATAATTAACTAATAATGTGTAAAAGTTGGAAAAATGACAAAAATTTAAAGTCACTGGTCGAATTGTAAAGCAATGTAATCCAATTTTATAAACTTCAGTTTAATAGATTTCGTTTAAATCATGAAGAAAATTTATGCTTAAGTTAAACATTAAATCAGAATTTAAATTATTTTATTTTTAATTTAAAGTTATTTCACTACTATGATGGTCATAATATGTTATATAGGGCTTTGCGATATTAAAAAATCAGTATTGTTTATAGGCAGTTTAAAATGATAAACGTTAAAAAGGGGGAAAAATTGTAATTTTAATTGTGCTTCCTAAGTTCCTTTAAAAAATATTTTATACAGTCGTACAAAATTTGCATAATTGTCACTGAATTTTAAAATAAAAAAAAAAACATTTTACAATAATTGATTTATTTGATATGAATTTTCACTAATTCATTTTTAAAATTGAATAAACGATTGGAAATAGTAAGCGATTCTTCCTCATGATTCTTTCCAAAATGTAAAACCAAGGTCTTAAATATTCTCCAAACTCATTTTTTTAAATGTTATATATAATTCCTACTATATTGGCATTTGAATTTTATAAATGAATATCAACAGAACTAGTTTAATGAGAAAACAACGATTAGTCCATATTTTCTAGATTTTTAATTGCAATTAATAAGCAAGAACAAAGAAATTTCACAGCCTAATACTTTTATACAAAATATGGGAAGACCAGCATGTCAACCATTTTCTTATCAATTGTGTAAATATTTTCAACTTGAACATCATTTAACGACAACATTGATTTTAAGAAGTAATCAGATGCTTTAAAACTAAAGTAGGCACACAATCATAGTAAAACGAAGCATAATAAGGTCATTCCATAACGACTAGTGTGTGTGAGTAACATTTAGATCATTATCTCTCATTTTTAACGTCAATGACGTAAAGCACATAAATAAAACTGAGCGATAATTTTCCTAATAGGTTTTTATGCATGAAGTAAGTCTGGTGAAGCTGATACATTTAAAAGTGAAAAGAGATTTTTATTTTTGTTTCTAATGATATCTGACTTAATTTGAAGGTTTTGCCGATTAATTGAGATAATTCGGTTTCCACCATTTTAAAAAGTTAGAACGAAGTAAAAGTCTTAAAAGAAAATCACACGCGTAGCGAAGCAAACGGAAAATAAACAGAATTGTACTAAGAAATAAGTCATTTTTTACGAGAAGAAATTCATAAAAATGTTATTTTGCAGGAAGTTAAGTAGACGTGTGGAAGAAATTATGGACAGCATACAAAAGGAAGCGACACTTTTTTTATGGTGCCGCACATACAAATCCTGTCAAGTACGAAACTTATAAAAATCGAATGGGCCAAATCGTACGGATGTTCTTTTGTTGCTTTCACAATAAATTGGTTCCAAAGTGGCATTCAAAAATTTAATTATCAACTGTCTCTGTTAATAACTACTACGAAAAATAACAACAGACGTTACTTCGGAGAAATATGCGGCGCAGTTTTAATATAACTGTTAAAAGCTGACCATGCCGAGGTAAATAGATGTAAGTAAAACGTTAAAATAATGAATTAGGTTTAATTGTGGAACTTTCAACTCCATTAATAAAGTGAAGATTATAAAGATGCTTAGCACTCGATCACAACTTATTACGATAAATACAATGAACGTTGGAAAAGATGCTTACCTGAAAAAAGGCGCTAAAAAAATCCTGAAATAGAATCGTTGAAATACAAACAAAAGGTTCCATTTATTCGCTCCTATTATCCTCCACACTTGGAAGCACAAAATATGAAAAATAGAATCGAATAATTTCTTTTCAAATCTGGCATGCTGCCCTGGCGAGAAGGCTGGTTTTAGAATTCATAATGGCTTCCTGTCTCACCATTAAAGAGCCAAAAATAATCCCAGATGCAAAGGTGGAAATACCTCATAAAAAAGTATAAATGGACAGAAACTGTTTTAAAAAGTAAAAATGAAAGTTCAGCAAATTTCAATTTAAAATTTTTAAATGATACTGAATCTAACTTTGGAAAAAAATTATACGTTTTATCAACGCTATTACGCACAGGCTTTAAATGGGTTTCTGCAAGCAATTTTTCTAAATAAATTTACTCAGTATCCCGACTAGCAAATATCATAAACGGTAAATAAATAAAAGTAGAAAAATAAAGCTGATGCTACAAAAAGCGGAGTCAAAAGAAAAGTCGGAGGAAATCTAAAATTTCACAACAGACACATTGCATAAAATGGAGTTGCATACTAAAACCGCAATGTGGAAAATAATTTCGCATTCATGAATAATAATTCATTAATCAATGAATTGTGCATTAAATTAGTAAATACGTTTAAAAACCGACCTTTATACTTAATCTTGAACATAGTTTGTTTTCTTTCAGTATAATGTCATTTTTTTTCACATTCTTCGATCAGAATAAACAGTTCAAGACGGATTCCGAATGGGAAGCATTTATACCTGAAGAAGTATACACCGAACTCGTATACTGCTAAAATAAAAATCCTTCAGTTGGCACCTCAGCTGATACAATGATATAATCATACATCATTATACAATTCATATGGACTTTATTTTAAGTTGTATAAATCTAATGTAAACAAATTTTTTTTAAAAAAACATGCTGCCTAAGCCGGTAGCTGGTGGTAACACAGCGTTCTTCCGAGCAAAAGGACTGATCTCAGCAATTGTTGAACAAAAGGATACGAATTCACATGGACATCTTTCCTGGTGGGTGCTTGAGAGTTTTCCGAGTAATTATCTTTATAACACGTGAATAACACTCACTCTATGAAAAATTTTCATTGAAGAGAAATTTTAGAAAGAAACTTTACAACAGCTTCCAGCTGTTGTACGTTGTTCACTATACGGTGTCCAAAAATATAAAATAATTTGCATATAAACTGATGTTTTGAATAAATTGAATTAATAAAAATTCTTTTTACTTACAATGAATTAATTTTTAAAAATTCTTAAACTTTTTCAACTTAAAATTTGACGGTATGAAAAATTGCGTATCACTTCAGTTATGAAAATAGACTTGAGCCCATTTTCAAAGAAACGATTAATATGTACATACTACACAATGATTGCAACGTATATATAATTTAAAATGTAATTTAAAAGTTGCATCTTAACGAGGCAAGATGGATTGTGTGATTTAAAACTCTTCTTGGTAGTAAGTACTATTTTTAAATCTTCGAACTAGTAGCAGCATTTTAACGAAACTATGAGAGTGATGGAAAAAGGTAAAAAGAAAAAACAGTGCTGACAAAATCAAAGGAGGCGTCATAAATCATGTTTGGTAACTGCATAATCACAACTCTTTCAAATACTTGAAGTAATACAAGCAATTACGATAAACACGATCGGTGAGCCCACACGTAACAAAGCGGAACAGCTTCCAGCATGGACTTAATTGATTAGGCGCCCACATTTTTCTCCGGACAAGAGCTTGACACCTGTCGACCTCGTTTCGTCACATTGTCACATATCGACGTCACTCAACCGGAGGAAAAAATTCTAAAGGTCAGCATCAAGGCAAACTTTTGCAAAACAAATGTTGATTCGCATATTTAACAGATAACAAAAGTTATAAAACCAGTAGCCATATATCTCCACTGTAGAAATTATACTTTCTAACGATCCATAAAACATTCTAGAAGGTTTAACGATACAATTCCCCAACTCTAATGCATACATTTTACTATAAATATTATTTTGGTTTACAAGTCTACGCAATTAGCAAACTGATCTTAATTCAACCGAGGCATACAATCTAAAACATTTTTTGAATCAGATGGAATAACTGGTTGGTTAATCGCGTTAAGATAGGATTTTTTAAGCGAGAATTGATTAGATAAACGGCTTAGACATTACATTTGGTTGATTTATACTTAAAAGAGTTATTTTTTGCATATGAACACTTTAAAGTGGAGTCAGAACGATACAAACATCCAAGTAAAAGGTGGTACTCGAACCTGAAGTGTTGAATCAAAGATTATAGTTCTAACCATTCGACAGCCTGCTCGGCGGTAACATTTGTAGTCCACAAATTACTAAAAACACTGCTACATGATATTGAACTTTCACCCAAAAGTTGAACTGAAAACGGAACACCTTGCTGTTCAACTATTTTCTGGGTATGTGAACTTAGCATAGAATAAATCATGCACAGGTGTTAAGATCAGAGAAATTAAACTATTTTCATTAAAAGTAAAAATGTCATAAACACTGTTTCATAAAAATCTAGAAAAAATTAATAAAGCAAAATTCAATGCAATAAAAGAAATTAAAAATAAAGCAGTCGCATTTAAGCAGCTAAAGGGAAATACAACGTTTTATATCAATTGATAAAGTAAAAAGTGTTTTTTTTTTCCCTGCTGTGTATGTATTTAAAAATTCAATTTCGCAAAAAAGGGGAAAAAGATAGTAATGTGTTTTGAATGATCTTGGGAGAAAACTTAGCATATTTAAAATCTAAAACATGTTTCTTTTCTTTTTTATGCTTCATTTTCTAACTCTATTTTAGGATAATGAGTAAGTTTTCCATGATGGATCCTCCGCCTAAAATTTTTTCCAAGAGTTCATCGATTCTAGTGAATTCGCGTTGAAAGTTTTTTACAATAGAACATCAGAGAAGCATAGTTAATAAACACGCTAGTAAGGTACACAAGTTATTACTTTCAATTTTACCTAGCCTTGATGTAGATTCACTTTTTCAAAATCGTTGGGGTGAAAAAAAATGAAATTTATTCAATTACATACACAGAACATGAATGTGATAATTTTTTTTAACATTTGCCATCAATTAATTTTAAACTTATACTTTATTTAATTTTAACATTTTCCATAAGAGAAACTTCAGACGATTTTAAACTAAAACAACTTTAAGGTTAAAAAAAAATCATTAAACTTTAGTGAATATTAATGGGAAAGAATCTGGTTGATTCATTTAGATGGTACAAGGTATTTTCCTTTATTCGCTTGTTATACGATATTCATCCAGGATTTTATGTTTTGAGTGGAACTACAAGTCTGGGGATTCTGTTCTTCTAATATTTTTTAAATATGAAATCTTAATTTATTATATTGTTTATAGCAGCTACAGAAACAATGAAAAAGCGTAACTGATTTCTGCATTATGGATTTCTCGTTTATCATCAGGAATTCTCCTTAGAAAAATACACAAACCTTTTGAGAAATGCATTCCAAGCATTCTTTCCACGTCGCTATAATGATTAATGACTTTTTCTCAATCCAATTGAGTTTAACACAAAAATTCTTATATAAAGCGTTTTTAAACAAAGGAGAATGCTTTTTTTCATCGAAAAGATAAAAAATGTATGTTTTGAGCGACAACATTATTTATGTGATATTTTGAAAGAACAATTTGTAAGAATCAGACAAATATAAAAATAAGTTCTTTCTGGGGGAAAAATATATTTTACATAAATATTTATATATATAAAATTCTCATTAAAATCGAGAAGTACAAAAAAATATTTGCATCATTCGCAGACATCAACAAAGAAAAGGCGTTGACATCCTCAGCGAAGGAGACAAACTTCAGCCTCAGTAATATTTTGTGGAATATAGTGAAATTTATACAATTATCGTCCAAATAATTGAATACTTTAGTGCAATGATACAACAGAGTAGACTTTGAAAACTAATAGATAAAAGTTCCCAGTGCACTATAGTTAGTTTTTCCTTACTGAAGACTGTCATTATTTCCCTAGAGTCTCTGATGAACTAGTTAGGTATATGATATAAATAAAAAAAGTAACACAAATGAATCGAAGTTAGAAAGTATAATCTATTATGGGAACAAATAAGAAAAAAAAAACTACTTTTGTCCCAACTACGTTTATGACATAGTTTAAACTGAATACATTAAAACTGACCAAATTTTTAAATTATTAAGTAAACAATTGGCACATTCAAAATTGAAATAAAAAATTTTTAAACTATAACTTCAATAAAGCACTACTTACAATTAATCTACACTTTTGACAATCAATTAAAAAAAATTACATTAAGATGTGTTGTTTAAAATCGAACTCTCTTGATTTCACTCCTCCTCAAAGTTTCAATATTTTATAAGTAGTTAACACTTTGAAGCATAATAGCAGAAAGCTATTAGAACCCAACATGCAACAATTAAAACTGCACATAGTTTCAGTGAAAGTGTTTAACACATTTTGTAAAGTAACAAGAGAAAATTGTGAAAACTAAAAACAGCCACTCGAACAAATAATTCTTGATAGAAACAAAAAAAAATAAAATGTTTGAGATTATAAATTGCACAACATATAAAAATGGAGTCTTTAAAATTACCAGTGATTTTATTTATTCAGCCAGTTTTATCTTTTATAGTCCATAATATCTTAGAGACTTCTCTTCTAACAGATCAATTTTGTAAATATCGTTTATAAGAATTATACTCTTTGATGCATGGTTGCTCATAATATACCAACATTTTAAATTTTACACTAACACATATGTTTAACATTTTACCCAAACAGTTCAATTCCATAAAGAAAAATGAAAATAAAGCATGCATTTATATTTGCTGATTTACATAACACTATAGTCTGTCGTTCTTCAGATTTTTTTTTTTTTTTTTTTTTGGTAGACAAGGATTATTTTGGATTACATTTAAAACAAATTTTGAAATACTAAAAATATCCTATGCCTGAAATGAGAATCGAATCCATAAATTGTTGAAACGCCAGAAAACGAATAACCCAACTGCCAGTCGACTTGATATAATCAAAGACAATGCTTCGAAATTTAAAATATAACTTCAACGTCTGTGGAAGGATTCTCTCTGACAAGTTCTCATACCATCAAAGTAATACGTTTCAATTAATTAATACGGTACACCAAATCAATATGACGAACTTTGATTATGGCAGCCAGTTTTCATAAAACTACAGCTCATGTACGGAATATGATAGCTTTCGAAAATACTGAAATTTTTTTTTTAATTAAAAAAGGGAATATTTATAAACAAAAATTATAATAAGTAAAAATTAGATTATGTAAATTAGTAATTTAAAATACGAGCTACATATTTTTTTTAAAACGTAGAATACAATGATTATAAATAAAACGACTACAATTAAGACATTTTATTCCTATCAGTACACATTGGATAAACAATAACCTCCTTTAAAAGCGTTTTGAAAAAGCACATTATGCGAACACAAAGGTTTGTGTGTATCTGGTGGATCTTTTCCCTGCAAACTCGGCCGCTGCAAATGAAAAATAAAAAGGAAGAAAGTGAAAGGAAGAAAAAATTACCCGATTCCAAGTCATCCGGTTCAGGGTGTATAATATCATCTGAATCATCGACGTCTTTGTACTCCACTTGATAGAGCGGTTTCCGTTCGGAGGAGTGTTCCCAGTGTCGTAGAACACCGCCGCAGAACAAAAAACGCTGGAATACCTGTAACATGCCTCATCGGCTCATAACGGCACGGGCAGAAAAAAACTCCCGAGTAAACATCAGCCACACGCGTACGCACATAACTAAAAAAAAACACACTCACTCACACACAGTAGTCCCGCAATCGGCAAAGCACAAAAAAGAAAATCAATCCGGTTTTTCTTAGACGGGTTCCAATTATTTCCTAGCGGAGAGATGGAGAGAATGAGCAAAAAACAAACTTTCCTCAGAAACTCGCCAAAGCATCGGACGCCAAATAAATATTGAGTTAATGAAGGAGTAAAAAATCATAATTCATTAAGTGAATGAGAAAAGGGGTCAGGGCTATGCGAATTATGAAAGACACTGAAGGAACGCGCGTTTCATATGGACATCTGTTTCATCTTCACGGCTTTGATTTCTTTTATTTATTTATTTTTTCAGAACAATATTATACTGGTGTAGCACAGACGTGATGAATTTTGAAATTAAAAGGAAAAGGCAAGTTTCATAATTAAATTTTTTGTTTTAATCTCAAATACACCTCGTTTATAAAAACTATAAACAAGTACATAAAATCGTCTTCCTAGTTTAGTTAAATGTTTTCAGAAAATGAGACATTTTAATTTCCAACTAAATATTTTTACAAAATGTAAACATTATAACCAGTGTATTCCTTAGTATGAAAATACTTTTTAAGGAATGTCAAATTCATTAATTTTTAGATAGCATGCAACATTAATTTTTTTTTATTGCAACGGATCACACGCGCGCGCGCGCGATTCATTAAAATTTAAATAAATATATTCCTATATTCCGACAATTATCTACACTTTTTAATGCTGCAAAAAGCGCTTTTGTTAGTTTTCTCCCAACACGCATTTCTTAATAACTTGATAAAACGTTCTATTTATTGAATTACAAAATAGATATCAAGCATACAAATGTGAATGTGAAGCACAGTAATAATTAAACGCATGATATGGGAACCGGACATTTTTTATTGACATTAATGTATATTTATGGTAATAAATAACTGCAGTGATTCAAAGAAAGCAGTAGGTGTAGTATTTCTGTAAAAGGTACGTTTCGTCTTTATCAGCTGCTTCCGTGAATTACGAGGCTGAGTTTAACACAATAAAAACAAATGTGGCAAAAAATTAAGTTTTGAATTTTGGAAACAAATATTCGTAAATGGTTATAAAATTAATATGGCATCGCAGTGGGCAGGCGAAATGCTTGTCCTTGAGAAATACAAGAATATGAAAACATGATTGACGAAATGTTATATCGATCATATACTCAAACTTTTTTTACGTGGGACTTGAACTTAGATATGGAAAGCGATGGAAGGTTATGTAATATATATATATATATATATATATATATATATATATATATATATATATATATATAAAGCTTTCTACGAACTTATCAGATAAACACACTAGATCTTAAGAATATTAATATATTCTACTAAATATAAAGGAACTATTAGACTAAAATTTACACGTTTTAGATTTCTATTCATTAGAAGTTACTTTCAAGCTTATTACACACAGTGAATGCACGTTCAATCGTAAGTTCAAATAATCCTTTTTTAGAAAATTTACTTTTAACGTCTTTTATGAATGTTTGCTTTTAACGTGAACTTAACGGTTAAGGGTGCTTTAATTGAGAAAAGAGGAAAAAAAAAAAAAACTTGAATAATATTCTACTGCAGCAATTTCGGCTTTATTAAAAATGGGACAAATGTAGACTGTGCTCTTCTTGATTTTGAAGTCCTGTTGAGATGGACGTTGAATAGCTTTCTTCTTGGAAAAGTGAGCGATACTTCATTTTAGACACTGTATGAGGTTCAAAATTATTAATCTACACTTAATTTATAATTTATAATATAACTTGTAGTACTGAATACATGTCTTAGTATGTTAACTAAAACAGTCAAATTAAACATTTTATTATTAAATTATCGCATGAATTCTCTCGAAGTATATAAAAATGCTCATTAGAAAAATTTTTTTGCATATCCAGTTTCGTCTTCTAATGTTATTGCATGTTGCCGTTGCAGCGCTCGAATCAGACTGCATTAGTCATTTTTAGTAAGCCGTCGTCTTTAAAATTTCAGTGACTTGTTAAAAAATAAAACCGCTTATTGTAAATAGATAGTGTTAGTTTTAGGGGTAAATATTTTTTCATATTCTTTCATATTTTATATTCTGCAATTGTTTACAAGAACACATTACTGAAGTTTTAACCTGTAACAACCTAAAGGTATCAAAAGTTACAAAACTTATAATTTATTTTGCTTATTTTTGAACAAAAAATAGTTTTTCATAATATTAAAATATTTTAATCATTATAAAAAAAAATCAGTGTAAAATATAGAAATAAGTATTAAAATTACCTTGAATTATAATATTACTGATTGTTTTCTTGTGTTGGTAATATTTTTAGTACTTTAATATGTGACGAAATATGTTCTTGCAGACGAATGCCGAATAAATTTATTATTTTAACATTATTAAAAATATAATTTTTAGAATTTCTATTATGGCTATTTCAATGAAGAAATCTTCAATTCCTGATTCAGGAATTTTGTAAAAGTTTTACGCAGTTTAAAGAATTTGAAGAAACTTTAAAATTTTATATCTTGATACAATACCACTCGAAAAATTAAATTTAAAAGTCCTTAAATGGTTACATTTTAATGAATTAGAAATGGAATTAGTTGAATTTCAGTCAAGTACCATATAGCACAAAAAATTTGTTGATTTAAGAAATGATTTGGAAATTATTGAAAGTAATCAATTATTGGATAAAATAAATAAAATTGCAGAAGGTGAAATTCTGACTATATGGAATTCAATTCCTGACATGTTAAATTGTTTAGAAATATTAGTAAAAGCAATAAGGGCATGCGAATCTCTTTTCAGAATTAAATTTTTTTTAAAAATAAATATAGAATGACGGATGAGTAGAGATCTGCATGCGTACTGTTGAAATAACTAAATATGAACCAGATATTAAATCTTTTCTATATCTTGTATACAACCTTAGGTATAATTTCACCATGCTAACATTTCGAATGAAATTTTACTGTGGCACGTTACCTATTTAAAAAAAGAATTTTTATGACTCTGTGGCACGGACATCAAAAAAGGTTCCCCATCCCTGTACTATAGCAAAAAATATAATTTATAATTGGCTTAAATTTGCTCTGCAATAATGAGATGAAAACTCGAAATTTGCTTTTATACATATATTTTTTTTTGCTTGATACAAAGTTCATTCTAGCAAAAGCTTTCACAACAATTAACAATTTGAACAAAATAAATGACTAACACTGAAATAAGAAGCGGGACAAATTGAGAATCTGAAGCACAAGAAATGCTTACATAGCAAGTAATCTAAGTTTTGCGATCAATACACTTAACGGGCGGTTCAAATCCAATTTTTATTAGTGTCAGTTTTTTGGTCTCAAAAATTAAATCGTTAAATATGCGTTAAAAATTGCGACTTAACACACCGAAATACAATTTAAAAACGTAACTTAAAAACTCACAAAAGAAAAGAGGAAAAAAGTACAAATGTGTGAAAACCACACGCAAGGAAGGTTAAGTCTACGAAAATATTTAGAGCTTAATTTTTAGCTTTAGAGAACAATTGACAATCTTTTTAAATTATGCTCGAAATATTAATGATTTATATTTCAAGCATAATTTAAATACGAAATATTAATGAATTTATGTTACGAATATTAATGAATTTATGTTACGAATATTAATGAAAAATTTCTGTGTCAATTATGATGGAACACAAAACTAATCAACCATTAGTTAATTCTGAAGACATTTGCATTAAAATAGGCAGAATTCAAATCTAATAGTTTATTAACATAAGGCAGTCATTCTAGACTACTGCATTAAAAAATTTAACAAAATCAGGTTATGTATTAATAAAAAATACCAATACTACTTTTTTATTTAGTTAAAAAAAATTATCTACAAAATAAACGCTAACTTAATTTTTTCGTTTACGATTAAGGTTCAAATTTTTTAATAATAAAACATATACAACCTTTATCTTAACTACGTTTCATACACATATTTATAGAAGCGGAATTTAATAGCTTAAGCTATTTCTTTTGAATGATAAATGCCTGTATGAACAATATTAATAACCACATCCAATACATATTCATTGTAATAACTATAATTTATTAATATTATATTATCACGTTATTTTAGAAGTCTACTTGGGATTAGTAATTTAATGCGAAGTGACGGAAAGAGTTCTCGAGGATAATTTTATATAGTCACTAATTTTAAAATATCACAAGTTCCAAAGTCGCGACTGAAATTACGTAAAAGTCCGTATATATTAAAGTAACAGTTAATTGTTTGTCATTATCATTCTAATAAAATTGAATGACAAATGACACCTTACTATAGCATTAAGTTTCTGGTAGATTGTGAGCGCATGGCTTAGGCATTTGTTAAAATGTGACTTTTAGAAAATTTATAGGGCACCCACAATATATGAATATATGTCAAGAATAATCAATTAATAAGTGAAAACTGCATATATATATATGTATATATATATATATATATATAATTTGGTTAATTATTAACTAATAAGGTAAGAAGTTTGGTTTGTTTATCTAAGATCACTTTTTAAAAGCGAGAGTTACTTCAATATGGATGTACGGTTTAAACAGAATACCCAACCGTTACAAATATCCATGGGGAATCGAACTTAAGGGCTTTTGAATCAAAAACCAGAACGCAAACTATTTAGCCACCAGTTGTACAGTACACAATGATCTGTTAGGGTAAGGAAAACCAGTTTCATTGTTCAGAAATTTTTTATACTTTATGAATGTTTATTTTGAGCAACATTTTAAATAACTGTTAAACACAAATTTTCATCATTGAAAATGACTTAAACACAAATGACTAACAATAATTTGATTAAGGAAATTGCGTTTTTGTAAAGCAATGCAATAATTAATATTGTAAAATGACATCACGTTAAAACCCTTAACAAAAAGAATATTAAATAAATTAAATGAAGCAAACAAGTTGGCAGTATTTTAGCAAGTATTTCGTGAAGTGATTAACCAACCCCGAATCCAATGGCCATTTTTACAGTACAACATTTTTCAAGTGTGTGAAAGGGGTCGAAGACTGAGATAAATATACAAATGTCATGGGCATACTGAAGAATTTCAATGGGATTCAGTTGACTCAAATAGGCTACACTTACTATCTCCATAATCAAGCAATCTTCGCCCATAAAACCCAACCAACCACAATCACCCATAATTAGCTCTATGGTACATAAAACAAATCGCCAATTAAGCAAAAGCGAGACCAATCACATCTAAATAACAATATAGCTGCTTTTATTTATTAAAGACTGGTAAAATATCGAAAATAAAATTTCGTAAATTAAAAAAAAATTTTGTGTTAGCCAATTTTACATTAGCGATCCGGTATCGGCTTCTAAATCGTGACAAAAAAAAAAAAAATCACTAATATCAAACTTCTGAAATACAATATATATATATATATATATATATATATATATATATTTATATATATATATAATTCAAAAATAACTCGAAAATATTAACCCAGCAAAATTGACCAATGGATTTCTATTCATTCGATCACGACAAACAGCACACAAACCGTGATATTGATACCGATATTTTGGGGCAATTCTGCGCAGGATATTTTCGCCAGTCAACTACCAAGAAAAAAAAATTCTAGTAAAAATGTTTCACCTGATTATTCTGGTCTTGCTTTCAGCTTTCATCCAGATGTTTACCATCAGGGAGAAAGAAAGAAGGGGGGGGGGAAGGCAGAAACTGGTTTGTTTATTGCCTCACTCATAGCATGCATGTTCTCTGAAGTTAAGTTCGCATCACTTTTTCTCAGCGCCGGTTTGTTTCCATCGAACAAAAATACACCCAAACAGAATTATAAATACGATATAGTAGACTTCCTATTACATAATACTCGTCTACGAAAAAAAATTCACTATACAAGTTTCCAAAATTGGAAATTCATGATTAAGATTCAAGAAGGCATTAATACATTTTTCGCTCATACAAAACAAAAATTACAATTTTTTTATTTTCATCAAATTCAATTTTTACTCAGCAATACCTATTCTTTCTCACTAGTCAAAGGAAATTTTTTCTAAAGACAGAAAAAATTAACAATCTTTATGAGTAACTATTTTATCATTATCTAAATATTTTTAAATTAAGTAAAATAAATTTAATCAATAATTTTTTTAAAAAAAAAAATCATTCTAAATTCTAATAAATATGGAATATAATTTCATGCATCATTTATATTAATTTTTAAAAAATATTTGCATATATCCAATAATTTTGTGGATCAAATGGCTCATCTAAATTCAAGAGGATAAGAATTATTTTGCACTGAGCTTGATAATCAATGCTACATAAAAATACACTTAATTCCAAAATAATAACTTTGAAAAGCTTTTTTATTTCTGAATATAGCTACAGTATACTATGTTTTTCACAAATTATTTTTACTTGAAATCTATATATTTAAAATCATCCTTTATTCTAAAGAGGAGGAAAAAATACAATTCTTAACTACATCTTGCTACACAAATTGTTACAAATATTTATCACTAATTAAAGACTTGTTTGTGCACTCACATAGTACTGATTTTAGATAAGTTTACAGATTCAGTGTTGAATGGTAGTCCTTCAAAGCTAATTGTAACAAAAAAATATTAGATAAAAATAAACCCTTAGCTAAAAAATATTTAATACTTTTTTTTAAGAAATCAAAGTTTAAATTTAGGAAAGATATCAATATTTAAAATAAATCCTTGACAATAAAGCATATTATTCCTTTTAAAAATAGGCATTAAAAACAAGTTTGAATATAAATTTAAAGAAAAATATTTAAACACTAGGTATAATAATTAAATATTTTTTAATTCATAGATGAAAAAAATAAACAAAATTGATAAAAGATACCAAGATTCTGTGACTTAAATCTATCATTGTTCCCTGCTCTATATATATATATACATACATGTATATTATGGTTCATTTATTATTTCATTGTCACATTTATGCTTAAAACTAATTTTGAGAACCAATACAAGAATGATTTTATATAAGTTATATTTTACAATCATATTTAAAATAAATATGCATTTAAGCACAATCAAAAAATACAGAAAAAATTAAATTATAATGGATAACATTTGTAAAGATTAAGGCATGTTTTAAGCAGATAGCCCAAAAACTTAATGTTGTTAAAGATATTTCAGCTTTTCTCGAATTGCCTTTTGGAAAGATTTTACAGATCTTTATATATATATATATATATTGTAAACAACAAATATTGTAAGAAAGATTCAAAGAACTCATAAAATCTGAACCCAATAGATTAGAATTCATCTCCCATTGTTAAGTGGTTAAAACTTTCCACAAAATGTAGTTCTGCCACAAAATCACTGTTCATTTGAATATGTTCTATTCTTAATATAACAACGATGCGGAAGTTTTTAAAAAATTAAATTTTTAAAATTAAAGTTTAAATGATAAAAGTAGAAAAACAGCTTACTTATAAAAAAAAATACACTGTTTCAACTTAATCAAAATTTTAAGTAATAATAAAACTCACTCATTTCCTCGTATTTTATAACACTGCTTGCGGGAAAGTAAAAAAAAATTTATCTGCAATAATAAATGATAAAATATATTGAAATGAATATCAAAAAATCAAACACTTAATTACACCCCTTAGTATTGAAAAGCTTTCCCTTACTTTAAGAAATGTGGACACAGGAATGATGTATGTTCCAATTGGTTAGTTTTCTATATAATAATTTGTTTAATTTATATATATTGTTGATCAAAAGTTTAGGCAGAAGGCAGGTAAGTTTTGGTATTTATCTTGTTGTTTAACTGTTCTTTCATATTATATTTTTATATATTTAAATTAAATTGGTCAGATTGTTTTCAAAATATAACATGTCTAGCTTGACAATCAAATTACTTATGCCGAAGTTTAATGAATATGAAAATTTTAATAATAATCATATCAATAAGCATTATATATATAATCATGTATTATATTTGTAGACATAACAGGGACTTTTATGATTAATAATATTACCATAAATGAATGGAAATTTGGTTAATCAACAGTGTAAATAAGTACTTAAACATTCAACTCATATCATAATTCAAGATCAAAAATTAATTTATTAATATTCCATAATCCTACGATACCTCTGGATTCATCTTATCTTGGAAGAGGAATTTAAATTTTTTTAGCAGATTAAAATAAAAGATTTTGTTAAAAAAATTACATTAAAAATGAAATACAATGCTAGGAGGTTGAAGACAATTCAAATTGTAATATTTGTTTAATGAAATAATAATTTTTATGATTTACAATTTTCTTCACATTACAATTATATAAAAGTGCAAAGCGACAAGAGATGAGTAAAGAAAATCATTTAAACATACTAAATTGGTCACTCTACATGACAGAAGATATATTTATGAAAAGCAATCTTTTTTGATTTTCATTTTGAAGCAATATCATAATGCAACTATGATAAAATCAAAACATTTTTCTCAAAAAATTACACTTAAAAAAGGAAAATAGTATTATATTTACGACAATTTAAATTCTAATATTTATTTAATGAAATAATAACAGTAGTTAATCAAGTTTGATAAAAATAATAACATTTTGAAGAACAACGCTCTAATCCAAATCAAAATTCAAAAAAGAATAGAAACTTTAAAAACAAGCCCAGAAATATAGATAATTTTTCATTAATAAATTAACAAACTTAGTCTTTCATTGCAGTTAACTATGCTTTTATGCCAAAGTTATTACTTTAAGGAATGTGGACACAGGTGTGGACACATTTTATTCATTTTTAAGATAATAATTATTAAAGAAATTTTTAAAGAAATAAAGTTTCCTTTTCATGCCGTAATGTAAATTTTGTATTGAATATACTTCATACATATTATATATGAAATAAATATTTTCATTACACAAAATTTTCAAAAATGATTAATTTTCTACTTTATCATGGGAACCAATAGTTTAGTGTCAAAATTTAAGCTAGGCCAACTATATAATTTTCTCTTTGTACATTAATAAAATTATGATAGAATAGTAAACTATTTGTGTACTAATATTTTTTAGAGTTCTTCATTGGTTATGCTTAAATATATAAAAAATTAAAGGTTAATATTTTTCACACGTCTAAAAATAGTGCATAATTGTAATCAATATCCACAGTATACACCAGGGTTTGGCTTGCTTGCTACTCAATGGTCACATTTTGTCACAAGTCATTTTAAGCTAACTACCTTAAAAATAAATTTGGAACCATGACAAATATTATATCACAGGTGATAGCTGAATAATTTAACTATTCAACAAGTCAGCTTATTCCAGGGATTCAAACTATGATTAATTAAAAAAAAAACTAAGTATGTAAAAATATTTTTCAATAGTACTTTTTCAAATTTAACAAAATGTTTCTTAGATATAATATTTAGTTTTGTGAATTTATGTAGTAAACAAACTTAAATATTTTAAAATAAAATTAATATTTGGTTTTTATTATAAGGAATGCAATTATTTAATAAACATGGAATGAAATTCTAAAAGTAAAATTTCTTGGATGAAATCTTAATTGGTCTGTTATCTTTAAAACAGATAAATATTTCAAGAAAAATGCAGCAAAGACTAACTTATATTATTAGTTACATATATTTTATATATTTATGCTACCTATCTTCACTGAAAAACTATTTGTTAAATATAATTTAATAAATATAAAAACAAATATATTTTTAATTCATATTGAAATTTTTTTGACTGTTTTAAAGTTTTTCATTGATATAAATTTTAATTCAATAATATCTTTTAGTCGTACAGAATGAACCACAATTCTAACAATAATTATAATTTCTATTCAAAATCTTTTTAAGCAAAACCCAATTAAAAAACAACAATAACTTTCCATATATATTTTATTATAAAATATCTTACTTTTCTATAAAATAACCGACAAGATTTTTTTCTTTTTTTTTCACAGATAAATAAACCAACAATGAAAGGCGTTTCCCGGTTTTTTTTTGCTCTCACTAATTTCATAAAATAAATAATTTAATACATTAGCATCTGAAGCAAATTAAATGGTTAACTTCAAACGATGTTCTTTCTTGATGCATTGACAAATAAATTTTCTAAGAATGAAATCAAGAAACTGACGACTGCAAAGCGGCTTCAAATCATCGAAAACTATATTAAGGTTTCAGTTTTCACGCGTAAAAATAAAAACAAAATTTGGACATATTACATTCAATGAATGATTTGGAAAGGAATTTTTTTACTTACCAAATTCCACACGGGAGAGATACCCGTACAATACAATGTTTTATCAGATCCGTGTATGCACTTGTACTCTTAATATGCACTTAATAAACTTTTATCCGCATGATCACAACACTAAACAAGAGATGCGTACGATAGTAGGGTTGCCACTTTTAAACTAAAGTTTTCTAAAACAAACATTTCCATGTGTTATCGCCAAGTCACTTAAAGAGCAATTTTTTTTTATTTTTGTTAAACTTGTTTTCAGCAATTGGATTAACTGTTGGATTATAATCACGGTTAATTAACTGAATTATAATTTTGATATGTTAGTGAATTAGCATCTAAATTTTATAAATAAAACTTCAAAAAATATAGTAAAACAAACAAAGGAAATTTATGTCCTAATTGCTAAATTCTAACGTTTTCTACTTCAAGAAAAGACAATTAGATTTTAAACTATTGGGATATAGGGAGATTTAACATTATGAAAATACTTCCACATATAGGAATATTTATTTATATCTAAAAAATGTTATTTTGTAGAACATTTTAAGAATCTTCATTAAAAAATACATAATATTCCAGTATTTGTAACAATGATTTATCAATTTCTCTCTAACAAATTGTGTGATATGCAAGAGTATTAAATCAATAAAGATTAAACAAAAAAGTAGGAAATATTAATTTTAAAAAAATAAAGAACAGTGAAAAGGAAACATCAATTTTTAATTTTAAATACAAAATATGGAAAGTTTAAAAATAAATTCTTAAAAATTTTGTAAAACTATGAAAAGGAAAAAACAAATAGAATTGAATTTGGAAGACAATGATTTATTTTTAAAAAAATGTGCATCAAATATATTTGCATCCCTTTGGAAAAATATCAACAAAAACTTAAATAAGAACACTAGCTTAAACTATCGCCAAATATAGTAACCCTTACATCTGGTAAGTCTTTCGTCTGACGCCACCGTAAGAGGGCAGCACTTCACAGAAATAATTTCCTTCTTTTTTGTATTTACTAAAGAAAACCACAATTGTCGGAAAAATAGAAGTTTTGCAGAAACCTCTCCAGTAGTCGAGTAAAATGTTGAAGATTAGTTTTAATAAATTATAAACGCACGAAACTCGTAAGTTTATTCTATGTGTAATTTAACACACACGATGTACATTTTTTCCTATTATGATTTCTTTATCATTGCGATGAATTTTCATAAATTTACTAGTTATGAAAATGAACTTTAGATTTTAAAAATCATTTTGATTATAAATTTATTTGAAACTTAAAATTTTTGATAATTTAATATTTAAATGAGAAAAATGTTAAACAATCAGAAAAATCAATAACATTATGGATAGTGTTAGATTTTTTATTAATAACTGTCTCACATATTAAATGTCATAAAAACATTAAGTCACTTTTACTAAAAAATGGATATCGGTTGAAATATATAAGTTTCAAGAAGTTTTTTTTAACCTGTCTTTTATGGAAGAATACACATAAATAGGAAATACTATTTCGACAATACTTGAAAAAATCCAAAACTACATATCCCTAAAAATTTTTAATTCTTGATAATTACCATTTCTAAATAACAAATTTCTTGAAATATACATAAAAATAATTTTGAAACTGCTTATACATTCTTCTTTATTTTAAAGATATTGTTCGTTATTACATGAAAAGTAAAACACAAAAAGGTCCAGTCATAAAAGTAATTTTTGAAAAGTTAAAATATAACAGTAACTTTCTAAAGTTTCCAAAAAGCATTAATGGATCTATTCATGTTTTATTCTTGAGGAACTACTTTAACCTGATAACAATTGGTATAGTGCAGGGTCCTTTCACACAACCTCAATCCTGTCTTGATGAGCTACATGACTTCTGCGAGAATAAAATAGAATACCTCACAAAAATAAATGCTTAAAACAGTTAATGTCGTGAAATTTAAGAGTTTAGAAAATATTGGAGTGTTGGAGAATTTAGAAATAATTATTTTCATTCTGAGTATGATTTTCATTGCATGTGTGCGTTCATGAGAAAAGCAAAAAATACCGCACTACATTTAAGTCCATGAAACCGTAGACTTTTTTTTTTTTTTTTACTTCAGTTATTTATATGATTATGAATAATGATATTAAATTTATAATTCAGTAACTAATACAGTAGATTTAGTAACTGAATTATAACCATAAGTAATCAATTTTATAATATTTAACAAATAAATAAATAGATACTGATGTTAAAAAATAAGTCAAAATCTATCCAATTCATATTTCTTTCTGTACCTATTCAGATTTATTACAACCATTTTCTGTAAACGAAAGCGTATTTAATTGAGAACTGTAGTTCATAAGTCGTGAATTCCGAATCGTTATAAACATTCATGGAAAACACAGAGGTCGTGAAATGAAAACCAAAACGCCAGCACCTCTAAATAATTAAAAAAAATATATACTTATTGTACTTCTAAAATTAAATTTTTATCTTTACATTAAATTTAGCATATGTAAAAATCTACATTTTTATATTTTCGTTTTCCTTTTCATGCATTCATTATTCTTGCTTCGATCAAAATGTTATTAGAACCGACAGTAGTTTATATATATATATATATTGTATTAAGAATTACAAAGATTCAAAAATTGAAGATCCATCGGGGTTACTAATGGCACGGTATGGGGCACGTAAAACAGATCGTGATAGCAATGCCCTCCAAGTGAAATGATAACTCAGGGGCCGGTAAGTCAAGTCTTGATCTTCTGTCTGGCCCCTTGTTTGGTTTGAATGTCACTTTTTGCACAAGAGAACAAGTCAAACTGAGACCTAGTTTAAAGTGGATTCCAAATAACTACAATCATCCATACCTACGGTGAGATTCGAATCTAAGAACTGTTGAATCGAAAACAAGAGAGCTAACCATTCGCCCGCCAGCTCGGCTCTGCTTGGACACTGCTTCTAAATTAGCAAGAATCGTTACATATTCTAAAATTTTGACAAACTAAACCGACCACCCTAAATGTGAGCTAAATCCACAGAGAAAACCTAAATCTCTAAAATCGATTTCTTCACCTGCCTATAATAAATAATTAAAAAAATTTTACAATTTTGGAACATATAATTTGTAAACCTCCATTAAAAACACCAAATTGGAAACTATCATATTGAATGAAACGAATATATAAATAAATTAAGCGATGCATAAACTGCCAAATTAAAATTCTACAGTTGATGAATTAAGAAACATTTCTCATTAATCTAATCTAATACTTATCTCACCCTTTTTGGAAAGATAAGGGAAGAAAACTGACAGAAAAGTACATTTTAAGCAAGTGAATTAAACACGAACTCTGATCTTTCCCGAAGCTGGATACAATAATTGTCTGCTATCAAATAAAAACTTACATTTACTTAACTGCAACCGAACTGAGACGTTAAAAGCCTACTGATAACACTGTGCACAGACTCACGTAAAATAAACAAAGCATTTAAACGCGGTCTGGGTGCTTTTTTTCAGCTATTCACCATTTTTTCTACCATGTTAATTAAAAACACAAAAGTCATTTAGAAGGTGGAAATTTTCAGGTGTTCCTTGTGACCTTTACAGATGACAGCAGATAAGAATACCACCACGATTCAATGGCGGGCGCTGTTTCATGCAGCGTGGCCTTCCATTCACCAACACTTACTCATTTTTTGCTTTGTAGTTCAGTTCTCCCCATTTTTTGCACATGATTCGAGTGCTAATTAAAAGTGCTTACGATAAATTTATTCACTGATAGTAACTGCTAGTAATATCGATATTTAGGACGGAATTTTCCGCATTTATAAAAATGAATTCTTCCTGAAATATGAAAATTATTTGGACGGAAATAGAAAATCAAGTTTTAATTTGATTTTAAGAAAATTATTAAACATAGAGAAGAGATCGAGTAAAACCCAAAAAAAATTCTGATTAACTTTAGAAACAATTAAAAATTTACAGCGATTATATCTAGGAAGAAATTTAAATTGATTCATGCGTAAGGCTAACTTTTTAAGTTTTCTTGAAACCAAGTTTTTTTTAACGATTTAATACCGAATCTTTTACATAAAAATTTTATGTATATGCGCTGTTAAAAGTAAGAACAATTGTTTACAATTTATTCATAGGTAGTAATAAAAAAACCCCATGGATAAAGTGTATAAGAATGTGTGTGCACAACATTATTATCTTAGCAAAAATAGGACTTCGAATAATTTTTATTCACATTTGAAAAACAACAAAAAAAAAAAAAATATCATAATCACATATAAGAAAAGTCTAATAAAATCCTGGACATAGATAAAAAAAAAATACTGTTCTGAATATCGTAATTCTAAAATGTTATAAGTAAAGGGTAAATTTATATTTATAAATATCAATTATACTTTTTAATAAACTTAGACAAATCCTGAAAATGAATTAATGAGTAAGATTCCGCAATAAAGAGAGAGAATTCTAAGAAATAAATTTATAATGTAATAGAAACGGGATTACCCTGAATATAATTCGAATAATTATGAAAATACCTCTGAAAGTATGACACAAAAAGACTTTTGTTTAAAGGCTATCAAAAATAACTTCACTGAAGTATTAACTTTTCTAATACACAAAGGAAGAAAATTGAAGGCACCAAAAAATAAAGATCAAAATTCTCCTTACATTTTCTCTTATTTAAATATTCGATAAGAAAAAACTGCTACAAAAATTTATTTTTACGAAATAAAGGACGATAAAATAAAAGCATTATGAATCACTGAACTTCAAGATTTGGTAAATTCAATGAAAGCAATATGCAAATTCTAAAACGATTTCAACATTCGATTTATAATATTTTTTTTTAATCGAAATCAGCAACATAACACAAGCAATGTATACATGCACATGTTACGATTCAAATGCTAGGAAGGACATTGTACGTTAATATTCATCTTATAATAAAAGAAAGAGAACTGTAAATATGCCATTGCTTACTTAAGGCAAGTTATTTGAACAACGGTTATCATAGAATAATAACCGATGCTGCGACAAACGTAAGCGGAAGACTTCCGCCAGTTTAAGAATAAAGATAACACAATATATTGGAATTCCGTAACGCATCATTTATAGGTTTTCCAACAAAATGATATGTGAGATCAAAATTTTTAGAAAAACTTTGATAACTGAATATATATATATACACACACAAGAAAATTTTTCTTTGAGTTAGTATTTTTCAAATATTTTTATGGGAAGGAATATTTAAATATAAAAATTTACATAAGATTCAAATTTTAAATCTATCTCAGCGGAAAAAATAGAAAAATATATAAATGGTAGAGAAGTATTCCTTACAGTACCAACTGATTGAAAATTGAAAATCTAGCATAAAACACTTGTTAATTTTAAAATATAGTCAAAAGAGGTCGACTTTGAAATCGTTATCCATTTCTCGAAACTGACTCTCGGAGAAACAATATATAGAATAAGTCTGAAAATGATGGTCTCTTATTAAGTCAAAAAAAATCAAGCTCAATTCTTTGACGGATCAAGATTTTGTGCTATCTCAAATCACTTACAGCATAGTAAAGCTGTAGATGCTAAATGCGGTTTGTGTCAGATAGCACTTGGATCTACTATCTAAAGTGGGTAATGTTTGATATTCCGTCGGGAACATGCAGGAATCCGCAGTTTTATCTGTATTTCGGATGGCATGCGTGTTGATTTGTTAATTCCACTAGCCACTTTTTGCCCACATAGAATAATTTGACCAGGATCTATAAATTCTGTTTCAGAATCCGCTTTAAATTATACGTTAGATGCATAAGTGTAAGGTACAAATTGATCACTTGACTTGAAGGCTGCAGTGGCCTGGTTGGTTAGGGCGTCAGTCTTATTATCGGAAAGAAGTGGGTTCGAATTTCAACTTAGTAGAAGATCCGTCGTGTTTACTAAAGGGGTTATATTGAAATAGGCTTTGATTATAATGTCCTACAACTGGGGATCAAGTATTGGGTTTTTTTTTCTGCTGGATTCCGGCTTCTAAATTACAAAGAATCCCACTCAATTATTACCACTTAACTGATAGAGTACAATTCTGGGCTAAGTTGAGGGAAGTATGCTGGTGCAACAACACTCAACTTCTTGAACTAACAATTAGAGAGGGGTAACTATTCATTTAACAATAAATCAACAAATATTAAATATATAGTTGAAGTTTTGCTTCGATTCGAACCGATATTACAAAATGAAACAATACTGTTAAATGGTTAAAAAAAATGAGATCGAGAATATGGTGAAGTAGAAAAGGTGCCATTCTAAATGGTACATACATTATAATGAACGAACAAAAATCGATCCGAAATATAATGTGTACTATTCCATATAATTACAATGATTAGCATTTATAAGTAAATTACAATCAGAGCAACTAGCTGCTTTTTTTCATTTAAGTAACCAAAAGCAACATTTCGAACAATAAGGAGCCAACCTGTAAACTAACTCATTCATTTCACAGATTTAAAAAAAAAAAAAAGAAGCAATTCAATGGCGAAAAATTAATTGCGATACATTTAAATGAATGGTAAACCACACTTAAGAGTGTATGCATAGGATCAATAAAAATTTTAGTAACATACACACGAGGTGTTAGAAAAGTTGTGTATACAATCGGTCATCCTCTGCGTAACCTCCCGCTAGCTGACCGTTTGGATAACAGAGGGAGAATAAAGAAAGGCGTACGTGGAAACCTAAACAAAACAAAAATAACAAATATGAAAACAGCGTTTGATTGGAATGGTTCGTTCTAGGTCAATTCACATGACTTTTATTTTATTTTATTTTTATTTATTTATTTTTTTATCTGCTACGAACGGTCAATAAAAATTAATTGCCACCATTCTTCGGAAATTTCCAAGAACTCATGCTTAAAACTATATTGAAAAAAAGATTGCACCTCAAATATATTTTCAAGTAAATTGAACGAAGAAATCTATATGGTTACAACATTAAATAAAATATAATATGTAAATTTATAATTTTATTAAAATCGGACAATGATGCTTAAAGAAAAGTGACAAATCTAAAAGGAAATATATAAGCGCTCAGAAGATAAAAATTTCAATGTTATTACATACATAATCCCAACTCTTAAATATACAATAAATAATTATTATTTAAGTATTCAAATATATAATAATTTTTAAACAAATATGTTTTTATCTTCTATTAAATAATGTGAAACTATAGTATAGAATTAAAAACAATTTAATACTGCTAAGATATGAGAAACACAAATACAAATATATCAAATATTTCTCTTATTTTTTTTAATAACTACAATAAAATAAGACGAATCAGAAATACACTGCTGGGAAATCAACTTTTTACCACAAGTTACCACAAGTGTGATTAAAATAACAGTGTTATTATAGCCGTAAATTCGATATATTATGTGGCAACCAAATGAGCAAACCGAGATCAAAACTTAAGCCCCTACTTTTTGCCCCTTGTATTAATTATTAATAGAGGTACACGAGAATTTGCATCTGATAAAGTTATCAGAAAATATAAGTAATGTTCGAGGCTCACCGTGATCTAGGAGAAGGGCAGCGCACTTCAAACTGTAAGTTCCCGGGTTCGATTCCAGCCACCATTCAACAACGAAAGGTGTATATCGCTACTGGATGGGTGCTTGGGAGTGAATTACAACCCACAAACAATGAAAAGCCCTACCAGAAAGCAATTAGGAAGTAGGCGTTAATATCCCTTACAGCAGTCTTTTGTTGTTAAGTTATTTACTTACTATTCGGAATCAAATTATTATTTAATCTTAACGTAGCCCGCTGATACAGGTGCTCTTCAAAATAGAAGGTGTCATGTTTCATCCTACCCACAAACGAACGATAAAACTTGGATATTTAAAACCGCGTAGAAGATAGCCTAGTTGCTTTTCGAATGAATTTTCATAGATAGTGGGACATATTCACCAGCCACAAGAGTAAAAAAAAAAACCCAAAAAACATACTTAAGCAATACCTGGGCAAATATGAAATACAGAAGGCAAAAGAGAAGCGTTGTTCAACAGTGGCTGAATTCAAATCTTGGACTTTTTCACTCTACAACTAGGCCATAATATGTTTTCAAGACATATTCGGTATACGTGCTTATCAGGGCTAGTGCATGGGAAATTTTTGTATTCTTTCCTCTCTTGTGACAGGTGAAAACAGCTACATAACATATATAATATTAAAAGCATTTCCTTTAGAAAGACTCCAATAATGATGTTCCTGAAGAATTATCAAACTGAAAACTTGCAAGAGCTTTCATTACTAGGATATCCGTTACAACTGTCAAAAGTGATGTATGCATATGTGGTGCCAAAAGAAAATTAATTCTAATATTAATTTTCAAGAGTAGTATTGTTTGTAATGAACTTCAATATTAAATTTTCAAAGAAGTTTTTTCCACATTCATAAAGAGTAAAAAAGTAATAAAAAAATTACATACAATTAGAATCAAAAGGTAAAGATTTATTTTTTGGCGCTTAAATTATATACATTTTACCACCATTTTACATACTCACTGAAAGTTCTAGATAAAAATATAAATAGGATTCACATGTATCTCCAACATTCGGACATTATCGAGGAAGAGATAATGTAATTAGCACATTCAGAAACCTTAAGAAAGACGTACCCACAAAAAATTTCAAAAAAAAAGAAAAGAAAGAAAGAAAGTCAACATACTTATGAAGAGGACCAAATGGAACAATTTCGGAAGAAGCTTGGCAGGAACTCTGCAACTTCTCAGATTTCCAGTGAGCACGTCACTCGGTAAAACCAATCACATAAATCAATTAGCGCCACTCAAGAGATAAGAGGAACTCTATCGCTGTGCAGAATCTTAAATGTCCTCGTAATTCTTTCGAAACTGACTTGGAGAAGTGCTGACTGCTTGCACAATACTCTCATTATTCACACCTTAAAATGGCAGTACCAATGACTCCAACTATTTTAAAACTCCAGAGACTCCAGACGCTGGTATCTAGAAATTAATTTGTAAAATATTTGCCTATCTCTCATCGAAGGAAAGAGTAAAGTAATAAATTTGAGGTGACGGAGTATCGTAAAAGAATTGTAGAAGCAATACGAATTTACAAACGTAATAAATAAATAACGTTTTTCGTGTGTAACTGAAGAAATAAAATGCATTTTATGAATTTATGGAAAGGAAAAAATACTTTATATATAAGGTTATAAAATGAATCTCTCTCTCTCTCTCTCTCTCTCTCAAAGATTTTAATAATTGATAGATTTAGACATTCGTCTTACAAAAGATATCATATCACTTATTTTGTCAAAAAAAAAAAAAAAAAAAAATCTGATATTGAAAGTTTAAAATTTTTTTTAAAATTATTGACATAAAGTAGCAATAGAGTCTTAAATAATAGAGTACATATTCTTTAGAATTGTTTTAAGCCGGCCAACTTGTCTAGTGGTCAGCGTGCCTGACTACGGATAGGAATGTCCTGGATTCGAATCCCGGTTGAGGCATGGATGTACTTTCTATCTCTATATCCTGTCTTTGTCTTTTCCTTGTGTGTGTGAATGAAGTATGAATGATGCCTATGCCGGGTCCCTATGGCATGTGTGAGGGTGCGATGGTGGCCCACCCCCTGTGGTGCACCCGAGGCAACGCCTCGGCGGCCAAGAGGTAGCTGTTTTTGGCCGGTTCCTTGGGTATCAGGGAACAATAGATTAATAGACTATGTTGCAATTGTAATTGTCTAAAATCTGCCATTTGAAAAAAAAAGAATTGTTTTAATAGAAAATATGTATATAATTCACTATAAATATATTCCATAGGGAATTATATATATAGCAATGTCAAATATATATATATATATATATATATATATATATATATATATATATATATATATATCTGATATGCAATAAAACTTACTATGAAATCAGCAAAGTATTTTTAAAAAACTGTTAGTATTCGTTTTTTTTTACTTTTATATTTAAAAAAGCATGAGAAAAATATTTCAAGTGGCACAAAAATTCATCTAGGATGATTTCTGTTATTCTCTTTAAAGGCATCATGAAATTTAGATTCTTATTTAAAATGAAAATAATGAATGACAAGAACAGAAGAAACACAAAAGATAACTGGATATGTCTTCCATAAAACAATTGTTTTAAGCACAGACCATAGTCATTTTAACATATATGAAATATCTATCAAATATTTGTTCAAACAATTGCTGCTGAAAATGGAATAGCGTGTCTCTCGCGATGAGGAAGTCTTGTATCAACTTGAGAAAGGAAACGAAAACCTTGGCTTCATTTAATATATTAATAAAAAACACATAGAAAATGGAAAAAGGGCTACGAGAGACAGAGAATTTATATTAGAACAATACAATCAATAGAAAAATTAATATTTTTATGTTGACAGAAAATTTCGTTTTCTTTACTTTCGACACAGTTACTGCACAAGTTCACATTTGAACTATCTCTGCAAATTATTCTGCTAAGAAAACAAAGAACGGCTAAATTATTTTTCATCGAAGACTTGGCTTTAAATTGAAAAATTATTATTCGATCGATTAAATCAAATTCACGTTTAGAAATTTAATGACGAATCACGCGATAAAAGATCTATGGATACATAACTGTATTTGTTTAATGTGTCATTGAATCTTCCCTCGAGATAAGAGCAAAGCAATTATCAAACGAAAAAAGGGAAACTAATCATTCGAAAAGGACATCGATATGAATTAAAGAGATCTCCTTAACTAGATTAACTAATCAAAGTTTAATACTATCAAAATTGAATATAATCAGATTCAAATAATACATACATTAAAGTTAGGATCTAGTTATATAAAACTATAATTCTGGATTGCACATTTAAAATATTAAATAATAAAGTATAATTTTAAGAGTTGAGATTAAAACATAAATCATATGTAATAATATATATAAATAATAAGTAATAATACACACAAAAATGTAACTTAGTATTACAAACTGCCAATGCAATGCTAACTTGCACTTCTTAAATCAACAAACAACGGTCAGCAAACAGCGATACGCCTTCAGTAAAGAAACTTTTCCCCCAATGGCCATCCAGAATGGAACAAATCTAAAAAAATATTGCTTAACCTTTCAATTAAAGGACCTTCAAGGGTAGATAACAATAAATAAAAGTTAACTAATTAAATATGATTTCTCTAAAAAATGAATCGGTGTAAAAGCAGATTTCGCCCCTGAATTCCAAGCTTCATTAGCTGCCAGTTTTTGTAGCTGGATAGAACAACAGTTGAACGAATGTTTTTTAAAATATGAATAAAAATCCAAGTTTATCAATAATTTATCTGCTATGTAACTTAATATTTAAATAACTTTGCCATTTCGCGTTACACTTTTATTCCCAATATCGTTTCAATACACTTCAATTTTTAATACATTCCCCATATTACACTTTATAGTTATTTAAAATAAGGTGACCTGTTGAAACTATGAAGTCCAATAAGACCATCATGAAAAAGAATATCAATAATTTATATCGTAGCGATGAAAATAAAGAGTAAAAATATCCTAACATATCTACAAAAACAAATTCCTTTCTACGTCATTTCACTAATGTACAAAATAATTTCAGCTTCAAATATCAAATGATAAATTATTACATCAATAAAACTCGTATAACGATGTTTTAAGAACACAGATAAAAATACGTATTTTGGATAAATGTTACCATTTTCATGATTATTATTTTTTTTTTATACTTCAACTGGTATACTAGCTGAATCTACTATAAAAGAATAGAATGTGCAATTACTCTTACACTCGATTCCCATTTGATGTAAGACTATTATTTTTAACTTTATACAGTAAATCTGTTGCTGATATCATTAATTGTAACATTTAAGGGTAGTACATATATGCATAGTAACAACTTAATATACCACTAAGAACACATTTCAAGAATCCAGTTTTACGATGGGATATAGTTTGTACCAAAACTTGCTTATTTAAATATAATAGACATTCAAATACCATTTCATGCTCTGAAAAATGGCACTCTTCACTAATGGGAAAAGAATTGTTTTCAGATAAAGGTAAGTTGCCCCCGAAAAAATATACAAAATGTGTATTTTCTGTGTTTACTCCTCTTTTTCGTACTACATTTACTCTATTATAATATACATTAACAGTATAATTCGTAGTATAATTCATTCAAACTTAGAAGTGATTGTTTCTCCCTCAATGGTTATTTAGACTGGGACATACGGTTTAAAGTGGATCCCGAAGCATTACAAAAAACCAAACACAAGGTATGAATCGAACCCGCAAATTGTTCGACCGCAGGCAAAAGCGCTAACCATTATGCTACCCGTTTTTGAAAACTTTGAATGAATAATATGGAATTCAGAATTAAAAATATATGGTATGTAAAATATTTTCCCAAGAAAATCAAAATGCGCGTTTTCAATGTTAAATTTATTACAAATATTATCTGCACTAAAATTTAGGAACAATAAATATTCACATTTCAAACAAAGCATTTTAATACGAGAATTTTTAATCACTTTAGGTAATTTTCCGGTAATATTATACTGAAATCAATATTGTTCGATAAAAATCGATTTTCAAAAAAATTCGCACATAAAAAAATGAAGGTATTACAATAGAATTAGAGGTCATGTGCGATTCTCTTCACTGTTTTTCTATTTCCAACTTTTCTGAAGTCAAAATAAATGTCAAAGACACTCAGACGACACACAAACAAGAGAGACGTGGGCGTACTCGCCGAAAGGTCTCTTAACGAGAGGTCAGCCATCTCCATCCGCTTGCCCTTCGCATTTCCGTTATTTACAAACAAGAGCAGAGATTCTCTCGATGCGTGGGGGGATAACGGTGTCCATCAAGGAGTTCATTAGGAGAGATAAGGACTCAAGAGGTAGTAATAGCCCACACTCAAGAGCTTTTTTTTCTTTCCTTGCAATTGAAAGCATATAATTCTGTATAATATCCTTGATTTTTGACATACAATAAAACCTCGATTTTTACGACTTCTTCCGCTTAACAAAATATGCTAGGAGTTTCTAAAGAAATATGGTAAGATCGCTTTTTTTGAAATAAACATTTATTTCCCAAAACGATAGATTGCTTTTAAGAGACACTTTTTGGATAAGAGTTGTCTACATTCACATTTGTTACGGAGGATTATTTGGTATGTTTGTCACTCGGTCACTTTTGGCAAACACAAGGGCGAATTCCAGCTGCTGAAGTACAAAATACTTACCAAACCACTGCTCAAATGAATTCCGAACTATTACGCGCAAGATTCGAATCAAACTCGTAAACTAATCAATTGACGAACAGAACGACGAACACTCTCGTTACTTAATTTAGAATTATGATCTCACTGATGAGATTATATTTTATGCAGTCAGGTTGGGTTTGTGTATCGCTGAGTGGCAAACGGCACCTATTATAAATAGAAATAATTAAATCATGATTCATTAATTAAGCTTTCGTTCCAATTTTTCTGTTCCATATATAAATATGGTGTATTTTTCATGCGCAGTAGTTGAGGTGGAATCAGTCGCTATAACGATCAGTTATCATCATAGCGACTGATTCCACCTCAACTACTGCGCATGTTACATTAGTATTACAATGCTGCCTAGCGAACTTATAATAATTTATATATTCGTTGTAATTAATTGCTTTTGTTGGAAGAGTGTGTGTGTGCATCTTTATTACTTAACTTTCTATAAGTTTCCTACAATGCACAACACAGTTCTAAAGCTCAATGGTCATTTTTTGCACAAGGAGGTTTGTTGGATCGGCACCTAGAGTTCAAAATCGTTCCAATACTACGAACATCCAGGGAACTCGAATCCACGAATATCTATTGCGGAATGAAATATCGTCTGAAATTCCTATTAAGAGTACGATCTTTTAACAGAGAATTATTTTCCTATATGAGAGACAATATGAATACTGTCTGCAATCCTAAATGATGACCTTGATATTTATAACCTTGTACCACAGTTACAAAAAATTAAGGAGAGTCAGCTTCAAAATTAAAAAGGAGATATGGGAACTTTTTACGATTGTGGATATGATACTAATCAATGAATTTGAAAGAAAATTAATCGATCATAAATCGAAAAATATTTGATATCAATATTCTAGTGGATTTACTGTTTAATTTTAGAAACAATTACGCTTTTAAAGAAAATCTTCAAAACGCGTGTGATTTTCTTTCTGCTTTCTTTAACTTATAAAATATAGTAGCCTGGTTGGTTTGGGCATCGTTCTCATTATCAGAAAGTAGTGAGTTCGATTCCCGATATCTGTCGTGTTTACTAATATAATATGAACATCCATCGTGTTCGGTGGGCAAGGCATGCTGAAATATTCATATCGCAATGCCATCCAAATGAAATGATATATTTAGGAAGTTGCAGGTCAAATATTGGAGGTTTTCTGCTGGATCTTTGTTTCTAAATTACGAAGAGTTCCATCCATATATTTCCACCTAACAAGCATAACCCAATTCTGGGAACACACACAATTTTTCCTACGCTATTCTTACTGGAATATTTTGGTATGTATATTATATTCCACAAAAGGCTCCACAGTAACAGTAGTTTAAGAGAGATTTTCATAAATAGAAATTAAAGAGTAAGCCCACAAAATTTCCTCTTTCTGAATCTGCACCTAAATGTTCCGAAATAAGGCAAAACATTTCCCCCGTGTCTATTGTTATAAGAAGATATTTCGCCATATTGAATTAATTTTATCAGAATAATAAACTGAGAAAACATTCAAAATGACAAAATATTGCATTAGAAAATCCGTTTTACAAAATGGATATTAGTTTCAATTATTTGTGTGTAGCTTCAAAGCTAAATAATTAACATTTTAAACAAAAAGAATAGTTTTCATAATTACAAAAGCATAATTTATATTATTTAATTGTAATACGAAGAAGTTTAGCAGTCATTATCATTTTAACGTTTTATTTACTTTTTTGTTGGCAAAGTTAGCATGGAAAACAGTTGGATTAACTGAAGTTTATTTCAACAAATATGTAAACTTTCTTCATAGCACTTTCACAATAACTGATTTGTATACGGCCTGATACGTACTTTGCCAGACAGTACAGCTCAGTTATTTATTGATCAACATATTTCTTAGACAAGTTTTCTTAATTTCTTACACAATCAAATTAATACATACTGAAATTCAAATCCACTTTTTTTTTCTTTTAAAAGATGAAACGATAATTGTTTTCTTTCAAACAAAATACCTAACAACTTGCTCAAAATTTCCTTCCTCAAATTTTAGTGAATAAAAATTTTTATTAAGAGTATTTACTGATTTATTTAATAGAAAAGAAAAATAACAATATTAAAATAAACGTTACATTGACATAAAAAAGCAGTTTTAAATCAATAGTTATCTGTTGACGAAAATGTTGACCATAATTTATATTTAATAAATTATGAAGTATAATAATAAATCACAATAATATAATAATAAATCACAAGATTATAAAAAATACACAAACCTCAGTATCATTAAAAATATTTTTACAACTTTTTATTGATTTATTATAATCTTCTATTTACATATATCCTTAATGTATTAGCAGATAAAGTAGCAATTATGTATGCATTGCAAATTGAAGACAACACAAGGAACGTTTAAAAAATGCTCAAAATCCCACTTTCATGTTTTTCAACTTTATACGTGGCTCAGAAATAAGAAAATACGCCGCCACAGTTAAATATAATAATCTTTGTGGAATATAAACAAATTACTCATGAAAAGCGTATTTTATTACCATGATATATTAATCCTTTGACTCAATTCAACATGAAAAATGGCAGAATATTAATTATAATGTAATCTCGTAGCATTTTGTAGTAAAGCGGAATTATCTTCCAACATATTCTCATAAAAATCTAGCTACATTTATTAAAAGTCGATATTTATTATATCAGTAAAAACCAAGTTTGAAATTATCTAAGAGTTCTGTGTTAATAAATGTAAAAATAAACATACAAAAAATATAATATAAAATGTAATTCCAATATATTTGGAGCAGTTTACGTCAATAAAATATTTATTCAATGTAAACAACTTATAACAAATATTCATATTTAATTTTATGTCATTCTCGTCTTTTAATTTTTTTTAACATATAAATACAGATAGAATTTTTAAAAATTACGTTTTTCAGAGAACACTTTTTAACAATGAATACTTCACTGATATTTTTTTGTCAAACGATGACTTTTATCATTATAAGTAGGCGCCTAGTGAATCACTTCCCTAGCTAAAAACTGTAGTAAGAGAATTTTAAATACCTATCACCGAGCGTCTTTACAAAGAAGGCACCTCATGGACACATACATAGCGGTGCAGGGGAGCCCCGAACTATGCCTTTAGATTAACGGATTTCGTGTACTAGTCCATTACCAAATGCCTCACTTCTGTTCCACGTCAGGTGACGAGGTCACACCTGAGCTGGCACCCTCCTCTTCACATCCACGCCACATCAGTGGAAGGAGTTTGGATGTCACATATTAACGTGGACACATCCCCAACCTATGGAGTCCAGTATCCCAGTGAGGGGGAGTAGGTGCTCACCCTCTGAATCACTGCTTGCGGCAAATGATGCTTCACTTTGCTGATCTTAGTGGGGCACTTCATAGATAGTGAGCCATAATCTTGCATCACAAGAAAGGAAAACTCCGAAGCACCCACTTCACTTCCACAGATCGTATACAGTAAGATATGCAACAACCAACTCCCATCACAAATCACAGAAAAGGTCGAACCTAAAACTTTGCCCTTTGAGTACAGTCCTATTAGACAAAGCTCTTTCACCGAAGAGTTTCTGCTCTTTTGCCCCCCCCCCCTTTTTTTTAAGAACGTAATTATGTGTATAAACTCGAAGTATCATTAATTCTCTGTTTGACCATTCCCGTGTGACTATCACCTTTACGTAACTGTAATTAATATTAAATTTGTTAACATTTCTGTATATAAAACTGTAAAAGCGCTTGCATATTATAAAATAAAGTCTCTTTTATCTTTATGTGCTTTGCTCAGGCACACAACTCTGCCGAACCCTGAAGGAATCCCAATGCCCCGCTATTATGATCAGACACAAATAATCCAAAAATATAAATAAGTAAAAAGTTTATTAATATTTACACGCGGTGAGACAAGAGCTTTACATCTAAATAACGAGCAACGTAAATTTACTTTCTTTACTCTGATTTCTTCACGTTTTTAAGTGTCTTTCGGTTTGAATTTTTTGATTACGCTTACTTAACTTTGCGTTTTTATTTGCTTAACGGACCTTTTAATCGTATTACCATTACTAGCTGCAATAGTACTGTCAGTCAGTTAAGGCTATTTGTGGTTTTGCTCTAGGTAGCATTTTTTAATAGTTTCAAAACAGGTAAAAAAAATAACGAATTTTAAAAAATGGTACATGAGTGTGTTACAAAAGGAAGAAAATTTTCATTTCTACACCTCCAATTGCCAGATCCGACATTATCCCTAATTTATGAACATATGTGTACTTTGCTAAATACCTTCAATCACAAAGATATATATTTGAGATATAAATTAATTGATTCTAATAAAACTTTTAATTGCATAGATTATATAAATTTAATTAGAATTCTTTTATAATATAGAAATTCTTGTTTTATAAGATAGTGAATAAAGCATTACAAAATTTGAAACAACAAAAAAAAAAAATATATATATATATATATATATAAAATGTAATGTAGGAGAATGAAATACTAAACGAGTATTTCTTGTTATAAGTAATCTGAATCTGCAATTTTTATTTTATTGTAAAAACTTTATTCTGTAAAAAAGTAATGGGACTTTTTTAAAAAAAAAAAATTCCTGCCAAAATTTTTGCCTAAAAAAAATTGGTAGGAATTTTAAAAAGAAAGTTTATGCAAAAAAATTGAGAGATTTTTTGGACTATTAAAAATGTGAAATTAATAGCATTTGTGTCAATAAAAAGCATTATGTTTTTGTTAACGCTCTTGTAAGAAAATCTAACTCTATAATATATACCTTTTTTTCAACTATTTGTTTAAAAAAAAAAGTTAACAAGTTAATTCAAATAATATGTTACATTAAGTCAATTCAAGTAATATGTTACTAATATGTAAAAAAAGGAGAGATCTGATGGAGAATCCACTTATGGTGCTGGACTTTTTGAAGGTGTACGCGCTCATGCACCTGGTCTAGCGCTGCTGACCTCGGGGGCATGCAACAACATGAAGAAAAATTGCATCGGTTTGCAAATATTTATGAAATAAGAATTCTTTCTAAGCATTTTCTCATTTATATTCATTATTTAAAACACTATTTAAAATTTCCTATTGTTTTTATTACTGAATAATCGAAACGAAGTACGATCAAAACCGTGGTTTAATTAAAACCAATGCCGGCCACCAAAATTTAATACTGCTCAATGAGAGACGCTCCTCGAAAAAGTGGTTGTCGAACTCTTGTGTAACTGATTTCTTTTTAAACGAGTTCATATACAGTAGAAGGGTAATTTTAAAATCCCTCAATCAAAACCCTAAGAATCATGATTAAAATATCTTAACAGAATATTTACACTAGACATATTAAGTATAACATATGTATTAAATATGTGTGTTTTAATGTACCGAATTCTGAAGGTATTTGAGGAGCAACAGAGGTCCGTGCCAACACTTTTGGCTGCAGGATTCGATCAAGCGTTGCAGACGCGTCTAAAATATAATGGCGCGGTCCCAGTGGTAAAGGGAAAAAGGTTGAAAAGCAGCGGACAATGCCGATATTGTTAGCGCCACCGAGAAAATAACGCTGAAGAGCACGTGTGGCCATGACCTTTCCGGCTTAAAGACTTCCGGATGAGGGCGATCACGTATTGTCTCATGTCAACGGATAAGTAATTAAATGGGCTCCGGTGGGCGTGGCTCCCAACCATCATCTCACTCCCGAGATTATCACCGATTAGTGCCGAGGGAATTAACCAATGAGGGCCTCGTCTCCGAAAAAGAATAGAATCGACTCACCTTGCCGTTTTTCTGGAGTATTCCGAATTAAAAAGTCAGAAACCGTGTATAAGAATAAATTAAAAAGTGAGACAAAATAAAGTTAAATGATTGTCCGTGCACAATTGCCCTCAGCATTTTCGAGAAACATAAGAACTGAGAAATACGAAAAATTACTAGTGGTACATAGAAAAGATTCGGTGCAAGATGAATTATTCTTCCACAACTCGTTAGTATATAACTCCATCGACTCCCATAAATATACATGTAATTGTAAATTTAAACATAAAGGTTAATATATATATAAAAATAAATCAACACACACAAAAACTTCCTCTTTATTTTAGTGAGATCATTTAAATTTTCTGAAATTTTCGTATACAAAATTCTAATAATTTATACTAATTAACTTAATTTTAGCAACCTTTTTTTTTATTTCCTTATAATATTCAATATAAATAATTCCTTTAATATTCAAACAAATAAAAAAGAATATTTTGAGTAACAAATACTATTTCAATATTTAAAACTTGAGCTTAAATTATTATCTCCTCTTTGCATGTTTATTTAATCATATTTATGAATATAACATGGGTTAATTTACCGCTATGATCACATTTTACACTCGAGGATTTATTCGATCGAATGCTAGAGTCTACAGTCGAATCGAAACAATTGCAAAAATCCACATCCGAGTTGAACGCTTGAGACGTTTAAAGGGAGGCCAGAGAACTATCCACCTGCCACGTTAACTATAGATTAACATCTAAATTTAAAAACCATTTGACTCAATAGTGCTAAAATAACTCTTTCATGATATCTGAATGCAAAATTCTAGACTTTTGATATTGTAATTACCATTTGAAAGCTATTGTAGGGATTTTTAATATCCCTGCACAACAACTTTTACCTGATAACTATAGTTTGCCTAACGAAAAGATTGTTCATGGGTAGTTAAGTCGTATTTACTAGTTACAAATGATGAAACAGGGGAAAATGCCAAACACAATTCCGACAGGCATGAATGCAAAAACCAAACATATATTTATTTCTGTTTAATAGTCTCATATCTGAAATCTATCATTACCAATAGCACAGTCGAATATATATACACACACAGACAAACGTGGAGGGATCGTATACAGTGAAAATTTGTGACAAATCAATCTCATCAATACAAAACAGCTTGCAATTCTGAATTTCAGTTGATTGGTGCGGTTGGGATACCTAAGTTAATGTTCTCTTCTCTCCACCACACAAGCATAAAAAGAAGCTTTAAAGATGGGGAATACTTTGATGTACTGTATTTGCGGCGTATAAAACGCGCTTTTTCTTTGAACCCAATTGTGTTGTACGAAGACTCAAATGCTGATTTAGAAGAGGTTTCAAATGACTCTTCATTTAATTCAAGAGCTAAGTATCTGAGTTTTGACGAAGAATAAAAGGTACTAATTTTCCCAAATAGATATTCGTAGGAAGTATTTTGCATTTGTATAACTTGGTATTTAAAATAATGTAAATTTTTTATAATGATCAGTAATAAAATTTTATACCTCAAGAATGTGCATAAAAAGGGATATACGCCTTAAAATAAAAACACAAAGCTTCTCAGCGATACCTCTAATTAAGTAATGAGAATCAAACGAAATTACTAGACCAAAAAAATTTAAATTGAAGACAAAAGTAGACAGTCATCCTTCCTAATAATAATTACAGCTAAGAATCTGATTGAAGCCAAAATAAAGCCGTTACTCATCTAATGCACCATAACTATTTTGCAATACAGCCATTTAATTCTAAGCAAAAAAATATTATCACACTATAACTATTTTAATTAAAAATGCTACTCGTGTCTATAACATAACTTGCAATATCTTTATGTATTTACCATGTTAGTTAAATATATTATCATAAATATCAATAATATCGTACACCTAGGAAATAACTAAAATTTTTACTTAACCACACTAAAAAAAATTAAAGTAGAAAAGTAAAAACAGTGAAAAAAACAACTTAATGCTTCAACAATTCTAGGTTATATAAGAATTAGAAATATGAAAACAATTTATTTAAAGTTAATAAAAAATTACTAAGTTAATAAAATATCCTGGCCTTCAGCAACTAAAAAATGTTGATTTCTTGCAAACCCCTTCATCATTTATTTCCACAATTTAGTGACGAAAAGCGTCAACCACCTGTACCAATGACCGCGATGAGAATATTGCAAATTGTCTTCAAGGCACGCGCCGCATTACGTCACGTCCAATGACAGATAAGAATGTCAGAATAGAATACTAAGTTAAATTGTTTTCTAAAATGCGTAATGCCTGAGGGTGAAAAAAGATGGCTTTCCACTCCTTTAGAAAAAAGTTCCGGATAACTTATAGTTAAGCTGTCTGAAAAATTTATAATTCTCTTTTTATCGTAGAAAGTTTAATATTCATGCGGCAAACGGAATGGTGCACTTCCTGCTTTCGGTTACAATGTTTCGCAATCTTTACCAGAATTCTGGAATTTAACATTATATCATAAAATCAAATGCAATTTATATACATATTAACTTTTGGCAACATAATAAAAAAGTAAAATGAGAAAAATCAATTAAATAATTTAATTTTTCTTAATATATTTACTAATAAACAAAAATAAATTTTAAAAAAATTTAAAAATAATTTATTTAAATACTAACTACGTATAATTCAAAATATTATTTTTCTTCTAATTTTAAGAATCCTTTTTCGCTTAATGATGATTATGTATCACATTCATTAAGGAAATTTCGCTTATGAACTCTTTATGCATATATTATATTTAATTTAAGTAAATCTATATAAAAAATATTGTTATTCTATACCATTTATACATTTATAAACAATATATTGTTTTAAATGTACATAAAAACCTTTATTTAAAAAAATCTTAATTCTTTGACTCAAATTATTTCACTTCAAGTCAACTTTCACTATCAGTTTTAAAATTAAAGTTTTAAATGAAACCTAAAGTGTTGAGCACTGTACGAATACACAAAAAATATTTTGTAGATAGCATAACATAATCTTGTCCGCGATAGTCATTTTATTGTGAATATGTTCACACAGCTTAGTAAATTTAGAGCATTTTATTTATTACCAAATGATTTGATATGTCTTTGTTTAAAAAATTATCTGTTCATTTGATTAAGCAAATGTGCGATTAAATATGATATGATGATATATATATTTATATTTGCTTTATTAATTCTGTAAACACATTTGATAGATTGAATTTTAGATTATTAACAATCGGTTCAAAGAAAAATGCGACATTTTAATAATTGGTTATTCCGGACTAACTTGAATCAATTAAGTAGCAGTAATGGATATGCGTAATTTCAAGCAAATTTAGCTCGAAGTACGAATCGAAGCAACGAACTTTTGAGCTCAAGGGCAGAACACTTAAACTTTTAGCTATCAATTTGGGGAGCCCGAAATAGAAGTCGAACATTGATTGGCATTACTTTTCTAAATTGACAGGCCGAATTTTAAAATATTTATCTCAAATGTAAACAAGATTAATCATTTTACATTAATAAGAAAGTTATTAAATAAAACTTAAAAGAAAACGAGTGAGTAAATAAAAAATTGCAGATTTTACTAAATCATGAAAAATAAATAATAAAAATAAATTCTATTTGGCTTTTCTACGCGAATAATCTAATTATAAGTTTAAATTTCATTGATTGGGAATTAAATTTTCTCGCAGAATTTAAACTGATGCTCTTTTAAAACTAAAATTTATGAAAAATAATTCGTTTGAAAACTTAATACCGATCTTATTATTTTTATAAGCATTCTTTTAAAAATTTTTTATAATTTACGTTATTTTCACAGAGTAAATGAATTTGGAAGATCAAAACTAATACATAATGAACATTTGCAATTATTTTTAAATATACTCTTTAAATTATAATTAAGAACAATATTTATCTCAATATATAATTAAAAATAGTAATATTTAATTCTAGAATTTTTCTTAAATTTTTATAATAAATATTTAAGAATTTCTAACTCAGAATACCATTTCTTTAATAATTTTATTCATAATCCTTTTTAATTTTTTGAAAATTTCCTTTTTAACCGAAAAAAATAGTATTAAGGAGGATTGAAGAATTAACGTGGTGTAAAAAATTAATTATATTTATTTATACATATTAATCTAGATATATTATAATGTAAACAAGTTCATTTCATTTAACAAACTATTATTACAAAAAATGCATTCGATTACTCCGAAGAATTTAAAAGTTTCCATAAAAAATTTTGGGATATAGTGCGATTTATAATTGCTATGCAGTTAGCTTTGTACCAGAAAAATGTAAGTAACCGAATCTCAAACTCCCCTAATACTGCTGATACAGGTAAATAATTTATTAAGAAACTAATGTGAAGCCTAAAGTTCCAAAATCTTCATTATATTTTTAATAAAAAATATAATTGTATAAATAAAACAAAAATACTCCAGATAAAATAAAGAATTTTCAGAATGAATTTCAATATTTAAAAACTAGAAAAAAATGAAAGCTTTAAGTACATAATTACTACTCCTTAAATATTTGCCTGTATGTTATAGCCTGATTTTATCGCTTTAATCTCTGCTCATCTTGTGAAGTATTTTTGAATACGTGAAACATTCTATCGTGAAAGATTCGTCTGCATACCTTTCTCAGCAGAATCTCCGTTTCCACGAATGATTGAATTTCCGACTGTCAGAGAGACTCTTCTGAACAAAGAATACTTCCGCGCAAACCAACCGTTAAAAATGTGATCGATAAGTTCACGTTGCCACGAGCCGCGGCGCTTTTGTGAAATAAATTCTGTTTTTCTATACTTTTGAAACAAAATCTTTATCTTGCTTTCCACCAGGAGGTATAAATATGTTTTGCATTTTCAAATTTTGCAATGCCTTTGGGGTTAAAAAAATCGTGGAAATTGCTTTAAAATTTTAAATCATATAGATACATCACAAAGATTTTTTTTTTTTTTTTTTTTTTTTTTTGAAGAAGTTATACATACAATTTTAATGTTGGATTTATCATAGGTTGTGGAATAAATTCCCCAGCATCATTTGAAGAAAAATAGAAATTTGGAGGTACACTGTCTGATAAAAATGCTTCCGTACAGCGAGTTATATTTAAGGTAATCGTAAGGAAATTTCTTTTAAAAGTTTTTAAATTCAAAAACTATTTTTAATAGAGATTATGCATGGAAGAGATTTCTTAAAGAATATGTGCTCACTTTAATTAATGAGACTTTCCTCCAAAAATTAAAAATAACAATGAGCTAATAGAAAAAAACTATAATTTGTAGGGTCTTAAACGCTCATAAATAGATAATGTTGAAACTAGTAAATGAAAGAATATAAATTAATTACAAATTCTATTTTTTTGTTTCTGAAACTAATTAAAATACATAATTAATTGAACATTTCCCTATATTTTTGTAGCAAATATAAGTTTAACTTAGTGTTTAGAAAGGTATCTTAGTAAATATAAAACAGACATCAATAAAGAAACTACATTAATAAAAATATATAAATACACAGTAATTTTTATAACTAAAATATTCCAATAATAACAAATATATGTTTTTAAATAAAACTTCCATCAAAAATTTAAAAAAAAGCATTTTAGCCATGTTTTTAGATGAATAATTTAATGAAAAAAAAACATAAAATTATTATTTTAATAATCGATTTTTAAAAAACTGTCTTCTCATAATATAACTTGTATAATACTCAGATAGTGAAATGAGACGAAGCATTATCTAAGATACACAAATGCAGACATGAGACAAGGATGACACACATACAACTGAAGTTTTTTCTTGATATCCCAGTGAAATAAGAAAATGCGAAAGACTGAAATGTAAATTTAGAATTAATATTAGGAATGTTATTCAAAAACTTATTGTATGTTAATTTTATCATTTTTTGGGAAAACTGCGAAATGTTACAGTTTTGTTCTATAAATGCTAAAAACCTATTTCGATCAATAAAAACCATTAAAAAGTGAAGTGAAAAGTGCATTCACTGTCAAGTAAACTTATTAAAATTCTAGATTAGGTACATGATATTTAAACGTTAATTGTAGTACAAAATTATCATCTCGCGTATCGATATGATGATGATTAAACAATTCAATTAAATATATATATCTTCAAATTCTATGCCACATTTTATCACTTTTTATTAGTTTCATAAATTTGTGCGGATAAGTAGAAAAATCCAATTTCTGTTATTGTGGCTATCTTATAAACACACATTAAGAAAAAAAATTTCGAACACAATATATAATTATATTGAAAACGTAGTTTTGTTTAGTCTATCTATATCCAACAAGACACAGTAACTTTAATAAACGTATGCTATTTCTTGCAACAAAAACACTTCACTTTGGTATTAAACCCAACCTTTTATTCGAGCCTTATTTTCTAACATATACCAATATTTACCACCGATTTGTGATAGACAACTGATTTATCAATATTTGATCCAACACTATAAGATTTCCGATAGCAATATTTACATCGTATGCATTTTGTAATGCCTCACTCTTTGCCAAAAGAATGACCCGAAGCTAGAGTTTAATTAGAGAGATCTGCATTGTATTCCAACTAAATTGGCACACACGATTCTTCTTCAGAGAGATGGCAATTGTTCTGGCCACTTAGCACTTCATTCAATAGAAGTAGACGCTTGTCGGAGCCTCAGATCTCCAGAGAGAACCACAACGCTCATAAAAAAAGGGGTTAACGTTCTGATCTTGAACATTTAAGAACACGACCTACATCGGTTATATTCTAAAAATGAACACATGGTGAATAATACCTGACGCGAGCGCGTCTTCTTTGTACTTGGTAGCGGCGAGTTATAATGTTCGAAGCGGTTTAAAAAGTTTTCCCTGTCGGTTAGAAGTTTTCCTCCTTGATTAAAACCAGCTTTGATACTGAAGATGATCGTTAAAGGACAGTGAAGTCTTACAAGTGAAACTGTTGACCACTGAAAATAATCTGTCTAGCGCCAAAACAATCACTGCCGTACTGAGGAGTTGTAACTTCAATCTTTTCTGTCATAATAATCAAATTATTCGTCTCATATAAAAGTTTTTTACTGACAAAAGCACACGATTTTGCTCTTTAATTATAAATAATTAAAGATAAATTACAAAGATATGTTTTATACAGCATTTAAGTACAAAGAAATTTTAAATTTACCTTGAATTTTATATAACATTTATACATACTGATATATATGTTCAGATAAAATAGAGGGTAAAAAAGGAATGAACTTGATTTATTTTCTCAGATTCTTGAGTAAAGATCATTTGATTGATTAATACACCAAATTATTCATTTTTACACATATATCTAGAAATTAAAGTAGATATAGTGTATATTTCTCTTTAATAAATTCATATGATGCCATCTATATTATTTTTCGAATATATTTTCAACTTTAAATTTCAAAACAATTTTTTACAAATATTTAAAAAAAAATAAAGCGGAAAAAAAATTTAATTCTGGGGTAATCAAATAATAAAACTCTCATGTGAAACTATGACTACATTTATGTAACACTGCTTGAGATGGAATATTCATTTTTTTAGCAAATACTTTTGATATTAGTCGTCGCCAAATACTTTAAGTTTTGTTGGGATTGAAAGATTAAAAAAATAGAGAGATACCAGATTCCAGTTTTTGATTTCTTTTTCACATCAGATGCTGAGCATGTGAACGCTTTACATGTGTTCAGTTAAAAATCAGTATTTAATCAATAATATTATACGAAACAAAAAAACATAAAATAGGAAAAATAGTATTTATTTAATGAATTAATTAAAATTGTAAATTTTCTCGAAAGAAATGCATAATTAAAACAAACTGTTATCCTAATTTTCGGGTGGAGAGCAAAAATGCTCCAATCTGAACTTTGTGACCTGTTTCCCTTTCTCATGTCGTTCGTCTCCCAGAGTTTAGTCACTCTCCGCGCAGATGAAAATCTGGCTGTGAACGTCTTCAATCAAATGATTCACATGGATGGTTACGACTGAGTGAAGCAATTTATGGCATTAGTCGAATTAAGCTGCTGATGGATAGTAGTTTTCTCCGAACAAAATGGCGAGTTTTCATTTCATTTTGATGCGGCCACAAAAACCGTGCGTCATTCTGCGCCTGAAGCTAGTGGCGACAAATGATGCGGCATGGTACCAATTGACCACATCATTTTTCAAGACTTTTCCAACAATAAATATGACTAATACCACTATGTTAATTACTGTATTGATTTTTTATCGGCAAATAAAATTATTTTACTTATAATAAGGTCATACTTTGGTAAAGTAGAAATTTAAAAAAAACATTCATTCTTTAATGCGCACAAAAGGGAATTGTGAAATTTAAATCACATTTGTTATCAAGATAAAATCAATCAGCATTTTGGTTATTCACATAAATGACATTTAACGACAAATTCAGATGAATGAAAGGAATTATTAACGTTTGTTTACAATTATACATAAATTGGGAAAACTTTTGATCAAAATTGCATAGGTTTTCAAGCGTTAAGAATAAATTCTTATTTATCTAATAAAATACTCTATTATGGGCACAAACAATTGTAAAATATTTTATTTTCTATTTTATAAACTGTGACGTTATTTTTTAAAACACAAATATTTAAAAACATTACATGATCTTTTTTACAAGAATAGATAGTTATGCTTAATACACTTTGAAGACAATTTAATATAGCGCAATTTATATTTAGAAAGATGGTATTATAAACAAATATATAAACAAAAAAATTAAAATAAAAATTTTATCTTTAAAAAAACTCTAAGGTATGATTTTGTATACCAGTAATATATTATCAATTTGTTTACTAAGGATCATAAATTGGAATACAATTCAAATTAGTGTAAAAAAAGATATTCTTTTATTTAATAATCAATATGAGCAGACGATTTAACATAAAACGAAAAAGTGTGTATCGGAAATTCCTAAATAAAAATCTAGATTTTATTTATTTTCAAAAAGAAATTGAGTACGATTCCCTCGGTTTTTTGTATGTTTTGCTACTAAAAACTACGCCTTTCTAAATATCTAACTCAAAATTTAATACGATACAACGCAGAAAAGCAGTTAATTCATTTCTCAGAATGACGCCATCGTCCTCCCTGGAGATGGTCCTCTACATAATTGACAAAAAACAGTTACAAGATAAATTTCGAGAAAATCGAAACCTGCTTCATGTTTCTATGAAAACAGTCTCGTAACTCGAAGACGTAAAGATTCAACACTTGATATTTTATTATGATTGACAGTTAAAAAACTCACAAAATTCAAAGTAACGGATTTCAAAGAAAGTTTTTCTAACTATTAGCAGCTGCCGCATGTTTTCTTCAGAAATAATTTTTAAGTTATTTGAATTACTTACGCAGATGGTAGTAATTGTTAATAATGATATGAAAATCAATATTTCAAGATACTAATATACATTTATTTTATCTTTATGTTAATAACTAATAATATAAAATTAATAATATTACCTCTTTCAATGATACTCAAATGCAACAGCAAAATTTAAATCACGGGAAATATTAAGATGACTATTTTTAATATTACGCTAATTTTCGACACATGAAATAAACGAAAATAATAGTAGTTTTAAAAAAATTAAGTTCCAGTTTTTTAATTCATAATAATCAGTTATTTTAGTGTAATGTAATTTTATAGAATTACCGTACGAAATCAAAATTTAAAAATTTATTTTAATTATTCCGGTTGAACCCATCTAGTTTCTGAAATTATTATGAAGCTGTTTAAATATGTAATCCTCTTCACCGATTCGAAGACTGTTAAAAATATTATGCATTTTATGTCCTATTTATGAGTCTCCTCATGAGTGAGTAATCCCCCTAATTAATGTATCTCATGGGAAAAAAATCTTCGAAAGCGTCTTATCAATCATTATAATTGGCTTGTTAATACAAATCATCAATACAAAATCTACCCTCTTTTTAGATATAATGCTACAATCATATGTAGAAATTTCAACGTTTTAGCCATTAATTTATTGCATGTACTACATTTGCATATTTTTTTAATATATATATATATATATATATATATATATATATATATTTAATTTGAAGTTGATATTACATTTAAGTTTAGTAAAACTTTTTATAAATGCAACAATATAATTCTGTCATACCGAAATAATCACAATACTTTCTTTAAAACCAATCAAAATGCATTTGGATTGCTTTTACTTGCTCTATACATTTAAAATATGAAAACAATTTTTCTCCCAGTTTCAACAAATATTTGTTACACTAATATTACAATAAAAACTGATTTAGTTTGATTTTTAACCAAAACTGTGTAAAATTTAAAAAAATGATACAATTATACTTATAAAAATTTTGAATTAAAATATTTTAATATTTCTAATAAAGATTTGCATTAAAGAAAATACTAAGATTCATGCTATTTAAAATGTTCTTCAAAATTTAAAACTTATGGTGGAAGGATATGTGTATGTACAATAGTGTACAGATTAACAGAAGATACAATATTTTTGATTACTTTACAGGATCTTAAAATTGGATACTTCATAATTTTTTTTTTCTTATTTCATCTTCACATCAGAAAACATTGCATATTATTTACAACTTGTTGGAAGCCTTAGATAGATGTCATTCAAAAAATTTCTGACAGTCTTTACAAGCATAATTAATTAATGGTTTAACCACAAAAGAACTAAAACACAAAATTAAAGCTACTTATGTTAAACTTTCAAATCTATGGAGATATGTTGATTAAATGTCTAGGTAGCTTCTGCAGTCTTGGTAATTTTGACTGATCAGTAACTCAACAATAAAGTAGAGGTTTATAAGAAGTTTGCAGCAAAATTACATCAAAATGATAAGTTTAAAGATTGTAGTTTATCCTTAAACATAGCTATGGCTTAAATAAGGCAGGGATATAAGGGGCAGTTGTCCATGCCTCCATATGAGAAGGTGCCCCCAAATAAAATGAAAAGTTCATTTTACATAGTCAACCAAATAGAATTGTTTTCCAAATTGAATAGAAAGTTTGCTGTTGTCAAGCAGAGGAGGGAGAAGGGCAAAGAATTTTTTGCTCTGGGTCCCAATTAGGCTAAGTCGCCCTGTGAATATAGGAAGGAAAGTGGAAGTTTGGCTAATTATATCTAGCAGGATGTATATTTTGAGAAAATTCTTGATTTATTATTTTGTGCAATACACTATTGGTAAGATTTTATGTAGAACATAAAAACAAAATTAAAGTTGAAAATTTTAAAATAATCATTTCATTTTCAATATTTCTTTTAATGCTGTTTATTACCAATTTTCAGCAACAAACTCCAATCAGATTGTACAAGAATGTGAAATCTTGAATAAATTTTGGCTGTTTTGTGAAGTTAAAATAGATTTCTTTTTTAATTAGTAATATTGATGTCAAATAGGACTTTAAGAAAATATTAATTTTGTATGAACATTAGGATTTCAATTTACATTTTTAATCAAGTGACCTTAATAAAATGGTATTTACTTTATATAAAATATGCTTCTAATATACGACACAACTATACACAATATTTCTTTTACATTAATTTTTCTTATGCATTCCTCATAAAATTCCACCTCTTCCTCTTACCCAATACTACAGAATAATGAATTTGTTAATACTATTAGTAATGTAACTTCATTCAATCAAAGTGCTTTTTTTCAAATGAAATTACAAATCAATATTACTGAGGCTTCAGTTAAGAGTAATCTAATAAATGATAATATACTCTAAATTGCATGATATTGTGATAAAACATTATTACTCCTCATTCAGACTTACAAACTGACCCCATCTATTGAACATGTCATATTTTTGTTATGAATATATCAATTGTCCTGATATGCAATATATACTCAGGTAAAAGAATTCGTAAATAACAATCCATGATTTCTCTGAAATAAATATAAGACACTGATCTCAACACTACTCTTAGTAACAAGCCAGGCAGTTTTGAAAAATGTTTGAATACATTACCAATTACCTAAAATCAACTTAAACTAAAAGGTTTCTTTTATTCCAGATTAGAGATATAATTGCAACAGAGACTTAAGCAAATTTGTAGCAAAAAGCACATATTTTTTATTTATGTATTAATATTGTATTGGAAAAGTACACAATGTCCTATTTGTAAAGAGGAGTGTGAATACTTGTCACAGTTTTGAAACAGTAAAATAATAAGTATGACACTTAATCGAACATTTTACTCACAAAATTTTCAACAACACAAATTATTAGGTAATAAGTCATAGCAAATAAAATACAAAGATTTGTCACTTAAAAAAATCAATCATTATGATTGTCAACATCAATCATTCCATCATCATCATAAACAAGACCTACAATGAAAATCTGTATCTCTTAGTCATAAGAATTTTATTAACACAACTAAAGAACTTTTTATATAAAACTTATATTCTTTAATCACATAGTAAATTCAAACTTTTACAGAAATGATAAAAAGAATTTAGTCGATTTGACTTAGATAATGAAGCAATCCTATAAGTACAGATGACAAATTTGTTCAGAGGGCTTTCCGATTTATTGCCTAATTTTGATCAATATATAGAAATATAGCATTTAAAATATGACATACCTAATTATAATATGACATAAAATAGTAAATACAAAAACTATGTTAATAAAATTAATTCCTAAACCATAATAAGAAAATAAAGTGTCTTTTTCTTATTTCAACTTTTTCCATAAAATTATAAATCACAGTATATTTTAAAATGTCAATACATATATCCATTGCGCGAAACAGAAAAATAAAATTCCTTTCAACAATTAATTAGATAGGACTTTAATGGTACAGTTACAATATGTATAAAAGATGATAGCATGTAAACTGTAACCTGCTTTAAAATTAGTTTTATTTTACTTTCATATTACAATTTGCTTACGTTATATATATATCATACTTAATTTTTTTAAATAAAATAAACAGATGTACTTATTTATTTTATCAAAGATCAAGCTTCACCTGTATGTGAAATATTATTTTTCATTATTACTTTATTTTTCATAAGTTTGATTACTAAAAACCAGACAATTCTTTTTGAATTTAAATAATTTTCTTACAACAACACAATTTATCTTTTATTTTATTTTTTTCATAACTTTCTTTCTAATATTTTTTTATTATAACACTCTTATAGATATCATTATGTACTCACTAGTTTTAATCTTATTTTTTAAAACTAGAGAATAAAAGATTAGAAATGTCACTATTTTATGATAATGTTCTTACAGTTATTTTAAAATAGTGATATTTTTAGAGTTTATTAATGTCAACATATTAAAATCTATTGTTTACAAATCAGACGAAAACTTAAAAAAAAGATATTTTTTTAATTTCATTTATATATAATTTTATTATAATATATATCATCATTGTGATATCACTTATTTTAATCTTATTAATTCTAGATGATTAAAACTAGTGAATAAATAATTGAAAAAATGCTACTATTTTAAAATAACGTTCTAAAATTTCTGTTAAAACAATGACACTTCTAAAGTTGATTAATGACAACATTAAAATCTATTGTTTACAAATCAGTTAAAAATTTAAAATAAAATATTTTTAAATTTTATTTACATACAAATTATTAAAGAATAGTAATTGATTTAAAGTTTATAATTCTAAAAATAAGTTCGAGTGAAGTCAACATTTTCTAAGAATGAACAAAAAGAACTCTGCTATAAATAGTAAATAATCGTATAAATATTTACCTCCTCTAGCAACACAAATTCTCACAGGGTTGCCACTCTTACAACAATGATTGAGCCAAGCAATCACGTCCCGTTGCGTAAATCCAGCAACTTTTTGTCCTTGTATTTCCAGGATTACATCTCCGTTTTCGAGGTATCCGGAGATGTAGTTTATCCTGGACTGCACCAGGTCATCGAAGTAGGCGAATTCCCCTTTGTCGGAACCCCCTCGAACTGTCAGATTTAAAGTCCCCTCCGGACTGGTACACACCGTGCATTCGTGCACGTTGGAACTCCAGTGTGTTGTTTTGGGATCAAATTGCACTGGATGATGATTTGAGGAAATCAAAGATTCCTTGTTGGGTGTGACAGGTCTTTTGAGCGAAGATTTGGACATGTTCCCCCCTTCAACGGATCATTTGATGAATTTCGAAACAGCACACACCTGAGGAATTAGCAGAATCCACCGCACAGAGGTAAACATGAAGCCTAATGATCATCCAATATCCGGGGAAGCATGCCACTTTCTCAGGAATCATCTCCAATCAGAAACAGAGCCACAACAAATCCGAGTTCACAAGAAATCGTCATAAACCTCACATTTAGACAGTTTCGGCGACACAGTAGATACGTCAGCAGCTACCTGACATCTACGGTAATATTCAAATTCTCGATCACGTTTACGATTACGATCGTCGCTCACTCTCGCGGCAGGACTAAGGTCCTCTTTGAAAGACAGGTGGGCGCATGCGCGGCGAAAAAAGCAACCAACCTTACCGATGCAGGTGAACGAACCTGATTTTCAGGGAAAGCATATTCATCTGTCCTTAAAATTAAACAGGATTTCTTTCCAAAATGAATAAGTGACAACTTTAATAACTAGATGCGGATAATTGCTCCAAAATAATTTACGCATATATTTCAAAGAATCTAAGATATATATTTTGTTACTGAATAACAAAGGAACTATTTCTTAATAATATTCCAACTTTTAATATTTTTTAATATATTCCAAAACTATGAAATATTTATTCCATCAAAAATTACATTTAAAATTACTTTTGTAAAATCATTGAGAAACAAAAAAAGATAAAAAAAAATATATATATATATATTTTACATGTAAATAAATTCTTCCCCCCTCCCATCTTTTCGAATCATTTGAAAATGTTTTGAATGATCCTTATGATTTAATATTACATTTAAAAAGATTTTCATACTTTTAGTTCTCTAATTTTTGATACTGATTATTACTACTAATAAGCTAAAACTTATAAAATTTTCATTAAATTATTTTTTATAAATTCGTTGATTTGGCAGCCGAATGGTTAGCTTTCGGTTCAACAGTTCGTCTTGGGTATGGATGTTTGCAGTAGTTCGGAATCCACTTTAAACCGTAGGTCCCGGTCTAATTAGTCTTGGAGTGTAAAAAAAAAAATGACTACTAAGCGACAAAAAAAAAAAATACCAAACGTTTTATAAATTTGTTAATTCCTTTTTTAATTAAGATAAAATACATATTTCTAAAATTATTTACTCTGATTATAAAATTTGGCCTTAATGTAATAAAAATAAATATTTCAACCATTCATCCCTATAAAAAATTCAAAATTTTAATTTTTCTTTTATTACTTAGAACTTATTCAGTTGAGTTCTATAAACTAAAAATAAAATTAAGTATCTTAAATCAGATTTTCTGAATTAAGACATTTAATGTTATTTGCACGCCAAATCAATTTACTAGATCTTTCTTAAGATTATCTCGAGATTTCTTTTACTAGAATTTGATAGAAAGATAAAGTTCTAATTCAGTACTTTTAACTAATTGATTAATACTTTATTAATTATGATTGAACTCTTAATTTACAAAAATATTTATTATCATGTGTTGTGGCATTATCGGATTTCTTTAAGTGTGTCTGAATCTGATATTGCTACATTTTGTTATTTAATATTTTACAATTTTTTTTTCACTCTAAAATATCGAAGCCAATTTTTCTAAATATATCAGTAACAGTAACGTGCAATAATTTATTGTTATGAGATAAAGTACTTCTTTAAAATTATTTTTCATTTCAATGAAGTTTTAATCAGTTTTTTTATCCAAATAAATAACTTGTAATCATGGTCATATCTGATATTAAAATTAATTATTTTTATTTAATTTTCCTTTTAAATTTCATTTTAAAATTTATGTTAACTGTCAAAAATGTTACTCTTATATTCGTTTTTCATTTAACAAGATTCTCATTATAAACTAATCGTAGTTTTCGAATAATTTTAATTTTACGCAATAATTTTTATATTTTCATCTTTATATAATAAAGATGATATTATAAAAATTATTACGCAAAATAATGATAATTTCCTAAGTGATATTTGAATCTTTATAAGATTCACTTTTCCTAAGTGATACTTAGGATTTTTATTCTGCTAAATTTTAGCCAACATTCCAAATGATGTTTCCATGTGAATTCCCCATCTTATTATTACGCTCCATATTAAATGTGTTCCAAAAAAGAATTTTATTTCATAAAGAAAAGCATGTCTTCATGTTCTAAAATTTTTATTTTTTTTATTTTTATTTTATTTTATTTATTTATTTATTTATTTTTTTTTTTGCCATTTACATACGTAAAGCAGCTATAATAATTAAATGCAGAATTATTTATAAGAAAAACATTACTTCTTCAATAAATTCCAATTTCTATTTATGCTTCATAGAAATATTAATTGATGTTTTTTTTTAAGAAATTACGTGACTAATCACCATATATATATATGGTGATTAGTCACGTATATATATATATATATATATATATATATATATATATATTTAATCTCTATTCCTGATTTTTCGATTGAAAATTAATACTAGTAGAAAATAAATGTAATAGGAATTCTACATTTTTTTTCAAATACAAACCAGAAATTTAAAAATTCTGATTACATTTTTGATCCTAAGAATAATAAAATAAACCACATACATTCACAGTTATAAAGGGTACACGCTATTGATTTTACAGCAACGATAATTCATATAATTTTTTAAAGAAATCATATAATTAAAAGCATATTTTTATGTACTGTGAGACAACTGTTCTTGATATACTTTTGGTTTTTACCACTTGTCTAACTATTCAAATGCATGTAAGTTTTTCGTGAGTCATAAATAACCACGGGATTATAAAGTATTTTCAAATTTTTATTTTAGAAATGAATTTATTTATTACTCGATTATTACTCTTTGTACAAAAGGACTAATTTAACCGGGACCTACAGTTTAAGCGAATTAAAAATTACCCAAATAAGCATAATAGGAGGTAAAAATTGTACCTTCCAGATGTTGAATTAAAGTGTAAATTGTGATGGCTTATATTTTACAGTCATTTTAATTTTTGTCTTAAATAAGCATAATACAGCAATTATTATTAAAACAAGTTAAAGGAAGAAAATATCTATCTCAAAATTGATTGATAAAATGTATTGAAAAATATAATATTTAATGCAAACTTTTGTTCAAATCCTCAAAAGTGTTGTTTTATAATCCATTATAAATGTTTGTAAAAATTTCCCTTACAATTCTTAGTTCTTAATTGCGAAATTTACTTATTACATTTTCTTAATAATAATTGTGAATAAGCCTATCTTTATAAAAATAACTTAAAACGGATTGAAAAATGATGTAGAATAAAAACATGAAAATAGTATTTTATTTTCATTTATTTTATGAAAAATATTTTGGGCATTTTTTTATATATATAGTAGGATAAAAATATTTGAATAATACTGTTTCTCCCACAAATATTTCTGGAACAATTTGGTAAAATATTTGGATGTAAAAAAATAAAAACCATATAATAAAATATTAGTGATTTTTATAATTTAAAACTATACACCTAGAAATATTCTGAAATAAGAACAAAATAAATTCTGAAGGAAATTTGACAGTCATTTTTTTTTTTTTTTTATTTTAGAGAATTTTCTTTTTGTCTGAACTTTCATATACATAAACAAATGAAAAAATAATTAATTTTAATTCCTATTAACGAAATAAAATTTTGAAGAATTTCCTTTTTGTGTACTCATTTTCATGAATATCTCGTTTGAATTTATTTATTTATTTTTCAGGTTCTTCATTTTTATTTTATTTTTGAGAAAATATGTGATCTATGTTTCGATTATGCAATCATGAATCTTTAAAATTGTGGATTAACTAATCGCAATACTGATGTAGACTTTTTTTTTTTTTCCTTTTTAATCTTCTTTTTTTATCCCCTTTTTTAAAACAATTTGTTGAAAAATCCCCTTTTAAAAAAAATTGCTGGAAATTTTTTTTTCCCTAATTCTATCTTACGGAACATGCTTCAGAGATTTATCAACATGTTCAAGTGAAGAATTGAAATTTAGCTTTGCAATGTATGGTCAATGCTTGGGATCGGCTTATGAAATTGACATTCTAGGCCCAATGCACTTGTCAATCTATGCTTAGAATGTTTTTGAAGAAAAAAAGCAATATCTAGGCCGTTTTAACATGCAAATTTTGCTTAGAAAAATACCATAACTGAAGAAAGACAAAAACATTTACTTGGAGACTTGCAAGAAGATGAGTTACTCGTTCACGAATTTTAACGAAGAAATTTATTGCCAGCTGAAATTTCCTTTCAAAACTTTTTGAATGTGGATTCATATAATTTGTATATAAGAAGCAGCAGATGATTAAATGATTGGGAACATAATGAATAAGAATTTAAAAAATTTCAATTATCAAACAAAAGGGGAATAATGCAACATTTCGACTGTCTGCAAAATTAACAAATGAATGACTCATTGAGAAGCAATTTTTTTTAGAAAAACAACAGTTAAGTACTTTCTTACATCGAAAAATAAAAAAAATATGTTTTTAAAAATGTGGTTTTTAAACAAAAAAATAAGTGATTACTTCGGCAAGATGTTTCATCAATAAAATGAAAATAAGAATTGTTTTAAGCATTAGTTTTATTTTGCACATATGCTTCTTATAAAATACATGCCAAGTAATTTTTCTAATAGTAATTCGTGTATAAAACGAGGGCAAATTAGTAAAAGCATTAATTTTAAGATCTAGTACTTATTTTTCTATTTTAAGAGCTATTTTACCAATCCCTCCGAGATTGTAAAACTGTGTGAGTTTACTGTAATACTCATCTCCACATAAAAGCAGCATAGAACCTTTTTCTAGATATGTTTCTTATACAGAATTAACCTTCTGAATTTTCTAATCAAAATTGCGTTGCCATCCTCGAAAAAGGTTTTGATAGTTTTCCAATTACGTACTGCATGGTAAATCTTTTAACTTGACCGAAACGGATGACTAGCCAACATTTCTTTCGAAAAGGAGAAAATGGCAAATGAAAATGGTTCTTTAATAGAACCAGACGAATGCCGTTTGGCTATTTTTGAAAGGAAAATTTTGAGAAGCATCTATGGTGGAATGGAGACAGATGGGTTATGGCGTAGAAGGTATAACCATGAATTATACAAAAGTTTTAAGGACATTGATGTTGTCAAATACATTAAAATACAAAGGATGAGATGGGCTGGCCATGTTATTCGTATGCCAACTGAACGCACCAATAAAAAAATCTTTCTTGCAAGGCCAATGGGAAAGCGTTCCAGAAGTAGGCCCAAAATCAGATGGATTGATTGTCTTGATAGGGACTTTAACACTATTGGAACATCTAATTGGAAAAGTGCTGCTGAGTACAGGCCAAGATGGAATAAGCTCATTGAGAAGGCCAGGACCCACACAGGGTTGTAGTGCCATTGTTGATTGATTGAATAGAACCAGACGAGGTTTGTTTAGAAAGAAGAAAAATTTCACCTAAATTAGTGCATAGAGTCTACTTTTTCCCTTGCTATGTGAAGCATGCAAATAACGGAACCCCTCCTTAACAAACATTGATGAATTGCTGGTTTTAGTTAGTCTTATTGAACTTTCTTTTTTTTTCTCGTACTATGCCTATTAATGCTAGATGCTACATGTTCTTCTAGATGGTACATTATAGCCTGTGCTTCACTGCAGTTAACTGAATGGAAAAAGTTTAACACTATATTCCTTTAATTGCCAGGAATTAAAACAACGACTCAGAGCTAAATTCACATCTAAAAATCCCATTTTGGTACAAAAAAAAAAATTTATTTTTGGATTATAGAAGTATAATTAACCAAATCATTGTAAAATTCAGTTTAATAATTTAATTCTATTTTTATCAAATGATTGTTACTCGAGTAATGCAACTTTGATAAATATGCACAAGTCAGGGATAATAAGAACGGAGTTGTTCACCTATTTGGAAATTAAACGAAAAGTTCATTAAAAAATCATAAAACGTAATTATTGATATTGCAAAAAGTGTATTATTCTTCAATGAATTCGTTTTCTTTTATTCATTTTAAAGGATATTTTATTAATGAAAGGAGTCACTTCAGAGACATGTCATAATAAGTGTTTAGTGTCATATGTTACATACTTCAATGTTTGGATTTGGTAATGATGCTATAATGATTTGAGGTGCAGTATCATGATAATCTTTAGGATCTTATTTTAATGTTATCGATCAACAAATATTCAGCAAAAAAATTCTCGGCAAGAGCCATCAAAAAAATCAGTTGTAGACAACCAGGTGCTGCTTTTAAAGAATTTTTATTGCAAAAAAATGATTGTTCTTTAGCTTGGAACATGTATAATCCTTGGGCCTGATGCAATGTTTTAGGATGTTCACTAGATGATTAACATAATTGCAAGTTCATAATAACTGTTCAAAAAGTAGTTTGTTAAACAAGAAGTGAAGTTGACTGTCTATCGTACTTGCACAATATCCGATTTAAATTCTATGGAATTCTAACGAACTGTTTTGGAGCAGTCGAATGTAAACTGTTTTTCTTTATTGATATCATAGAATCAATTTGCTCATTCCAAATAAGAAAGGAAGCAAAGTTCCATTGTCTAATTTAATTTTAAATATTTTGCAATTTTGAAAAAAAAATTACATAAAAAGGTTAACACTGGAACATGTATATTCATCTTCTAATTCCTACTCACATCAATAGCGCCAAAGTAATTGACATAATTCTCATCAACATAACAGTATTTGACAGAATCAAAGTCATTATTTACGTTTTTCGATATTATCCTTAAGCAATGCTCGAGCACGAAATTTTGCACGAAAATTTTTTAGTATCACAGAGAAAATAAAAATAAATAACTAATTTTCGATTTTTGAATTAAAATAAGTGTTATAACTCCCTGAAATGTGATTTTAATGTTCTTCATAAAAATTCTACAACAAAATAGTTCCCTGGAAAATAAAGAATACTCCAGGAAACTATTTTGTAGGTATTTCTAAGAACTCAATCGCTTTTAAGGAATTAGGGAAAATTTTTTGATTTTCAGAAGTGTGATAAAAAAAAATTATTCAGAAAGGACCGAAAAAGTATTGTTTTTTGCATCTGTTAAATAACTTCAATGTATTAGTAACGTGTGTGCGCTGAAAATTTTATAATATTCTATAGAAAAATTGTCAAAGAGAGAGATTCATAAAAGGAAAACATTCTTCAACTTCAGAAAATCGATTTTTAAAAAGGGAAAAATATTGGAGTTTCCTAATATTAAATATGGGAATACATTATTACTGTAATTTACAAAAACATTTTTGGTACTTTTCAATTTATATGTGTTGTTTCAGATATTAATTATTTCATAGATTTTCATATAGTATTTAGCGCATTTATCCAAATTATTTATGTTCAAATTTTTAGCACAGATTTTCTGGCAATTAAAGATTTTAAAGAAATTCAAATTTAAAAGATTAAAGATTTTAATAAAAGTACGTATTCATCCTTAAAACTCAATCTTTGTTAAAGATTCGCTCTTTATGTTTGAGACCTCCATTACGTATATAATTTCATTGTGTGTTATTAAATATATAATTTCATTGTGTGTTATTAAATATGTAATTTCATTGAGTGTTATTAAATATATAATTTCATTGTGTGTTATTAAATATAAGAAACATTATTTTAAAAAATAAAATGTGGCCGTGGCAGTCAGGTTGGTGAGGTAACTAATTCCAATCCCGACCCGATTAAAGAACCGTCGTGATCACTAATAAGTGTTATGGTCATAATGTTCTATATGGTGCGCGTAAAATATGTTATGGTCATAATGTTCTATGTGTAAAATGATACTTCTGGGGTAACAAACCAAGTCTGTTTTTCTTATACTTAGACTCTGCTTTTAAATTATAAAGTTCTACCCCTTGGTGGTTATGGTGACACTCGCATTGGGAATCCAACTTCATAAGCCCTCACTTCCTCTCCTTGTGCCAAAATGGGGAGACATATTATGGTCATATCCAATCATCTGGGCATTTGAGATAAATAAAAAAAAATCTTTTTTTTTAATAAATAAATTGATAAATAATTAATAAATAAATCGACAATTCGACATTCGTATAATAAATAAATCGACATTCCTAGATTAATACTATTGTAAGTTTTGCTATGAAGTTGTCAACGACAATGAAAATCAGTATTCACGAGGATCTAGACACAATCAGTCGTTAAATTTAACGCACAAACAATTGTGGTGTAAAAAGCTTCAGCGATAAGATAAAAATAAAATCAATACACTCTTAAATCAACATATCAGTTAGAATAAATAAACACGTGTATAGCAAATAGGAAATTTCGACAATATAAACTATATAATTATAAATCTTTTCCGCATTGTTTCATTTAAATTAGAGAAAATTTTCCATTATAATAAAACACAGTCTTACGACACACTACAATCCATAAAATCTATTTTGCTAATTACTGAAATATTAGCAAAGTAACACAATTTGCAAAAAAAGGGCGTGGTATTTCAAAAGTACAGAAACCTGTGCGGCAACAAAAAAACTACACCACTAACATTAAATCGAAAATAATAATAAATAACATTTTTTTTTTTTTTTTTTTTTTTTTTGCATGTTGTTCAGAGACGAGAAACGCCTCTCATTTTATAATCAGTAAAAGTGGGATAAAAAAAAATTAAAAAACAACATTGAGAGTAACAGATACAAGCTGGTAAAAAGAAAAGTGGATATAAAAAATGCACGCACACCCTTGAGAAGAGAGTGTCTTGTGGAAAGGTATTTGAGGAGGGCGACCCACTTCCAATGCCGTCATAACTCACAACACAGATGCGAAGATATTTCGTAGCGGAGAGTCATTTCAATGAAATATTTTTGACAAACTTGGTAAGTGAATTAGCAGCGTGTGGCATCGGAAGTGTAGGTGTACGATTACACAGACTAATATACTTCGGGAGACTTCTTTTTTCTTTTTCTTTTTTTTCTATTATACCGCTATTAATGTCATGAGAAATCTCTTCATGACATAAACAGGAAGTATATTAAAGACTGGTATTATAAATTTTAAGGGAACTGGGTTTCTTTTATTTTCATGAAGAATGTATTTTTTTAGCACCTATCAAAGTTACGAACTTCAGTATTCGGTACTTTCTTGGTATTATTTAGAAATGTTCTGAAACATTTATAAACTTCCCTAAATTATTTTATTATTAAGATTAAAATAAGATATTTACATGATGATTTTGAAATCTCAGTCAAAGAATGTTTTCTTTCGCGCATAGAATGAGTCCTCCCTGACGTGAATTCCTTGTTTATAACACAATACATCCTTATTTGCAATACAATACAATGATTTTTTATCATATTATTGTTTTGAAAATGCCTTATATATTTGACACTACTTACTGAATAGCTTCAACTTAAGGCTGTTGTAATGCTTTTTAACCTCCATTTCGTATTATTACCATTCGAAAGGATATTTCATTAATAGTGGCCATATTTATGTGTTGAAAAGGAGAAAGCCCGGAAAGATGCCACCACTTCCTCATGTATATCCAAAATTCAGAAACAACATTCATCTTGGGTTGTTTAACTAGAGCTAGTTTCACTTCCAGGATCTTTCTGTTAGCCCATGGTTGCTTATATATTATTACTACCGTGTCTGATTTCCAATGGAAAACGTATACCCAGTTTTTGGAGTAAAAATTGTGATTTGAAAAATACCATATTTACTACCTTTGAAATTATATATAATTTCGCAAGTAATTACTACGAACAAAGATTTGGCGACAATTTTGATAAGCAAGCATAACACATTCTATGCATTTTCAAATAAATAAACTTACCACAGTTGTTAACCATGTAGAGTGTAGCCAACTTGCATCAAAATATTACTAATAACAATTTTGAAAAATCATCAAGAAAAAACAAATTTTATTGAAAATTATTCAAGAGAAAATTTTATGCAAAACTTTTCTTTAAGGGTAAGTCTAGCCATTGAGTCATTTAATAAACTAATAATTATAAAGACACGTGTTTTATTTCTATCACGAAGACACATTTGGTATAAAAGTATTAACTTTGAACAACAGATTTGACTATAATATGACCTATACCAAAATTTATCATTACAGGAACCCCGATTACCGGTGGAGCACCTATACTTTAGAAAGCCCCTCAGTTTCTCGCCAATTCGGGACCAAACTGTTAATGATGTTGGTTCATTTATAGTTAGTCTATCTTATGTTCAACGCCAATTTTCTTCAAGCATGCAAAAAAACAAGCTTGGCTACAAAAAATTGTCAAAGAGCATCGTAAAGTATATTTTTCCCTACCTTGGCAGTTTGAGGGATTGTCGATGCTAATTTTTACAGTCTGCATATCTAAAAATACACTTTTTTAACCCCAATTGTTATCGAATGTTATTGCAAGACAAATAAAAAATTAGTAGTAGCTTGTGACCCAGAAATGTCTGCCCACCCCTGTCCTTTATATTTATTAAGATACTACCAGATTATGTACAAAGTCAGAGTAATGATTGTTTGTGAATAAATAATTATGATCCTCCTCGTTCCAATTATTATCGAGTTTAATAGCAACATTTGTAAAAAATGACATATAAGAGAAATTACATAATTATTTCTGATTCTATTATTGTGTGATGAACAAAATTAAAAGATATTTACTATATTAATGTATAATTATATTGTCTTGTTCCATGATTTGTTTCCAAAAGTATTTTCTATTTTCTTTTTTTCCAGAAAGTATTTGATCGTATCCTGCGTTAGTTGGCTGCGTATGAAATTTCGATTATCGTAATTAACAATCCACTTTTTTTTCGGAGGAGATGGTAAATAATTAGCTGGAAATTCCCGAATACAATTACGTGATGAGAGTACATGGTTATTATTGGAGTCTCCTCTACCACCTAAGTTCTCTTTAGTTAGTTTGCAGTTGTCGGATTGGTAAAACGTCGGATGGGAAAAGCTTCGTACAGATAATTTGTCGCTAGTATTTTCGTAATCTCCGCAATCGTAATAATCGTCCTCAGAATTGGTAGACATGAATCTTTTATGATCGTCCATTGTTTATTTTTTGATACTCTGAAATTTCTATCGAAGAAATATATTGGATATTTGATCTGATTTGAAATATATGTTCAAAATATTAGTTTTGTCGGAATAAAAAAGGATTAGTTTACTAATTGTTTATTTTATCATTCAAATATCACATTTTCTTCTCTGATATCTGATTCTATACTTATGCCAACTAATCTGTTCATTGTCTTGACAGTGAAGCGCCCTCTGTAAAAGTAGTAAACCAATAAATGAGTTATTCTATTTTATAGAATTTTCTCGTATAATGCATGTGTGTGAGTGTGTGTGTGTGTGAGTTCGTGAAAAATTATTTTGTGTCTCATATTTTTATTTTATTAATGTTGTATTTACTTCGATTGTGAAGGATATGTTATTACTTGTTCATTGTAGGGTATCTTGATGATGATATTAATAATACATGGGCTTCAGAACAAATATCAAAACATTTATTTGCAATAACATAATTCAATATTAGATAAAATATTATGTATGTAAATTTATAAATATTGATATAAGTGTTTTAGTATAGTAACGCTGTTAAGCATAACATGCAAAAACAAAGTAAGAATAGAATTACATAAAAATCTGATAACTAAAATATAACTTTTTATGAGAGAAAATATTAAAGTCAAAATTAAATAAGGTTTTGCACTAGATCAATTGATTTAATTGATATAATCTTGATATAAATTCCACTAGAATGTGTTATAGACCTATGTATTTATATAATTTGTTTATTTAAAATCAGATTTACTCGTTCTCTTATGACCTTACAAGTGGCTTTAAATTTATATAATAAATTCTACTTCAAAATTGTATTTTCAGTCAGAACTTTTAATGTTTTACAATTATTCTTTTTAAAGCCAACATAATTGATAATGAACATTGATGTAATAGTAACTTCTATGTACTTTAATATTTAAGCTTGTCTGGGAATACTAGGGGCAATGAAATATTAATTTTTATACTTAAAGTAATCCTCTAATTGGGAAAAACAAATACATGCTTTTGCAATTCCTAAATAATGAAATTTATCGCAAACAAGAAAGAAAAGGCAAAATCAAATAGAAAAGAATAGACACATAAAATCATCACCAACAATCTAGAAACAACGGAATTTCAAACACACGATAACCAAGAAAAAAGGTAGTTTAGTACGGTTACTGTAAAGTATTATATTTCGCCATGTTGACAATTTTACATCCCAAACATGTTGATTTTTAAATTTTCTGATGATTTTGTTAGCTGTTGTTTTATAGACCCCAATCAAAACGGGAAGTACCGTCTTTTCATATGTTTAGTGAATATTTGTGAGCCGTGTTAGTTTAGTGGTTAGGGCATTGGCTTTCCGTCCGGAAAATGCGGGGTTCGATTCTCATTGCCATCAAAGACCCACCGAGAACATGCGATGTACGTGCTCGTTAAATCTGTGCAATCGAAAATCCTGTGATCGGTCGTTAAGTTTCTCCAGACCATTACACCCAGTTACCATGGGTGTAATGGTCTGGCAAAAATTTCCTCCTCCTTCAGATCAATGTCAAAATTGAAGGAGTGGATCCTCTGGTGGCGTCATCTATCGAAGGAGTTTAGAGCAAAATCGTTCTTTCATCTTCGTGGTGTTCAGGTTAAACGAAAGAAGCATCCTATTGATTTAAATTCGCATAGACAACAGCCTGGCTAGCTTGACTTGTCCAAGTTTGTCAACAAGTGTTTCAAGTCAACAAATATCCATGTAGGATATTTGTTGACACCTAAAAAATTATCAAACACTTTAAGGTACCACGTCTTAATAAAATTTAAATTCAATAAATGACTCACATAATTATACTATAGCTTATGCGGTGGGATTATTGAAGGGGAAAATTTCAAGGAATATAACTTTGTTAGTATCATTAACAAAGGCAGAATGAAATTCCCAAAATAAAATTATGGAGAGTATCAAAGACACTAAAAATCACACAATCAGAAGTCATTTCATTTAATCTGGTATACATACAAAATACGGAATTGAAGCAAAATTTATTGCAACACGCATTTATAATAAATACGTTTTTGAAGTAATTCATTAACATTCCTTAAATAATACTACTACAAAAAGAAACACTTATAATTTTGATTTTTATAGTTATAAATCTTAAAACCACGTTTTTTCCCCTTATTAAAGGAAATAAATTTTATTCCAATGCAAAGGAAAGAAATTATCTGATTTTTTTGCCTACCAAATTAGAGTGTTTTTACTATAATAATCTATATGCCAGTATGTTCTAATGGGATATTCTTCTTCTTCTATTGACAAGATAGACCCTTAACCTTTGCAAGAGCTTCCATCCACTCTGATCTATTTTTTGCAATTGATTTCCTATTAGTTGCTGTTAGGGTATTAAAAACCCGTTCTACCCAATCCATCCATCTCAACTTAGACCTACCCTTTTCCTAGTTTCCCAAGGTTTTTGATTGAAAGTTTTAAATGTTTTTGGTAAGGGGTTCATTCAGCATTTGTGGCCCGCAAATTTCATACGACTTATCATAATAAATTTGATGATATCTATATCCTTAAAATAATTTGTAAAATTGAAAATTATGTCAACGTCTCCAAATTTTATTTTTATTTGCAGCCCCAAAATTTTTTCTCAGAATTTTTCGTTCCAAGATAGCTGGATATTCTGTTTGGAATTTAGTAAATATCCAAGTTTCAGGTCGTTTGATGAGCACAAATCTGATGCGCACTTTATATAATGTGATTTTAGTGTTTCCTTAATTTGGAATTAAAAAAAAGTTACGTAATAAGGGAACGCGTGAACTACTAGTAGAAAGCCGTGATCAAAGATCAAATTGGATAGCCAGTTAGTATTAAATATTGTTAACAATGGAACTTAGAGGGAAATATTCCTTTATTAACAGAGATTTGGTTTTCGTGGAAGATTCATTTTCCATCAAACAGACCGTCTCAGGTGATGATATTTTTAAATAACAAATATAATGATTGCCTACCATACTTGATTATATCGCTTTACGTGTTAAAATTTAACACCTTAAATCTAAAAAAAGCTGAGAAACAACACTTTGAAGCCCAAATATTAAGTTAATGTTGAAGCTCAAAATATTCAAGAATATTGGAAAGTGGGAGTTGTAATATAAGAAAAAAGCAAATATTACTTTGCTTTTTACAAATGACTTGATTTGACATATGTAAGGCCATGTATGAGCTAGATTAATGAAAGACTGATTGATTACTACTAGAGAGAAGAAAAGCACAATTTTCCTTTTTACCTTTGAAGTGACGGAAATCAGTATAATCAATTGTTCAACATAAACACATCTAGTGACAACACAAAGAATTTATTTTTATGAATATAATGAGTGGTAGCTCTGACATGTCAAATAACATTTAAAACAAAATGGCGTGGAATAATATTCATTAATTAACATGAAAATCACCTCAAAACCATTTTTCTCATTTCTTACTAAAAAAGAAAAAAGAACAAGATCAAAACTATAAGCTTAAAAACGCGATTATTGTTATTCGTGACTTGCTAGATTGCATTAAAGCAAAGACAGATGTTCAACTTGACACTCATAGTAAAGTGTTTCAAAGGATGAAAAGAGACAAAAATTGTACTTGCGGGTACCATTTTTGAATGAATTAAGTATATTGTTGTAAAACTGAATCAATTTATTCATGATAAAATCATAAAATTTTCGCGTGTTCCATTTGAGAAGAATATTTCAGGAGTGCTAACTAAGTATGATTGAGGAGAATTTTACTTCTACTTTTTATTCATAAATTTTCCTTATAATGTAATTATTCACAATGACAACCAAAATCTAAAACTTCTAATTAGGAAAGTAGGCAGTATAAAAATCATTTGAAAGAATTTTTCGTTCACAGATTCAAACCATCGAATCCTATTTCATTAAAAAAATAAATAAATAAAAGTAAAGGTTGTAAACATTATTGCTTATTGTATGTTATGTAATTCAATTTAAAGAATTTCAATTAAACTATTACTTTTATTAATAGTTAAGGAGAAAAAGATAATGGTCACATGAACTCTTATCATTGTAATCTTTCTATTTCGCTTGAAGATTTATATTTTCTCGAAGCAAATTGTATTTTATCTATTATTACTTATATGGAAAATAATCAAGTAAAACAAAATTTTAATGAAAATAATCTTAGAATATTTGTTATAAAAAGCACTTAATAAAATATTAAACTGCGGAAAAAATTAAAAATTCTTTGTTTTATAAATTACATATGGAAAAAATTTATGTCTATTATTAGAATGACTTAATAACAATGTTTTTTAAATCACAGATTAGCTTTTACATAGTTAACTAGAATATTCGTAAATATTTTAATATAAATATTTATACGATATAAAATTTAGATTATTTACTACATCAACATATCTACTAATATATATAAATTAATTACTTACAATTTCAATTTATAAAAGATAGATACATATGGACCAAAGGTAATTTTTCAGAGCTGACAAACTAACATTTTAAGCCAAATATTATGGTGGTGAAGGATAGAATTTAAAATCTTTGGAAAAAACCAATAGTAATTAATTTTTTTTTATCAAAATGTGCTTGAAATTTGAAACGATTAATTTTATATAAACAATAGAAATCTAATATATATATATAAATATATATCTTGTAAATGTATATTGCAGAATAATGTCAATACATACATTTGCCATCTTTGAATTTAAATTTTATCATAGAAGTATCTACATCTATGATAAAATGTACAAATATTATGATATAATCAATTTATTACGTAAACATAAATAGAAGAATCATCAGCTGAAAAAATGTGTTATTATCTCTATATATAGAACGTGAACACAACATTATTAATAGAAATATAGTAGAACTAAGAAAAATTTAATGTGAAATATTCTACAAAAATAAATTTGCTAGTGAAAAGCATTTGTTAAATAAAATAAAAGCATTTAGTATGCGATATTCCTTTAAAAAATTTCATAACCAATGGAACTTTACAAAAATTCTAAACTTATTATTTTATATACATATTTATAAACGATTAAAATATTTTGAATTCATATTCTTTTATTACATTTTTATGGAAAATGTATTGTGTAGAAATATATAATGTTATGATAACAAACAAATACAATTTTTTTTAATAAATCCGGTTCAATACGACTGACTTTAAGAACTAGTTATACATCAAATTTACATGATTTTATAATTTTTTTTTCATTTCTGTTAATAGTTTTCTATTGTTTGTTATTTTATATTAATTTTTACACTCAAGAGTTAATAAGATTGAATTTAACTACTTTAATTTTTGTGAAAATAACAAACATGAGCTGAAAACTAGAGCATTGGTCATTGACACATCAGTTTGCGGCAATTTATGTTGAATTTTGAATATATAATATGGATTTATAATAAGTATATATATAATAATCATTTATAATGAATATATATAATAATGATTTAATGAATGAAGTAAAACATCGATGTATTTCCAAAGAAAACTGAAATTTAAATGTTTCCAATTGACCGTAATAAATGTAATTTAAGAAAATGATACAAAATATTTTATATAAATTCAAGATTAAATACGTACCAGAAAAATAGTTGCATACAAAAGAATTACTTAAAAAATATTTATCTCTCTATACCTCAGAACACTCAATATTAACAGAATTTTTTTCACGTAGTCTTTCTTATTTAATACACCAGTGATCACATAAGCAATATAAATCATTTGTACATTGTTTGTCAAGTTTTCTTAATATTATTTTTTGATTCGGTCCTTATGTTTTGAAATCGAATGTTCAACAATTTCAGATTTATTCAGGTATACAATTTTTTTTATTATCGAAATTTTGTAAATGTACATGAATTAATTAAAAGTTTTAGAATTGTTCAAAGTAATACCATTTTTAAATTGTTTTCATTACACAAATGCTAAGATCTTAAGTTTAATGATGCTAAGATGTTTTAATTCGTTTTCTTGTTTCTTTCCCATTTCGATTACTTTCGAAAACATTTCACTAACTATCCTGGTTTTTTTTAATATGAATGTATGTATTATATATATATATATATATATATATATATATATATATATATATATATATATATATATATATATATATATATATATATTCTAAAATTTGTAATTTGATTTGACATTGAAAAAATAGTTTTACCATACTCTTCAAGTTGAAAGGTTCTAGTAATTATTGAGTCATGGAAAATGCAGTTTGCAATTTTGCTTCCTTTAGGTAAATTTGTGGGGATGGTGTGCGTAATTTTATGGAGTTTCTAAATCATATTAATATAGCAGTATTCCTGAAAAGTATTCTCAAATGGTGGGTGTTTCAAAAAACTAGAAGACAATGATTTTCCTTCCGTCTGATTACTCACAACAAAGCCTTAATGTTTTATTTGACTGTTAGGCTTAAACAATAACCTAAAAGAATATTCTCAGAAGCAACTCATAATTCATTCTTCATACATGATTTACAGAAATGGAGTGTTCATCAACAATTTTTCTTCATTCATAAGATTCTAACTTATAAGAACTATAGTATTTACATCACAAATAATGACGAAGATAGTGAGGAATAGTGATAGAACTCAAATAGTGATGAAAATGGTTTTTAAAATGTAAGCGATTTATAAATGGAAAACTATTAACTCTTTTGTGACTATGAAAATTTTAAAGAAATGTATAACTTAATTTTTATTATGAATACTTGTTAAAATTAAAAATTTATTTTTAGTTAGAGAAGAAAATATTCAAAATGAATTGATTTTCAACGAGGAAAATAATTAGTTAATAGCTGTAAAATATGTTGTAGGATGAATATATTTTAAAACACTTAACGAGGTTTAAGTATTTGATAACACATCACACATATGTAAAGAATGAGGAGATTTAAAAAATATATAAGAATTTTGAATGATAAAAGTACCGTATTTTTTCAATAAAAGTATTTTGTAAATGTAAACATGGAATGTGTAAGAAATTACTATACATACAAATTCTATAATATAAAAGACTGGTAATACCATTTTTAAAAAAAGTTATACTTTGATGAAGCACTATTTGAGTTTAGGTGTCATCGAATTATTCTGTAGAGAAGTTTATTAGAATTTTTCCTCTCTATTGTGTGATCAGAAATGTTAGTTTCATAAAAAAATAAAATAAAATAAAATAAAAAAAAGAATGACAAACGATTAAAATTAACAAAATGAATTAAAAAAGGTAATAAACTTTAAAATCTGTTATTCTTTTTTGGTTTAAAAAAATGATTTTTTTTACATACATTACGTTTTCTTTATTAGTGATTAATTTTGTAATTATAATTAATAAAACACTTGAGTAAACTGTAGGTCATGGGGAATTATCCCTTGCGAACAAAACGTGAGAGTAGAACGACAAAGAAAATAAATCAAGCATATGGATTGTTCAAAAAACATGTATTCCGTAAACATTCTTATAAAGCTTTCGTTTCCAGTAGTTATTCAATAGGTCAAAAAAATCAAGATAAATTGGCTGAAAATATTTTGAATTTAAAGAATTCACAAAAATCCATCCAGTATCATTATTCAAAAGAGTAAAGTTGAAGTCTACAGCATTATTGCTTCTGAAGTTGTCCTTTTGAATAAGCAATAATGAATTGATTAATGATTAATCATTGATGTCAGATATAACAGTCACAATCTCATTTGTAAATGACTATACTTCCTATTGTATAATTCAACAGAAATAATTTCAATAAATAAGTGTTATTGCTGTCGGCAAAATTAAAAAATAAAAGGAAATAAAAATGTCGTTTTAGAAATTCTGTTGCAGAAACTATTTTGAAAGTTTTTCTTATTAAATTTAAAATTAAACACAAATTACTTGGCTCCTTAAATCGTATATAGGAAACAATATTTTCACAGTTTACAAATTCGTACAATGTAAAATACAGTAAACAAATTAGTTTACAATTTATGTGTTTTAAACATTCTTATGATTATGGGAGTTTACTGATTACTTTATGATTATGTACGATCACATCAAAATTTTTGCATTTATTGTTTTATTTTTCCATTTGCAGTTTTTACTGTGATAAATATATCTGTTAACATCCATTTTTCTCGAAAAATAACTTTGTTTGATAAACTTACTTGAATATCAAGTTTTTTGTTTCTATTATATGGCTGACAAGAGAGCAGTGAGTAGGAGGATGATTCTATATATTTTCACTAGTCTTTAAAATTCTTCTATAAGAACAGTCATTTTTATGTAGAACATTTGTCTCAATATGTTTCTAACTACTATCATGCAAGAATTACCTGAATAGAATTCTTTCTATAAATTTGATTCGAAAGTGGATACATTCTATTCACAAGGTTTAGTCCCGATTTTAGTCTTGGCAATCTAAATTCTCTTCTTCAAACAGCTTTCTGTTACTTCAACAAAAGGGAAAGGGCACTGTAGACATGTATAAAACAATGAAAATCATGCTGGAAAAAATGGACTAGACGACGTTTCATTTCACATTTATCATTAAGAATGCGATTCAGAAGATATTGAAACTGACAAGAGGGAGCTAGAGGGCTTTCACATTCTTGAATAATATTCTAAAAGTTTACAAGGTATTTTTTTTAATATTCCTTCTGTTGTAAAACAACTGCTTCATTCTTGAAAATTAAGTGAAAATTACTGCTTAATATTATAATTTTATTTCTTCTTCAGCTGATTGTGAGGTGAGGTCATGAACAAGGTTTTTGAACTCGCAGGAGGTAGCGCCAATCGAATCCATAGTCAGTTATGTTTAGTGTATGGACTAGATGTCATTTTCTGCAACGATACCACGATGAAGGAGATGAAAAACATCAATAGGATCGTTATAGGTGATGAAACGTGGGATTCTTGCTTCATTCCAGAAACCAAGCAATAACCGATGCATTGACATCACCGTGAATTTCTGGTTCAGATAAAAGTCAACAGACTGTATTCACATAGTAATGTATGTGAATGATCCTCTGGGACAGAAGAAGTATTCTGCTCATTGACTTTTTGCGAAAGGGGGCAACAATAAACGCTTAACATTCTAAAGAACTTGAGACAAGTTATTCAGAACAAGAGGCATGCGATGCTTGTTGCCCTTATACGGTAAATTATATATATATATATATATATATATAAACAACTGCAGAGTTTCGCTGGGAAATTTGTAACCATTTATCCTATAATCCCAATCTTGCTCCTAGCGTTTTCTATTGATTCTTGCATCTGAAGAAATTCCTATACAGGCATTCCTTCATTACAAACGAAGACGTGCAGACAGCTGTGACATATTGGCTAGATTTCCAGGCGGCAGACTTCTATGATACTAGAATACAAAAACTTATCCTATAGAATGAAAAATGCTACAATTCTGATAATTCTTACTTTGAGAATTAACTGAGATATTGTTGTATTTTTTACAATAAATTATTCTAGGCAATTTTGTTTGGTTTCTTTTTATGAGCCATGGGAACTTACTTTTTTCGAAAGTAATATCAAAAAAGGTCGCCAAAACCACCATCAAGGAATTCAATAAGCAAAAATAGGCGGCTTCCTTCTTACCTTTCCAGTCGAAAATGGATCATGTGCTGTTTTTCCAACAAGACACAAACTACCGGGAATTATTCTTATGTTAGACAGACCACACTTATTTTATTTGGCATTCTGGCCTCTTTTTTTCTAAATAATTACATATCTTTTTTATACAGTTTCGTGTCTATGCTTATCGTGATGTATTATTCGCTCTCAGATTTGTAAAAAAAAGATTCTTGGTTCACTTTGTCACAAGATGACTGAAGCTATCTGCATCACCTCATCATTTAACCATGGATCCCCTCACTCCTTTTGCAGAGTTTCTAGGGCTTTGATTCTAGAGAATAATGACTTTTATGTATCCATTGTTCCTATGTTCCATTTTTTTATCGATATATATTTATAGAATCAATATCCATGAAAAAAGAGAGAGATTCGTAATAGTAACTTTTAGAACCCTACTATTATTAAAATGGCAATGTCGATTTCTAACTAAAAACGGCGACAGTATTAAAAGGAATATTTAAAATTGATTTTATATTTCCATCAAAGAACGATAGAAAACCTTTTATTTTCTTTGTGAAAAAGTTGTTAGTAATGATACTACAAAAGCGGCCAAATCAACATATAATCTTGAGAGAATGTATTCTGATAATAAATACAAATTATTATTATCTTAAAAATTAAGGATGTGCTAGTCGATCAACTTTGGAACAATTTCTTGAATTGTCAACTGGGGTTGATATTTAAACAAATTAACTCGTACAATATTTCTCTCAATATTGCAAAGGGAAAATTTCTTCAACCACGGAAGATTTAATTATACCTACTGTTTGTCATTGAAACTAAAATAAAAAAATTCACCCATTGTTTTAAGATGCTGAAAATTGCGAATTCGGTAAAAAGACAACAGTAAAGTGAGTGAAAATATTGATAATATTGGAGTTTCGAAGTTAAGAAATTACGAACTTCTTATCTAACTTGATTAAGCAAGACATTTTGGAAATTCTTCTCAAGCTTTTGTAAAATAAAATGTCAAACCATTGAAAATAAATTTATATTTGCAGAATTTATTAAGATTGGCACAAAAGGAAGAACAATATATCAGTAACTGTAAAAGTATTTAAATAGATGCAAATAAAGATCATACTATAATAAAATATTACAGAGGTCTTGCAACATTATTTAGGAAAAGGCACTTCGTATACAATATAATTCCGTATGTCATCTAATGGCAAAATATTTCAGTAATGATTTGTATGATAACGATGAAGATGTTATTAGAATTGTGCATTTAACCAACCAAGCAAATTAGAGCATAATCTTTTCAACCGCGATTGCTTATAAAACTTTGCTAGAAAAATGATGAACAATCAAAATAATTATTATTACACTTAAAAATAGAATACTCGTTAAGAGAACCATGTTTTCAATAACTTTGAAATGTTTGAAATAGATATGTATAATAGCTACTATTTCTCATAGAAATTAATCGAACCTTAAGAAATAGATTGCAAAGTGTAAAAGACAATATTTTTTTATTTCTCAGATACATTTACAGAGTCGATTGATATTCAAACATATCTCTAAAGAAAAGGTAATAATTGATTCGTATGTCACAGGGAAGTTAATTATTAAGTCTAAAATAAAAATCTTTATTGCGACATAAAGATTTTCGATATTTTTCAAATTTCAGATAGTTAGATATATGCAATGAAGAACTGGAAATCTATGTAATTCCTCTCCAAATATATTTGATGATTTTCTGTTTCAATTTTTAGATATAGAAAATATGTATATATATCTCAGAATAGATTATAGCACAACTTTCTTATCATATTGCAAATATGGATATCATTATATGATATCCATATTTGCAATATGCGAGATGGAGGCTCTGAATTATTAGTTGATCTTTATGCACATACTTTTTAATAATATAATTATGTGAAAATTTTGGATGTATATAAATATCACGCAAAAGTGTTTAAAATTTTGTAATGAGGCATTACCATTTTTCATTTGAATTTATAATCTTATATAAGTTAGTAACCGCTGATCTGGACCCCATCTCTTATCTCACTATGATAAAAAACAAATTTTTCACTAGTTAATTTTTTTTATAATAACGACTTTACTTGATAGTTAACTTTTTAATTTTGAAAATTCTAAAAATCTTATTTCAATGAATATTTTCTGATTAGCATTTTAATATATTAAAATACACACAAAGATATTAAATACATCTGAAATAGAGATTTTTTGCAAAAAATCTGAAAAATCACCAACTACACTCTACAAAGATTAATTTAGATTTGATGATGCAAGTAAAAAAAATGATTTTTCTTTACCAGACATAAGTGATCTCTGTACTTCATGGGATTTCCATTGATCCTAATTGCATCCATTCCATTTAAATCCAAAATATATTTAGTTTTCCTGAATTTTTTTAAAATTATTAATAAAATCTTTTTTGCAATTAAAAGTTTATACTGAAATTTCAAGATTCTACCTACTACACCACAACGGTACTGATCTATGTCATTTAAAATATCATTTTGGCAAAGTGAAAGTTCGCGCCGTCTCTGTGTTACAACCGTGCGCTTTCAGAACTTCATTATTTGTTTTGAACATCTTTGCAGTTGATACTGTAATATTTATCTATTAATAATAGCCAGTTTAGAGAATAATATGAAACTGCTTTCTTTCCTAAGTAGTCGAGAAATCGGTGCAGTAGAGAATGCTGGATTTAATTGTAGTATGAAAATCTCTCATCTTTATTTAAATTATTATTGTAAAAGATATGATTGTTTTAAAATTCTGTTCATCTGTAAAATATTTTAATTTTATCAACTTTTTTTAGCTTGTTACTCCATATTTTCGAAATTATATCGTTTATTTTAAATAATTGCACTAAACTTTTTAATTTTTGTGTATGGCTGACACACAAATTTTAGAATTTTATTGTAATTTACAGAGATTTGTTTCATGAAATACCAATTTATGTTTATATTGTGGATGATTTTTATTTTAAAGTTAATGACTGAAAGTATAAAATGCTGTTCATGCTTCACATGGGAATGTGAAATAATTAAGTTAATGTAACTTTTTCATTTTTTGCAATCCTAAAGTTGAATAATGTAGTACGTTTTTAAATATCAATACTACAGTGCCAGGAAAACATACTGTATGTCCTTTTCTGTAAACAATGATTGTTTCATTAACTTAATTTTTATTTGGATACTATAAGGTTTTTTGAGGCCACTAATGATGGACCATAATCAAATTTTCTTTTGTTCCGAAAAATTGTTTTTGGCAAAATTTTATGAATGCTTGTTATTTACACACTTACAATTAATAAATTATAAAGCTGTTAAATTTATACAACTTCCTTCAAATCAATTTAAACCATGTATTCTAATTATTTTGCCAGCATGTTTAAATATTATTGGGCCAATTATTACAATATTTATATACAATTTAATCTGATGTAGTTGTTCATATTTGTAGTTTTTTGGGAGAATTTTCATAATTCTATAAATACCTATTGTGCATTCTTCATTTTTTGGTGAATATCATAAATCTGTTAGATTGAAACATAAAAAGTAGAATTCTATTTTAATAAACTCCTTGAAGAACTACACAATAAATATTAGATTACTCAGATTAATGTTGGTTGCCTTAACTATGTGTTTGGCAAGTTTTTTAGCAGTTGATCATTTCATCGTGGGTAATCTTAAACTAATATTCTTTAATACGTAAGATGTTTTATCCTATAACTTTTTTTATTTTGGGTAATTTTTTTTAAAAAAAGTTTTGTTATTTTTTGAATTTCAAAATCACTACCATGTAAAATTATATAGTGACTTATCACAAAGAAAGTAGTATGGGAAAACCTTCTGTGGGAGATCCAGGCCCACACAAGGCTGTCATACCAATGCTGATGATGTTCTATCCAAGCATCTAATTGATAACATATTAACAAGGAGATATTTACTGTTCAGTGTAAATAAATTCCTTTATAAATTACAAATATTAATTTATATTATTCTAAATTGAGTTGCGTACAAGAATGCAAATATAGATTTTTAATCATTTTCATTAATATATTTCACTAATGCAATATTAGACGCGTCTGATTATATTTTTGCATTTAAAATGATACAATCTAAGCAATTTGGCTTTTGTCTTTTAAAAACAGGTACTGAATGTAAGTGGATATTTTACATTAATATTTTATTTCATTAAAAACTTTGTTGTAATTAAACATTATGTAAACACAAGTGAGAATTATCTACAGACGTTTCTTTCATCACACTCATGTGTATGCATGTTTTTTGTATGTAATCCAAATGATTTCATTTCCTCCCCTTTTCTGGTTATGATATTCTGTTTAAGTCATTTATCATTAGATGACAATTACTGTAATCATTAGCTACTGATATGTTTTATGTACAAATATTACCAATTGTTGTAAACTATGTTTTTTATGAAGTATTTATATAGTTGTAATATGCAATATTTTGTGCATATTAAATGATAAATTTAGTTTTATCATTTATATAAAACTAATATAGTAATGTTTATATATGCAGAACATAATATTATTACTAAATGCAGTGCTGAACATTTTATCCTATAACAGGTGCAGCTTCTAGTAAAACTCTGTAGTCTATAATTATGTGTCCTGACATTTTTACTGTAGTATTTTAAATAATTTGCATTACCAAATTGTTATGATTACTAAATTTTAAAAACATTGAACACAATATTGACTGTTTCATAAATGAAAAAGCTGATGAATTTTATTTTATTATGGTTTATTAATATTTTATTAAAATAATACTTTTAAAAATAAAATATTTCATTAAAAGTAATATTTTACTTCTATGTGCATATTTTACTTTCTTTGCCTTATTGATGAATTATATTTTACCGATAGCTATAGGAAAACCAAGATTGGACAGTTTAATATGGAGACTAGCTTGTAAAGATAATGATGTATATACAACTGTTAGTGAGGTGAGTATTTTAATAATTTTGATTCTGTATGCATATTTTCATCTAATTGGATGTTTTCAATTATAATATTTAAATAATTGAATATAGTTTTGATTATGTTATTGATTTGGAAGACTGAAATTTAATATAATATCAGAATATAAGTTAGGCCATTAGTTGTCATTAGATGAAACTAGTAATTCCAGACAAGAATAAAAATATACTTTCATGGAATGCATAAGAATTGTGATATTTAGAGAAAAAAAATTTTCTTATGATATTACACAAGTGCTCTTATACTTTTTATTTCTGTAATTTTATTTAACATACTTTTGTTTTATTTGAAATGATTTTCTAATTTTGGTAACAGCGCTTTTGCTTCATTAATTAGGCATTTTTGTTATGCATATACAGTAGAGCTCCAGTTGTGTGCTGTAAACAGTCCAGCGGAAATATGAATAAGCTAAATTGGCAGATGATAGGGAGGATTATATTAATGAAGTAATAAAAATTTTTAAATTGCAAATCATTTTAATGCCATTTAACTGATAGAGATTTCAAATGGGGTAGTTTAGGATAAGAGAAAAAAATCAAGTGCTCTTCATCTGCCTTCTTGATGTATCTCTCTTCTTTTTCGTTAAGTTTCACCATGTCTGGAGCCTCATAATGTTGACAACCCTGACTTAATGTAGCCAGTGTAAATAATGGCTGCTTCAAAATTGCTTTCGGTGATTATTCTGTCCTTGCTCAACAGCTTATTTCACGATTTCACAAATGTTTGTGCCACAATATTGTCCAAGACATTTTTGATCCAATAGTCCACATCTTTCAGATTTTCAACTTCTGAATCAAATCTTGACCATCTTCAATTTCTTGTATCAGCTTTGACAAGCATTCTTTTATAATTTCTATTGAGTGTTTCCAGAACATTTATGTCTATTGACTAACAAACAGCAGTTTCCTTTGGAGGTTGAAATGTCCTTTATATCCCCCATCTTTAAGTTCATTTGTATCAGGGTGAGTTGGAACATAATTTAACTGCAACACTGCTTTTTTGGGTGTGTTATTACTGATTAAAAAATTTTTTTCTGTCAAGGACACAAACTCTTTGAAAAACTTTTTTAAAAACATTACTGCTCATCCATGCTTTTTTAAATTAAAGTATTGTATTGAGAAAGATTGTCTTGAAATTTCCTTGAAAGCCTTAGTTTTTTACTTTCAATTTCATTTTGCAGTATATTTTTCAGCATTGATGTATATTACTGCAAGCCAAAATGGTAATTTTCTTTCCTAGATTTGAACACTGGGACTGCTTTAATTCCAGCAGTGAGATTGTTACTCGGTAGCTTTTTATTATTAAGGTCCATTTCCCACAATTAAATATTTGATATCTTATTAAGCTTTCAGCTTCAAAAAATGTATTTTAAATATATTATTAAATTGCTCCATTTCTTCAAAGTTTCACGAAAGTTTTTCGCCATAAATGTTATTTGTTGTATTTCGTAATGTTTTTTCTGTTTAGCCAGCCTATGCTGGTTGTAAAACCTGTATCATTTTCCTTAAATTCTTTTTAGAAATGCACTATCTTTTTTTTTCCAGATAGGTCCTGAAATATGTACCTCTATATTTTTAAACTGGACTTACCAAATATACAAAATCTCATGAGTTTCCTCAATCACTTTTATTCATATTTTTTCTGTCTTTTAAGTTAATTTCAGAGAGTTGTGTGAAACATAGTTCTTGTAATTTTAATCATTTTTTGCTACTAATCTTCAATAGTGCAATGTCTGATTCCACAATTAGAGTGACCTTCTGCAATGCTTTTTCTTTATCCAATCTTTTTAACAGATCAAGCTTGTCTGGATTGAAAAAGATATTTTTTCACTTTCTATAATAACTGTTGTTAATAAGATTACAGTGAAACACTTCATACTCAAAAACTTATTAGGAACAAATAACTTCACTTCCTGAAGAAGTAAATAGTTTACTTAGCAAGAACTTAAAGCAACTGACAGAAATGGGTGTTGACTATTGTTTTTTTTATAGAAAAATGATTTATTTTATTTTTTATTCATTTATTGGAAGTATTTCATTTTTGGCTTTATAATCATGTTTGTACTAAATAATAGATTATTAGAAATAAAGTAATGCTTTGTATTTCTTGCTGACTGTCACAGATGATTTTATGTTTAATTTGCAAAAGTACAAGTCTTATTTTTAATTTTATTATCTTAACATTTATTTAATTCTCATATTTGATATTTTCTTATTATATATTATTGTTTAAATTTATGATTGAATTGTTTATAAGCCAAAATAATTAAGGCCAGAAAAGAAAAGCTGTGAAAATAAATGTTACAATTAAGCAGCCAAGAAAAGTATTTATTCCTTTAAAATTTATAAAAAAATTGGGAAGTATATAAAAATGAATTATTTCTGAAGATTTAATTATTATTAAAACAATGAACATGAAACTTTAGTTCAAAACTTTGTAAAGTTCTTATTTCTATTTTGGTGTGACTACTTTTTGTAACCATTCTTCTGTAAAAGAATATAATTCATTTATTGAGTTATTTTATTTCATTTAACAAGTATTCAGCTTTTTTAAATACTGAAGGAAACTTTGTTATCTGAATGTATTATGGGTAAAAGTTCTATAGTACTGCAAATAATTATCCTTTTCAATTGGTAAAAAGATAATTATTTGTGGACTATTTTGCTGCTCACTACTGCATAGAAATTGCTTAGAAAATTTTTATTTTCACATACCAGATTATTAAACAATAAAATATTTTGAAAATCTAATCATTGTCAAAGGATTATTGGAATAAATAGCTAAACATTTACTTAGTGGTTATTAAATTAAAATAATAAGCTCTAAGACGTTTAACATAAGAGTTGGTTTTGAGCTACAAGGTAATATTAGATATATATCACAGAATTTTTTTTTTATTAGATAATTTCTGAAAGTCATATTTTTTTGAAATTGTCTAACCACTAGTCTACTAGGGCCAGAATATATACTGTGTCAATATGTGTTGTGTAATTTTTTACTAAGAAAACCACATCTGTCAATGCCATTAAAAAATAATAAACACGCACAAAGTCATTCCCATTTACAAATACTTAATTTTAATACTTTTTTTGTTAATTAACAGCCTTTATTATTTTGAATTCTTATGTTTAAAAAATTCTAGGTATTATAATTCTTACATTAAATGGTGAAGGAATGAAATACTATACTAAAAGAAATAAGTTAATTGACTTTTTATATTAAGATATCCTGATCATGTTAAAGAAGTTAAAAATTAAAAGGATAAAGTTAATTTTTTATTTATGTCATATAATATTTTGAAATTTTCCTATTTCAGGTACCACCATTTGCCTGTCGATTCCAAAGAGGTAGTTAAATTATATATTTGTTATAATATTTAAAATTGTAAATTTATTGTTTAAAAGTGAATTTTTCACAAGCTTTATAAATCACATGTTTTTAGAATATTTTGTAAAATATATTTTATTTTCTAGATCCATCAAGAGAATTGTTAGCTGTGGCTGATGAGGAGGGATATATTCAGTTGATTGAAACTGATCGCAAAGGATTTTTAGGTTGTGAGTTTTCTGTGAATAATATTTAATAAATATCTTATGTAGAATATATATTAGTTCTTAATTTGGTATTAAACATTCAGTGTAAATAAATATATTCTAGGATCATTTACAATTAAGTTCCACTTCTGTATATATTTATACAATACTCCACTAAAGTTCTTTGCCCTCTTTTAACTGCAGAATGCCTACTGCTCTGTGCTTAAAAGCAAAGTTTAGTATAGTAAAATAGCTATAGGCTCAAGAAAATACACTTAGTGGAAAACTAAGAAGTTAGCATTCCTTTTTAAAAATGAGATTAGGAAAAATGTCATTTACTAAATTGTAATGCATCATCAATTTAGTATTGTAAGTCAGCTAATAAACATTAATACAAAAATAGAATGCACTATTGTCTTTTCATGATTACCTGTACAGTTACACGAGAAAATTATCTGCAAAGTAATAACTAGTTATAACAATGTACCTTTATTTGAAGTTTTCAAATTTCTCACTATGAGATGCTATACGTGTTTGTATCCTTGTTTAAATGTTACAGGCATTGGACCTTAATGGTACTTTTGAGACAAGCTTCGGTAATCCATCTATCAAGGTCCAATTTCGTTAGTGGAGGAGTATTGCACATCTGCTGTTTCTGGTATTCCTACAGGGAGAAGTCCAGTGGTATCAGATCAGACGAACATGGAGGCTAATTTTTTACATCCCCTTACCCAATTATTTGGTTCCCAAATTCCTTAGCAAATTATTACTTTACTGGAGATCCTTGGGAATAGGCTGCTGTCATGTTGAATCCATTAATCTGTAAAATTAAGTTAAAGCAGATTCTCCATGATATCGGGTATTGCATTCTTTTGCAATTTAATTATTATGCATTTTTTAATGCATTATGTTAAAGTATAGGCCAACCCGATCAAGCTAATGTAAATTGCACGCAAAACTGTTAATAGCCAACTGTATTTATTGTTGTGCATTGGTAAAAAATCTAGGGTTTGTCAATTCTCAGAAGTGAAGTCTTTGACTATATTGTATATACCGTTCCTTAAAAAGGGTTCTTCATCTGTCCACCTTATACCTGCCAAGAATGTTGCCTGGACTTCTTTCTGATTCATTGCAAAGTTATACTAGATAAGCTTCTAATTCACTTAGCATTTTTCAATTTTGTTTTAGAGAAGCCTTGTTGACTGACCTCTCATGTTGCATTTCAGTATGAAGGATATATGTTAATATGTCATTTGTTTGCATCGCCATCCTACTTTTGTTGGTGTGCCAGATCAAGCTTTACTATTCGTGTAGCCTGTCTCCTTTAAACATTTTACAACAATAAGAATCATTTGATAAAAAAATGCTTGCCTTCAAATATATATATATACATACATATTGCTGATACAACCTTATTGTTGATTGTGCATTTCATTCACATTTATTGTACTGTAAAATCATCTCACAATACTCAGCTTTGGAAAATCACTCCATGACATAGCTTCAACATATTACAACCCCAAGAAAATTTCTTTTATTTGTCTTAGATGAGCGGTCATGACATTCTTTACTTATTTGCATGCTTTTAGAAGTTTAAATTCCAAATTCAAGTTGATGTAATGTTATCTTACACTATTTGCATATTGTCTATTTTGTTTATGAGTAAAGATGCAATCCTCAGGATTTGAATGGTAGTCCTTTTCATTGGTGGTAACAAACAATACCACTATGCATCATTGCAGTATTGTATTCTATTTTAAAGATAATCATTTCTTCTTCCAATCAAATTTCATACCATTATAATGTATGCTATCAATTTGTTATTCTTATTTGAAATTTATAAAGTTGCAACTTAAAAAAAATAATTATAGTAATTATCTTTATCAAAATAATATAAATATTTGTTGCTTTTAAAAAGTTAGTAATTTCTTTTTCTTTTATTAGCTTACAATTACACAAGTGTAGTATTCTATAATAAATGAAAGAAAAAAATCTATGTGTAAAATCTGTGTACAGAAAAAATCCACAAAATTCAACAAAAAAGTTTTTTTAATCCTTAAAATTGTGCAATAATTTTTTTTATTAATGTGAAATGTAAAACTTTGTGATAATCTTTTCTACAAAATTTAGAGCTTGATAATGTGAATAAATTGATGTCTTGTAGAAAATTTTCTGTAGAAGTTTCTTTTTTAATTCTAAGATGTATATTTTGAAAACTATTTTTTAAACACTTAAGACATCCTTCAATACAATAATGAATTATATTTACAATGTACCTAAAAAGTGAAACTATCTAATTACAAGACAAAATTACTTGTCTTTCTGTCATTATTCCTAAAAAAAATTTAATCTCATTTCATTTTCAGATATTTGAATTGTTAATTTGTTGACCAGGTGTCAGTTAGCATATTATAGCTCTCCTATTTCATTTTCAAAACATCACTCACTTTAGAATGAAATAATTATATTGAAAACATCACATAATGGATTCTAACATCACATAATGGATTCTAACATCACATAATGGATTCTAACATCTAAATTTGCAATCTCTATTCATGCTTCTTTTCCCTTCTGCATTAAATTTCAATAATTTGTTTCACATTTATTATAGTGATATAAATATGTTCTATTTAATGCTTATTAGTTCTTTAGCATTTACAAATAACGACTTTTCGAAAAATATTCCATAATAAAAATGGTCTGTTAGTCAACTTAAAATATTAATGTCTCATTTTATTTTTTATTTTATATCTAGTGCAGTATAAATACTTCTTTTTCCTGCAAGGAGGAATAATGATTGTTTAATATTAACATTATATAAATATTTTGAATAAATGCATTCTTGCTTATTTGTTTGTGAACAGAAATTATTATATTGTTTGAATAATAAATATTTTTTCATTGTATTCCCAGTTACAACAAGTGAATAATCTGTATATTTCAAGGGTTTTATTTATCTGTTAACTTTATAATAAAAATTAATAATGTGGCTAATTTTTCAAAATTTGTGAAAAAGTAATAAAAACACTTACAAAAAAGGGGAACATAAAGAAAAAATTTTCCCAAACACAAACTTGAATATATTTAGGTTTTCTATTATTTTAATAGCATCTATTTTAATAATTTTTCATTTAAAATTTGTTAAAAGTAACCTTTTTAATTCTTAATGGCAACTTTACATTACTATTTTTTGTCTAGTTTTTATATTCATTTATAAGTTAATGAATAAAAATATTTATGGTTTTATAAAATTTTGTTTGAAATTTAGTTATTGTAATAATGAAGAAGATTGTCATAAATATCAATTTTCTTGTTAAAATTCTAATAAATTTCTTTTTAATTTTAAAATTACTTTGTATTTAAAAATAAATTATATTGTAATATAATTTATTTTTAAAAAAGACATTTTCATGGATTCACTGGAATATAGTGTAACAAGTTGTATAACTTTTAATTTTAAGGTATTAAAATAATACTTTAAAATTAAAATTTGTATAAATAAATTACTAATGTGTTAAGTAACTATTTTTACATTAAAATAGTCTGTTTCTTTTTGTCAATAAGATCACATTTCAAAAATTGTATTGTAACCTCCAAGAAACTTACATTTACTAGACTTATGAATTGTCCTCTGTAAAATAAAGTTTAAAAATGGTTACATGATAATTATTTTATAATTTTAATTATTTGTGTTATCTGTAAATTATTTTTAAAATTTTTTATTCATATCTTACACTTTTGACAGCCTTTAAAGCACATAACAATGCAATATTTGATATTTGTTGGTTACCTGATAAGCACCAGCTTGTGACAGGTTCTGGAGATTCCAGTTCTAGTTTGTGGGACATGAATACTTTACAAAGGATAGGTTGTTTCAAAAAACATTTGGAATCAGTCAAATGTGTAGATGCTTGTCCAACTGATAGCAGTAAGTTTTCATTATAAATTTTTGTCTTGATGGTATTCATTTTTCAAATTCAAATTTCTTATATATTCTACAATGAATTTAAAGTGAAAATGAAAAAAATATTAAAATTTTCATTATGAATGTTGATTATATATTTATTATATATATACGGTATTTTCCTCTATATAATCTGTGGATCATGTGTTAAAAAAATCTCGAATTTCGTTGTGCGTATAATACGCCACAGTGGATAATCTGACAAAAGAATACTTTTCATCAGAAAAGTTTGCAATAAAATTTAGAAAGAAGTGCGTTTATGTTTCATAGAATAAATAACAGATAGCGCCAATACTCATTTGATCCAATACTATAATCAGCACTGTCCAATTACTCTCAAGAACTAATCAAGTTTTGAATGGTTATTAAAGCTGCAATTTGTTAATGTGATTTCACATTCTGTTTTGACTTGAACTATTTCTCTCTAAAAACATTCAAATTTGTATATTGTCATGGGAAACTGAAAATCATTAAGTTACAGTGTAAATTTTAAATTGCAAGCTATAGGAAAGGCAAATGAAAAAAATGTTGACAAACGTGTTAATGTAAGGTGAAAAACAAAGCATGTGCGGTACAAAAGAAAAAAGTATTCCATGCGCAGTTAGAAAGTAATCTGTTTCTTTCATTTAACAATTAATGTAACAAATATAGTCTATTTTTAAAATATGTTGTTTTAAAAGTTATTAAAGTCTAAAAATTGATAATTTTTACTAGTCTTCTCAGACATTGATCAATATCGTGCTTTCATCTGTTAATCGTACTTTGTTTTGAGGTTGAATTCAAACAGATCTTTATCATTGTAAATGTTTTTTCTGTAGAATTTATTATGTATTTAATTATAATGAATATATAATTTTATTTTATTTGTTACTAATTTAGTAGCAGTTTAAATTTTCGACTATTCGTCAGTAAAATTTCTGCTGATTATGTGACGATTTTTTTTTTGTTCGAAAAATTGGTCTTGTGGATAATGTGCCACTGCGGATTAAATACAGGAAAATACGGTATATATATAAGTATATCTATGCATATGTTGCAAAAATTTATGAAAAAAAATTCATTTATTTCATTTATTAAAGATTTACAGAGAAATAAAAATATTGTTCATTTTATGTATTTGATATTACTTTTTTTAATATTTTTAAATAATCACTTCTTACATTATCATTGAAAGAAAAAACTATAAAACAAGTAAATATTAAAGTATATGATAAAATATATTTCTCTTAAAGTGTGAAATGAAATTGTAACTTCTATAAATCTGAATTCTGAAATTTACTTTGAAATCCACCATTTGAGAATAATTTAGAAAGCAAATTTGTAATATAAATTTACAACATACTTAAGGTTTTGCATATATTATGAAAGTAATGAATATGATGATCTTATCATGCAGTAAACACAATGATGTAAATTACAGATTTTTTCTAAATATAGTTTTAAATAAAAAAAATTAAGTCAGATTTAATTATTTCTAATATGTTTTTGTTGTGGCACTGAAATAATGAGCAATGTATTTTAGAAAAAGAAATAAAAGCATTCAATGTTTACACAAATATAATTGAAAATTTTTATTTTTTCACATAAGCATTCGTTCTGATCTTTTTTGTCTTATCATAAAATCATCCTTTTTTTTTTCTTTTTTTTTTTTTTACTGCATTTTGATTTGAAATTTCTGGAAAAGTGCATGTTAATTATTTTTAATTAGAATTTAATTCACTCATTTTGCTACTTTCATGTGCAATTTCCAGAATTCCTTTCTATCATCCTTATTAACACATTTAGTTAAGAGCTCTAATTTTCATTAGCATTTATTTGTACTTCTAATGTATCTATTAGTCTTGTGAATATAATATGTGTGTGATAATTTATTTAATTTAGTTGATTGACTTTCCTATTTACCTTAATTATGGTATACATGTAAAACTTATATTTGGATATATATATATCTATATATATATATTTTTAGATTTATTTGCTACTGGATCTAGAGATGGCTCTATTTGTGTTTGGGATATAAGAGTGAAAACCTCAGGATGTATGTTATTTTTATATACATTTGTAGTTTTTTATTTAGAAAATATATTTATAGTATTTTTTTCTAACTTTTGCTTTGTTAGGTGTATATACTTTTATCTTTCTTTCACTGACTTTCTTTGACTGATCTTTCTTTCACTGCATAAAAGTTAATCTTGGCAAACTTTTATTTTCATAGTTAATTTTTTTAAATTTCAATATAACTTTTGAAATAAATACTGTAAGAAATGCAAAATGAGTTTTAACTCATTTTTTGTTCAGTCTAATTTATTAGTTTTTTATAATCTGAATTACTTTAATATATGATTAAAAATTATAAAACATTTTATTGCTAATTTTAATAATTCAGTTAGACAGCATTATTGTGGAATGTTAATTACTCTGTAAAAGAACATTAATTGTTGATAATCTTTTTTAATAGGTGGAAATGCTCGAGACAAGCCCTCTATTTACATTCCATTTGCTCATAATAGAAATTTTGATAAAAAAAAATCAAGAGTAAGTAATTAGCTTTTAAATTTCAAAGTATTAAATATTCTTTAATGTCTCCATGTGGGTTAAGAAAACACTTGAAACACAGAAAAACAAATTTCAAGTACAGTTTTACTGTACTTGAAATCTTTTAAAATATTTTGGCTAAAGACTACAGAAGTGTGAGATCAATAAAATGTGCTAAAAAGGATTAACACATCGTAATGCATTTGTATGACATGAATTGTGTTTAATTACTTCATGTGACTGTGTAGGCCGAGCTGGCTGCCGAATGGTTAGCGCTCTTGCCTTCAGTTCAACAGTTCGTGGATTCGAATCCCACCTTGGGCATGGATGTTTGTAGTGGTTCGGAATCCACTTTAAACCGTAGGTCCTAGTCTGATTAGCCTTCATGTGCAAAAAATGACAGTTGAGTAACAAACAAACCAAACCATGTAACTTTTTGCAAATTTGTTCTATCTACTTGTAATCCTTGAAACATTTGATTAGTAATTTGATTTTAATTAAATATACATGTAAGCCTTTTCAATGAATGATTTAATATTTATGTTTTGAAATTTGTTTCAAAGTTAAGTTTTTTAATATTGATATGCAGTAACTTTTTTAAGTTTCTTAAGAAAATTTATTTATTATTTTAAATTACTATTTCTAAGTATTGTTTTCCGTGTGAAATACGTATGGCCACATAATCATTCAGAAAATATTGTGACATGCTGGTGCCGATGATTCTGTAATCAATGATTTGGGAATTTATTTTATGTCTTTAATTATTGTATGTAATATTTTATGCTATATATTAATTATTATTTATGAATATTTCATATGTTGATATTTAGATTTATTTAGTATGAGGTAATGTTTATTAATTTGAAAGTGTATTTTTCTAAGAATGTTTGTGTATGCTTTAATTGATTTTTATTGCCCGTATTAAAGTGAGGCTAGATTAAATTATTGTAATTTTTTAAGGTGGGTGCTACTCCCTGGTTAATTAAAATTCGAGTTTTAATAAAAATGCACTTTGTTTACTTTAGAGATTTGGCTTTATTGCCTGTATGCCACTTGTTGTAGACTGTGTGATGCATAGTTTACATTTGAAATTTTATTATGCAATGTAATCTTTGCAAAATTAGTTTCTAGTTATTAGCATTTTAATACTTCTATAGTAAATAATTATAATCAAATATTCAAAATCTAAAATAACATATGACTGCAAAGTTGAACTTTGAATGAGATTGGTATTCAGTAATGAGGTATTGCAATAAACAGAAAAATTGTAAATCATGCCAAACCTGTGCACTTCCAAGTGTTATTTTTTATTTATTTATTATTTTTTTATAAATGTTTAAACAGTATTTCTTTAAGCATTTCTTTATATTTATATGTCTTTCAAAAATATAATTGAATATGTATACATAAAAAATTTGTCATTCAAACTGAAAATTGTTTATATGAAATTCTGTTTTTGTAAAATATATATTTATTTAAAAAATCTTGTGTTAGTGATCTTGTAAATAACAGTAATACTTTGCATCCATTATGTTTGGCAAAAGAAAAATTAATTTTATACAGTGTAAAATTCACTGTAATATTTTTTAATGTAGTTGTAATTAATTTAGAGGAATAATTATATAATATAATAAATTAAATAACTTGTAAAATTTTATTGAAGAAATGGTGAGAGTTTCTTAAACCTTAATATTGCTAAAGTTTTCTCCTCATTTCAATTCAGGTTTGTCAGATAATTGTTTCTCTCAAAGTAATCCATCAGTTATTTTGAATTTCAATTTATTCTCAAATTGTATAACAAAAACTATGTTATTGACATCACTTTAGGAAAATTTTAAATTTAGAAAGAGTTGAAACTATTTTAGCCCATTAGTGCATGCTTTTTATAAGGAATTGTTAATGTCCCAAACTTAATAAATTAACTTTGGTTAGTTTCAGAAACTTAATGAATTAACTTTATTTCCTTGTTGCAGTCTCACATTTAAAAAAAAATTTTCTCATTATTTATTAAAGTAAAAAAAAAAAAAATTCTATTTTTTAAATATTTTTATATATGTTAAATCTGCTACACCAGAAAAAATGCATGTACATATCTGTTGGACAAAAATATTTATTTTGATAACAATATCAGGAGATATATATTAAAGAAAAACGGCGGGAGTTTCACCCAACTAAATATTCCCCCTTCCCTCCCCTAAAACTAAATAAGAAAACAATAACAACCATGTAATTAAAGCAGGTTTTTCCCCTTATTTCGAATCGCTAAGCCTAACCGCATGCAAGAAAACAGTAATCGTAATTAGAATTGATTAAAAATTCTATTTAAAAATATTTCAGGATTAAAATTAAGTAAATAAAGTAGCAAAAATAATTACATTTAATAATATTTATTTAAAAACAAATGAAAAAATTGAATTTCAGCTATTAAACACAGAATGTTTTAGAGCATAGATTTTATAGTTTCGTTTATTATTGGAAATTTAAATACATACTCTTCTAGGAATTCTGCATGCCTGCAGAAAATAAAATTCTTACCTACATTTTTCATCCGGCGCTCTACATGCACAGAAAAATCAAAATTGAATATAAAAGACGGGATTGAAAATCCGATGCTATATCCACAGCAAAAAACAAAACGAATATAAAGGACAGGATAGAAATTCCTTCGCTATATTCTCAGCAAAATACAAAACGAATATAAAAGACATTATTGAAGTTTCAGCACTATATCCACACAGCGAAATAAAACAAATAGATAGGATTGAAATTCCGGCACTATATCCAAACCGAAATAAAAAAATGTGTATTTAAAAGATAATATTTATATTACACGCTACATCCGAAGTGAAATAAAATATAAATATGAAAAAACATGATTTAAATTACTGCGCTTTGCAGCCGATGAAAAAGATCCAAAATAAAAATGACTAGCGTTTCCGGGATATTAGGATGATATGCATAGTGACACATTTGGCGACTAATCACTTTTGGTGATTTTATCGCAAAAAAAACTTAGTGATGAAAAATAATCTTCGCTGAGACTGTGGCGACCTTCTGAGCTTTATGAGGTGAGACCATAATACTCAGTTTAGCCATACTCAGAAATTAGTACCTAAATTTAACCTTTGACATTAATAACAGCATTTATATTTTTAAATATTGAATCACTCAGATATTGACTCCCATGTATAGGAACTGCTGTCTATGCTGATTTAACATGATGCCAATGCCCTATCTCACTGAACATAGTGGCTGATGTTTAGTGATCCCCTAGTTACTGAACAAGCATTGACCAGATGGTTTTTATTGATAAATGATCAGAAATTTGTCAAACCAAACCAGTAGTCAGTCATTCTGTGTAAGGAACAATCATTGCAATATCATACACTTGCTGTTTTGCATTATCTTGATAAAAAACATAACATTTCCCAGAGATAAGAAAAAGAATAGGGTTAAAATTTAGCCATAACAGGTCTAAATTAATCAAGTTAAAAGCGATTTAATTAGTTAAAAATTACTGTTCCTGATTACAGCTACATTATTTATTTATCTTTTATAATTCTAAAGTATTACCAAATGATGATGTATACCTCCAAATTTTTCAAATTTTCTAAAGGCATTTAAAGAAGCATTAATTCTTGATAACCAGGATAGTCACAAATTAATTTTTGGTGATTGTATAACATTATATGTAAAGAAAGTTTAGGGATTTTTTGTGGGAAAACTGGCAGAACCCAAATGCTTACTTTTTATGTAACTTTTTTAACACTTAAAATTATAAACATTTGTCTAAATTTATATATTCATTTATTTATATGTGAAATTATTTTTAGATTATTCCTGTGAGTAATGTTTCTGCTGTGGCTTTTCAAAATAATCAGCATTTAGTTTCAGCTGGAGCATATGATGGGTTAGTTATTTTATAATTTTTTCTTTATAAATTGTTAAAATTGATATAGACAGTTGTTATAAAATAAATATATAGTTAAGCGTTAAAAAAAGGAATTTCACCATAGAGTTAAGTATTTACTGTATACTCTTGATCATAGTTCTGTGGATTAAATTTTTAATAGCTTATTCTATTTTAAATTTATACTCCAAATCTTTAATGAATTTTTAAAACTATTTATGTTTGCAGATTTACCATGTTAACCAGATTACCATGATTACCAGATTTTAATAAAATAGTTTCATTTTTTTAACAAAATATTTATAATGCATTGATAAGATGTATGTTGTTTATTTTTTATGTACCAGTGTATTTTCCTTATAATATTTAATTATATACAGAATCTTTATCATTCCTCTTTTAAATGTCCATGAACAGAAAACATTTTAATCAAATAATATTATATTTGGTAATTGATATTGTGATGCTACACTTACACATGTTCATAATATTTTATTTCTTGCAGAAAATTCACCATCATGGGTAAATGGTGTTGTAAGCAAAATATAATATAAAAAACATTTTGAAATATTTTTAGAAATCTACTATTTTTATCGTTAAGTAAAATTATAATGACTTAAAATTGTATTAGGATAAAATATATGCAAAATTTCATTTACACATTTTAAAAAATAACAGTGGTTTTTAAATCAACAGTTCTTGAGTTTATTGTTCACTTTAGCCAAAGGTATTTGTAATAGTCAAAATAAACTCTAGGTTTCAGTCAAATTGCACTTCATATATGAAAAATAACCATGTTTACCAGTTTTTAACCCATGTAATTTTAGATAAAATTATTGTGAACGGTTATAACAGAAAATGTTTTTTGGCAAAACTATGTGCTATATACTGCCATATATATGCCAAACAAAAACTATGTATTTAATATTCTGCCATTTCTTTAACATTCTCACTGCAAAGCTAAGTACTAATGTTGAAAACCTAATAACAGCATTCAGAGTATATGGTTTTGGATATATATAATACTTTTTAACACATTAAAATATATTTTGTAACAATTTTTCAGAAAGTGAAATCTTATTGCCTTTTGTGACTTATTACCAAATTTAATAATCTTCTGTAAGAGGTATATTTAATAATAAAGTTAGAGAGAAGCTTTTTAATTGTGTATTTATTTAAATGGCCTAAATATTTTGTTATATTATATTTATATTATCCATATAGGTTCTTTAAATTTTTTATTGTATACTTTAAGCTTTTTCACATTTTGTTCTATCTCTTATTTCAAAATTTTTATATTAGTGTATTGATTCTGTTTGCTTTAACATAATAAATGCTTTGAGAAGTGAATATTCTTAACAAAAATAACTGGAAAGAAACATGATTTTTAAAAAGTGCTGCTTAAGTAACTAGAATCATAAGGGAAATTTGTTAAATCTAGGGCCTCATATTTGTAAATGTTTAAATTTATACTGCAATTAATAATTATATTAAGTGAAAATATATCAGTTTCTGAAGCAATTTTATTCTTGTGCTGATGAACATACATTATTTATGTATTTACAAACACATTGAATATTCATACATTTCATAACTAAATTGAATCAGAAATAATATGCTATTCAATAAAAAATTTTAAATTGCGAAAATGAATTATTCTCTACTCCAATTCGCACAGCATTAACATTTTTTTTTCATATTTATAAAAAGTTTATTTTACTTCAAAGATTTTTAACCATTTTATTCAGTTAACCTTTAAGTTTTTATCATATATATTTTTTGTGTTATTACAAAAGTATTTTTTTTTAAAAAAATCTTTGCATGATAAAATCAATACTATATATACTGGAAATATTTAACATTAAAGATTACTTATAATTATTATGAATGTTAATGTTTAATATCTTCGTGTAAAAATATTTCTTGCACTAAATTCTTACAAGTGATATGTATTTCTTTATTTTGAAATTATTTTGTTTCTAAAATTATCTTTTCAAGCTTAATTATGATTGTTAAATGACAAATTTTTATTATATGTTATTTATAATATAGTGCTAATGACTTTCCATTTCAAATTGCAACTTTGTTAGAAAAATGATTTTTCTTTTATAGAGTTACCAAAGTATGGGATCTGCGTAAGTCATATATTTGTAAACCCAATCAAACGCCTACACCTCGTTATCAAATGAAATATGCAAAGGGTAAATCAGGACATGGTAAGGATCATTATTTTTTTTGGATATTAGATTGGAATGAGTTATTGAAAATGTGATGAAAACCTTTATTAAAATAAAATAGGAATAAAGATGTGTTTGGCGAAATGTATACTTTATAATATATTAAAATGATTTATAAATATATACAGATTTCTATTTACTTACACGTTAAAAGCTTTTCATTGTAGTTCATATAAAATGATGTATAATATTTATATTCATTGATTTTCTTGGTTTAGTCAATTTTTCTTTATTTTGAAGATATCTAACAATTATTTATTGTATCTGTTTACTTAAAAAACCTCAAATGATTTAATTTTCTTCGTGTAATTCATACATTCACTGATAAAAGAAAATAAGGTCAGAAGGGAACAGTGAATAAAAGAGAGAAATAAATATTTTCTTAATTTTTTATCATTAAAATTAACATGATCTTTCCATTACAATTATCAAAATTAAAAATAAACTTTTAACTTTATTGTAGGTATGTGATATTGCATTTATTAAATTTTTTATCCATTTCCTTAAACTTGCAAAATGAGTCAATATATTTTTAAATATCTAAGTGGGTATTGACACATTGTAAGTTTACGTAAGTTATTTTTTTGTTTTCACAAATATTGTTAATATAATAAATAAGTGAACTTATGAGAATCTTAAAAAACAAATTGTCTCATCATCATTTTGAAATCCTTTTGGTTGTACTTGGAAAAAAAAAAAAGTGTTTTCTACATTCCTTCTTTCCATTCAATTACTAAAATTTAATTCATTGTTCCACTTTAACCACATAATTTTCTAAAGCTTAAACTGTGCCTGGTTTTGAGTTTTTGGAACCACCTGTCAGCTGTTTTGGGTTCAGTTTCTTAGCCCCCCCCCAAAGCAGTTAGTTCTCTTTAATGGTACTTATTTTTCTCAGCCAAGCTAGAAAAACTTTTTCCAGTTTCGATTGTTTGCTTTGGTTTACTGCAATACTTTTAGGACTGAGCAATTTTGCTGGTACTGTTTCTTTTCTCAAGGATTTTTTTCTGAATTTTTTAAATTATAAAGAGGCTGTTCTTTAAAATTGCATTTTTTTGTCTATTTCTTTTTATTTTTTTTTACTTCAATTAATAAACATGTTCATTTCTTCAGTTAAGACAAATTCTCAAAGGAACTGAATCAACTACTTTCTTAACAAACAAATCTCCACCAATTCAGTTGTTCAAATAAATCAAAAACAACTAAAGAATAGAGCATACACTTTTAGAGATTGCCCCTTTTCTATGTTCTTGCTGTGGTGAATAGAGCTGTATTTTCCCCATTCTGTTTTCTTACATATGAAAAGGATAGAAATTGGAATTTTTTCTCATCAAGTGTCTGGAATGGCTACATAAGTCGTTCAATAATGAAGCTCTCCACCATTATTTACAGAAGAAGTTAACTAAAAAAATTGAAAAAATAAGTATCATCATAAAATAAATAAACAATTGAAAATTATTTGTCAGAAACAAAAGCTTGCAAAAAAAAAGTTTTTCAAAATTTTAGCTCATAAATGTGAGTTAAAATTATCGTTATGTATATGGTGTCAGAGTAAGGACTAGCAACTTGCTTGTAAAAATGCGAATGTTTGTAAATTAGAGGTTCGTAAAAATGACCATCTATTGTATTAGGATAATCTTAATCACTTTTTTATTTCTCCTTTCCAGTTAACCAAACTGTTAATAACAAATACTTATAATGCATGAAATAGTTTCTTTTTTTCTATTTGTATAAAGACAGTATTGTTCATATATAGTTTCTATTTTTCTTATTTAGGATGTACAAGTCTTGTATTTGATTCTACATTCAGAAAGCTCTATGGTTGTTCTACAGCAAACAAAATATTTCTTTTTGATTGTCATTCATTTACTGATTCCGGCAAGTATAAATTAAAATTTATCATACTACAATATTATTTTTATTAAAAATATTTGTTTGCTAAAATAAAAAAATTCTAACATTTCATTCGTTAAAAATTAAATTCTGATATTATTAGTATTTTATTTATAATTTATTAAGATTTGAAGTAATTATAAACTGTTTTAACATTTGCATTTTGTTGAATGGCAACATTTGTTTTTTTTTTCCCCCTTGTTATTGCAGAGAGTTTTGTTCTTTAATTTTAGCAATGCTTCAGCTTTAACTTCTTTTAATTGAAAATATGTTGCTAAATATAAAAAATTGGATTGGGTTGATTCATCTTCTGAGCTTGGAGCATTTGAGTGATTAAAAAGAAAAGTGTGCATATTTGCTTAGTTTTATTTTTCTTCCTATAAGTTATATAATTGCATGTAATATTTTGTGTTTATACATAATTTTATGCTTTAATTTCTTATTAAATCTCATGAGCTGTACATATTGAATTTTAATATTCCAGATTTTCAAGTATGATTGGTCAATTTAATATTCTAAATGCACATATAATTTCATCTTTCATTGTCCTGTATTTTGCTTCATTTGATAGCATATTTATCTTTTCTGCCAATTTGAGGAAATATTTATATTTTATTCAAGGTTCACACAAGACTTGGAAACACATTAAATTTCAAAAATTTTTTTAATGGCACTTGAAATGCCCACAATTTTGACTTGACTGCTTGAAAATCATGAATTAGTCCTGGAATTATTACTTACCTTGATGCATTTTTTTCCTTGAAAATATTATTTTTTTGTTTTAATGTATTTAATTTTTAATGAACTTGTCAAAAAGCCTAATTAAGTATATTTTACTATTGCTGATAGATTACGTTATGATTGATATTAGATTTTTGCAGTTTTAACTGTCCATGTGTTCTTAACTGCTTAAAGATCTAATTCAGCCACAATAATTTCATGATAATCTGGTTTAATAGTGTTTAGATTTTGTGTGAGAAGTGAAGTAATTACCAAACAAGCTCATGATATTGCACATTCAAAACAGGCTATTTTAATTGATTATTTTTATATTTGCTGCTGCTTTCCTAATATTGTATAAAAAGTTTTGTTTTAAATCAAGTCTTTTAAGTTCATATATACTTTTCCATGTCTTCCTTGATGAAAAAGGTGTATAATTTCAGTGAATTTGGATAAATTTGACTGAAATAAATGATTTAATATGCATTGTGGAAAGTGTCCTTTCAATGGTCAGTGGACTCTGGAAAACCCATACAAAGATTGGCTTTTGCGTGGTTCAGATAAAACATGTGCCTATTGTCTGTTTTACCAGAAAGACTTCTATATTTCAAATATGGACAAATTGGCATTTAAATGCTGTAAGGGAAAAAAAAACATGTATATTTGTTAAAACAAGCTGTATCTGCTAAAAAAATTTCATTACCGCTGATTTTGTTAAAAATGTGAACCCAAAGTGTGTTCTGAAATTTTAGATTAATTTGTTTCTTCAAAAGAAGTTTTAAAGGCTGAAACTCTATGGGCCCTTAAGGTTTTAAACAATGAATTCAGCTACAGTTCTTATAACAATATAAATTGTTTCATTCGAGCAATGTTTACAGACAGTGCTATTGCAAAGCAATTCAGTTGTGTTGAAAAAAGTGTGCTTATTTAACAGTTTATGTCTAAATAACCAAGAAATGAGAAAATCTACTGATTGATTAAAGAAATAGAAAAGCCTAAAATATGGATATGAAATTGTATTGTTTTAAAATAATTCAAAAGTAAGTAGAAGAAAAACTTAGAATTGCTTTTATTAAATAATTGGAACGAAATCATCCTAGAAACCTTATCTAATAATTGTATTTGTTTTGAGTAAGTGTATCTGAAAATCGATTGTTTTACACATCTTGAAATCATCAATGAATTATTAGATAGGAATCCTATTGAAGATGTTTAAAAACTCTTAAATAACCATTTATTTTATACACTGTGTAATCCAGTAATATAAAAAATATTGATTATTTCAATAAAAAATTTTCTGCAACAGCTGTAAATTCATTGAAGGCTTTTAAAGTAACTATTAAATTATAATTTAAATAAAAAAAATATTCTCAATAATTTTTGCAATTATTTCTATTATTTACAAATATAATTGAAAAATATTGTATGTACATAATTATATACATATTTAGGTGAGAATTTTTAAAAATAAAATATACAATTATTTAACGTGAATGTCGATAATTTCTGAAAAATTTTTGACTCCTGGAATTTGATTTTTGGAAATATGTACGAACCCTGCAGGTAGTTAAATGGGCAATACAATTTTAGTTCAGGGCATATATTGAGCGTTTTTACACTTTATTATGTGTTAGGTTCTTCAATTTTTTTCGTATGACTGTTTTACATTTCTCAAACTATAACAAGCATCTTACTTAAATCATTGTAATTAAGTGTGATAGTCACTTGCAAATTTTTAAACAATCAATCTTATAATGTGAGGCGTTTTGTTGATATATTCTCAGTCTAGTGCACGAGAAATATATTCACCCAGCTTGCAATCTTCATTAGATTTTAATTTATACTTTTCCAGTGCTAACAAGGAATCTTTACAAATGCAATATTGTAAGATCTATGTTAGTAATATATATATATATATATATATATATATATATATATATATATATATATATATATATATATATATATATATATATATATACATACATACATACATACATATATATTTAATATTTAATAGTTTACTACAAAAGCATATGTGGTAGTTTTGAAAGAAAGGAATTTCCATACTGCAAGTATATTATGCCTACATGTGGCAATATAATTTCAGTGTTATTCATTTATGCATATTTCAATTAAATTGACTATTGGTATTTAATTGCTGAAAGTCGTTAAACATTTATATTAAATTATTGAATCTTTTCCTTATTTTTTAAACAAAAAATTTCAGTTTTTTTGCTGGTTTGTTTGTTTGAAATGGGTTTAAAGTTTAAACTAATTTTAGTGTCTTGTTTTCCAAAACTTGAATGTTTATCTACTCCGTTTTTATCTATTTTGTATTTTTTGAAACTTTCACTGATAATTTAAATACAATTTTAATTACTTAAATTGGTATTGATGTTGTTTGTTCTTATATTTGAATGTAGTGGTCTCTTATGAAGGATTTAAATGTGAGACATATTATATTAAAGTAGCACTAAGCGCTGATGATCAGTATCTTGTAAGTGGATCCAGCGATGGTAATGCTTATGTCTGGCAGGTATGATTTTGGTTTAATTTAGCTCATATCAGATATGTTTTAATTTAGAGTAGGAATTTTACTCATGACCAAATTTGATTTATAAAAAAATAATTTTAAATGGTCTAAAATTTTTTAATTCAAAGTTTAGAAATAATTTGATTACATAATCTAATTTACTTTTTATTTGCTACATGTGCAACTCATGAAAGTTATTTTTAAGGGTTTTTTTATTAAGTTTATACAACGAATAAATAAATATAACTATAATGTTTAAGACTTTAAACTCATTGATTTTTTTTATTGAACCTTGAGTCTAAAGAAAAATATTTTGTAAATACATATATATATTTAACAGTATCAATAAAAGATTTTTAAAAGTAAATGTAATAAGAAATGAAAATTTCAAAGATATATTTAAAGTTCTTTTTCAGTAAATTAAATAGAAAAATCCAACAATTCTTTAAACATCTTTAAAAAAGTACATGAATATTTTCCTAATTATCTTTACGTTACTTTTTAATTGTTTTATCATGTAAAATATATCAATTAATGCTAAAAATTTGCAGTTGTGCTAAGGAAGAAAAAGTGAAATTGATTGGCATTCACAGATTTGATTAAAGCTCAACCTCATTATTTACAATTAAATACTTATGATTCTGCAAATTTATTTTAATATAAAACCATTTATGATGCATTTATTTTCAACTTTTGGAAATAAAACTTCATCAGTTACATCATTGATGAAGGCCTACAAACGTTTTAATAATGAGAATATTTGAACTAAAATATTGGAATATTTTCTAAAATGTTTGAATTTTATGTAGCTTCTTTTGCACCTTGTTTGTAATATTATCTCTTTTGGTGAAATGATTTTATAGTATAATGTCACTGATTGTTGTATTTCTTAAACTGATATTTTGCCTTTTAACAACTTTAACTTAGATTTCATTTCATTGCTCAATAAATTCTTAAATATAATATAACTTAATATTTCAAAATTTAACTTTTAATGTAAAATAAAAAAAATTTTTTTTTGAATACTGTATTTATAATATGATATTTTATTTGTTATGATTTTCAGCGGTAAGCTTTCATTTCATTGATAAATTGAAGGATAAGTATGCATGGGATTCATAAAAACTAGTTTATTTAAATCATTATTAAAAGTATTCTAAATATTCACACATAAGGGAATATAACAAAATATTTTGTTTATGCCCACCATTTCTAAGTTTATACAATATTTGAATAATTTGTCAGTTATACTTGATTTGTTTTGATTATTGTATGGAATTTTTTCTTGCAATCAAGCATGCATTATTGATATTTTTTTCATCAAGCATTTAAATATTTTTTTAAAAGCCCAGATTTGAATGTATTACTACTACTAATATGTAAAAAATGCATATTTATATTTGAATTATTTATTCTAAGGAAAATATAAAATTTTAATCTTTTTAAAAAATTTTTTTGCTGGAAAGATGTATGAGATAATATGTATGAGAGTGAATCTTACATATTTTGGATAACCATTTATATACCATGTAAATGATAAAGACTGCATTTATACAGCAATTCTCATCCTGTGGGGTGTGAGTACACTAAAAAGAAACCGTAAAATATGCAAAAGAAAATTTTATTTTAAAAATTAATTTACTTAATGAAAGGCACATACACATAGAAAACAAAATACATTTTATCATAATTTTTTAAAATTAATTTATTAAATTAAAACAATTTACTAAACTAAACTTATTATTTTATTTACTTTTTTAACTTTTGATTAAGAAATTAGTTAAACTTACTAAATTGTAATAAATTTAATAATTCCTTGGGTCTCTTTTGCAGAGATAAGTTTCTGAAAGAAAGATTTAGTATTAGAAACAGACATCCTTAAATTTTTTTTTCCTATATTTAAGTGTGTATTTTGCCTTTAAAGAAGCTACCACAGAAAATTCAGCTTCACAAAAGTAGGATATCGAAATTGTGTGCTGTTATAGAATTCAAAATGCCCTTTGCTTTCAGTACAGAAAACTTATCCTCTTTTCCAGTCCATAATTCAAAGAGAGATTTATTATTAAATTGTCTATTTGTTTCAGTACTGATAAAACCGAAAGTTAAGTATTTCTTGATTTTATGTTCGGAATAATGTTTGTCCATCTACTTGTTGATGCTTGACTATCATCTTGGGCTGGCTTACAACTGCTTAAAGATTTATTTATGTTTGTGAATAAATCTTCTGCATGAATATTTAATACAGTGAATTGCAATCAAAACAAAATGTATGTAACATACACATTCAGATAGATTCAATAGTGATAAAAGGATCAATTTGAATGAGATTTCTAGGAATTAAAACTACCGTTATCGAACATTCTCCTTCTCCATACAAAAAATATTGGCTCACATCTGGGAATGCTTGAGATGATATCATTTCAATAATCAACTCAAGAATACTCAAGATAAATTGAAACTTCTCTTGAAATAATAAGAATGTCCAACATGCTAGATGTGAGAGCAGATTCAGGCACCGGATTTTTGTTTTGTCAATGCTGAAAATCTGTGTTGCCAAATGATTCAATATTCTTGTTATTTTGTAAAGTTTAAAGCTCATAATATAGATTTAGCACCTATATACATTATTATTTTATAAATTTTACTGTATCCAGAGAGAGGGGGAGGGAGCGATCAAAATTATGATTGAAAATTGGGCAGCGAATAATGAAAGGTTAAGAAACACTGCATTGATAAATATGAAATTTAACTATTAAGTAAATTTATAATGTTTATGATTGTGAAAATAGTTTTTATAATAGCTTTTCATTTTTAAGACCAACAAACCTGGACTACCGATTATGAAATTACCTGGACACGAATCTGAAGCTTCTGCTGTTGCTTGTAGTTCATATGATGTGCCTAAAGTAAGAAATTTCGTGATATTTGAATTGATGTAGATCTTTCAAACAAACCCATAATTTTTTTCAATTGAAAGCCAGAATGCCAGTCATTCAATCAGCTAAGCTTACTGAATTAGAAATTAAAATTTATATTTGTGATTTTGTAGTAATTAATAGGATTAATATCTGGAAACAAATTGATTACTTTCTGAATTTTTTTAAGAATATTATGCTGTTTAAATAAGATTAAAAAATATTTTCTTGGAATTTTTATTCTTGACATAATTTGCATCAAAAACATTTCTAACTTTTTCACTTAAATCTTTTAGTTTAAAATTTTGGAAATTAAAAATTTAACTTTTGTTAAAAAAAATTTAAAATAAAGGCTCTTGATTATTTACAGAATTAATTGTCGCCGCTATTTCAGATAACTTGACTTTTTTTTTTTTTTTTTTTTTTTTTTAATAATTCACAAAGGTATGGAAAAAGCCAAGAATAATCATAAATACTTATTTCTTCAAAAAATAATTATTTTCTTTTTATTAATTTATAAATTTATTTAGAAAATAATCAAAAAGTTTCTATGTATTAAAATCTTCTATATGTAAAGTTTTTTTTTTTTTTTTTTTTTTTAATAATAATAATTTTAACATAAATAATCTTCAAAATGGATAGTTAAGAGTTTTCTGTATGTATGTAAATTGTGATTGATTTTGACAAAATTGTAAAAAGTTTGCTTAAAACTGTATTTAAAATATTTCATTATAAATTCAAATTTTCTATTTTAATTTGGAAAATTTTAATTCTTGCTTAAACAAAACTTTTTCTATTCTTTTGATGATAAAAGACGTTTAATTTTTTTGCTTACTCTAGATAAAATTATCAATAATATAATTGAAAATTGTGCTTATTTATTGTTCATTAGTAAATATACCTATGTTTTTTATTTTTAAAATGTTAAATATACTTAGTAATTAATAAAATTTGTGATATATATTGTTGCAAAACTTAAAATTGGTCATTTATTGATTGAAAGGAAAACATTTTTGTCGTAGCTTATGTTATTAACAAAGAAGTAAAATATTAAAAACTGATTTCATCATGGTAGTGATATTTTTAAAGTACTTTAGTTTTGCACTTTTGGCCTCATTAAAAATTATAACTCTCGTTTAAATTCTAAAAGTTCAAAATATTTAATTTAAAATGAAATCTTGTTGATACTTGAGTTATCAATAATTTATGTGCTTGATTCAATTTATGGGTTTGATTCTTTAGTATCATAGCTGTTTTTAATATATTTTAACCAATAAATATTCTGGTTTCTCTTAATTTTTCAAGTATTGGAATATCTGAAATCAATTTAGATCTTGTGCAAAAAAATGACAGTTCAAACCCTATCAAATGAAAATTTAAGAGAAATATAGTTTTTAAGGTTTTCACAGTTAGTGAAGAAGTTTTAAATATGAATTATGTATGAAAACAAAGAGGACAAATTATTATTTGAAATCAAATGACTCAATTTTAAATTATGATATGTGATGAGTTTTAAATGATAGCATTTTAAATAAAATTTCATTTAACCCCTTCTGGTAAGATTTAATAATGAAACACTGTTCATGAAATAACCATTTAATTTTTTATTAAGAAAAACTTGTTTCATTTTATAATTCTTACACATTTCTTAATTAATAACTATTTTTACACTAGAAATTTTAAACTAAATTAATTATCACATTGAACAGTAACTTTAGTCGCTTGATGAGTGTAGCTCGTCATTGTGCAATATGGCATGAAACACCGATGACGAGCTACACTTGTTATAATACCGGAAGGGGTTAATACTCAATGTCATTCATTAATTTCCATAATGATTCTTACCACTAGAGTTTTTGAATAAAAAAATTCTGACTCATAAATTAGGCAAAATTTTAAAAGTTTGCATGCACAAAACTTGGTATATGTGTTGTGTGTATATATATATGCATATCAAATGAGATGATTGCTAGCAGATGTCACTACGCATGATTTTTTTATAGTTTAACCTTTGATACTCTCGTTTAGTTTACATTTAGATGAGTTTCAGTTTGCATTGTTTTTTTGTTTTTTTTTCTCCCAGCGTTGAAAATGTTGAATTTTATACCTTCCAACCATGATTTGCGAACAACATTAATTTTTTTTTCAATGTGAAGAAAAAGGCTGCCGAATCACATCAAATGCTTGTAGAAGCATAGGATGATAGTCAAACGCAAAAACTTCTTGCAAAACATTTGAATGTTGTCCAGAGCACTGTTGACCAAAGCAGTTGGCAAGATAATAAAAGTCTGAAGGTATGTACCATACAAGCTAATGGACAGTCAGTAGGAAAACCGAAAAGTCGTTTGCGAAATGTTGCTTGCCCACTACACACGCAAGTTGTATCTCGATCAAGTCACATTATGACTGGCTGTGAAAAATGGATTTATTTTGAGTATCCCAAGTGTAATCGATCATATGTTGACCCCAGACATTCGTCCAAATCCACCGCAAGGCCAAATCGTTTTGGCCGCGAGACAATGCTGTGTATTTTCTGAGACCAGGAGGAACCAATCTTTTATGAGCTTCTCAAACCCAACGAAACTGTTAATACTGATCACTATAAGCAATAATTACTTGATTTGAATGATGCTATACTCGAAAAACGAAGCAATACAGGAAACAGCAACACAAAAGGATTTTCCTTGATGATAATACCCCTAGCCACCATGCTAAATCAACCAAGGACATTGTTAAGACACTCGGGCTGGAGCCTTTAGTGCATGCGGCATGTTTGCCAGGCTTAGCTCCTTCTCATTACCGACTATTTTCATCATTGGGGCACACATTGGTTGACTAGTGTTTCACTTCTTACGAAAACTTAAAATCTTGGCTTGATGACTGGCTGGCCTCAAAAAACCAATAATTGTTTTGGTGTGGTATTCACAAATTGCCCGAAAGATGGGGAAAATGTGTAGCTAGTGAGGATATTTCAAATAATGAAATATTAACAAAATTCGCAATTTTATTGTCTTTTTTTTTAAAACAATTGTCTCATTTCATTTGCATATACCTGATGTGTAAATAAATATATACCAGGTGTATGCAAATGAAATGATGATTGTTTAAAATTATATATATATAATTTTATTTTTATATATTGATCCATAACTTTTCTAGATTGTTACATGTGGAGATGATGATAAGATTCTTGTTTGGAAAGTTTACCATCAAGAATGCCCTGAATACTCAAAATTAACTTATGCTGTTCCTGTTGTATATAATAACGGTAAATCAAAATTTTTCAATTCTATAGTTTGAAAACATTTCTTCTTAACTTACTAAATTATTTGAGTAATAATGGATTTTGAATCATGCATTAAGATTAGCTTATAAATGATAATAATTTTTTAACTTGTTAAAATATATAATACAGCGGGTTTCGTGAATTGTGTATGTCAACATGAAATAAAGTTTGCAATTTTTTTATAACCTGTGCACACACACCACTAGAAAAAAAGTTGTATTTATTAAATCAGTGCTTATATTTAAGCTGTCTTTTGATGTACTATTATTTTATTTTCTAATTTTGAATAGCTCTATTGAATATATTAATTTGTAAAATGATTCATATTTTATTCTGATGATGTAAAATGATTTATATTTTAATTATTTGAATGTAGTTTTAATCTTAAAATAATTTTCCTTATTTCTGCTTTCCTCATGCATTTTTATTATTTTTGTTTTAAAAGATAGATTATATCAAGCATTTAGTATTTAACATTTAGAAAATGTTCTTATTTTGTGAAAATTTTTATTTACTGTTACATTTTTTCTCAAATATTTTGTAACTTAATGAGAGAAAAAAATGGTACATTAAATTATCATTTATAATATTTTAATTGCTAAAAATTTTGAAATGACTTTATTTCATAACTAGAAAAATGTTCAATGGAAGTCATGCTTAATTATGCATTCTTTTTCTCTGAATCCACATAATTCTCCCTTTCCATTTCTTTTTATAGTGGGAAATATCAGGTGTTATTTGTGAAGATAAATTATACATGATTTGCACAGCTCCTTAAATTCAAAAAAAAAAAAAAAAATTAAGGGCGCTTGAAACTCCTGGAACTTTTTCATACCTTGATGCATTTATTATTTTATAAAAAATTTTAATATTTTAAAATTTTCAATAAAATAGTCAAAAAACATAATTCAGTAATAGTTTTTAATATTGCCACTAGATGGCGCGAGCGATGTTCATTTTTTTGTACTCTTAACTGATGACTTGTATAAACATTTTCAGGATCTAGTTCAGCTACAATAGTTTCATGATAACTTGGTTTAGTAGTATTTAGATTTATGTAAAGTGAAGTAATTACCAAACAAAAATTAATGTTTTGCGCAAATAAGACCAGCGAATTGTATTGATTCTTTTCCTATTTGCTGCTGCTTTCCTTGTATTATATAAAATTTTTCCTATTTGCTGCTGTTTTCCTTGTATTATATAAAATTTTTCCTATTTGCTGCTGTTTTCCTTGTATTATATAAAATTTTTTGAATATCAATATATAAATATAAAATTTTTGAGTTAAAACATATTTTCCATGTTTTGGTGAAAATTACCTATAATACAATTGGTAAAAATTTACCCTACGGTCATCCATGGCGAAATTTTCAAGTCGTTAAGAGTGACCGTATGACGAATTTCTGATCGGGAATAACGGTGGGGGTGGGGGTATCTACATTGTTGGTATCTAACAATATGCTCAACTAATTTTACAAAATTAATAAAAAACACAGATTTATATAGATTTCAAACATTAATAGTAAAATAATAAAGTTGATATGTTAAATTATCCATAAAATTTTTTGATTAAAATTTATATTAATGAAATTAAATTGGTAAATATTCATGAGAAATTAATGACAAATAGGGTTGCAAAAATACTATTTTGCCCAGTTTCCAGTAAAAATGTTTGAAAAAAAAAAAAAAAAAAAAAAAAAAACGCACCAAGGTAAACGATACAGTAAATTTGATCTATTCAATTGAATTAGGATAAATATATTTATTAATGAAATAAAGATTGAAATAAAAGTTATTTAATATGTCTGGTGGAACGTGTCTTTTCAATGACCAATGGATTCTTGTAGTTATATCTAATAGTTGTATTTGTTTTGAGTAAGTGTATTTATATTTGAAAAGAAATTATCATACACACCTTGAAATACTCAATAAATTAATAGGCAATGAATTTATTGGAAATGTCTGAAAACTCTAAAATAACTCCTTATTTTATACAATGTATAATCTAGTATTATATAAAATGTGGATTATTTAAATAAAAAGATTTGCTGTTAATTCATTGAAGGCTTTTGAAATAAACATTACTGATTTTAACTTAAATAAAAAATAGTCTCTTTGATGTTTGCAATTATTTATTTTTATTACTTACAGAAATGAATGAAAAATATTTTATGTACATAATTATATGCATATTTGGTTAAGAACAATTTTTAAAGCAAAATAAAAAGTTATTTAACATGAATGCTCCTGGAAATTTTTGATTTGACTCCTGGAAAACTCGTGGAATTTGATTCTTGGAAATCTGAACGAACCCTGTATATATATGACTTGTTACCTGATGTATGTAATTACCTATGTATAATATATTTATAAATTAAGTTTTAAGTTTTCTATTTTTTTGTTTAACCATTTCATATAAAATCTCATGTAAATAATGTTAATCAAAATTGTATGTTATTCTAAATGAAAAATTACCAAATATTCCAAAGTTTTATATAAATAAATTATTAATATTCTAGTATTTATAAATAATTTAATAATTATAAAAATTGAATATATTGTAAAAATAAAGAAAACTACTTATGTAAAGGGTTATTTAATAATGTATTGCTTCTTTATTTTGTAAAGTACTTTTTCAACTTGGATTATGATAAGCATGATGGACAGAGAACTTTTTTTAATTAAAATTTTGCTATAGTCTATGTTCAGCAAAAGTATTATGAAACATTGCAGTTATCAATTAGTGTCTCTTAAAGTGTGTTCTTGATTATGAAAAATGTACTGTTATAATCTTTTTATGATATTAAAATACTTTTAGAAATAAATCAGGTTAAAATTTTTCAGGAAATAAATCATGATTGGAAATTTTAAAATAAATGCAAAACTCTTATTGATTTATTTTTAAACATGTTTATGTAAAATTCAAACTGGTTGCTCTTAAATTTTTACTTTTAATTAAAATTAGTTTTAATGAACGAAAAGTACCACTGAATATTTTCTAAATAAAGTAACTAAGAGGAAAGCCTGTATTGAAAGTAAATTTATATTGAAATTTTCAGCTGGCTCTGATGTTTAGCCATAATGTTTTGTAGCAGTTTTGAAAAATGAAAATTCTAAAATTTTTTGCTATAATGTATGAAAAATTATTAACTCAAGTTCCTGAAAAAAATCAATGATTAGGACTTTTAGAAGGGTGAAAATGTTATAGATCATTTAAAAGATTGTTAATTAAAGAAGTCTAAAGAATGAACACAGATTATATGAAAAGATAAAATGCAAAATAATTTTGGAAAAAAAAATGCTACTAATTTAAAAGGGGGAAAAATAATTGATAGATAGAATAGCAAAATTTTAAAGATCAAGATATCCAAATATTGTAATATTGATAGTAATAATTTATAGGAACTATTTATAACTTAAATGCTTGCATTATAAATTGAAATAAATTTCATGAACTCAAATTATTAAACATAGACTGGAAATCAAGCAAAGATGTGTTTATTGTCAATTATTAAGCATTATATATAATGATTAATGGCATTCATTGTTTAGCTATATTTTATAGTCAAAGCTTGAAATTTCATTTTTTACTCCTCATAGTTTAAATTTTTTTTCTACATTTATTTTGAAGCTTCTAAAATTTATGTTGTGGGTAAATACAGGGTTCACACAACTTCTGGAAACTTCTTAAATTCCAAAAAAATTTTTAGAACAAGCTATATCAACTAAAAAATCTACTTATTTGAAAGATTTTTCACTTCTGATCTTGTTAAAGAGTGTGATCCCAAAGCGTGCTCTGAAATTTAAGATTAATTTGTTTCTTCAAAAGAAGTTTTAAAGGCTGAAACTCTATGGGCCCTTAAAGTTTTAAGCAGTGGATTCTGCTACAGTCCTAGTAACAATATAAATTGCCTCTTTCAAGCAATGTTTCCAAACAGTGCTATTGCAAAGCAATTCAATTGTGTTGAAAAAAAAAGTTTGTTTATTTAACAGTTTTTGGAATGGTACCTTATTTTCCAACTTATTGACAGAAAAAGTTAAGAATGTTTCTAATTATGTGTTTCTCTTTGATGAAAGCTTAAATAATCATCTGCAGACAAAACAATTGGACTGCCATGTGAGATTTTTTGGTAATGATGCAGTTAAAATATGGTATTACTCATCCGATTTTTTAGGTCATCCAACTGGAGATATTTTGTTTGAAAAAGTGAATGAGAAGTGCTTAGAATTAAGAACAAGTGGATTACTCGAGTTGTCAATGGATGGCCCAACTGTGAACTGGTCTGTTTTGACTAAAATGACTGATATTTTAAAAAGTGAATAACACCTTTCAAATATTGTAAATGTTGGAAGCTGCCGCCTATATATATATATACATTCTACACAACGCTTACAACCATGGATGTTCCTCATTTCCAGAAGTTGAAGTAAGAGCAGTGCAGTTTACAAACTATTTAAGGACTTACCCATTCATAGGCATGACTTTGATAGCCTTGACCCAGGTGTAAAATTTCCTATAAAGTTTTGCAAACATCAATGGTTAGAAAATATAAGTGTTTTCAACAGATTGTTTGAAATGTTTTCGTTTTTAAAACATGTCATTTGTTCAAAACAAAAAGTTTCTTGATCTTGGTTCCAAAACTTTTGATGTTGTGCAGAAATGTATAAAAGATGTACTTTTTTTCTGCTAAGTGCAATTTTTTGTATTTATTGCTCAGGATGTAGAACCTTTTCTGACACTTTATCAAACTGATAAACCAATGTTGCCATTTATTGCTGGAGATTTTCATGCATTGTTGAAAAGTTTGATTCAAAAGTTTTTAAAAGAATATTTGCTATCTGATTCTATTGGAAATGTCTGAAGACTCTAAAATTATTCATTATTTTATACAATGTATAATCCAGTATTATATAGAATTTTAATAATTTAAATAAAATATTTTCTGTTATAGCTGTAAATTCATTGAAGGCTTTTGAAGTTATCATTAATAATTTTAACTCGAATAAAAATAGTCCCATTAATGTTTGCAATTATTTATTTTTATTATTTACGGAAATGATTGAAAAAAATTATTTAATGTGAATGTCAATACCTCCTAGAAAACTCCTGGAATTTGATTCTTAGAAATCTGTATGAACCCTGTAAATAATTTCAGTAACTTCATCACTTTAAAATGTTTAATGTCAAATGGATAATGTATATTGTGAGCTTTTTATAATTTCATTAAATGCATGTGATAAATTTCCATTTTTCTTATAAACAGGTTGCTATGAATTAATTAATTTGAATATGCACTTTAATAATATTTACTTGTTTGTAATTTAGGTACTCAGTTTGGTACTATTGATTTTTTTTATTTTAGAAAAGAAATGTCCAGATGATTCATCATATTTACACTTAACTTCAGACACAGAAAGTTCTAGTAAACATACTCCAAGTGTTATTAGAAAAGCATCAGCAGTAAAATCCATTAAAAGTTATTTTCACCCTGTTTTACCAAGGTCTTCAACATCAATTTCACATTCTTTAGCATTAGAGGGCAACTCAGACTCTCAGCTACAGAACACTGAAAAGAAGTCTAATTTTCCTGAACAAAACATACTTTCTCCATCTAAAAATGTAAACCAAGAGACTGTTTCAGCAGAAGTTTGGAGACTCCCAAAAGTTGTGTACGAATATCGTGAAAAAGAAAATGTTCGTGGACAAAGTTCTAAAGTTAGCTCAAATAGTTTTGGGACTTCTCAAGTGAAACGAAAATTAGTTTCCAATGATTCTATGCCTGAATTAGAAAAATCGCAATCTATTAAGAAAGGAAAGCAAAATCATCATTCTTCTGTAAGTTATTTTTTTCAAACGATATAGTATTCTTTATTCTAAAATCTCCCTTTATATTCAATTTTAATTTAATGACTATTGTGTTAAAATATTTTGGGTATTTTTATAATTTTTTGTGAAAATTTTTTTTTTTAAATTTTCATCATTCATACTACAATGTTCTGATATTTGTTACTTAATTTATGGAATTAATAATTGCAATATATAAATTTCAATAACATTTTTCTAATTTATTAAAATGATTTGTATTTTAAAAGTATTTATTGAACATTTTTTCAACTGGTTTTCTATGTTTGATGTAAGTTTTATATAATAATATATTCAAATAAGTAATAATTCATGCAATATAACAATAATTATTTATTTGCTGTGTTATATTTAATAATGGAAGTGGCACAAGATTAAAATAATAATATATACAGTTTGGAGATATTTTTGCAGAAATTTTTAAAATTTAAATATTTGCTAAACTAATTGATAATCTTAAAACTATTCTGCAATAATATTTTCTTATACTTTTTCCACAAAATCATAGTTTATTTTATTAACAAAACTTTGAAAAATTAAGTGGAAGATGCAGATAAAAATTTTTTTAAGTATGATAGGAAACTGTATGTCTTAAACTTATATCCCATGATTTAGAATACACATTCAGTGTTCTTGCTTAATTTTATTCTTGTAACATACATTAGTAATTTACATTTAACATTATATAAAAGTCAGATTTAAACTTTTTGGATGATCAGAAAGAAATTGTATAATTCTTTATTCTTAATTGAATATTACTATGATATTCATACATTTAATGATTAAAGTGATTCCTTAGGAATTGGTTATTTGAACATTCATTTTTTTAGACGAGAGCTATATGTAAATGATGATTCAATTTGAATTTTAATTAAATTGAATCTTGTTAATTAATATTTAGTTTTTGATGAAATATAAATATGCATAAGTTTTATAGTAACTGGTGTTTTGATCAATTTTTTTCCCTTTAATTTTTAATAAACTGTCTTCTTTTGATCAGTATTTTTTATGGCTGATTTATGTTAAAAAACATGGTTTCCAATCATGTCACATACGTAACATTGAATGAATGTTACAAAATACATTTTTCATAAAGAAATGTATTTAATATGGATTTATATTTAAGAAATGACTTAGCTTTAAATACCATATAACATTGTTGATAGCATTATTACTATGAAAAAGTACTATCTACTGACACTGTGCAATTTAAAGAAAAATATATTTTCCGTATTACAGTATAATTTAAATGATTTCGATTAATATTTATTTTCTAGGATGAAAGGAAAAACGAAAGAAGTAGTGGATCAATCATGGACTATTTTAATGCATCTCTATCATCTGAAGAATAATTTTATTTATAAATTATACTTTTTATGATTGTTATGTAAATATGTATATATATGTTTCTTTAAAACAGTTGATTTGCATTTAAAAATATTTGCACAGAATTTATTAATATCATTAATTCATAGCTTTTTCATGGACTATTTACATGTTAGAGGAAAGCGTAATTTTCATAACTTTTTGTATAAAATGCATAACTTTGTATAAAATAATAAATTGTTATCTTAATTAAAATTTTCTTTCGCTTATTATCCCTGTCTTGATAAACATTAAATTTTCACATTCTGATTAAATTTTGGTCTAATCTAGAAAAAATGTGAAATCAAAAAGTACTTAATATTAAAAATCTTTTTTGGGAATTAGTTGTAATTTATATGTAAGCTGAAATGTAGAATATGCTATACTGTAAAATAAAGTTTTAGAAGTGTACTTTTTTGTGAAATTTTGGTTTATGAAGCAAATTTTGATTATTTTATTTTGCTTTTGGAATAAAATTGTCATATTTGAGTTAAGTTAATTATGCATGTTAAGTATGCAGAATATTCTAAATGAAGAAAAATTTTTGATTAATTATCTCCAGAACTATGGGGTAAATTTTGACAAAATTATATTTGAACAAAAGTTAATATAATGGAGGCAAAAAATTTTTGATGCAATGATTATCACTATGAAATAATGGTCATTGAATCAAATAAAATGGATTAATGGGATATACAGGTTTTGTCTTATGATTTTATGCATAAAATAAAACAAATTTCTATGTTCCTGTGTCATTTGGCTCTACTCATTTTGTAGTACTGTTTTCAAGTCTCAGTGATTGTCATAATTGCGAGTTGCAATTGTTTTCCCTTGAGCAATTTTAGCTTTGCTTTATGATAAGATTCAGCAGCTATATATGATCTCAGGATATTGCAAATTGATATTAAATCACTGGTGACTTTTATTTTCCAGAAAATCGTCGATCATATTAACTTCATGGTCACTTGTTGTACTGGTAAATCACAGCCAACTATATTTCTGAAAAACGAACTATTATCCTGAAGCATCAAGATGTCATTCCAATGCCTCTCACAAATTACACAATTCATTTTTTAAATACATGAATTTAAATATCTTTGATTATAAGATATGTGCAGACCATCATCCACACTATTGTTAGTTTTGCAGACATTGAAAGATAGAGAGTTGTTTCTTTCCATTCGAAGGTTGGTCGGAAATTAGTTGAGTTAGACTGAATTGAGACTCACCAGTAAAGAGTAAAATTGCTCATTGACCTATGCTCTAATTTGTACGATATGTGAACCATGTGAAAAAAAAAAAATCTTCCCTATTTTCAAAAAGTGATGGGGATGCAAACAACTTGGTCTTTTGGAAATAGTGAACAATAATAAATTATATGAAAATATAAAGACATGCATACTTAATCAAAATATTTTTAAAGAAATATTTTTTCATATATCATAATATGACAATGAATTTTGAAGAAAATTTTCTTCCAAAGATCAGCAGTCGTAGAACAAAAATCATTCCTAACATATTTACATTTTTATTTGTACAAAACCGAAGTCAAATATAAAAAGTTACAAATATTTTTTTGTAAGTATGTCAATAGACAGAAATTTCGTAACTTTATTTCATTGTAAGAAATCACAAAAGCTGATGAAGAAAGATGATCTTGATTAGAGTAAATTTCTGTGTATAGAAATGTTAAAATTTATAGTTACTTTAAAAATGAAATATCAAATCAATTAAAAATAATATTTACAACAAATGTGTGTGTGTGTTTGTAATGTTATGAAAGGATATTAATTCTCCGTGATTTTAATATGAAGAATAAATTAAGCAAAATGATTGGAATTAATGTAAAAGAAAAATTGTTAGACATTTTTTTTCTGTGGAAAAATTATAAAATATAATCAGTTTAATTGACAAATTTCTCCATTGGAAGTAGTCGATCAAGATTTGAATGAAAAAAAAATTGTTTTGGATAATTGCTGCAGTTAGAGAAATCTAAAAGCACAATGTGAAAAAAAAAATTTATACATACTTTTTTATTATTAAGGTTTAAAAATTCCATCTACTGTATTAGTTTATTAAGAAATCGTTTGTTACGAAATTTTTGGAATACAAATGATATGATATTTTTGTAATGGCGGAAAATTTTAATTAAACTTGGGTAAAAAAAAATGTGTTGCTTTTGGAATATTTTTTATCTAATTGAGTAATGAACACACACAACGTTGAAAAGATTTTTATCAAGATTAACAAGAGCTTTTAATTTTTTAAAGAATGAATCGATCAATTTCAGTAACACTCAAAGAGAGTAGTTTTTAACAGGATAGTGACTGAAATTTTTAATGATTTTTTTATTTTGTAAAGCAACAGAATTTTTGTTACTTAGCAATATGTGAAATGAAATAGAATAATTATTAAAGTATATTATTCAGGATTCATACAACTTCTGGAATTTGAAATTTCTTTTAAGGGCCCTTGAAGCTCTTGGAATTTTTACTTCTCCTTATGCATTTATTTTTTGTTAAAAAATATTATAGTTTTTAAGTTTTTAGAAAAAAAATAGAAAATTCCAGAATTTGGATGTGAAATTGTATAGTTTTGAAAGTAAATAAGAAAAATTTAGAATTGCTTTTGTTCCGTACCCATGAAGTGCTGTGACAGCAGCGCTATCTTTGTATGTTAGAATAACAAAACAATTCACTGTGAGAGAGGAGGGAGTTGAGTTATTGCTTTTGAGAAGAGCAGATGTAAAATGAGTGAGGTGAATCACAGCTACGAAAAATAAAGAACTATTTTATGTTCAGAGTTTTACAGTTTACTTCATTACATACCTGAGCTACACAAAAAGCTTTTATTAAATAATAATTGGGAAAAGTCTGGAGAAGTATGTTGATGAAACGATAAATTTCCAACAGTGCTTCGTAAGAAGCAGTAATATTGCACTTATTTTAAATGGCAGAATTTCTAAAAAATTCTGTTTTTGATTCAGTTATTTTTTCGTATGTAACACATACAGTTTTTATTGATTTCCGTGTACGTTGTAACGTGCAATGTCGTTTCATATATTCCTTGAGAAGCGATAGTAATTGCGTACACATAGTGTATTGAAGTTTATTGTTATTTGTGATTAAATTGTCCACAATTCTCAACGATAATTATACATTTGATGTTAGTTCGTTATTCTTTTCTGCGAAGACTCATTTCACCTAGTGTTCCACTTTAAAAGCAAAAACTCGAAAATTGTTCCTTACTGTACACTCTCTAGAATCTCTCATTTCCAAAAGCTAAGCACGGAGGGGAAAATGCTAATTTCTGGAAGCCAATCAGAATTGAATAAGATACAAATCGCTGCAGAGGTAGATGGAAGCGTACAAACATGTTAGGTAACGGCCAATCGTGCTTTTATGTCAACAAATATGAGAAAAGGGCAATCTTCTAAAATACCAACTTTATGAAGGGTTACAGTAGTTGACTGTAAGTGCTGATAGAGAGGTGTTTAAAACTTTCATACAATTTGTTTTCAAGACACTTGTTTCTGTGACTTCCAGAAGACGAATGGAAGATTCTGAGCGCTAGCGTGCTGTGGGGCGCATTGAAGCAGGACAGTCGATCTCAGATATTGCTCTTTTTTTCGGCGTTCATCATTCTGTAATTTTACGCTTATGAAAACAATACCACACTGACAGTTGTCCGAAGGCACTTAGCCGGTCGCCCAAGGGTTACAAATCCCGTGGAAGATCGATATATGCCGATTTTAGCCAAGCGAAATCGCAGAGTGACTTCCACACGTGTGACATCTATGATTACAGCGTCAATTGGTAAGGTGATGTCTGCAGCTACTGTACGCCGAAGATTACATATGAGTGGACTGTACGCCCGGGTACTTCGAGTTTGTGTTTGTCTATCAGTTCAATCAAGAGTGGTACGATTAAAGTGATCCCGGGAATTGGACTGTGTCTGACTGGGAAATGTATGTTTACTGATGAGTCAAGATTTGCTCTGGAGCTAGATGACAAATGTATAAGGTTATGGCGTGTGAACAAGGAACACGCAATCAGACCCAGAACATCACCGAACATCACGCATTCCGAGGCGGAAGCATTATGATGTGGGCAGGGATTTCATTAGGATACCGCACCGACCTGCACATCTTTAAACGGAATTCTGTTAGGCTGTCCGATATCGAAATTAAGTCCTAAAACCCATTGTGAGATTGTACTCTGCAGCAGTTGGCCTACTTTTGTTTTAATGGACGATAACGCACGTTCCCATAGATCTGACATCGTCGATGACTACTTTTAGAGTGAAGGGATTGCGCGTATGGCGTGGCCAGCATATTCGCCCAACTTTAATCCCATTGAAAATCTTTGAGATACTGCCGGCCATGCTGTATCTTCACGTCCCCCCCCTACAGCCACTCTTATTGAGCTGGAAATTGCTCTACAAGAAGAATGGCTATTGTTTAATTCTGCGGTGGCTGACCACCTAAGTGAAAGCTTGGTCACAAGGTGTAAACTTTGTATACAGATGAGGGTCCTTTTTTCATTTTATGCTGTTTATTTTCACTTTATACATAATTCTGTTTAAATCTTGTTCAAATCAGTTGTTTAAATCAGTTTGTCATCATCTGATAACTTACAAAAATTTAATACTGTTTTCATTTCTGTATATAATTATTAATTTTATTTATGCATAAATATATATGCTACTTTCCTGACGAATTTTGTGCTAATCAAAGCAGTATTTGTTGATTTGTTTGCATTTTACATCTTCGTGCTTAATTTTTGGAAGTAAACTAGTGTTCCCTCGCCACTTCGTGTTTCATGTTTTGCAGCGTGTTTTTTCCAACATAGTCCTTGAAAAATAAAAATGAAAAAGTACAAGCATGTCGGCAGTCACATTGCGGAAAGGAGCGCTGCTTCATGATGAAGCACGGGAGAGAAGGATCCCTGCATGTCAAACAAAGAGATGAGTTGACTCAAAGTACATACCACGGGGTCTCAAAGGCGCGTGATTGGTTTTCGGTGCGACATCGACCCATGAAGTGAGGCTAGTTCACATCATAAGGAATGAAGGATTTGTCGATATCACAAAAAAAGACATCATCGTTCTCATAGATTCCTACTCGAACACATAGCGATGAAGACCTCCTTGAGATGACAAAGTCTGCAAGTGACGAAGAAGAAACGGGAAAGCATGGTCTATCCTGCAGAATCTGTAACATGGCAAGAACGATGCAGCAATTTCCACAAGACTTTGACGTCAATATGGTTCAAGCTGTCGAATTCAGCAATCGCGTTAACGGGGTTATGTTCTTGTACAGGGGAATTTTGGAGGGAAAGAAAAAACAAAAGCCACAACTACCCATCACCATGTTTCTCTTCGAGGTAAAACCCCTGATTCTACCGTCAGCACTTCCAGCAGAAGAGTCTCCGAGTGAGCCTAAAACTTCTACGAGTCAAGTGAGAGTCTCTCCACCACCAGCAACACAAGACTCTTCGCCTCTCTCAGAAATCAATGTTGAGATTAATGTTTATTGCTGTATAAGGTTTGCTAATTAACCTTATTAATTATCACTGACACGTTTAATTAAAAACGTATGCTGCTGTAATTTTTGTCTTAAATGTGTGTAAAATATAAATACTGTTTACATTATTTAAAACATTCGTGTATCCGCATAGACGAAAATTCATAGGGGCAAATCCTATTTTGCGATTTCTCAGCTTTTGCGGAAGGTTCTGGTCCCCATTAACCGTGAAAAACAAGGGATCCCAGTAACTCAGCCCATTCCATTCGACTTAACCATTTTATATACATATAAAAGAATGGCTTCTCTAATATTCGAAGTGATCGAGCAAGATCGGTCATTTCCAACAACTTTACTGTGACCTTCCGTTGTTAGTGTACGTTCCCCCCCCCACTCAAAAAAATAGATAAAGAAAACGCTATTTTTGTATTTCATTGTTAATGCAAGAACTGTGATTATTTCTTGTTTGAGAGTAATTTATACATTTAAAAGCCCTCTCCATGGGTATCAAATAATGAGGTCGAGGGCATCATGTGGCTAGCAGGCCTTATGTTGGACAGTCCTGTCCAAAATATTGAACTCTTCCAAAGTATTTCCTGAGGAAGAGTAGATATAAAGCGCTATGTGAGCATGTTTTATTGCATGGGAACACATTCACACATATGTGCTTTAAAATTTTTTCTTAGTTTAATTTTTTGTGAAATCCTTCAAAGTAAAACTGGGGTAGCAAGGACTAGATAATAATCCAGTTTCTTTAAAATGCAATAACTGGGTTGAGTTTTTTTTAACTCTTTCAATTATTTTCAATATTCTTAAAATATACATACATCTCCATTGTCTTTGGTATATAATATATCTATTTTCTTCTCAATTATGCAAGAATGAAATCCTATTCTCTTACTAAATCTACTTTTATTATATTTGCTTTTGTGTATTTGGAAAAAATATTTGTCAACCATAAAAAATATAACTAGATAAATATGTCTCATAATAGGTAAAAGAAATAGAGAAATGAATATTTTCTTATTATTGATATAGAATTCATTTATTTTTTGTATAATAAATGTTATATTTATACATTAAAAGTCACATACTTGGTTAATTTTGCATTTTGTGCCGTGTACTAAAATATCATATGAATCACAGTATCTTATTAATATATACTGGGTACCATAAAAAGTTACCATTATTGTCGTAGATGTATATTTCAATCGAAAAATACCTTCAGATTTTTAGACAATTTTATCATAACTTTTAAATTAAGAATTTATTATTAAAGATAATTCATAATTTACTTTTTCAAACAATTCCCAAATGTCCATTTTGAAAAATTTGAACGATGTTGATTCATCTTTATTCCTGTAATCTATAAAACTAATAATTCAGTTACCTTAATAAACATATTAATCCCAATGCGATTTTATGGAATGTCAAACTATATTAGTCCAATAAATCAAACGTGATAGTAAGTTATCTAATATTTAATGTCATAAAAATGTGGAATATGAATTATTGATTCCTGTGAAAACGTTTGTGAAATTGCTTCAATTTTAGGAAAAGTTAATTTCTATTGTAATTGAAAAATGTAAAACGATTGTTCGAGATCTTTTATTGAATTTTGAAAATTCCACTGTTTCACCAAAACTGTAGTAATTACTAAATATTGAAATTTTCATTTCTTTTTGACGGATGAAATAAGCTTTTTTTTTATCTGGAATATGAGCAAAGAAAAATTTTTATATTTCTTGAAATTATTTTGAATATACATCTTATTTATTTATTATTATTATTGTTTTTTTTTTGTTTTTTTTTTGAGAAGAATGAAAAGCTTGAAATTTTTTTATTATATTGTTCGATATTTACTAGAAAGTGTAAGGTTATCATAATTAGAAATTTTCGTAAATCATTTAAATCAAAGATGCTATTTTCTATGCCAAATGTATACGATAAAATGTTTAGTCAAATATTTCCTGACTTATAATTTACAGCTTGCCATATTTTATCTTCTATTAGATGTAATCAAAGACATTTAAAATTTTAAGCGAAATATTTGTTTTTGGTCTCGGAAGGACGTTTGTATTTTCTTGTTTAAAAGCAATGATTTGATTTGAAATAAAGAGTTACTTGTTTATATAATGTTTCTCTTTCTAAGAGGTATTGGTTCTTAAATGTAACAAGAAATTTATTCTCATTGTGGACAGATATCTTTGTTTGTTTTTGTTCTATTTGTTATGTATGTACGAATGAGAATTGTGGAAAAAAGATGTTCATTAACTAAACTCAAAGTGAATTTAATATTAATTTTTTTAAATAATGTGCAAGATAAAAGTAAAAATTTAAATTATTTTAGAGAAACTAAATTTACATGATTCTAAAACATTCATATACAGTGTCTCACTAAAGTGATGGGACACTTGTGTTTTACAGAAAGAAACTGTAATAAAATAAATTAAAAATACATGGACAAATTTTTTGTGGGTGTATTTCATATTTAAAGTTAGTAATAATTATTACATAACATACATTTTGTCAAAATATTAATTATATAAAAATACAATTGTTTAGAACGGAGCAAAAAAAAAAAAAAAAAAAAAAAAAGCTCACATAAGTGATGGGGCACTTACTTTTTATCAAATATTTATCCAAAAATTTTACTTTTTAAAATGTTTTAATATTTTGTTGGATTTCCTTTTACTTTTAAAACATGATTTAATCTTCTTGGGATGGATTTGACTAATTTTTTTGTGATTTCTGGAGTGATTTTATCCCATTCTTCTTGAAGCTCCGATTTTAATTGTTGTTTTGAAGAAATGGTGTGTTTGCGAATTCTTTATTCCAATTCTTGCCAAATATTCTCTATGGGATTTGAGTTTGGAGATTATGGTGGTGTTTTTATTATTTCAGGACAGTTATACAACAGCCAGAGTCTAACGTTCAAAACAGTGTGCTTGGGATCATTGTCCTGGAAGAATTTTAAATCGTTATGAAAGTTCAATTTTCGTGCTGAAGATTTCAAATTTTGCTTTAGAATGTCAATATATTTGTACTGATCCATTTTACTGTCAATAAAAATAAGATTACCAACTCCAGCTGACGACATACACCCCTATACCATAACTCCTCTTCCACCATGTTTTACTGTTGGCCCCAAGAGTTCTGTTTACGAAACTCTTCCCTCAGTTTTCTCCACACCAAGATTATACCGTCAGAACCAAATATATTAAATTTACGCTCATCAGCAAGTATAACTTTATTCCAGAAATCAGAATTTTTATTTATGTTGGATTTTGCGAAAGCCAGTCTGACTTTCCTATTCTTTTCACTTACGAAGAATTTTTTCCTGGCTACTATACCGTGATATCCAGCAGATCGAATTACTCTTCTAATAGTCTCAGGATTAACAATTACACAATATAATGCTTGTAAATCAGCAGCAGCTTCAGGAGCACTCATATTGGATTTTTTTTTATAATTCGAATGACAATTCGCTTTATTCCATTGGATAGCTTTGATAGTCAGCCATGTCTTCTTTTATTCTGAATCACATGTGATTCTTTTTATGTAGTTTAATGATATTGAAAACTGTCCAATGACTCAAGTTAACTGTTTCAGCAGTTTCTCTAATAGATTTTCCACTTTCAATAAGCAAATTATTTATTAATTTTCGAATTTCAGGTATAGTTTCTTTTCGTTTAGCATTCATAGTTGCACACTGGTAAAGAACACAAAAATTCCAAAACAAGCTGGGGAGAAATACTGCAGACGATTTTATAAATTATTGCCAATTGCTTTTGAGTAAAAATGAAACACCCAAAACATATTTTTATTGCTTATTTAGGACTATTTTTGTTGCATATCTAATGGTGTCCCATCACTTATATGAGCTATTTCTTGCTTAGTTCTAAGCAATTGTATTTTTATTTAATTAATATTTTCACAAAATGTATGTTATGTAATAATTGTGACTAAATTTAAGTAAGAAACACACGCACAAAAAATTTGCCCATGTATTTTTAATTTATTTTATTACAGTTTCTCCTTTTGTAAAGCACAAGTGTTCCATCACTTTTGTAAGACACTGTACATCTTTTACAATTCATTATTTCTTACCAAAAAAAATATTACTTCCAAAACGAATTGTAACAATTTAGAAAATAAACGAATTTTACTGTCCTGCACATACTATAACTTAGTGAAAACTTAATAATCAAAAACACACACTCAAGAATAAATTTTACATATAATATTAAAATCATTAATACATGCGTTTACTGATTAATATAAGTTATCTCTATGGGGTTTTTAGACAAATATTTGCACGCTTTTAATTTTATCACTTTGCATATAAATAATATTCGTTTGCATTTCTTAGTCTATTTTTCTTAAAAGAATTATAACAGCCAAACGATTTTTTTTCAATAAAACATTTGCTTTAAATTTTTTGTACTGTTTTCAGTGTTCGATTTGTTATATTTCAGAATATACATTTGTGTTATGTTAAAGAAAAGATTTGTGATATTTATATTCTATTATTTGGATAATTTTGCATCTAAAAATTATATTTGATTAAATTAAAAGGTAAACTTATCATATTTTTAATAATTAACTTTAAAAATGATAAAAATTGAGAATATTATTTAGAATTATTATTTATAATTTTTACATGTTTCCTAATTTTATCAATGGTCTGAATATTTTAATGGCACTGACGTTTTTCTAATTTACTTCACAGAAAATTTCTTTTATATTAAATTATAAAAGCGGCATTTTTAAACATAAACTGTTGAATACTGAAATAGTTATGTGTATATAGGCTCTGATATAAAAATATATATATTTATCTCTTTCTCTAACAATTTTTTTTAATTTTCTTCAATTATTTTTGAATTTCCTTTACATATAAATTTCTTTGTTTATTTACATAATGATATCTCTTAAAACTTAAAAATGTACATTCTTAAAAGTTATATTCAATAGTACCATTAATAAAACTTCTTAAAATTATAAAAGTTACAACACATATATAAATATGGTTATTAATTATATCGTATTTATGTTTTTTGCTTAATTTATTATAATTTTCAAAGATAAATAACTTTGGCAGCTAGAATTTCAGAGATTGTTCTTACTTGTAACTATTTTTATGTTAAGCGAAAATAAAGCATTCAATTTTAATATTTAGTACCAGTTTTAATTATGCTTGTTATATATTATACAACTGTCACACACACACATGCTTTGAGTTTCTCATAGCTATAATTTGATATTATTTTTTTACAGAAATAATATTTTCTGTACCAAAACATTTTTTTCTGTCTAAAACAATTTTTTATTTTTGTAAATATTTCACTATTTTCTGCATATTTTGGGATTTTTTATAGGTTAGGTTACGACAAAAAAACTACTTTGGAGCTTTATGCTTATGGGCTTATAGCTCGCATTAAGTAAGATTGAGTTTTTATTTGAAACCTAAACGTTATTCACCTTGTTATTATATTGTTAGTCCTATTCTTGTGCTATTTCTCGGAATTTTTTTTTATATTTTTCAACATATTGAATACTTTAATAATTTAAAACCATGATTTATTTTAATATCTTGTTAACCAAATGAATGACGTGATAAAGTCAAAAGAAATTTTTTAAGACAACTCGGTATTCTTTTTATGATACTGTATGCAAACAATGAAACATATTCATTTGATCAATAATGTAACTATTTAATTTTTTTCTGCATAGTCAGAATTTATACTTAAAAACAAGGATAAATTAAACATAAGTCCACACTGAGGAAATAAAAAAAATATTAATACACACAGTTTCGTTTCTTTGCTTTACATATAGTTTTTATCTAAGATTATACTTTCGAATTCTGTTTTTCGATATCATGTTGTAGTAACGTCATAAATTTCTGTAGTAACGTCATAAATTTCTGTAGTAACGTCATGGCTACTGTTTTAAATCTGCAAATTATAATTCATTGTACTTTTTACTCTATTGAATTCTTTTTCAAACTAGCTTATCACATGTACTGCAAACATTAAGATTTTCAAATCACCGGATACTTATTCTCCGAATATTTTTTGTCTACATCTACTAATATAGTTTGAATATTTATATATATATATATATATACATTTTTTGAGTTTATTTCCTATTTTTTTATTTAAGATTTTTATTTGAGTTTATTTTTTTTATTTTATTCTCTTCCAGTTTCGTTTCATTTCTCACAGATTTCAAGTCTGAAAATGAAATTTGTTTGAGCTCATAATTCACAAGTCTGAGCCGTTTCCATTGGATATTTTTATGAACTCTTTTACGATTTCCGATTTTTTTTAAATTTGAGTTTATTATTATTATTATTTTTGTTTCTTATTTTAGAAAATGATCAAAGCAATTTTTTAAGTAAAAGTATTTGAATCAATTTTGAATTTTGACATTCATAAATATAATTTTCTTTCTAAAGTCGATTCTAACGTCACATTGATTCATCTCATGAAAAGTCATGTTTTAGAGTGGAAGATTTAATATTTGAAGAATTGAAATCTTTTATCATTAATTCATTTTCAATTAAATTGTTATATTTTTTAATTTAAGATTATCCAGAGAAAATATTTTACTGTTATTCTACAAAATTGTTTCACAATAATGCTAACGTAACGTTCACACTTTAAAAGCTTATTCTAAATTAATTTAAATGGATATTAACAATTTAAATTAATTTCATGCATGCTTAAGCACAGGTCCTAGGCTCGATCCTCGGACTGTGTAAGGTCCACTCAGCCTTTCATCCCTTCAGTGGGTCGATGAACTAACTACCAAGGATGCTTGATAATTAAACACTGAGGGTTTCGCATTAGGCTGACCACTTAATCGGGATATATATTTCGTACCCCATGGCCTCTCGGTCAATAGAAGAGTGCACAAAGTTTAGTTTAATATTAATCATTCCAAGAGTTAATTCAATGCAGTCCTATGTATAATTAATATTACATATATTATTGATATTTGGTGCTATCACTCACAAAAATTACCTAGCTTACTTTTGAACTATTGCTGTTCTAGAATAAATGAAAACAACATAAGCAGATCAGTGGGATTAAAAAATTTATGATACATAATACAATTTAATATAATTGATTTTCATCTATAATATAGACTTAAGAATTCTAAATGGTCTGAAGAATTTATTGGAATAATTTATAAATGAAATTCACAAACTTAATTTTGTTATGTATACTTTTTTTTTAAACTTGATACTCTTAAAAGTTTTAATTAATATATGAATTTTTAAGTAAATCTCACTTTTATTTCCATTACTATGATTTAGAATAGCGATCGCCAAACTTATTAATCTTGTGGACCAGTAATTTAATAATTTAAATCCCGCGGACCACTAATAGGGTTCTTTAATTGTTATATTTATAAAAAAATTGTGATCTAATAACACATAAAATGAATCTAGTTAACAAAATAAAACTAATAATTGTAACCAAATTAGGAAAACTTTAATGATAAATAGTAATAAAATATACACTAACTGTAAAAACAAAACAATTAAAAAGTGGTTTAAGTATATCAAACTTAGAGCATTATACATTTCTAGCGTGTTAGATGTTCCTGTTACTTGAAATAAGATCTCAATAAATGTCATAAAATCCAATAAAATTATAAATATTAACCCAATAAATACCAGATTAAAAAAATTGCACATGGTTAAGATTTAAAATCATACCAATCTAAAAAAAAAAAGAAAAAAACACATACTAATTTACAAAAATAAATAAATCAAAAACACTTCTTTAATAACCAAACAATAATACATTGAATATATTTTATATTGAACTCAATACGTTATACTGAAGTATTTAAAGTTGGGCTATTTAATAAAAGTAAGGCTAATATACATGTGCGACATACAGGAGAGAGAAAATTTAGTAGAGTGCAAAACACACAAGACAAAACATATAGCTAGAACAGTCCAGCTACAGCAGAACGACTTCTTTACTTGTCGTTACTCTATGAAATGGCGTTATTCTAGTAGCGTTTTCATTACTTTTCACGTATTTTTATGAATTAAATTAGTCTCAGTGCATCTTCAAACTTAACTTAACGTGATGAGTTAGTATATTTCACATTTTTCTAAGGACCAGCGAAATTTTCTAGTGGACAACCAATTTGGCGACCTCTGATTTAGAAGATTAAAAAAGTTTTTATTTTCTAATTCGGATAGTCTTGTGCGTAGAAAACATTAGAATATTCAAAATTATGGTCAATTGATCAATCTTTTGATTTTGATCTCAGTTTATATTCTAAGCATATGATTGATAGACATTCCAGTTTGACCGGGACTGTTACGGTTTGCTGTCAAAGTCCTGCTGACCCAACGGTTTTCTTCATACCCCGGTAAAAATTAAATTCGATTTTATAGATGAACAAACAATTGTAAAAATAACCGTGACGAATTGCTTAGAATAATTTTCCATTTATTTCTGTACCGTATAAAAAGTGAAAAAACATAGAAAAATGACGGTTTGCTAATAAGTTATATTGTCATGAAGCTGTATTTGCAGTCCAATTGGAAGAGCAATTGAAGCAAGAAGAGACTCCTAAAGATATTATTATATCAAGTGAAGAAAAATGACTCAGGATGTTTGGTCAGTTCAAGAATAATCCCATAGTAACTCCCAATCTGATCAAGCCGAGCTGGCAGCCGAATGGTTAGCGCTCTTGTTTTCGGTTCAACAATTCGAGGGTTCGAATCCCACCTTGGGTATGGATGTTTGTAGTGATTCGGCATCCACCTTAAACCGTAGGTCTCGGTCTAATTAGTCTTCGTGTGGCAAAAAATGACCGTTGAACGACAAACAAACCCAATCTGATTTTAATTGTTGAGAATTCCGTTTGCTTGCTTAACTGATGCATCAACATGAGTTGACAGTTTCTTGAAGATTAATGATAAAGGTTTGATGAAAGGATCTACGGTTTATTCATTAGCATGTGAAGATTTTTACAAAACTAAAATCAAAAATGACTTTCCAAAAAAATCCTGGCCAATTATAAGCAATTCATATACATATTTCTCAAATTTTTACTCCTTATTCAAAGAGTTTTTTATTACTTAATTCATAAGCAATAACGCATCAGAAATAAAATATTTAAATTTATAAGCTTATCCTTTATTATATTACTTCTGGTTTAAGTTCTTATCAGTAACCATTTATTCATTCCACATAAGCTATACCTCTTATGAAACACATTACAAACTCGCCAAGGGTGTGTGCCTTTTGCATTTCCGCAACGTAGGAGGGGAGAGTATTTTGATATCTCGTCAGAAGAAAATTCTTCACTGCTTTTGGTATTCGTAAGGAATTCGAAATCATTTCAAAAAGTTCTCGCCTAAAAACATATACTCCATAGAATGAGGAAATATCTGTTTTTCTTGAGAGAAGCATTCATTACAAACGAATAATTTTGGTTAGATATTGAATTTGATCTTTCTGTGTACAGATTAAAATAAACTAATTAGAAGCTCAAGATACCTTTCATCATCAATAGAGGTATTTTTTTTATGTTTTTAAATTTTATTTTCATGTGTATTTAAATTTTTATAATCAATCCTAATTATTTGCTACAAGTAAATGGGATGTGTTGAACTCTGTTTATGTCATTAATTGCATTTAAATTATAAATAATGCTCTCATATTTAATGCCCTTTTTTGATGTTTCAGATGTCATACAGGGAAGAAGATAATTTTTGTAAGTAGCATTTCAAAAGTTTTCATTCAACATATTTAAAAATAGTACTTCATAATAATTTGAATGTTTGCTAAATCTTTTTTATTTTTTTGTAAAGATTATTATTTTACGCAAAACTGTGATAGCTCAATAAAAGTTTATAAACATATACAGATAATAAAAAAATATCTCTAACACCTTAAAATCTGCAAAATACTTATATATGCATTCTATTATTCATTATATAAAATGATACTTACATATATATATATTTTATCATTCCTTATTTTTTAATTCAGTTATATTTAAATATATGCCTTTTTTAAATTCAAATATAGTTTTCTATAAATACGTTAATAAATCTAGTGTAAACTTTGAAAATTTTTATGAGAAATATTTGCGTTTCTATTTCTCTAAATTGAAGATAAATCTAATGTTTTATATTTACTCAGCAATAATTAATGTTTTTCCGGAATAATGAAATTGCTTGGAAATGAAAATTATCCCAATACTATCAAGTTTCTGTTTTATCAATTTAGTTTCATAGTTTAAAAATTTTATCTTAAATAATTTTAGCGGAAATAATTTAATTCTTAATATTTGATTTAAATCAGGCTTGTCTGAAGTGCTACCCAAACGCCAATAATTTTAAAACATTTAAATTTACACATTTTTATTAAAAAAATGTTTGCAATGTGATTCATATATAATCGATTCGTTGACATTTATTCTGAAATAAAAACTTAAAGAAAAACATTGATTGAATTTGGGTTATTTTATTTTCATTTGAAAGATATTTAGTTCTAAATCATGTAGATTATGTGTGTGTGTGTGTCCCAATATTTTTTTAAACAATATATAATTAATTGCAGAATTTTCGAGTTGAATGTTTGGGTAATAACTTAGAAAATGCAATTAGAGTAAATGCAGCATTTCAATATTCTTTAGTCACATTCATATTTTTGTAGGATATTTCTTATTTATTCAATCAATTTTAGACTCTTCAGAATATTTCACATTTAGAACTTACAATATTTTTAATTATCTTAAAATTGAAAAATAATAGTTTTGATGAGTAATTAAATCATTACCGTTTTGTGTCATCATTCCTTGTAGCCAGATTTTTTGTTTGAATGTCACTAATTTTAAAGAAAGGAACAAATATTTACATTTTTGTTTAGAAGGATACTATTCAACGTAAAAATATAAATTTAGAATAATATCAAATATGATAATAAATATAATAATTTCAAAAATAATTGAAAGTCAACTTTGTCTTGATTTAATAATTATAATCTAGCGTTTTTCTGAATTTTACTAATTATTTCTTAAATAAATTTGCATTTATTTCATTTCCAATTCGATATTGTTATTAATTTAAATTAACATAAATTTTTTCTTTTTCTCAACTGATTCAACTGCTATAAAATTCTAGAAGAAATTCAGATATGTGAATAACCATATTCTTTCTGACCTTTTGAGAATTTTTATGCACCAGTTCTTTCAGTTGGATTTCGCCATCGAATTCCTCTAACTTTCGCTTTCTAGTTACAGTGAGGCACATTTCTATTTATCTATTGTCAGTTTTACATGCGTTAATATTGAGTGATTAATACGGATTTAGAAATTTTCGATTCAGCTTTTGAGAACTGAATAATTAAAAAGAATTATTTATATAAGAATACAGATTTGCATTATTTTTGACTATACAGCATTAGTTAGAATGACTGTTACTTCATTTGAAATTAATTTTGAGCTTAGTGTGGCTAAAAAACCATTTAAAGTTCAAGTAAAAATTAAAAAATCCAAAGCATTTGTTTCGATGTGTTATTGTACTCTATAAATGTGTAAATCATGAATAACGTCAGACCATAAATAATCAAGTACATTTGAGTTCCAAAGATTATTTTAATTATTAAAAGTTGCTTGACACCAGGGCAATTTTTGTACTAACATTTTAAAAATTGAAAGTGTACTAAGCGTTTTTATAAAAAAAAATTATAAGAGCAAAAGGCCTTTATTATAGACAATTTCATAATTTTCTTAACGTAAACTAAATTTGTTGATGTTATTCATTATGCAGAAGTAAAATGGCTCGGTAAGGGGGAAATGCTCAAAAGATTTTAGGATTTTAGAATTGAAATAAAAATGTTTAAGAAAACAAAAGTGAAACCTGTGGCTGAGTTTGAAGAGGAAGGTTGAGTTTTAGATGTAGCTTTTTTAGTAGACAGAAAATTTGAGATTTCAAGAAAAAAAATAATTTATTAATGTTATGTTCTACATAATAACAGCGTTTGAAAGAAAGTAAAAGCTTTGGCACAATGAAATAAAAGTAAAAGATTTGACACATTTCAGTGCTTTAGCTACACTTAACCTGTGAGTTACACAAAATATGCTGCATTAATTTTTTGATTTAATTTAAGAGTTTGAAAGTAGATTTCAAAATTTTCGAAAAGAATGAAGATTATTTCAACATATTTTCTACCCTGTTTTCTCTAGCAATAAATAAATTACTTGTATGGAATGCACTGAACTGCAAAGTGACATTCTACCGAAAAAAAAATTAGGAAAAGTTTCTTTACCTTAAATGATTACCTTCCCCTTGATAAATATCCTGATTTCCACAATCATACTAAATTAATGCTTACAGCTTTTGACAGTGCTTATAATTAACAAGGCATATTCTTTATTATTATACACAGGATAAAAATATAATAAAATATGTTGAGAAATATCTTGAAAACGGACTATCGTTAAATGGTAAGCAATACAGTAACGAGTCTCTGAAAGCGTCAGCCTCCGGATGCAGCGCCACATTCATTTGGTCACGTGGTAGTCAGGTTTTCTATTATCAGAAGATCTGCCCTTAGACGGTCATAGTTTAGAAACCCATGATTTAAATTTAATTTTGTCTGTTCATATTTATTGCTAAATATATGTATATATAACACTTATACTTAGTCAATTTCCAAGAAATGTAAGGAGGAAAAGAATATATGAATGCTACATTGATTTTATATAGACTATATTCTATAAGGATTGTTAATGAATTATATATTATTTTTATACTACTAATAAAGTTTTGAGGGACATTTTTTTCATATTAATTCTATTTTAAGAAAATTAAAATGATTAAAAAAGTACTAATCACTATATATTTTTAAAAGCAATTAAATTAGTGTGTTACGTTAGTAAAATATTTTCCTTCAAAAATATATTCTTAAATGAATATAAAATTGATTTCTGTCGAAAAATATATATCATTACTACTTTTTAATCGAAATTAAATTTTTAAGAAAGTGTTTAATTACTTTTATTATGTAAAAAAATTTCTAATTAATAAAATATTTTACAATTTTTAATATGTATTTTTCTAACAATTCTTATAGATTCTAATGGAAGAAGGAAAATAAAGAACACAAAGAAGCTGCAGGAAACTACTCGTGACAGGCATTTATACTGGATTAATTACTATACTAGTAAGAATTTCGGGCTCTGGATTGAGTGTACAAAATGTAAAAAATGGCGAAAGAGCTTGCAATATAATGAATCGCATGAAGTACCTGCAGATTGGTATTGTAGCATGAATATTTCAGGTAAGAAATCTAAGGTCTCTTGTAAACATTATTTCGTTAAATAATATAAAATCTATCTATGCAGGGCTGGATACTCTTAGAAATCTCACAGAAAATAAAAAGTATAATGTGTGTACTATGGAAAATTTGAGCAATTTTATATTTTCGGAAAATAATTATTGCTTTTGTTGAAGCATTATTTTATTGAAAAATGTGTGTCGGTGTTATTTTATCATCAGTCAATAAAAAAATTCATTGTTTAAAGTATTTTGCTTCAAATCATGTATTAAAAATAAATAATTTTAACATCAAGTAATTTAGTTATCCGAATCCGTTACAATAACTAAATGATTTTTTTTAGATAATATGATATCATTGAGAAAAGTGACTTATCATTGAGTGGAAACTCTGTGACTCTCTCTTATGTACTCTATACAGACAACATCAAAATTTTGATGCTATTCAACTCGATTCGTGCTCTGCATGTGTGTTTTTAAACTGTTAAGTTCAGAAATATTGGAAGGCTAGAGAAATATCGGCTTAATAGCCAAATTTCTGGCCATTTGTAATAAGAAAATAAACATGGAAATAAAGTTCTAGAAGCAGTAAAAATCATTGTGTGAATAAACATTTTTGATTTTCATAGTTGCTGCTTTTGGCAAGTATGGATATTCAGAATTGTGATTCAATGATTTAATATTTCTCTACATCACGTGGATCACTTTTTCGATTGCTAAATGTTAATTCCAATATGCAGTAACATTGGAAATTCTTAAAATTCAGTATTTCCAAATCGATTTGTATGGGATGGACTTAGATAATTAAATTGTCTATTAATTTCTTAGTGCCTTAAACTTTCTCGAGAAACTTTGGATACAAATATATATCAAAGAGTATTACCAACATGACAAAAAAGATTATTGAATATGATCAATTCCTTAAATTAACAGTGTTTCTTATTTATAATAATTTAAGTCAGTCAATGATATTCTATTTTATAATCCTTTTTGTCCGTCTACGGTATACAAAATGTTTAACTTTCGGTTTAACAGTTCTTGAGTTTGAATCTCAGTTAGACATGGATGTTTATAATGGTTCGGAATCTGTTTTTATAAAACTCTAGATCCTAATCTAATTATCTCTTGTGTGCCAAAATTAACAGTTGAGCGACAAACTGAAACCATCTTATAAATGAAACTTTTTTGAGTTGCCCATGTATTTGATAACAAGATTCTATCGTATATATCTACTAGTATGTAATAAAGCAAATATGTACATATTAATGTGTACATATATATAAACTTTATAATACAAAAATACTTCTAAAATTGGAGTAAACGGGAGCATTATATTTCTATTTTATTATATAATTTGAAAAAACTATATTTTTCTTTACAATAAATTTAAAAAAATGTTAATGTTAAATACGAATACATTGTTTATTTATACTTAAATTCAATTTTACATAATTTTACATATAGTATAAAACAAAGAAGTATATGATTGGAATACACAATATTTAATCATGTTCACAAAACAAAACATAGAATAGAACTGTTTCACGAGTCCTGAATTGCAATCTTTTGATGCTGCATATTCTTTGGCCTATGGGTGAAAAGCTGTAAGACATCTGTACATCTGTCATATATTGCCTTTCTGGAGAACTTTGCATTCATATGCCAAAAGAGAAGAAAATTTGAAAATTCTCAAGAACCAACTCTTCTAAATCTGCACATATATGTTAAAAAAAAAAATATTATCTCTCGTCACTTAATAGTGACTGAGTTCGAACCCACAACTCTGCTGCGAGAGCTACATTCAACTACTAAAATATAATAAATTCTTTTACAAAAATAAGTACATTTCTTAAGAAAATACTTTGAAAAAACTATTATTTGCTAAGAAGGTAAAATACAATCTAAAAACTTAGCACTTATTATTTTTGCAATTTCGATTGTGTGTGTTAATTAAGCTATATTGCTATATGTTAAATCAGTCTACTTTTACTGTTATTATGACGATTTTAAAATGTTATTTCTGATTGTGTAATATACGAAACCGTTGCGACCCAATCGAAATTTTGTAGTGACATGTTTAAAAATGTTACCTCTTTGATTTCCTAAAATATAATTAATTGATAATTTATTGTTGATATGATTTAATATGATTGATATGATTATTCCGTGTTTCATAGTGACTTTATTTAATAGAAAGTGGTAATGTTGGAAGCTGTGAAGAGCCTGAAGAACCGAATGAGGAAGATTTTGTAGAATATTCCCCAGGATCAATAGTATGGGCTAAACTTGATGGATATCCATGGTAAAGAAATTTATTTTAAAACTTTTCTTATAAATAAGAATCATCTTGTGACCTCGTTATGTAAGAAATGTAAAATTATAAGCTAGAAAGAATATCTAAAATATTTTACTTTTTACATGTGTTTTATTGCATTTTACATGTTATACATTTTTGCAATTTTGATACTTTTGAAAGAATTTTCATCATAAATAAAAAATAAATCATTCTATTACAATAGTATTTAAATTTCTAAGATCAACTAATTACAATGTTTTAAAATTTACGAATACATTTTAAAAGATCTAGTTATAACCCTTGATTTTTTTTCATCTCTCATACGAATTCCTTAAATTCTTTCTGACAATTATTTGCAAATAGAAAATCTATCTTCAGTAATATCGGCATACTTTATAAAAATTATAATTTTTGAATTCCCAATCATTTTTGAAATGATGGAACAGGAATTTCAATCTTCAATGAACGTGGCATTAATTTTTTTGTTTTGTTTATTTTTAAATTTGTATTAATTTAATTCTGATTTGTGTCATATTTTTTCACAATTCTTTAAATTATCAAGTATATAAGAATATTTTGTGGATCAATATAGATTTAAAAATTATTAGCATATTTTATGATAAGAAGATATAACTTAATCTTTTTAGGTGGCCTGGAATGGTTGATGAGGATCCGGATGTAGAAGATTATTATTGGAAAGCTCGAAAACATACTGTACGTAACATAGTCATTGGATACGATGTTTTCGTATGAAGGTTTCTTAAAATATACGTCAATTAAAATAGGAATGAAAATAATATACTTTATTTAAATCGTCCAAAAACAACGTTATATTTTTCAAAAAATTTTTTAATGTATTTTTTGAAAGAACATATACATAATGGATATGTTTTCACATGTCCTTAAATAAATTTAATATAAACTGCAAAGTTCGTGTAAGTAAATGCATTTATTGGAAGAAAACAGGCATTTTTTTTAGTGTAGCAGCTTCTATTAATATATATATAGCAGCTTATATTAATATATTCTTCTGTTAGTATAGCAGCTTCTAGTAAAGAGATAACATTACTTCCGAAAACGATGATTTATAAATAAAAATATCTCTATTTATTGTTTTTTTATGTTAGTTTAAATTGATGATTAATATATATCTTTAGACTTGTAGATGATAAGTTTTGAATACTATAATTTTTAAAAAAATACAATTTGTTTAGTTTTTTAAATTTAAGATTCTTATCTACTTTATCAAGTAATATGTGATAATTTGCTAAAAATTTTATAAAATTATTTATTCTATTTTTTTATATGATACATTTTAATAAATATTAATGAACTAACAAAATTTTTAACACCAAATTTAAATGGAGTTTTTGTTTGGTAGAAATAATAAATAATTTTGTACTATGTTTTTTATAACTTAAGGTTTTTTTTTTTTTGACACGCAAAATCCTTACTTCATGTTTTCTTATTTAATAGCTGATTTAATATGTGAATTTTAATGTTCTAGCATTATAATTTTCAAAATATTCATTTAATATCGACAATTGAAAATATATATATTGCTATGATATCAGTGATTGCTGAATTATTTGTAAGACGTAGTCAAAATAATTTAAAAATATGCGAATCAAAAACATTATCACATTTACAAATAAAGTAAACTGTCAATTATCCATGGAGTTGAGTGATGCACTATCGCGAAATTCCTCAAATTTATGAAAACTTGCAGCAAATTAACACAAATAGACATATGAATAACTTATACACAAAATAAGTATCATAAACATAGTTATTGTTCCAAGAATAATAAAATTTTTAAGTTCTTACAAGATTTAGGATTTACTTCTTTAGAAAAACTTACAATTTTGTTTCATCACCTGGGAACATATCTATATTGAATTTTTTTTTTTCTAAAGTTCAGATATGACGGATAATCTGAAATACAGATAAGCAGCTCCTATGTATCTGGAAGTTTACTGTTTATTCATATTTCTTTATTTACATGTATTAAGTAATTATTTGAAAAAAAATATTTTGTGATAGAAAGCTTAAAATATTATGTCAAAATAAATTAATGCATTAATTTTTAAGTTAATACATTATGAAGTACTAAGTCCTAAGTTATATAATTACAATAAATTATTATATATCCATTGCATATGTAAATTCGAAAGAAATTCCATTTTTAATGGTTAATGTTTATGTATATAGAAAATGTTGCTCCCCATTTAAGATTAAAAAAAATTGTATAAAAAATTTTCTAATGCTATTTTTTGTTTTAAGATGACTTGAATTATTCCCTCATATACATTATACACTACTGGCCATTAAAATTGCTACACCAAGAAGGCGACATGCTACAGACGTGAAATTTATACGAAAGGAAGAAGGTGCTGTGATATGCAAATGATTAGCTTTTCAGTGCATTCAAACAAAGCAGGCGCCAGTAGCGACATCTACATTGTGTTTAAATGAGGAAATTATTCAGCCGGTTTCTCATACACAAATTGCATTTGAACGTTGTTGCCTGGTGAAAAGTAGTTGTGATGCCTCGTGTAAGGAGGAGAAATGCGTACCAGCACGTTTCTGACTTTGATAAAGGTCGAATTGTAGCGTACCAGGATTGCGATTTATCCTATCGCAGTATTGCTGCTCGCGTCGGTCGAGATCCAATGACTGTTAGCAGAATATGGAATCGATGAGTTCAGGACGGTAATACGGAACGCCATGCGGGATCTCAACGGCCACCTATCACTAGCAGCCGAGAAGACAGGCATATTATCCGCATGGCCGTAATGGATCGTACAACCACGTCACGAGCCGTGAGTCATGAAACGGGGTCGCTTGGAAGACAACAAGTGTCTGCACGAACAGTTCGATGACGTTTGCAGCAGCATGGACTCTCAGCTCGGAGACCATGGCTGCGGCTTCCCTTGTCGCTGCGTCATAGAGAAGAGCGCCTTCAATGGTGTGATCAACGACGAAACTGGGCGCACGAATGGCGAGACGTCATATTTTCAAATGAATCCAGGCTCTGTGTACAGCATCATGATGGTCGCATCCGTGTTTGGCGGCATCGTGGTGAACGCACACTGTCAGCGTGCATTCGTCATCGTCATACTGCCCATCTACTGGCCTAATGGTATGGGGTGCCATTGGATACACGTCTCGGTCACCTCTTGTTCGCATTGACGGTGCTTTGAACAGTGCACGTTACATTTCTGGTGTGTTACGACCCGTGGCTCTACCCTTTATTCGAGCCCTGCGAAACCCTACGTTTCAGCAGGATAATGCCCGACCGCATGTTGCCGGTATTGTACGGACCTTCCTTGATACGGAACATGTTCGGCTGTTGCCCTGGCCAGCACGTTCTCCAGATCCTTCACCAATAGAAAACCTCTGGTTAATGGTTGCCGAGCGACTGGCTCGTCACCAAACGCCAGTCACTACGGTTGATGAACTGTGACATCGTGTTGAAGTTGCATGGGCATCTGTACCTGTACATGCAATCCAATCTCTGTTTGACTCAATGCCCAGGCGTATAACTGCTGTTATTATTGCCAGAGGTGGTTGTTCTGGGTACTGATTTCTCAGGATCTATCCAGCCAAATTTTTTGAAAATTTAATCATTATTTATTTCTAGTATAATATATTTGTCCAATAAATATCATTTTGTTATCTGTATTTCTTCCTGGTGTAGCAATTTTAATGGCCAGTAGTGTAGTTTCTTAAAATATGTTTCCTAATTTTAAATATCTGCTATAAATTTTATTTGATAGTACTACAACGTTACTTTTTTGGATGAACGTGTTACACGTGCCTGGGTTCCTGCTTCTCAAATTTGTCCTTTTTCGAATATTCGGAAAAAGTTTGAAGTACGTAGTTTTCTATTTCATTTAAATTACTATATACATTTACAGTTTATTAAATTATTTAATATACTATCTTGACAAATTATTGGAGTACTAGAGTTGTGTGTGTGAAATATGTAATATATTTATTCATGACAGTTTATACTATCCTATATTATTTTATAAACATAGTCTGTTGAACTAATAAACTGCTTAAGTATACATTCACTATTTCCTTTCCTTTATAAATGTATGAAATGAAAAATAGTAATTAGTCTTTTACTTATTAGAAAGTATTTATTTGTTGACTATGGGTACAGTTTTTCTTTCATATGAATTCTTCATAAAATATTTCTTTCCAGTTTATTTAAATGTAATAGATTCAACTTATAGCAAATTTATATGACTAAGCAACTGCTGTTTTTTCTAATATTTTTAAATATGTAAGCCAATCTCGCCTGTTCTTATGTCCGCCGAGGCATCTAGTCAGAAATGTGTACCTATGCTTAAAGGAAATTTCGATTCGGTAAATCAACGATTTGTTTAAGTTTGTTCAAAAAATCGCTTTTCTCTACGAAATGAGCTGTTAGATATAGATCAGCTAATAGAAAATCGAATGAAGAGTAGATCACTTGATCTAACAGTTATTCCAGATCGCACCATTACTTTAATAAATGAGAATTTTCGAGAAAACTTCATCGTTTGTAATGAATATAATTTTTGGAGAAAGCTTGTATTAACTGAATTCTTGATCAACTCAAATAAACACACTTGCTTATTTCTTAAAATAATTAAATACGTCATAAATAATGATTATATTTAAGATATATTTTTGTTTCAGACGAAATACATGAGTTTTCCAACAGTCAAATTCATATTTTTAACAAATCTAAGCCATTCCTGTCACTGTTTTTACTAATGTATGCTCTTCAACCACGAAAAAATTATTTTATACTTTCACCGACACACTCTTTACTCACTCGGTGTGTTTCTAAAAATCTTCATTATTCTTTTCTAACATGGATGAAGAAGGAAGAACAATATAATAATTTTTTTGCTTCTTGTACCTGTTTATCATATTCACTATTATTGTGATGCTAATTGTGTTCCACAGACAGATCCTTATATATATGTGTGTGTGTTGTATGCATGTGTGTATAATAGGTTGGGGAAAAAGAAATCCATTATTTTTACATGGAGTTCAGGACTTTTATTTTTAATTAACATGCCTCGGATTGTCCGATTCGGGTCAAATATGCACGGTTTTTTTTATCTGTAAAGAATTTTGCAGTGCAAGAAAAAGATGGTAATCGCTTGGTGCCAAGTCCCGTCTATATGTCGGATGTATTTAAAACTTCCCAACTTTCCAAGGTTCCGAAGTATCTGGCGAGTCACTGTAGACGTGTGTGGCCTAGTGGAACACGATACCTCTCCTGTTGGCCAATTCTAGACAATTGCTGTTTTCAAAAGGTCCAGTTGTTGACAGTAGAGATCAGAATTTAGTGTTTGACCATATAGAAGCAACTCATAATAAATAATCCTCTTCCAGTCCCACCAAATGCACAGCAGAAACTTCCTGGCCGTTAGTCCTGGTTTGGCAACCGTTTGAGGTGCTTCAGCACTCTTTGACTACGATCGTCTTCACACAGGGTTTATGTATGTGATCCATTTCTCATCACCAGTCATTATCCGTTTAAGAAATAGGTCTATCTCATTCCGTTTGGCCAAGGCTTCACAGATGGAAATTCAGTCCATTATGTTTTTTTTCTGTTAATTGGTGTGGCACCCAAACATCGAGATTCTTTTTGAATCCAGCTTTGTGTAAATGGTTTAAAACTGTTTTATGATTGATTTTTAGCTTTTGAGGAAAACGACTGCTAACATGCCTGTCAATTTCTATCATTTCTCAGATTTTATCGACATTTTCGACGACCGGCCCACCTGTGTATATATAATCGAAAAACAGCCTCATATTTTATTGCATAGAACATAATAATTTAATATCACTGCTAAAGAAATAGATTTGAAGAAGCAATCCACTGAAAAATAGCATATTAAGCAAATTATTTTGGCGTTGTTAAAACCTTAATAAATATTCTATAAAATTGAGTTTTTCTATAATTTTTCAAACTTGATTTCTTTAATCAAAATGGTAGTTTCCCTTTTTTTAAGAAATTTTTACAACAGAAATTGAAGTAATAAGATTTGGAGCTCACAATCCAGAAATAAAGCTTTTAATTTTGGGTGATATTTATGACAAAAATTGTTATAGGATATATTCAATAATTTAATGAGTGATTGGATTACAATCGAGGCCGATTTTAAATGAATATTTTGTAGTCAGGTAAAAAAATACTTAAACTGAATCATTTGCATCTTGCCGTAATTAAACCAGAAAGTTGGCGATTAAAATTCATCTGATTTTCGAACACTTTATGCAAAATAATAGGAATGATGCATTACCCTTATTCAAAGATTATTAAATAACTATGCAAAATTTAATCGATCTAATATCTTCTACCTTCTTGAGATTTTGAAAAAATAATAATAAAATAAAATAAAAAAATAAGACTGACTTTGAGAATAAGCAGTCTTTCTGTGAAATTGAGCTTTCACAGAAAGACTCGGAAGCAACAGTCTCATACCTATTTGGGGAAAGTTAAGAAAGAGGTTCAAGCCTTTCGGGACAATAGATTTGTGCTTAGAGTGAGATGTCCGTTTTTATCAGCAGCAGTATTTTTTTTCTTTCAAATGTCATCGAAAATTTGAACATTTATCTGGTCAAGGAAATAATAAATTTTTGTAATCTGTTGAGAAATCAATATCTCTAAATGATGTCCAGAATTTAGAAGAATTAATGATGTCAAATTCATCAAATTTATGACTAAAATAAAAAATGTGATTAAAGTAATGAAGAATGAATAAAAGAATGAAATTAGTTCCAATGAATTAGAAGGCCAAAACAGATGCAACTACTAAAAATTTCTGCTTGGATCTTATTGATGATATCAAAGAAACTTCATGCAAAAAGAGAAGTATTATCTATCACAGATAGCATTTTTGATCCGATTGATTGCTGAACTTTTGTGGTATAAGCAGTCAAATTATTGATTCAGAAGTCTTAGACTTTAAAGGTAAATCGGAATGCACGTCTAAACGAAACACAAGCTACAGTAAACTCTCAAATTCTTTTTTGATAAATTTCACTTGGTAAACGGCTGAAATATGAAAAATATGGTCTCGCTGCATTATTTACTCTCTGTTTTATTGAAGTATTTACAGAGGTAGACTCCGAGAAATATCATCTCTTATTTTTGATAACCCTTTCACTAATACTATATTGATAAACAAGAGCAATTAATTAGATCTCTAAGCATTGTATAGACAACGAGAAAAGTTCATATTATCAAATATCCTTTAGAATCAGATAAGACCATATAAAGTGGTATTTTTGATTATCGAATTGAAGGCAATTTCAATAATACAATAAGATCACGCACAATGACACTGTTGTTTTATTTTCATCTGATGACAGTGTCGTATGGAATCAGCGTCAATTTTGGTTTTTCTATGGTATTTTGGCATACAAATGTTTTCCTATGGAAAATAAGATTCAATACATCAACCACACTTCGTGAAAATCCATAATTAGATTATGAGATGTGTGAACAGAGCTGATTAATTCATTGACAAACACTGTGTTCCAGTGCGTGGTATATGTACCTTGACCAGAAGTTCCGTTTTAACGAGACTTTCTTATTTTACAATTACGATTCCTGGTGTACCCGAAATGGATTGTGGGACGCAAAATTGTTCTGTTTTCAGAAACTGCGTGAAAATTTGAGTAACAGACGCCCAGCCTAAGCGATGTGATGAATGTACCAACCGGATGCGAACTAGCGGTGTGCGAGCACGAGTCCGCGTCATCGTCGACGCAACGATAACCGAGAGTGGCCAAGACGTCATATTGTTTGGCCACTCTCGTCAAGAAGTGTTTTGTTGACTTATTGACTATTGTTTGACAAAATTTTCATTTGCCAACTTCTCGCTATTTGTTTTGTTTTTGTTTGATGTACGTGTAGTAAATAATTTAAATTTCTTTTCCTTTGGAATCACAAGTTAAAATGCCGAAACTCAAGTGTTCGTTTAATGTTATCTTACAAGAAAAATATCCGTTTATCAAGCAAATAAATACTCCATTAGATGACAGAAGGGAAAAGTGTCGAAAAGAATTTTGTGTTTCCCATAGTGGTGGTGGTGATATTGAACAGCTTTTTCAACTCTCCGTAGGTGTGCAAGTAAAAATTTTTGATTTCCAAGACCAACCTGGTGCAACTTCTGACATCATTGTAAATTATTTAAAACCAATTGTTGACAGCTAATAATTTGACAGCAAAAGTCGTTGCATTTTGTGGGGACAATGCCTACGTCAATTTCGGTGTTGCAGTTAGGCGAGGAACTAACAATGTATTAATGAAATTACAATCATCTCTGAAAAAAGAATTAATAGGTATTGGATCCGTGGAGCTATTGGATGTAACTAACAATGCAATAAAATCTGCTGCACACGAGCTATCCGTAGATTGCAAAAGCGTTATTTTTGCAATCTACGGATAGCTCATGTTAGAAAGATATATTCAGTTTTTTTTTTTTTTATATTTATACGATTTTCGAGTTGAAGCTATAAAGGAGTTTTGTGCCGAAACTGATAATCTGTCAACAAATAATCAGCTATAGCAAAACCAGATAGATTTCTCTTATGCTTGCTTTGGTGAGGGTTTTAAAAATGTATCAGCTGTTAAAAAGCTACTTTTTGAGTATTGAAAAAAATCCCCTGTTACTAAAAAACTTTTTTGCAGATCCCACATCCAAATTGTGGTTTTATTTTTTACACGCTCAGTCAGCAAGTTTTCATCAATCTGCGATAAAATTTGTAGGTCAGACTGCATCGGCAAATGAAGCTGCAAAAGAATTTAATCAATTAAAAGGCAATTTAACTCAGAAACAGACCAATCAGTTTCTTCCATTTATGGTCCTTCAATTAATGTTAAAATTAAAAGACAGTGGTACTGATATTGATGAAGAATTTGTGAAAAGCACAGCTACAGAATTTTATAAAACAAGCTGTTGTAATTCCCATTAGGATTTACTGTAAAACTGAATGTTAGCAAGTTTTGTTTATGAATGACAACATTAAAGGAAACATTAACAGCATTTATTTAAATCAAACAGCCCAGCACATTGCAAACATTAAAACACTTATATCTTTCGCCAGACATATTTCCATAAAACATAACCGTTACAGTCTTTCTATCTTTTCATCTGTTGCCACACCCGAACAGAGAAACTAGAATTCCAGAGAATTTCCAGCTCACTTGGCACTCCAAGTAATGAGCCCTTACAGCCAGACCCCATGTCTTCCCAGGTATGCTGAAATATGCCATCCCTGTCTTCGACCTTGTCCTTCCTGTCCAGAAGGGAGTCTCCCCTCAGACAGAACTCAGGGCTGCTGCTCTTGCTACTATTAATGAGAGATACCCACTCGACAATTGGATGCACATTTATACTGACCGATCAGCTGAGAGAAGTACTGGGAGAGCGGGAGCTGGTGTCTTCTCCAAATTTTTCCAACTCAAAGAGCCTTTGGGAAAAAACTCTGACAATTTTGATGGAGAAATGTATGCAATTTACATGGCTCTCCAAAAAATTTTAGATTTCTCGGAAATGAAATTTGTCCTTCTTTTTGACTGTCAGGCTTAGCCATTCATACAGTGGAAAATTATACTCTCCTACCTACATCTATCGAATTTAACTGTAAGACCATCATTAACACTTTACTGTGCGGGAAAGGAAATCACTTTACAATGGATCCCTAGCCATTGCGGCTTGTTTGTTAATGAAAAAGCAGACTATCTCGCGAAAGAGGCTTCCTTTTTTAAACCCTCCAGATACTTCTACTGGTCTAAGAAATGTCAAACTCCTTCTAAAACGGGTCATGCATCACCAGCGAAAAATTTATTACAAAGAGAAAGCAATTGATGCCTCTTGGAGGACCCTGCTGACCTCATGTATCCCCAGAGATCTACTTAGATCTATAGGGTCTCCTACTTCAGGTTACTTACTGGGCTTGATTTTCTCCAGAAACATCTATATCACATAGGGCTTGTGGATTCACCCAACTGCATTTTATGTAGGGAACATGTTGACATGGATGGCTAGCATCTTTGGAAATGTTCTGCCCTCCAGGAAGCCCGCTCTTCTTCACATTTCAAGACGCTCTCCGCTCCTGGAGATACTTCTTTTCTTTATTGGACTGCAAGACTTATTATGCTCGAAAGAGCCAACATAAGGACGTAATTTAAAAAAAATATTTTCTGTCTACTAGGTATTCTTTCAATATGAATATTTATTTCATATTTTTGCTCGCGTATAAAACTGATACTAAAATATTTTTCAGTTTTGAATATTTAATATTAAATTATTTGTTAGAACTATTCATTTATAAAAACAATTTATATTATCTTTAAATGTGTTTTTGTTTGGGGAAATAATTTTTATTTGACTCGTAATTTTGTTGGCTTTACATTAGCACCTTATATTGAAAAATTCTTTTTTCAAATGGTAGAAATTAAAAATCTATGAATGCTTTTTTCCTCTATAAATGTTTTTTTTTCTTTTTCTTTTCTGTATGTTTAAATATACAGAATCTTCTTTATTAGCGTAACAACCTATTGCAGGTTTTAACTGTCTCTACGGCGCACTCCTTAAACATACAGAATATATTTCTTAATTAATTAGTTCAATTTATTTAAAAAACAAATCTTTTTAACTTGAAAAATTCCTTCGAGAAATTTATAAAGAAATCGTACATATTTCTCATTCTACATTGTAAAATTTTAAAAATAAGATCGTCTTTAAATGATTTAAATTTATTGAATAAAAATTCATGCCATTGCATGAACAGCACTTCCAAAATGATTCTTAATAGAAATAAATTTTAATTTTAATAAAAATTGGTCCTTATTTTTTGATAATAAAATATATTTTAATATCTTAAAAAAACAGTTCTAAGAAATGCCTTTAAAATACGAAGAAAATTTTCACTACTATGATAACCAATTGAAAAAAATTTCTGTACATAAAATTATGCGATATAACAATTAAAACATATTTTTTGTCTCAGCACTTTTAATTCTTGATAATGTTTTGAATCAATGAAAAACTTGAAAGAACAGTATACAGTGCATCAGTTTGGAGAAAAAAATTATTTTCAATAATATAATATAGATTGTTTGACTGAAAATTTCCGTTTATATTAGATATACATAATTTTACTTTATTTACATGTGTTTTGATTTTTAATTTAAGGAATGTACAAAATATTTTGTCTGTATTAACCTTCAGTTGCTCATCAGATATTTGCATTGATAGTCCTACGCCATATAATTTAGTTACCTAAACTGAAATTATATGAAGACTTATTAACAAAGGTTTTCTAATTTTGGAATCAGAAAAATTGGTTTTATTGTATAAAAATGAAATATTATAAGCTATCAATATTACGTTTTGTGATTTAAATTTTTTACAATAAAAATAATTTTGGTTTACCTTAATATGGCCTTAATGATATAATTTTTACTTTATAGAAAATTTCGCATTTAAACAAAAATATTTTAAATGCGAAATTTCCCATAAAGTTAAAATTGTTTTTCAAAGGAAAGTTTCTGAAATAAAAAAATGAAATAAAATTTTCTGTTTAATGTGTGGTAAATGAAATGTTTAAAAAGATATCATTGTAAGAAATCAGGTGAGTTGATCCTAAATAAGGAGTGTAAAGTCTTACCCAATTATTATTTTGCAATAAAGTTTGTTAAATTAGTAACATTACAGAATTATTGAAAATATATTAAGATAAGTTATAGCATACGTTTAACACCAAATAATCAACATTTTATAGAATCTTTCATAAATAAGCTAATGCACAATTAATAGGGAGTACAAATGTTAGTGTCAATTGGTTAACAGGCTAGGAAAAAAATAACATTAAAAATTTTGTAAGACATTGTTACGGAAATGTTAAATCATTAAAATGAATTTCTTAAAAATTAATAGATAAATAAATAAATATCCCAACTTCAAAACTGTAATATCCGGATCACAAGGCCTACAGTGCTCATATATGTTTTCCTAACCGAGGGCTCTGGGGTGCGAAGCATATGTCCCGGTTAGGTGGTCAGCCTAAAGCTAAATTCCCGGTATTTAGTTCCCAAGCGTGATTGGTACTCAGTTAATCGATCGATTGAAATTATGAAAGATTGAGTTTACCGAGCCTGAGAATCGAACCTTGGACTTGTATCTTGGGAGCACTAAGTCACCGTGCTTAACAAATGTAAAAGTTTGGGTGAATTTTGTTATACAGATTTCCATGGAACAGAAGTCTGTAGAGAAATGTGGGACTGAAAGATGATACTCAGCAGTAGAAAAGAATTTAAACCGAAAACTCTATTAGAACTTCCAACATGCCTTATCTCAAACGGTGAAGATGGAAAAAAAAGAGGTTGCCATTCAAATACTTTTTACTATTTCTGCATCAATTGCAAGCTGTGAACGTTATTTAGCAAAATGAAATTAACTTTGACTTATTTATGATCCACCATGAGTCAAAACCATCTAAGTGATTTAACAATTTTAAGTATAAAAAACAAAATTGAAATGATCAACTTTGATAAAGTAACTGGTCACTTCGCTTCATCAAAGGTAAGAAAAATGTGAATAGTGTAGTATATTAGATTGCGAATAATTACATCTGCTTATATCTATGATACGTAACGAATTATTTCCGAAAATTTTTTTTTATGTTTTTTGAAATAATTGCAACAGTATTTAAAATCAATTATGTCTTTAAGTATTTTTTTAATTAGAATTTAATTTTGTTTAAATTTAAAGCTGAGCTTGAAATTTTTTAATTAATATATTTTCGATTATTTTATAGTAAGAACAACATTCTGTTATTATTTACATTGTGTGTGTGTGTTTTCTTATTACAATTATATATTCTATTTATCATAATGTCCCATATATTGTTATATTATTATATTTCTTTTATTACTTAATATATTTTATGCCTATATTTATATTGTAGTATTACTTACTTTTCAAAAGGAGGTGCCAAAAAAGGTATTGTACCCGGGCGCCAATTATGCTCATTATTCCACTGAGGGTGGGTTAAACTTCCAACGAATTTCATGGACTCTAAATTCACTTTCAAATTGCGGTCCTTGTTTCTAGTTTCTTCATCAGAGAAATATTCTTTCTGTGCTAAACGGAGAATGATCTTTTGTGCATTTACTAATTCTTCAGTTTTAAATTCCTTAAATTTTCTGAAGACTTTAGCTTTTGGCTAAAATGCAGTACCCAAGCCAAAATGTTAATCATCTTTGAAAATCTAGAAAACCTTCTGACTAATTGTAAGCTGTAAAATTGACTCTAATTCTGTTTTATTGTTGTTCAACATTAAATAGACTCTAGTTTTGTTTTATTAGTAGAAATGAGTGACTTTTTTATTTCTACTTCTTTCTCGTTAATATTTACAGATGACTTTGTCCTCTGTTCTTTGGAATTCTGTGACCAAGCCGGCCCTTGCCACCACTTGCATTTCTGAACTTTATTAGGCCCACAACCGCGTGATAAAAGGTCTACTGGATTCTGATCAATTCAAATATGGTACCAGTCTTCAGAAGATGTCAATTGTTTAATCTTGCTTATTCTATTGGCAACGAATACAGACCACTGTTCTCGACGGGTTATTCACGTTAGAACTGTGGAAGAATCGGTCCAAAAGTAAGTCTCGATATTAGGAAGTTTCAGAGCTTGCTTCAAAGAACTCAACAGCCTTGCGTTGATGGTAACGGCGATTAGTTCAAGACTTAGTATAGTAATAATCTTCATAGGAGTTATTCGTGATTTGTGGCTTGAAGTAATTGAAGAGTCATTAAACCCGTACTAGATTCACTTCTTAAGAAAATGCATGCCGCATAAGCTTACTGGCATCGACAAAAGTATGGATACTTAAATTGGATTCCTCCATCACAGTTAACTATCTTGGGATTTTTATATTTTGAAGTATTTCAGTTTTTTAATCCATTTTAAAAATTTCTTCTTTATTTCATCGTTCACTTCCTCATCCCATGATTTTTTTGTTTTCCAAGTGGCTTGCAGTAAAATCTTAGGTTGAATCATAACAAGTGTAAAGAAGCCTATGCGATCAAATACTCGACTAACCAGTGAAAGTATTTTTCTTTTAGTTATCTTTTCGCTTTCATCAAATTTCAAAGATTCTGAGTCTTTTTTTTTAAGATACCTAAAATTTTGTTATAAATCAATCCTAATACTGGTGTTGTACTTTCTGGAAACGCACTAATAGTAGAACTTTCCCATCATTTGAGATCAAATATTCCTTCTTTTATTACATTAGTTGCAGATTCGATGAATGTTTCTAGTTCGTCATTATTTTGTATACTAGTTACACAATTATCGACACTAAAACTATCTTGCAATTTTTTAAGAAATTTATCAGAATACCGTTCTTTTATTGATTCTTTTGATAAATGGTAATTAATAACCGCCATTAACAGAAAAGGGCTACTGGTGACGCCAAAGACAACTCGAGTATGACTGGAAGTTCCAATATTACTTTCATTGTCATACCTAAAAAATCGTACGAAATCACGATCTTTCTCGTCTAAGGATATTTGTAGAAAAGCATTTCTGATGTCTGAAATTATATCAATTGGTTTTAGTCTAAATCTCACCAAAATAGAAGGAATTGTTTCAATCAAATTATTTCCAATCTCCAAACAGTCATTTAATGACGGATGGTTATGGATCTTAGCAGCGGTATTAAAAACTTGTCTGATCTTCATTGAAGATGTTTCTTTGATGACGGCTCTATGCGGAAAATAATGAGCATCAGCTGGTAACTCTTCGCCAGGAGCTTCCTCAATAACTCCTTCTTCTAACTATTCTGTAAAGACGTCATAATACTTTTCTTTAAAACCGATTTTTTCCAATTTACTGGTAGTTGATTCAATTTTCAAGCACAACACGTAAGTCAGAAACGCATGAACCACTTTCCAAGGCGCATGAACCTCGTATCTTATATCTTTTTTTTTCGAACTGTTTCTTGAAAGTGAAAGATAACAGCTGTTTCCGCTTCCTCTCTTGAATTTTGCTCAATAGGATCCAGTATATCAAGTAGTTCCAGATCACACAGTAAAGAAACAAATATATCTGTTTCAGATAACATGGTAACAATATTCATTCTTGCATCTCTTTCATCGGTATATTGGAGTACTTTATCTAATGGAGACCAACCTAATTTGTTTCTAATGCAACTAAGCCAGTCTCTAGCTCTTCTCGTCGACCAGTAACTAATTTACCGGAATATTGGTTAAGAATATCTTTTTAGTTTTCTCAATTCATGCGTCCAAGAGCCATTTTTTACACTAGAAATATCTTACAAATGACATCATGATCTAAAGCATCTACTTTACAAGTGTAGTTACCATCAAGATTACTCAAGTAAATTTTATAACAGTTATGTTTATACATCCTTGTTTTCATTCCGCCAAATATAGAATGGCAAAATTTTTCTTCTCTTAGCAAATTAAAACCCAACTCTTCCGTAGTAGATCTCTAAAATATATGATTTTTGCGATCCTGTATCGATAATAACTCTAGCTTTACGCTCTTTCTTGATGCCATGTACATTTACAACAGGAGTTAGTAATAAAACTTCATTCGTTGCATGAAAATGTAAAAAATCAACTGTTTTTTCATTAATATTTTTGTCATTTACTCCTTGTTTGAGTGAATCAGATTTAATGCATCCCATCTATGGACACATGAACTTTAAATGTCTTTTCGAACACAATTGACACGTTATTTGAGATCTGCATTTAGAAGCAACTTGACCTTAGCCAAGCAGACCCGGCAAAGTCCCTTCTTTTTTATTATTGCGATCTTTTCTCCCAATGTCATGAAAAACGTCTTTTTACCGGGCAAGCTTTTTAAAGCGAGATGCATGATCTTTTAAGCAAAAAGCACATATTTCGTTTGATTCTTAAGTAAATAACTCACTGGCTGAGGGGCGCGAACGTTGGCTTTCTGCCAAGTATTTGCGTTCACCTTCATAAGAATAAATATCCGATCTACTTAATTTTATTTTTTCTTCTGATTGCACTTCGAAACAAAACTATAGCATCAAGAGCTGATATAGTACCTTGTTGGAACTCAATACGTGTTCTTTATCTTTCAAATGATAGCAATATTCGTCAGTCGAAAGTTCGTTACCGAACATATATATATATGGTCGGTAACGAACTTTCGACTGACGGATATAATATTATATTGCATTGATCAGTAGTCACACCTAAACTATTGAGAGCCTGAAGTTGAGTAGAAAGTTTGTTATACAAAGCACTTATAAAAAAATCTTGTTTCTTTTTAGTGGCTTTATTTAAAACGAGTTCTAACAATTCTCGTACTTAAAAATCAATTTAAAGCTCTTTTCGTCCATATCTTTCAGTTAAGCTTTCTATCGCCAATGGAGTTTTCATTAGTTATAGGAAAATATTCAACAAGTTCTCTAGCTTCTGACTTGATTTTTGTCGACTGAATTAAATAATGAAATTCATCACAATCAGTTAAGTTATATTTTTGTGTAGGGTTTTTAATTGATTCTAGAAGGTTAACCAGTCTTTTAATTCATCGCTAAATTTATACAGTTCAACTTCAGGAAGTCGTGCGGAAATTGTTTTATATGGATTCTCGCTCACAGTCAAGTAAGAATTGTCGCCAAAATACTTTTGTGGTTATTTTGTTTGTTCTTAATATTCTCTTATATTCGTTTAGACTTTAATGCTATTCTCAGTGCCTTTTCTCTGTATTCTTCGACAATATTAAATTAGTTTTAAATTTGTTTCATCAGTTGAAGCATCTAAAAAATTATTATGTGTTGTTTCGAATGAGACCGCCTAATAAGAGAATATTAAAAACAAACAAAATAACAACAAAATACTTTTGTTTGTTCTTAATATTCTCTTATATTCGTTTAGACTTTAATTCTATTCTCAGTGCCTTTTCTATGTATTCTTCGACAATATTAAATTAGTTTTAAATTCTGTTTCATCAGTTGGAGCATCTAAATATTATTATGTGTTGTTTCGAATGAGACCGCCTTTTGCTTAAACAAATTTCAATTTCTTCCGCTTCATCATATTTTTATTAACCAACACATTCTCTAACTTAGTATATGCTTTCGTAAATGAAGCACGTTGTGCTGTTTTATGTCGTTTAATGATTTCCATCTCTACTATCTTATAAAATCAATTCGTACGTTCAACGATAAATGTCTAAGTTCAAGATATAATTATATCAATAACTTCAAAATGGAAATTCTGTTTTCTGATCTTCCGTTATCAAACTTCAAAACAAAATAGCCCATCTGGGGGCGCCAGAGATGTTGTAATTCCTATTAGAATTTAATGTAAAACTGAATGTGATCAAGATTTGTTTATAGATGACAACATTGAAGGAAACATTAACAACATTTATTTAAATCAAGCAGCACAGCACATCACAAACATTAAAACACTTATCTCTTTCGCGAGACATATTTTCAAAAAACACAATCGTTACGGTTGTTCTATCTTTTTCATATTAATATTTGAAAACCAGTATTAACATGAGATTTCCTCTAACTACAAGTTTAAAAATAATGTATTTGAAATTGAATGGATAAATTAAAAGTATTTTATTAATAATTAAAAATTTAAACAAGATATATTTAAGGGAGAGTGTGAACTAATAATAGGAATTGAAAAAATAAAGATAATTAATTTTTAGAAAATTGTATTTTAAATATTTGTTAGTTAAATAAGCAAATGAATTATTCCATTTCATAATGGATGAAAAAGCTGTAAACAAATGTAATTATGTAAATATTAGTTGTACAACGTGCGTGGTTTTTTTATTTTACATTTTTAAAATGACATATGATTTTACGAAGAAACTTGATATATTTTTACTTTGTGATATATAACAGTGTTTCTCAACTGATTTATTAACAAGGATTTATACCAAGGATGGGTAAAATATTTCAGTAAGTTCAATAATTCAATTGGCACAATTTTTTCACCATGAAGAAAAAAATTTTTTTAAAGAATAGTTAGAGTTAAATTAATTTCATAAATTATTATCATAGATATTTAACATTCAAGTAATTAGCGGTACTCGAGGCAGACAGGGGCATACTAACTGGCGCACTAAGTATACGGCACGGCAATTCGTTTCATATATAATTTCCACTTAGTTATAATTTTCATCATCGATCCTATTATTTACTAAACTAGTAAACCATTGTTATTGTAATGTAGGTGACACTTTAGATTTTGAAAAATAGCTGGAGAGTTCGCGGACTAGCAAATATTTCTTGCCAACCGGCGGTTGAGAAGCAATTGACACAATAAAAAGTTAAAATTAATGGCTTTTATATTGAATAAAATAATCTTAAGATTGTGCTTTATTTCCCTTTTTTTGTACATTTTCGAATCAAAATGGGGTTACTACTAATATTTGCTTAAAAAGCATTAGAAATGAAAAATTTTTTATAGCACTTCCATTTTTGTTTACTTAATTATCGATTATTCTTTCATAAAATTCAGAATTTTTGTGAAAATTCTGCTCTTATTAAATTATATTTAAACACAATTTTATTATTCAGTACTTATTAACTATAAATGTGAGTGATAACTTTTATTCAAGTATAATTATTAATACCTGTATTTCTACTTTTAGTATGCTGATAAGAAGAACATTAAATACAAAGCGTTAATCAATAAAGCAGAAGAAAGAGCCAACGAAGCCTTGAAAATGACAATCACAGTAAAAAGAAATTTCATTTTGCATCTCATCTGTTAAAATATTATATTGTTCTATTGATGTATTACAATATTCCCTTTTCAATAATAGAACTAAATATAATTTTTTGCTATTATTGTCTTGTAACATTATCTTTTAAATTTTTATATATTTATTAAAAAATATATCTATAAACTGGTCATTATAAAATATTTGAAATTGAGCATAAGCTTAATTACCCCCTGCTTAAAGTTCTTGAATTTAAAATTTATATTAGAAATTCACAAATTCAGAAATAAAATTTATAAGGAAAAAGAAAGCTACTGAATTTTTTTGATGTTTCATTTGTAACTAATAAACAATTGTTATACCTTTATTAACTCAATTTATTTCATTTTGATTTATTCTTTTGATTCAACACCAAATTGTTGTGTAAATTTATTAATATTAAGAAAATAAAGTAATAAATGTTTCGATATGTTTTTGAATTTCAGGACCGATTGAAGCGTTTTAGTTTTGCTACGTTATTTCAAGGAAAATGGCCACGTGCTGTGGATTTTACCGGTATGTTATATTTTTGGATACATTATAATTTTGTATTTTAATTGTTCTTGTATAATTTTATATTTGATTAATGATACTTGCTTTCAGAGGAAATTGTTAATACTGAAGATATAACAGATACTTTGCTAAGAGAGATAGATTTACTGAATTCTGGTTTGCTTTTTCTTGATATTTTATTCACATATAAAAGATATTTTTTGTATAATTTAATAAGTAATTTTGAACTTCAATTTTTAAATAACATAAATGGTAATCTTTATTTTTAAGTAATATACTGCTCAGAAAGTTTAAGGGTGTGTGCATTAACAATGAATAATCATATAATAATAATTATTATCATAAAGTTTCATAAAAATACTTTACATCATTTCCTAACAATTTGATATACATTATTTATGTGTAACCAAATTGTACCCCTTAAACTCCTTGCCATATTCATTATAATTTACACATACTCAGATGCAACTGAATAAAAAAAATTTTTTTTTCAACATTCAATGCTTTGAAGTAGAATTTATGTATTGTAGAGGATGGACTTTTCATACACTCAATATATGTTTTTTAATCTTTTTCTGAAATTGTTAAATGAAATAATTTGTCATTCTCTTTTTTAATATTTTAAACATCTATATATATAATATTGAAATACATAAAAATAATTATATAAATATATATAACATTAAAATACATAAAAATAATTTTGTGTAATTATTATTTTTGTAGTAACACTTTGAAAATATTATAATTTTCTAATTAATTATTTTTTTTTCATATTTCGTAGAAGAGTGCGATTTTGAAGATAATAGCAGGAAAGATAAAATAAACAATAAACTGAATGTACTTGATATAGGTAAAAAAGATGAAAGTTCTTCAAATAAATCTGCTAAACTTGAAACAAGGGAGAATAATGAACAGAAAAACCCTAATTTATGCATTGAAGATGAAGATACTTTGCAGTTAAAAATTAACAATACCTCAAGTGATAATGGTCATATAAAATCATCTGTTTCTGAGACCATTGAAGAAGTTATAAAGAATTTTGTTTTTGATGATGGTAGTCTTAAGAATCAAATGCTTCAAGGGCAATGTTTGGCAAAACACAAAAGCGAAATAATTAAAACTGGTGTTACTTTTGAATCCAAGAGTAATTCCAAAAAAATGGAGCAAAATAAAAGAAAATTTGAAAAATTAGAATCCGAATCCTTTAAAAACATTGCTCAAAATTCTTATACGAGAAATGATTCCTCATTAGTTAATGAATTTGAATCCACAAACGAAACGAAACGTGAAGATAAAGTGGGTATGACTACTGTAAACAATAATTTAAGAAAAGAGAAAGTAACAAAATGCAAAGCTAAAAAACTTAAGCTTAATAATTCAGTTGAAAATAGTGGAAAACATAATAAATGCATTGAAAATAATCAGAAAGAAAATTCTTCAAAAAGTAAGAACTCAAAGCCAAATTACCTGGATAATACTAAGCCAAATATCATTAAGGAGGTAAAAGTCGCAAAAGGGAATGAAGATCCTAATAAAACTGATACTAATTGTATAAAGGAAGAAAGTACTGTAAATAAAACAAATGATAGTAGTTTTTCAGATCATTTAAATCCTGCAACTAATTTAAATGAAAAATTCAAAGTGCATAAATCCCATGTTCCTGCTTTTAATAAAATCAATTCAAAACCGAAGCCAGTATTTAAAGCTTTTAAAAAGCCAGTAAAAGATCCACAAAAACTCCATCCAGGCTCCTCTTCTGATGACCCTGACAAAATTATAAAACCCGTCGCTCTTCAAAATTCGATTACATGCAATGAAGCAGAGCAGACATCAATTTTTGAATCACTTTTAATTAAATCACCTTCATATTTACACAATGAAAATGTTGAGATTAAGGTAAACGAAAAAAAGTTGAACTCCGAAACGCAAGCTGAAATTACGTTAATTGAAAATAAAGAGATGAAAAAATTGCAGATACATAAAGAAATTCGAAATAAAACATCCTCCAAGTCCACGAATAATGATAAAATTGACAAGAAATCTTTTTTTTTAAAACAATCTTTAGTAGAAAAATCTCATGCAAATGGCTATACAGAAAACATAAAAGGTAAAACCCCAAACTTGAAAAATGTTAAATGTTCTAAAATGAAAAAAGATATAAAGTATACGCATAAAAAAGAAAATAACGAAGCACAAATTAATGATTTTAATGACACTAAATCAAAATGTGAAGTGATCACTATTGAAGATAATGATATTAAATGTAAAAAAGAAGGCGAAAACATGTCCGAAATTGATAACTGTTTTGTTATTCCAATCTCTGATGAAGAATTAGAAAATTAACATTGTGAAATTTTTTTAAATGTTATTTTCGAAGAATATTTAGAACTTATACATTTTCTACCTACTCTGAATATCTGTATATTCATTTAATTTACTTCTGCAATACATTATTCTTTACTAAAATTGACATCGATTCTTGTATTATTGTTTATGAATAAAAAGAAACATTTTACAAATTTTGTACTCTTGAAAAATTTTCTCTACTAGATTTTTAAAAACATTTTTCTGAATTGTAAAAATATTTATATAGTTTAGTTAAATTATTAAACTACATTGAAACTATTTACATAGTATTTTCTTATTAATTTTGAATTTTTCTGTGCAAGAAAAAAAATTCCAAATTTGAATAAAGTTTATTAAATTAAGAAAAAGTGATCAATTCAAATAAAATTAACAATTTTCAAGTAATTTGGTTGGAAGGAATGATGCATATATACATGTATAATTATATTTTGTATAATAGTAATCGTTTCTTACATTGTTTGAAATTGTATTTTGTATTTATAAAAACATTTGAAACGTCAAGCATAAAGGTATCTAAAATAAAGTATGATAACTAGATGAGGATGGGAAAACTTTGCCGCTTTCGTTTAAAATTATTTAATCAAATATAATATCGCAATATTGATGCTTTATGAATATTATGAAAACTGTTTTGAAAAAGGTCAGTCGTTAACTTTTTCAAAGAAACATAACTGACTCTACTAACACCAAGAAAAAAAACTTTTTTAAAAAATGTGGAAAATTAAAAAGTTGAATGATAAATTATTCATAAAAAAATATGGCATCATTTATTAATGAATAAGAAAAAATATTTTTTTCTCTGAAATATATGTTATCGGGTTAAAGTAAAACGAAATCTAGTCTTTGGTAAAAGATGCGACTATTCTTCATTGTTATAATCATTTAATCGATAAGATTATTTCATATAGAAACTATATTAACTTATCTATAGTATATATTATATGTAATTCAATAAAATATAATTCATTTAAATAAAGTAATAAAAATATTAACAAATAGTATTTTGAGCGAATGTTTCGTATTATGATCATCATTCTTAAGCTAGGACCGTGGTATCATTTCTGGTGTTGTAATTTCGCATGTTCAACTGCAGAATGCTCCAAGAATATTCGACTGTTTGAACATTGGTACTATCTGAAGGTTTTACACACAAAATGTTATTGGTGATACATGATCGAATCCATTTTTCTGGCTAACATTTTATAAGCAGACCACTCTTCACTCGGTGATTATTGATCCAGGTATTCACTTGTATTCCCGAGTTTCTCCATTAACTTTAATCAAGCAGGAAGTTTATTTTTGTGATGGTAGTAATTTGTCTAAGAAATTGAACTTCTATGTTTAATGCAAAATAAAATTCCTTAGCTTTCATTATGAACGTGCGATAAAATGACAGGAGAAAAATTTTTGTATAAGAACAAAAATTCTAATCGTGCCACTTACCGACATGTGATGTAACTACACAATTAAGCAAGATATGTCACCTTATTTACTTCTATGTTTAATGCAAAATAAAATTCCTTAGCTTTCATTATGAACGTGCGATAAAATGACAGGAGAAAAGTTTTTGTATAAGAACAAAAATTCTAATCGTGCCATTTACCGACATATGATGTAACTACACAATTAAGCAAGATATGTCACCTTATTTAATTGTGTTGTTACGATCTTGCTTAATATATATATCTAGCAAGATCTATGGGAAGAATGCCGAATAGTAATTGTTGGACTAAATAAGAAAAAAAATGGCGAAATTATAAAAAGTTATGTATGAAACCTGTTTAAATAATACATTTAAAAAATAAAACGTTCTCAAGTATTAAAACGTTTAATTTTTCAAAAAATACATAATTATATTTAGCCATTAACAACCAAAATTATTTATGAAATATAATACACTTGATGGTTTAAACATGCTTTTGAGAACAAAGAGATGTAATGCTCCAACGAGCATCATGCAGACAGTAGTGATAGATGAATAAGCGTTAACTTTAACCAAATTCTTTTCTTGTATATGAATGTCCCTAGCTTCAACAGCTCTGAACGTGTCTTGAAAATGTTTTATGTTCTCCAGATCATTTCGAACATGGTTTGCTGTTCTCTGCAAGGGTAAAATAATTCATCTTAAGCAGAATAATAGAATATATTATAAAACTGATTGCATGTTATGTATTGATTTAAATGTGAAAATTTTCTAATCCTCTTGTGAATTTAATGAATTATAGATTCTTTGGGGATCAGATAAAATTTAAGGTTTAACATGGAGAATAGTAGTAAAATAGTTTATATAAACTATACGAGAATATTAATTCTTTACTGAGTGCATTATTTCAGTGAAGGACAACTTGTATAATTAATTATCTATTTAAGTATCAAGATATTCAAAACATATTTTTAATATACGTTTTTATTGAATAAATATACTATGCAATTTTTTCACTTGTAATCATTTTTTTTATGTCTAATAAAAAATTTTGCTCTAAAAGACGGTTGGTGAATTTATATTTACTATTATTTCTATTTATTAGGAACGTATATCTCATTTGATATGATATAAAATTTCTTAGGAAGGAACATTCCTATAAATTATACTCACAATGTTCTACATTTTACAAAACTCCAATCATAGTTGTTAAATTTCATTTGATATGCTATTACACCTTTTAAACAAAAATGAGAAGTAATGTCTTAAAGTTTGCCATAATATGAAACATTTTATAAAGTACTATGTTTATCCAATTTTGGTGTGATTTAATTGACAATGTCTTGATGAAGAATCTTTTTTATTTGGGGTAAAAGAGAGAGAATACATTTTTTTAGATATTATCAATTGCTTTATTCATTAACTAAATATCGGATGATTTTACTGTGGTTTTTGTTTAATAAAGGCTGCGTTTCATTTTACTTTAACGTATAATTACTAAAGTAGCTATTATTTTTAATTAAAATTCCACACATAAAAATTATTTTGTTGTGGAATTTGTGTTGTGTTAATTTAATGATTGGAAAAATCATTAAATTATTTTAAAAGATTTTTCATATGAAGAGATATTATTTAATATAAATTGCCACAACAAATAGTGCCATTTATATTAAGGGTTGTCTCGAAATCGTCTAAATGATAAAAAAAATTTGATAAAGAAATAAATTAAAAAAATTAGATGCAAAATAGTCATGAAATGTAATTAAAATTATTGAATTATTCTTAAGACATTTCTTAATGCTATGTTATGAGTTATCTCTTGGAACCAGATTTAAATGGAGTGAAAAAGAAAATAAGCTACTGAAAATATAGCTTAACATAATGTTGCATATTTGCATAAGTTTCATATTTACATAAAAGTAATTTATACCTATTTACTTAGAAATTTTCTTGAAAAATCTTTTATGATATAAATTTATTCTAAAAACATCAAAAAAAAAAAAAATAATAATATATTTCATATCAAGTTAAATTTACAGCCCAGTTTTTCATTTATCCAAACTGTTTGATGTCAATTAAAATTCTAGTTAAATTTGTACTTTTATAACAGATAATAGAATTTTAAAATCTCATGACTTGTTATGTGAAATAATCCTTAAGATTTTAATGTAAGAATTTAATCTATATTTAATGTCTGTTTCATAACATTGTAAGAATGTAAATAAACATGTAAGTAAAATTATTCTATGTGATATAAAGTTCCAACGTCTAATTATAAAATAGGTTCTGGAAATCTTATTATGAAAGATTTTAATATTTAAATAATCATTTGTGCTGTTAATCATGTTAGTCAAACTATTAAATTAAGTATCAATTAGGTAAGAAAGGAAAAAATTTCACGTGCAAAGACTGATAATATTTAATTCAACATTATTGAGGAATAATTGCCAATCAAATGAAGCAAAAAATTAATAAGAATTCTCACTTTTAGTTTCTGTATCATGTCATCGCTTTTTCCTTCAGCACGAATCAAATCATTTATGACGGTCCATTTGTACTCATCTGCATCCTTGTCGACAGATACTTCAAAATACACAGTTTTCTTGGAGAATTGATTAAAACTGTTGTTCAGACAAATTTCATAATCGCCCGGAACAGGTACTTTAAACCTCAAAGAAACAAAAAATTTACTAAACATAGAATAGAGAAAAAAATGTCACTCAAAATTTTCTCAGAGTATCAAATTAGTGCACAGATGCTTATATAATTAAATTTATTAAAAAAAATTCAATTTTTAAAGTCATTACAAAGTACAACATAGTAAATTTATTTTAAATATTACTGGATTTTATTCTGTATTTTTGTCTTTTTTACTGCCAGCTATTGGAAATAAAAAAAATATTACACCTGGAAGTTTGACTCCACGCCTTAAATACAATTCAAGAAAGTTATAAGATTTTTCACATAAGATGTTTGTTGCTTTTTGTGAGATTTTTTAATAGAATATAGACTATTCATGGGTAAGAAAAGAAGAAATTTGAAATACTTGCACTCACTCAAAAATTATAGCATGCTAAAGCAAAATACAACATATATAACATCATGGTCTCGCAATCTTATACTTTCTTCGAAGTGGAAGGTCCTGAGTTCGATCTCAGATACTGTCGAACAATAGTAAAAGGGTTGTAGTTTATTCTATTTTCTCATGTGAAAATCTGTCATTTTGGGTGTTTTTCGGATTTCTACCCTAGCGGTTATTGAATACAACTCATTATGAAGAGTTCTGCTAGACAATACGGGGTAGATGTAGAAATGCCTTATGTTATAAGTTTTTATCGAAATATCCTCCAGATATTAAACAATCTGCTTTGTACTATTTAAGAAAAGAATACGTATAGCGTATTACAAAACAATAATTAGAATACTAGCTAAAAATCTTTATTCCTGAAAGAATCTAAATTTAATCTGAGTTACGTCGTGTCCAAATACATACATGAAAAGTTTTTAGGTATTTACTTTATTAATGATAAAATATTCTACTAAATTCTTAACTATTTCGTATACATGAAAACAACATTATTTATTTGAATACTATAAAATATTTTTTTTTTTTGTGTGTTTTATAACATAAATTTCTATTGGTAATTTTTTTTATGTGTTATTTTCTACAGGCATTAATTCATCATTTGGACTCTTCTTAAATTAATGAAAAAAACGTAGTCATACTTTCGAATGATCATTTCCTTTTTGATTTCTTTAAGTACAATTTTTTTCCAAGGCGAAAACACATGGAACGAAATCTTCAAATCTTTGCTTATATCAAATCGACTGAATCCCGCGTCAACAACCTGTAAATTAAATTTAAAAATAAAAATAAATAAATAAAAAATAAAAAAAACGGTGATAAATAAATTTATTTTTAAAAATATCATTAGACAACTGAAAAACACAAAATATTTCTAAACATGATTCAAATATGGCATGAAATTCATTTACTACATGGAAATTGTATTGAAATAGTACATTCTCTAGAGCTTCTAAATTAAATGATAATATCCCGTCATAAACCATTATTTGTCATGATTATAGGTAATTATAGTATCGACAATACATTATAGTAAAAATTATTTTACTCCCTTTCTTCATAGTGAATATTAACTTTATAATTATTATTTAAAGAATGTTTCAGGTAAATTGTACTGCAATCGCTCTGACTGTTTTTCCACCATTCCTTCTTTGGCAATGAAAAATATTATGAACCCTAATTATTAAATAATGTTTAGAAAAATAATATTTGCAAGCACGTCTGCCTTAAATAAAAAGAGTTATTTATATTTTTATTATACAGCCTATTATTTATAGTACCACACTTCTCCATAAATATCCTATCTAGATAATTTCTTTTCCTCTATGCTTTTTATCTGTATATTTATAAAAAGAAATAAATTAGTGACATGAAATTTGTGATTCAATTATGTGGAATGAAATTTGCTTAATTATTTCATTAGACACACACACAAAGATTTATTATTTTATTACACATTATTTTATATTCCTAATTTACTTCAATTAAAAATGTTTTTACTGTCGAAATTTATCTAGTTCCGCACAAACACACTCATAAATCATATTAATGTTAAAATTAGGAAAGAGTATTTTTCTAGAATATATTTAATTTAAACATTTGGTATTAATGGTGTTTTTTATGTTTGTGTGTTTTTTGTTTCTTTACTCCAAGAGAAATACCAAACTAAAATTATGTGTTATTGTCAAAATTAGCTAAATACATTTCTCACACTTTTTAAGTAAATATTTGTGTTTACAAATTTAAATTTTGTAAACATTTTACAAATCTTTTTATTAGTTAGAAAATTTAAATATTTTTTACTCAAAATGATATTTTTAGATATCTTTGCAACATCATATTTTGAAGCTTCTTCTAATTAGGTCTCAAATTATATTCTGTTCTCTTATCCTTCACTTTTCTTATTCTTCTTTTAATTTAGTTTATCTATAATATAATTTAAAGCTATTTCCTGTTTTTTTAAAAAAGTTTCTGCACTCGTAAATTTCATAATTTTTTTAAAAATGTTGAATATTCTTTAAAAAATGTGGCATTAATTTTATGAAAAAATGCGTTTAAATTTATGTGATTCTTATAAATGCTTAAGATAACAGACTTTTTTAAAAGTATATCAAATTCATATAATTTTTTGTAAATCACGATGGAACTAAAACCTCGGTGGCTTAGTGGTAGCTTTTCATGTTCCGAAATCGTAGGTCTTAGGTTCGATCCTCGTCTAAGCAAGGTTGGCTGAGCCTTTTATCCTGTCAGTGAGTCAATAAACTGAGTACCAAGCATGCTTCGGAACTAAACACTAAGGGTATCGCGTTAGGCTGACCATCTAATCGAGGCATAGGCTTTGCGCTCCGTAGCCTTTCATTCAGGAAATTAGACATGGGCACTGTATGCCTTTGCCCTAATAGGCTGTCGTGCTACAGACGGTTTGTTAGTTTAGTTACGATGAAAATAAAAATAAATATTAAGAAATATGAAAAATTTTTTGATTAAATGAAAAAAATAATTCCAACTATATTATTTGCTATTTTAGGAAATAGAGAAGACGCTCGTTTTTACGAACCTCTAATTTACGAACACTTACTTTTTTATGAGCTAACGACAAGCCCCTACCCTGACATTATACAATAATGGTTTTAACATCCATATATACGAGCTAAATTTTTGAAAAATTTCTTCTTAGCGAAGCTTTTTGTTTCTGACAAATAGTTTTCTTTTCAGTTTTTTTTATTTTTTATGATCTTATATTTTTTTAGCTGTTTGCTTAATTTTTTTTTATATAACACCTGAGAGCTGGATTCGTTCTTGAACAAAGAAGTAACACGTGTAAGACATTGTAGGGACAATGGTAGAAGACAAATGTATAACAGACGTTTGATGGGAGAAAGCACTGCAGTACAGAATTCAACTTTTATAATAGAAAGGGGTATGAATTCTTTCTCATACGTTAGAATATATAAAGAAGAGAAAACTGCTTAAAAATTTTAATTCCCTTGTTCTGTAGTTGATTTTATTTTCATTTGAACTGCTTAATTTATGAAGTTTCGTTTCTTGAGAGAGAGAGACTTAGCCGATTCCGTTGAGGATTTGCCGAATTGGAAAAACGAACGTGCTATTAGTTGAAGTAAAAAGGAGAATTCTGAAAGAAGTAGACAAAAAATATTAAAGATAAAATTGCCAAAAAAATATAGATTTCCAAAGAACAATCTCTCGCAAATTTAAAAAAAAAAATCGAAAAAAAAAACCTTGAAAAAAGAAATAGTTGATGTTGTTGTTGTTGCTTATCTCCAAGAATCAGACCAAATCTAGGAATCCATTGACGGAGAGTAAATCGATTATAAGGCAGGGAGAAGTGTAGATTTCGTCCCATATATTCAGACAATTCAGGATATGCTCAGGAGAAGCTTGGTGTCCATGGCATTTAGGACAGAAGGAGAAGGTCTTGTTACCCGCTACAAAAATGAGGCATTTCAGGTGGCCAGAGGCGAGACGTACAAGGCAAGTGCTGGATTTCCTGTCACAGGAAAGAGCCAGAGAAAGTCCCGGCTTTCTACACTTGTCAAAGTTGTGAGTCAAAGGTACCTGCCAATCGTTTTTAAACTGGGCGTTTTACAGGGAAAAGAGTTCAAGGTAGGTAAGTGCGGAAGAAGAAGGAGCAGGATGATCTGAGCCCTCCTTTGCTAAGGTGCCTGTTATTTCATTGCTTCCAATATCCATGTGAAACGGGATCCATTGAAAATATGTAGATATTATGCCGAAGGGAGACAATTTTAAGCTTGTGTAGAATAGAAAGGCTTGTTTGGTCTCCCAAGCAGGTCCATTTTTGCAGATGTTGAATTGAACTACGGCTATTAGTTAATATCCAGACATCTCTATAATTAGTTTCGCTCATGATGGATTCCAATCCCATGTTCATGGCTATTAGTTCGCTACGAAAAACCGAATAGAAGTCAGGATTACGTTGACTAAGAGAGAGTTTGTCATGAGAAGTCTCGATGAAAATTCCGCTGCCAGATCGGTGATTTATTTTGTTGCCCTCAGTATAGATTTCTATGCCATTTTGTTGTATATTATTTATGGTTTCCAAGGCTAGTTGTTTTAGCAATTCAGGTAAACATGACCAGACAAGATTGTCTTTGATATGGAGAGGTTGTAAGTCTGCTTCGAAAAGTAATATTTCTGAAGAACAGCTGCGTTTCAAGCCAGTAATGATGCGTACAGCACTCAATTGGACTTTTTCTAATTTTTCCAGATTGGAATTAAAAGCACAACAATAGATTGGGAAGCCATATTCTAAAATGGGCCTAATGAGTGCTAGGTAGGTAGTTCTAATGGTAGTTGCATCCGCTCCCCAGTCTCTACCAGCAATGTATTTCAGGATGCATGATCGTTTCCTGGCTTTCAAGGTAATGTATTCGATGTTTGTTGCATGTAAATTCCTGGTCTAGAATGAATCCCAATTATTTTGGATGTTTCTCGTAAGTAAGTTTCTGATGATTAATTATCAAAGATGGTTGGTAGTGATATAAATGCTTATCTGTAGTAAAGAAGGTGGTTACTAATTTGGATGGATTAAAACTCAACCTGAGCAGCTCCACCACAAACTCGGAAAGGGCCTCCAAAGAGCTGTTAATCCGAGACTCATATCTCAGGAATGGAGATTCCAGAGCTCCAGAGAATTTATGTTATCAGCAAATATTCCAATGCGCGCGTAAAGAGAGATAGTCCTCTCAATACCAGTCAAATATAAGAAAAAAAGAGTTGGGCTGAGAACAGTTCCCTGAGAAAAACCTTGTCCAGGTTGAGAAGTCTTTGAGAAGGGTTTTTTATATTTAACCCTTATATACCTCTGATGGAGATAATCAGAAATACAAGCCAATGTATTATCTCGGATATTAAATGTATTATGCAGTTTAATGATGAGTTTATGCTTCCAAACTCTGTCGAAAGCCTCTGACAGGTCTAATAGAACTACAATTCTGTGATTAGTAGGTTTAAGATTCTGGGAATCTCTGATAGTTTGAGCAAAAAACAAAACTTGATCAATGGTGCTGTGGCCCTTACGAAACCTATACTGTTGCTGAGGAACAAGTTTATTTTCATTCAGAAAAAAACGAAGTCTGATCAAAATCATTTTCTCTATGATTTTACTAGAGGTACAAATTAGAGTAGTCGGTCTAAAGTCCTCGGGGGAGTAAGAAATTTTGTTTAGCTTTTTAACTGGAAAAATGATGGCCTTTTTCCATTCCTGAGGGAGTCTGATTTGGTCCATGAATAGTTAAAAATGTCAAGGAGTCCTATTTTTCCTAGGCATCCCTTCTGGCATAAAACCATAGATATCGTCCGGGCCAGGAGATTTGCTGAGATCGAGAAAGGACATTGCCAAAAGTAGTTCACGCATAGAAAAGTGAGCTGCCATAGAAAAATCATCAAAGTCAGAGCTACGACAGCCATGTACAATATTCCTTGCGTTACGCAACACAGTTTTGTCCTCGTTGGTGAAGTTGAACCTGCTTATTTGTTGGTAATAGATAGTAAGTCCATTGACAGCAGATTGATCATTCTTAAACAGTTGTCCATTATAATCTTTGATTGAGCTGCACTCCTCGAATTGGGTTTGCTCATTGTTGATGCCCTTAACTATTTTCCAAAGTTTTGAATTGGGAGTTCTCATGTCAATTTGATTACAAATTTCGTTCCATCTAGAATATTTTTAAATGGTATATGCTAATTTAATTTCTGCATTAATTTTATTGATCTTAGATCTAGAACAATTCTCCTTACGATTGCCAGTTTCAAGAAGATGTTTTCTTTTCTTGAGAAGAGGATCCAGAGTAGTAGAATCCTGAGTGAAATGAGGTATATAACGTTTCACATTACCTCTAGGAATAAAATCTTTAGCATGCTTAAGAATAATTTCTTTAAAATTCTGCCAGGAAGTGTTTAGAGAGTCATTAAGTGGCAGAGAAACCAGGTCATTATCGACTGAGTTTCTAAAAGAGGTCCAGTTGGCTGTCTTGAAGTTCCAGAATTTTTCATTGGATTTCATTTCTTTTTGTCTCTTATTGAATTCTATAACGATAGGCAAATGATCACTTCCAATGTTATCCAGTGTTGACCACAAACATTGCGAGAATAACTCTATACTTGTCATGGCTATGTCTAACGTCTAGGATGAGTTATATCTAAAAGAACTGTGGGTGGGCGTTTCATCATTGAGGATCATAAAATTACAGTCATCAGCCAACTAGAGAACGTCGAGACCTCTATAATTAATACTGGGGCAACCCCAGATGGTATGTTTAGCATTCAAGTCGCCGAGAATGATGGAATCTTTGTCCATGATGTTAGAGAAACTATCCGGTAGCCGTTTTTGGTTAGGTGGATGGTAAACGTTGAAAATGTTTAAGGGTTTCCCTCTACATGTAATTTTTATACTCTGGATTTCAAGGTCAGAGCTTTCAAAAGCGGGGATGCTAATGATTTCGTATTTGAAGTTTCGAATAAAGAAGGCCAAGCCTCCACCTCCCGAATTAGGTCTATCCTTCCTGTAAATGTGGTATTCATTATACCTAAGAGCTGTATTTGATTTTAACTTAGTTTCTTGAATGGCAATTATCTGGACGTCATCAGTTTCCGCAATTTTATTGAAAATTGATCCAATTTGACCCTAGTATCTAAAGTAGACAATCCATTAATGTTGCACTACAAGATCTTAAGGGTTTTCAAAGCAAAGGGAGACCGTAGATGACTTTTCGAACGAGATCCTCTGCCTAAACCTCGAGCCCGTCCCTGTTTGTCCTGCGCAACGGACGATGCAGTATCGACATCATTTGTCAACTAATTCATAGGGAGAAAAATTGCAGCTTCTCTAGTCCGAAGACGGAGCACCGCGAGGAAGAAGATTGTCTCAAGCTCTTACTTGAAAAAAGTCTCAAGCTCTTACTTGAAAAAAGTCTCAAGCTCTTACCTAGCAGACATTGATGCAGAAAGCACAAGCGTAATATTCATCTCCAGTTGTTCAACATTGGGTGGGACTGAACCTGGGACCTTTCTCGTTGAAGAGTGTTAAATTACCACTAGATCACAGTGAACCAGCTCACAGTTTTGGTACGTGTCATATAGAGTCTAACGATCGAAAGCCATTGTAAAGCATATTATCATGCCCCGTGTAAATTGCTTTCTGGCAAGATTATATTTCAGATAATAGACCGTATTGTAAGTGAGGTAACCCGAAAAGCTCCCTAGAAATTACGATATTTGCTCTGACAGATGTGCATGCAGAAGCGAATATCCACACACATCTCCCGTTTCTCAACAATCGCTGGAATCCAACCCGGAACCTTTATCCCTGAAGATACCACCATGAACCAGCACATAATTTATAAATGTTTGACTCATGAAATATGATGAAGACTTATAAAGCATAATTTTTAATTAACATTTAAATGACTAAGATGAATAGCCCAATTTAGAACGTAAAAATGATCTAAGATAGAATAATATTGAGATATGATATTTATAATATTTTGCATGTTCAGTAAACTTCTGTAATGCATATCTTAGTCAAAAAAAAAAAATTAATTTATAAAAACAAGTGTCTGTTTAAAAATAGTATGTACGGGAAATATACCTGATATAATTTTAAAATTATAAGTAGAAAATAATTTTATCATTTTTTTATTTATAAATTTGCTTTATTGTTAATTGTTAATGAATAGAATTCTAATTTCATAACTTGATGTTTTTTAAGTTTTTAATAGTTCTATTATTTTCTATACATCTCTCTCTCTCTCTTGGCATTAAAATTTAGATCTCATCGATAATTATTTTTTAAAATTCATTCAAATAATGATGCAAATTTTATAATAGTATATTAAAACTTACTATGAATCTTTGGCGATACTATTTGGAATTAAATAAACATAAGTGTTGTGTAAGGTTAAAAATTTATTTCGAAAAGAATCTTCACACACACAAACTATGTTTAAATTTGTTTTCATATTTGAACGGAGACATCTTAAAGGTGCAATAATTCAAACTAAAATTTCTGCTAATTTTGATTTCGTTTTTATAGAAATTCCGAAACTATTTAGTTCAATAAAATAATTCATTTGTTAATAAATAAAATGTGTTTATGAACAAATAAATGTTAAATAACGAAAATCATTTTATATCAAACAATATATGAATAATTATTAGTTCAAGTTCATGGAATCTTTAATTAATTGGATTTTACAGCTATCTTTTTCTGACAGATGTTTCAATTAAGGTATTTTTTATTAGACTTTTATCATAATTATTTCGAGACAACTGAAGGAATTCTCTAAATACTTCTTGAAAAGTCATTTGACAATACTTGAAAGTAACACTCACAGTTGCCACATTTGTATGCCATCATCTGACTTTATCTCAAGCTGTTTTCCTAGAAACTTTGAAATTGATTTCAACCGATTTTTTTTTACTTATTTAGTTTAAAGTATGCTAAGGCATTAATTGAACTTTATCAATCAATCAATGACTTTTTGTGAATAAAGAATGAAAATTCTAGTTCAAAGATCATGGAGAAAAAAAAAAAAAAAAAGAATCATGGTTCAAAATTTCTAGTTCTAGAATACTTATAGAAACTTATTCAGCAAAAAAGAAATCATTAAGCATTTTAGTTGAAATTTTAAAATCTTCTGTTATAATAATTATTATTATTTTTACATTGCTTTGATTTTTATGATTTTTTTATTTCACATTTAGATTTTTCGTTTACATTTACATTTTAAAATTACGTGGATCAAAAATTTTATTATTTCAGCGATTGTTTTACCTTTATTTTTCTCTCATTTTCATTATTTTATGTATGAAAATTTCCCCATAGTTATAAAAACAATGTCAACAGGATATGATTTAGGATAACTGGAACGACAGACAAACATTTTGTCTGGCTAGCATTGACATATGGATATGACATAAATTCAGATTAGAAACAAACCTTAAGTGTCCTTTGATTGTTAGTATTCCATTTTACAAAATCTCGTGCTTTTTTTTTATGCCATTGCAAATTTTTCCATACAGAAGATAATGAAGAAATTCTTTCCAATTTTTATCATTCCATTATATTTAACAAATAACGTTCTTAGCTGAATTTGAGAGAATTAACTGCAGTCGATCCCTTCCTTACCCAGCTATAACCTAATTATAAATTTATAAGCTATTATAAGCCATTTTATTACTCTGAAAACCCCACTAAAATGTTTTAGTAATTGAAATGCATGTCCATATTTTTAAAAAATTTTGCAGATAATTAATTGGATAAAGTAATTACAAAATATTTTGACATATCTGTTTAAACGAAACAAATTAATTTTACAAAATAAAGTTTTTAAAGAGTATTTTATTTATTTAAAGTTTTATTTTATTTAAAATAAAAACCTTTAGAGATAAGGGGATATTGCCTTCATTACGATTATGTACAAAGCACGGAATATTAGGAAAATTTATCTATAGTTTATAATCTTTTAGAAATTAGATTCGAAATATTATAAATTCGACTAATTTTTATATTTTTCCAACTTTTTTAACCAGTTTATTTTGTTTTTCAAAACAAAAACAATCCAAAAGAAATATGGCATCTGGATTATCAAATATAATAGTTTTTTAAAATTTCTCGATATTTTATTTTAATGAGAGAAATATTTTCAATTAAAATGAACAAGATGTAAATTCTTTTTATTGCTTTTATTGATAAATTTAGAGTTTTCAAGTAGAGTTACTGATACAGACTCATCTAGTGTTTCAATTATAATCAGTTCATCGAACTGAATTTTTCTCATGAGATTTATGAACAGTAATTTTGTAAATTCGATCAAAATAACGTGCTCATGCAGCTAATGAAAAATATTCTAATTTTGATGAAGGAAACTAAAAAAAAAAAGTATTTTAAAAGCACCTCCATCAACAAAAGAAATAAAACGAACCATTTTCCAATTAATTGCTTTCTTTTCACTATAAGCCTCCTTTAAATGATCGTAAGACAATCAAATAAATGGTAGCTTTCATATTTCAATTCATCAGGATGGGGTTCAATTCTCATCGTTTGAGTGGATGCCTGATCATTTAAAAATCCACTTTAAATGGTAGAGTCCGATTGAATAAGATCTTATGTGCAAAATGTGACATTAGAACGACCAACAATCCAAGGCAAATTGAACAAAGAGTTCATTTTTTTCCCTCAGAACAGTCTTTCTTGCGTGAAAGAAATTAACTGCGTAATTTCAATATTGATATATTTTTCTACTTTTTCTGGTGTTGAAAATAATAAGAATTAAATCCAATATATTAGTAGACTCAAATGTTATGAAATATTTTATGTAAATAAGCTATGTAATATTAATATAAATGAAAAGATAAAAGAGAAGATTTTAAATAAAAAGAAAAAATAATGTTAAGTTCTATTTTATTCAAAATAGATATTTTCCCTACATTCTATATATTTATACTGCAAAGATAAATCCAAGTACAACTAATCTATACACTAGGAGAAAATATTTAAAAAATAAGGAATTTGTAAGATCATATGAGGAATACTTTATAAGATACGAATAATATCTTATAATTATTCGTATCTTATAAAGTATAATAAATGGAAGGAAAAGGCTCTCATCATTAAGAGAGAGTTGCAATTTTTCTCTAATTTCGTACTATGAATCGAAATTTATCATACGAAATTTCGCACTGAAAATTTTCAAGATATGAATTACATATTTGTCTTAACAATCCATTAAAGCTTTATAATAAATGAAATATAATACACAAGGGAGAAAAATTCATACAAAATACTAGCAATGATTCTCCAATGAAAAAAATTAAAAGGTAAACCAATTTAAGCTTTACAGGGAAAATCATTTTTTAAAGCAATTTCCAATCTTTTTAGTAAGAATAAAAACTAAGCTTGTTTTTAATTTATAAAATAATATGTGAAGAAAAAACAAAACAAAAAGTACTAGGCAACAAAAATTAGTCTCACTCTAACTTCAAATCTCAGAGTTTGAGGGGGTTTGGCATACTGAAAGAAGCACTCCACTCCCTTCGCTTTCACTTCGGTTGTGAATTCTATATCAGCGAAATCAAAATCATATTGATGAGCACACACTGTAGTCATTATCACAATTAGTATAATAAAATTAAAAAGATAGCCAAGCACAGCCATACTTTGCTTCATCACTGAAACAACTGCTGCGTGAATTCAAATGAAATCAAATACTACGAATAGTCAGCTTTAGAAGATTGCAACTTTAATCACCATGGTAACACTTCATACAGCTTGTAGACGTAAAAAACTTTTGGACCAGAAGTCAATAAAGCTTTTAACTTCGTGATCAATTTTGATTTAAGGCTGCGTGACAATTCATTGATCTTTGTCAATGAATAGAGATGAAATATTCTCTAAAGAAAATTTTTTTTGAGGAACTCATACGAGATAAGATTCAGAGAGATGATGCATTTTCCAATTTGTGTGTGCGTGTATGAAGACCTAGTTTATATTGTGAAAATTGCATACACATAATATCATTTTATTCTGAGTTAGAAAAAAGAAACTTTGTATTTATTAAAGTTATTTCGAATATTTGATTTAGAAGTTTTTTCACATTGTTTTATAAATTTAAATTATAAGGACAGAGAAACAAAGTGAGATTTATTTTAATAAATTAATCTAATGCTCATTCCACATAATTTTAGAAAACAATTTTTATTTCGGTAAATAGTTAATATTTTAATCATTTTAAAGCAAGGATTATATACTTTTATTATACTTCTAATAACACAATTTTATGAAAAATACAGTAAAAAAAGAAAAACTATTTCTTTAATGTAATTATTAAATTTATACTTACGACAAATGTATTGAATAACGCTTAATAAAATATTCAAAAATAAATCCACATACAGTTTAATTGCATGGTTACTGCCTGACTTGACACTAGAATTCCAAAATATGAAATCAAATTATTTTAATGAATCAATTTCAATTTTCGGAGAACCTTTTTAGAGCTCCTTGAATTTTTTCCAAAACGAACGTAGAATTCCAGTGTAATTGTATGAATTTTCTTATAATTCTATTGAATAACTCTTTCATGTCAATGGAATTAAGCTTATTTTATTTCTTATAAGTATAAATATGCATCATAAAAATATGGCAAACAATATAGCTTTCCTTAGTAAAAATTTACCGTACGGTCACTCTTGGCGAAATTTTCAAATAGTCGCCAAAAGTGACCGTATGACGAATTTCCAATTCCAAAAACGGCGGAAGAAAAAAAAAAAAAAAAAATGCTGAAATGGTGACAAATATTTCATACATTGTTGGTGTCTAACAAGATGCTCAACTAATTTTACAAAATTAACGAAAAACGCAAATTTATAGATTTCGAACGTCAATGGTATAATAAAGTTGATATGTTAAATTATCTATAAAATCTTTTGATTAAATTTTATATTAATGAATTTAAATCAATAAATATTCATGAGAAATTAATGACAAATAGGGTTGCCAAAATACTAGTTTGTCTAGTTTCCAGTAAAAATGTCCCTCCAAATTTGGCGCCCAAAACGCGCCAAGGGTGACTATACAGTACAATTGATCCGCTTTCCTCTTGTAGTTCTTAAATAAAGAGTATGCAAAATTTATATTTCGTTGAACATTCTAAAAGGTAGTTTACAAAGAGAAAACTAAAAATAAGGCTCGTTGAACAAATATTTAGCTTGAAGATTTTTTCAACTGACAAAATGAAAGAGAATAAGAAAATTTGATCTGCTTTTATTCCTCACAATTGTAGAGATTGTAGAGGTTGGTCACTTGTAGAGATTGGTTTACTAGTTCCTAAAATTGAAAGATCATAAAATAAAAATTAAGTGTTAAGGTTTAAAAACTAATTTCTTTTTATTTATTTACTAAAATGTTCTCTCTTTATAAAAAACGTTCTATTAGAAAAAACTTATTTGGTATGCATTGCATAATAAACACATACAAAATAAAATTCAGGCTTAAAAAACAATTCTCATTTTTTTGTTTATTGATGGAAAATCAGGCAAAGTAATCATCAATTTTTTTTGTTTTCAAATCTGTATTTTGAAAAATATTTTTCTCATTTATTTGATATATTGTTGTTTTCCTCAAAAATATACCTCAGTATTATTAATTTTAACTATTCATCTGTTTGTCTTACGAATCGTCGCACCACTATGTCATTTCTAAATGATTGATATTTGAAAGTTATTTTTTTTCATTCTCATTCATTACGATGATGACGTGGGTGAAGACAACTACATTAATATTGTGATTGAAAAGTACTGATTGCCTTTCCCTAAGGCATCATTTAGTGCAGTGCAACATTTGGCTGATAATCACCAAAATAAGAATTTCGCTGTTAGCAAAATAATTTGTTTCTACTGAAAGGAAAGTGGAGTTGTAACAGAGTGTAAAAAATATTTGTAGGAAAAAATTATTCTCATGGATTAAAAAAAAATATTCAATATTTATATCTCAATCCCAGCAAACTAAAAATTTAAGAATTTTTTTTAAATTTAAAAATTTATTTTGCAAAAGTTAATCTTTTTAACATGCGTTTTCGGAATAAAAACTTTGCGTCATGAAATTTATTTTCAAGTTCATTAAATCAAAAATTATTAAATTAGATGTCATTTAAAATTTGGTACTTCTTATGACAAATAAAATCTGAAACGAGATTCAAAAATATTCTAAAATGAAATTTTGCACACTGTACGCTTCTTAGTCGAAGTTCATGGATGAGTAATTTATCTTTCACTCTAGTCGTCAGGTAAATGTTCTTTATTTTTTTCAGCTGCTGTAGTTTTGTATATAAAGTCTACATGTCAAAATAATTTAGATATCGTTCATCTGCAACATTAATTCAAACATAAATTGACAAGGGCATTGAGCCTAGGATGCCAATTTCAAGCATCGACTCCAAGGCATGATCACTTCTTGTTAAGTGCCATACGATACTTGAACTTGAAGCTTTGATTATAAACTAAAGCTTGAGCTAAAGCTATTTAATTAATATGATTGAGCTAAAGATAAAAACTTTTGGATACATTTACTAGAAGAAGAATGTTTATTTAAACGTGAGATTCCACACTAATTGCTTAATATAATCTGATATTTCAACATAGGCAGAGTAGAGTCAGTGATCCTCAGATTGAAGTATTTACCATTCTGCAATAAAAATATTGATCCTAGTTTCTCAACCACAAAATAAAACATTTGAAATAGATCAGATGATAAGAAATAAATGAAAACGAAATCTGCCTGAAAAAGAGTTCACACCAAAGATTTTTGAAAATAATAGTTCACAAATGGGTAATAAAAATTTTCGTAGTGTCTATTGTTATCACTTCCATTCTATTTGTCAGCCGACGAATAAGTAGCTTAGGTGGGGAAGGAAGAAGCTCTTATAAATTTACTAATATTTAAAAATTTATTTACAAATAGGATTATTTACAGACATCTTTTAGGTAGCTCCTTCATAGTGAGCTCCTCTACACACTCTCCTCGCTCAATTACTTGTACATCTCTCTCAACATGACATATTAAGCACTGCCATCTAGTGGCCACTCATTTTTTAAAATAATATTACAGCTTGATGTTAACACTATGGTACCACGTTAGGGATCAACCATGAGTTCGTAAAATATCGAGTTATCATGAATTAGAGGTTGTGTAAAAATAACTAACATCGACTATATATCAAAGTTTGTGATCAGATTCAGAATGCTTTACTTGAAAGATATTAACGAAGTCAAAAGAAAGGCCTGTTTATTTGGTTTATGTTCATTTAAAATTGTCCTACATACTTATGTCTAAATAGTGTCAAATCCACCTCCTAAAATTTTGTTGAATAAAAAAAAAAGAAAGAAAATATATATATGTAATACCCGAGTTAATTTTCCTTTAAGTTTTTATTCATTTGATTTTTATTTAAAAAAGTGACACTATTTTACATGATTAGTTTGAAGTGATATTTTTGGTTTGAAATAATATAAATTTTCTTCAACTATTCTTTATCAAGTAATAAAATGTTCATAAATTTTCCAATTTGCGTCTGAACTAGAAATTGAATGGTCAGATTCAAATGTTCGGGAATCCAAATGCAACCACTGTGTAAAATTTTGTATTGAGGCAGAACTTATTTAAAACTGTAGGTTCCAGTTTCAAATAGTGATGGTAAAATGACTTTCTTTAGAAAACAACAACACTTAGAAACAATACAAATACTCGATTTTATTTATGTTTTTTTAAATAATAAATCAGATTTCAACAAATGTATCATGTAATTTATCTAAAATTAGAGTAAATTAATTTATTACCATCAAGAAATATGGCTTCCAGAGCTTAGACTCAGATGCTCATATTTGTAATAAATATATTCTCAATTCAGGATTATTTATATCAAATAAATGTACTCCCGATTTTTGTTTAGTTCAAGTTGTCACATTGAGGAATTAAAAAATTGGTTATTATTATGTGGATAATTTTAATTTATATTTAACACAATCTCTGGTATTATTATTTGTATACATTCAGGTATTTTTTAATTTCTTTCGTATTATTAATTGATTAGAATAATAATTCAGGAATAAAAAGGGAAATCTCATGATGCGTGATAAAACAAACACGTGGAAATAAAAAAAATATAAGCATTTCTCATAATCAATTTAATCACTTGTGAAAGGAGATTATCGCACAGTTATCTCATTTTAGACAATATGCCAGATAGATTATTTTATCATTAGAAACTTTCTGTAAGACTTGTCATAAGACTGAAAGAAAGAAGTTGATATAATTGATGACATACCAAATAAAAAATGAATGTGCGTTATTTGATGCGAGAAACATATGATTTTATGAAAAAAAAGTATTGTGTTTTATAGATTTATCATGCGCAATAATTTTTTATAATTGAGAGTAACATTTTTTTCCATGACTAATCAAGTCCAATTTCTCACTTGGACCGATCATTAATAGAAAATATTAGAACAAAATTTCGCATAGGCTGGTTTTGGGAATCGAAAGTTTGTAACAGAGCATAAGAAAACAAGCAATTGATTAAAATTATTCAATATAATGAATGTAAAAATTTCAGGATACCAGTTCGCAAATCGAAGAACAAATAAATAGAAAGCAAAAAGACGGACAAACGGATAGAACACTTACTTCAGGGGGTGCCGAAAAAAGTGGCATAAATTACATTTTACTTTATTTTCTATAGAACTTTTGATTCCTCTCGTTATAATTTGGACGTTTGTCTACATAACTACTTTTATTTGTCCTTATTTTTTCTTATGTCTTTATATTTATTTTTGAAGTTTAAGTAAAATGCTTGGGTTTTTTTATTCTTAAAGTTCTTAAATTTGGGTACCTAAAGTTATGTAATGGAATTGTTTTGTAAGGCAGAGTGGCAACGAAGTTTCCGAATTTATAACAAAGTATTGCATTTTCTGTCCTTTTACAAATTTTGTATCTAAATTTCTATTTTCCCTTGATCAATAAATGTTTAATGATATTATATGAGCGTGATGGTTGGTTTTTTATGTTTCATCAAAAATAAAGAATTAAAAACATTTATTCTCAATGTAAAAAATGGGTCTGACAAGCCTAACTTCTCTCAACCATGATCACGATGTACAGTACTCGTACAAGTGGTGCTATTTCTATTTTCTACTTTGTTCTTGTGAATATTTTAATAAATAATTTTCGGAGCGAGCTGACGTTGATTTCTTTCAAAAATCTATTACAAAATTTTGGCGCCCAACTCACGGTTAGAATAAATAATGAAAGTTTTTTTTTAGCGTTAATAAGTCCTTACTCCCGATGTAAGTTTGGCAGCTGGAGATCGGTTGAAGCTATTTTTCAGAATTTTTAGTCCAAATAATGGGAGAAAGTGTCAATATTGGACTCGAAGTTAGTATATATATTATAGCACGTGAATATTCCTTTAGTCTATTGAATAGAGGAGGTGAAACATTCAAAGGAATAAAAATATAAGTTTTTCTCAAAATTTGCTCAATTTAAATTTAAAATTCTTTTTCATATGGTATAAGTTGTTAAATATAAATTTTCATAACAAAGCTATGTTTAAATTTCTTTTTAACATGTTTTATGAAACTGTTAAATAAAACATGATATTTATAACAAATTAAATGAATAATTTAAAGATAAACAGTTTTGAATAAGTTCACGGTTTATAGATTTGGATTTATGAATTCGAATTTATTTTACAGTAAGGTCAGAAAAATTAACTCCTGTTTTGATTTTTATTAAATATCAGTGACGGATATTTTGCCTACATTTTATTTTTTCTGAGTTTTAATGTATATTGAATTTATCTTCTGAGACTTTAGACATGAGAACAAAAATCCTATCCCAAGTTTGGTATGAATTTTTTAGAGGATACTAAAAGGAACTGCGAAATTTTGTACTATTACTTGGATCTGAGAATAATAGCTAGTTAAACTTAAAGTGAACAAAAAAGATTTGAAGATATATGTCTGTTATTAAACTCATATGACAGAGAGAAAGAAAAGAGTTTGACTAGTTCCTTGAGAATCGTGTTGTATGCGGGAAGTCATCAAATCTTTAAACTGCCCATTGAATGAATGTTTGTGGGCAGAATCTTATTTGAATCCAAATATTTTGGATGTATTCATTGAATTAAGATTCAATGAAATAGCTCTTGCTAAGCTTAAAGCAAGCTTTCTTCTAAATTGGCCTTGATGCGATGCCTGAAAATGCTGTATGATTTTTGTGGAGAAATAATGAACAGAACATTGTCCAAAAATTTCGATATGCTAAAATGCCACTTCAATTGAATCAATTTCTGAGTAAGTTCAAGTGCATTTTTCCTAGTTCCCACGGTTAAGAATCATTTAAAAAATTACAAAAATATTCTTTCTGATATAATTCAACTATTGAATTAAAATTTATTTGCGAATTTCTATGTGAACGATAATCTCATACATATATTTTCAACACTTTTAAATATTTTGATAACATTTTTAAAGAAGCTATCGAAATATCATAAAATACAAATGAAATTATGGAAACTTCTGGAATGAATCTCAGTAAATGGATCAGTAATGATGCTATGTAATGATCAGTAAAATGATCATTACTGATCATTTTACTGATCATTACATAGCATTACAGTAAAATGATCAGTAATGATGGGGAAAAACCAAATAGGTATTTATCTTCAAAAACGCAAGTATCAGCTTAGGCTCAAATAAAACCAAAGTATTTTTAGAATTGTCGTGAAGCACTCTAGAAGATTACTTGATCATAGATCACAAAAATCATCTAGAATTCCTTTCCTTGAATAATACAGAAAGTTTCTTCTGGATGTAGGAAAGATATTTGACCCTTTTTGATTGATTTCAAGTTTTACTATATGAGTAAAATGACTTATCCCAGAATCATGGGAAGAAAATTTTCCTGGGACGATCCTTTTCCCAGAAATATTGAAAAGAAATGGAATAAAATGAAATAAAGAGAAAAATCTTAGTATGCCCGATGGTTTGGCAGATTAGGGCATCGTTCTCATGATCGGAAAGTAATGAGTTCGAATCTCGACTTAACTGAACACCTGTCGTGTGGTGGCTGAGGCATACTAAATAGATCGTGGTCGCAATGTCCTCCAAGTGAAACGATATCTTTTGTAATGGTATATTAAGAATTGAAGGATCTTCTGCTTGGTCCCTGATATTAAATTATGCAGATTCCCATCAGTTTGCTTACACCTAACTGGTAGAACTTAACTCTAGCAAAGTAAAGAGAAGTTTTTGGACCAATGACACCTACAATATTTTATTAATTTTCTCCGTTAATGTTTACCTTTTTCGTAAGCTTTAAAACAAATCCTTGGGGAAAATATCATATCAGTCGATACATCTTATTTTTCTTATAAATATTTTTCTGTTGATATTATCAATATTAAATTTTTCCTAATTAATTAAAAATTTCTATCAAAAGTAATTTATCATAAATTATCTGAAATAAATGAATGCGTGTCAAGCATATTTATATAAGATATTTAACAGATATCTATGATTTCAAATAATACTTTTACACAATGGGACTTTTACCTTAAGTTTCGAAGTCAGGAAATGGGATAAGAATTCAAAAACAGGCCGGCACATCATCCATAACTATAATCTCTTGCCTTAACTACTTTAAGTATCCTTAAAAATAAACGGTTACGTCCTAGTTCTACTTAGAGGCAGTCAGACTTAATAAAAAGAAATTTGGAGAATCTGGCAAAAAATGCAGTTTGGAAGCAAAGTGACGTAATTTTTATTATAGATTCAGTCAAAAGAAGAAGAAATGTATTGATGTATTTAAATATAAATATTAAAATGTGTTTAACGTATGTTAAGAAAAAGTATGAAATATATTAAATAATTATATTAAAGCATAGATTGTATAAAAGAAATAATCTGGTCATATATATATATATATATATATATATATATATATATATATATATATATATATATGTAAAGTAACTTTATAAAAAGTATGAATCCTTTAAAGTTATGACATTATGTAATTTGAAAATTGACTAAATTAAAAAAAATTGAATTTAATTTTGGGGATTTTATTCGTGTGGTAAAGCATTTATATTAGAATAAAAATATATTTTCTTAAAAAATGCAAATAACATCTTCTTAGGATTCATATTACTAAGCAAAATACAGTATTGTATACATTAAAAACATTTTATATTTATTTCAGTTCAAAGTAAAAATATATTTCAAAATTAATACGTATTTGTGCAATCACTGGTTTCTCTTTCAAGAAAAATTTAATATTTCAAAATACACTTTTTCGATATTTACATGTAAAATACGCATTTCCACAAATATATTAAAATTCTTAAAAAAAATTGTATGAAAAAGCTTTTATATATGGACATTGTAAATATATGCGTGCAAAAATAAAATTCATTAGAAATATTTAAAAAAAAAGTTAAAATATCATTTTTAGATATTTATTAATTTTTGAATCAAGTGAGTCCAGAGGTTTTTAGATATTTAGATACTTCACTTAAAGTTCAGTTTTTTAAAAGTTCAAATATCATAGAAAACGTCAAACACTTTGATACATTCACGCAATTTAATATTCCACTTGAACCCTACAATTTAAAGTATCTAAATTATATGGAGAAGGAGAAAGCTTGAATTTTTGTGTTTATACTTAATACCTTTGTTTTGGGCAGCTCAGATGATTAATACAACTTCGAAATTTATATTCAGTTTAAACTAAATCTGTAAATATTGTAGTATTATGTCTGTAAACATTAAATGTAACCATGAAAGCATGGATTTAATGCAATGGACTCTACGTCACAACCAATCACGAAAATTTTAACCACACTTTTTGAACGCAAGCTCTTATTTTGATTTTTAAAATGAAGACAAATAGTAATTGTAACTGAACATTTTAATTTAATCTATAGTTACCGAAGAATAGAATTACTGATTAGGCAACATAATTACACACATTAATTTTGGAATGTTAGACACGAGACGTGCGTTCCAGCTGCGAGCGAGAGTCCAACTGCCGTCTCGGGAAAAACAGTTCGAATCGGCAAGTAGGTGATGCCATTTTTTTTAGACAGTAAATAGGAGTTCCCTACAGTACCCCCTCCCCCAAGTACCGGAGGTACTCGAAGTTAGAAGTACCGTGGGTTGAATCTGACATGCCGACCCGAACGTGTTGTTACTGGAGCAAGAACGTTGTCTGATGGTGAGGCCTTTGTGAGGGTATCATCTGTGGATGCTGGCAAAGATGTGTCGTCGGGCAAAATAAGCCAAAAAATGTAAATTAAATAATACCTAAATATCTTTACGCAAGAATTCTTTATTCAAACTTATTTTATTATAATATAAAATAATATAAAAGAAGATAGAGATGAATTGCGCAATTGAATTTTAATTTAAAACTTATGCTTGTATAAAGAGAGAGTGATGTCCATTCCACTTGTAGAAATCTATAAAAATTTGTGAAGTTGACTGAGCATTCATTTTAGTTAGTTTTGTAAAAACTTCATTAAGGGAAAAAAAAAAAAAAAAAAAAGCAAGATTTTTAAAAAAACATATTTTATTTGTGTTTTTTTTTCAAATAAAAACTGAATCTTACTCAATGAAAGCTATAAGTGTATGAGCATAGAGATCTAATGCAGTTTTTTTTTCGTCACCTAACGAAAGCGAAGTTGTCACGGAAAATTATCCCTGTATAGCGGCAAAGATAAAATGAGATTATGCAATTAGATAACATTATTTTATACATTGATATCAAAAGAACAGTATATACTATTTAAATGATATAAGCTTTATTTTTATTTTATAAATCAAAGCGACATTATGATTGCTATTCTGTTTCTTTTGATTTTAAGTGTTGGTGAAGGTATAAAATATATATATATATTTTTTTATCTAAATTTTTAATTCTTATAGTGAATATCTTAATTTATTTTTTGTGATTACTTTTCGAAAAAGATTTTTTTGTATTTTAGCATCTAAATTTTTCCAAATTAAACTAAGATAAAAATTGCTTACAGGAAAAAAAATTATAATGTTAATTTCTTAAAAAAACTGATTTTTTTGATTCTGAAATGAAAACATCCATTAGTTAAATACTATTGAATCCATCATAATAATTATACAATTTGCATTGTTATTTTGCTATGACTTTATATTCTTTACTACTGTTATCAAAAATATGGCAAAGATGCTGTAGAATCCAGTATGCCAAATGCTGAATTTTTTTGGTGATAAAGAAATGTTGCCAAGATGACGTACATTGACATATCCAATGATGTAAATGCTGGGGTTACCAAAATAGAATTTTCTGCGTAATTCTTATAGGTCCCCTTATCTATGATGTAATGAAACTAGTTTGCCAGATGCATAAGAAAATCTTCCAAAAAAATTACCAAACTCAGAATTTTGCATCCTGGGTTATATGGTATCTGTGCTGAAAATATCAGGAAAATTTCATTTAAGATACATAGATATTATAATACTTACCAAGCAATTTATGTCTCACATAGATTCTCAACAGCATTTAATATTTCATTTTATATTTTAAGAATAAATGATTTTACATAGGATACAAATTTTCACTCAGAATGAGAATGAGTTTAGCTTTGTAAAAAATGGGTCTATTTCTGAAAATAGATAATCAAAAGTACCTCTATCTGAAGAAATATTTTGCAAATATGGAAATATCATGCAGCTCTTAAGATTAAATATAATTTAATCTAAGTGTTCAGATCTATATACAAGAAAGTTCATATTTCCAGAGAATATGGAATTTTCTACTATCTGTGTACTGTTCCTACTTGTAGATTATTTATTCTTATGATTATGAGGTGTCATTTAAGAGTGAAATGTCCAGTAAATAGCTCTGCTGCTCTCTTTGAGCATTTTCTATTGGACTCCTACAGCTCTGTTAGAACAATTATATTAAATAGATTTGCTTATCCTGAAGTATGCAAAATGGTATTATAGAGATCCCTTTTCTGTAATATTGAAATAAATAACATTGATGTTACTGTTAACTTATATGAATAATTTTTTCCATTGCTAATATGAAATAATGCATGAAATTTATTCTAAAGTTGTTTTTATAAATGTAATTGATTGTAAATTGTAGATTGAAAATCAAAACTATTAAAATATTGACTTAAGAATGTCAGTTAATGTAGGAGAATAGAACGTAGCACTGCAGATGTATGTGGTTTATATTTGTAAATAAATTTTTTAATTATAATAAATTTTTCAGTTGATCAAGATTTATTCATTTGTCCCAATTTACTAAAACTAAGCAAGAGTGAAAGAAAATAACAAAAATCTAAATATTTAATTTAAATATTTATCTATTTTTTAAATATATGTCTGTTACTTATAAATAGTTGCTAAATAATTTTCACATAGATTAGTATTTTCTAATTTCCATTCCATAGTTTAATCAAAAACATATATTATTAGATTATTATTTTTCCTAATACCCAGTTGATCTTAGAATTTAGTTCATTCAGCCCTCTAAAGGACGGAAGTGATGACTATATATTCAATGAAGCACCCAGTGGGTGTTCCATCTTTGTTCCAAAAGTGAAAGAATAGGGAAACACACATAGAAGTTAACATTCTCACCCAAACCAGGATTTGAACCAGGGACCAATTGTTTCGATGTTAGGAGCACTAACTACTCTGCCATCAATCAGCTGTTATTGTATTACAGTATAGAATGTTGTTGGTAATCAATAAAGCACTTGTATACAAAGCAGGCCATAAGGAGCAATTTCCTTGGGCTGCCACATAAGAGGGGTCTTTAAATTGAATAGAAAGTTTATTTTACATTGTCAATCAAATAGAATCATTTGCCAAATTGAAGAAAGTTTCTTGTGAAGCAAATGTGACCCCCCCCCCCAGAAAGTTTATGTTCCAGACTCCAAATAAATTAAGTTGGAATCTGCATATTTAGATTTATTGTTGTGTTTTGTGTAAATATTTTTATTTTATAAAATTTTTTTATTATAAATTCTATAATAATAAATACAGATAGCAAGAAATAATAAATGTTTTCACCAAATACTAGAAACTGATACAGCAACAAATGCACCAACTTTGGTTTAGTGGGACAAATTTGACTTTTTTAAAATATTACTTTCATTGGCTTTATATATTTCTCAATTCCAAAAACAAGTTTGTTTTATAGAAACAAATAATTTAAAGGCATTTGTTAAAATTTTTTAAATGTATCAAATTTTGGAAAAACTGAAATATAATTTTTATAATTACAGAAATCAAAATATATGTCTTTGAAATTTTCATATCTTATTATATATGAGATTATTCAATATAAATTTTGGGATTTTAATAAGTACACTACATAGTTGGAGAATACAGAAGAAATTTGTAAAAATAGTATTTTAGAAACAATCAATAATTAATTTCTTCAGAAATATGAAATTTTTTTTTAAATTTGAGTATGAAAAAAGCTAGATTTTAAGGATCTTGATATTGTTAATTGAAAGTAAAAATTTTTGAATTTTTTTTGCCCTTGAATAACTGTTAAAGTAAAATATATTTTCAAAGAAATAAAAATTAATATTAAAGATTAAAAAATATTTATGGAATTTTCTAGACATGTACATTATTTTGTTGTGAAAATTGAATAAAATTCTTTGCTTAATATCAAAATATTACTGTGATATATTCTTTCAGTTTTATTGTAAATTAATTGATCCTGACTGCATGCAAGCAACTGTGAAGAACCCAGTTAGTGTTATGATTTTGTCATGCATGTCAGCAGATGGTATTGGTGGCCTTCATGTTGTCAGTGGGACACTGAATGCCAGAAAATACATTGACACTATTCTAGAACCAAAACTTCAACCTTCCATCTGAGATCTCTTTCCCAACAGTGCTTCATTTATTTTTCAGCAGGATTCTGCTCCTTGCCACACAGCCAAATAACGAAAGAGTGGTTTCATACAAAGAACATTAAATTGTTGTCATGGCCAGGAAACTGTCCTGACCTCAATCCTGTCGAAAATTTGTGGCACCATTTGAGAACTCTTGTCTGAATGAGGCGCCCATCAAATAAAAGGGAACTAATTGAGGCTATAATTGTTTCCTGGCATCATGTAATAATGAAAGAAGAGCATAAAACTCTTGTTAGCTCAATGAAACGTCAATGTGAAGTTGTAATTAAAAATAAAAAGTACTCTACTAAGTACTTATAACTCACTGCAATCATCACTATCTAATATATATTGTAAATATTATTGTTTATCTTTTTTTGCATTGCAAAAAATTGAATTTTGTGTTTTGCATTGAATTCAGTAATAAGTTCTCTTTAAAATGATATATTCAAGTTTGCATTTTGTGAAAGGTAATGATTTCTATAAACATACAAAGTTCAAAAACATAAAAATTTCCAAAAGTGTCCATAATTTTGGCCACACACACATACACACACATGCACACACACGTACATACTAATATAATTGTATAAATACAATGAAGGGAATAAAAGGAAGAATCCTAAATTTAAACAGAACTGTAAAGAGATAAATTTAGCAACCATAGAAATAGATTTTGAATTAAAAAATAAAGTTAATAAAATTCTGAATTTTTTTTTCAAGTAATAAGCAATACTTAATTAAAGATATTTTGGTGAAGATGTTAGTACTTAGTTAAACACAAATGGTTAACTATTTTTAAGAAATCAAATTTGATGGAAATCTCAAATATTTTTATTTTTTATTTAAAATTTTAATTTCTGGAATTATAAAGACACTAATATAAAATGTAATTTTGGAAGAAATAATCATTAATTTTTAAAAGATAATCAATAAATCAATATTAACATTGAATATTTTTTATTAAACAATATATTGAATAGGATTTAAAATGTCTAAATTAGTATTTTTGATACTATCACTGATATTATTGAAGATTTAAAAGTTTATTTTTTTGCTTTCAACACTATTCAGAATTGCTGAAATTCTTTTTAAAGTTGTTGAAGTAAAGAGAAAATCAAAAAGCACTCCATTTAAATTTTAAAAAAATAATACTTTCAGAAGTTATAGATTTCTATTTATTATTAATTATTATAGATTTATTCCTTTATATTTATAAAAATATTCTTATTTTAGGACTTGCTGGTTCTTGCAAATCTCGATCTTTTGGAAAAGAATCAATAGTATGCGTCTGTGATGAAAGTTTCTGTGATGATTTACTTTTGCTGTCTAATGTTACTGAAGCTGTAGTGTATGAAACAAATAAAGATGGAGCTAGATTTGAACCAACAGTTTTGAAATTTTCTTCTTCTATAAAACCAGGTATTTTGTTATCTTGCGACTTTTAATATTCATGTGAATGCTTTATAGAATAAATTTAAAGACAATTTTTGTATGATTTCCAAAATTGCTATGGTGGTTACAGATGTTATATAAACTTTGACTCTAAGATTTCTTCAGTTGCAATATTTGTTTCTGTTGTTAATGTAGTACATAAGTTGACTTTTAAATTCTATTTTCATTGAAAATAAAATGTAGAATAGCTTGTGGGCCGAAAAGGGGAATGATAGTAATAAGCTAAAAAGTGTACATTTGATGAAAAGGTATTTTTCTACTAATTTTTTTTTTGTGTTGAAAAACAGTATTTAAGTTATATGAACTAATAGTTAAGTTATATGAATAAAGTGCACTTTAAATTTCTTTTCACTTAAGAAATAATTTAATACCAAAAAATGTCAATCAAACAATTTTGATTTGACATAATTTTTTATAACTGCTATTTTCCAAGAAATTACTAGTTAGTTGTTTAATGTACATGTTGTTAATGTTCATTAAAGTTTCTTTAATGAACATGAAATGATTTAAAATGATCCTTTTCATTATTTCATATTAATATGTTAATTTATGTTATACAGTTAAATTAATTTACTCTGAATTTGTCAATTATTAAAAGGAGAACATAGATAGCTATTGCTATGTATGATCTTACAGTGAAATTTAGAATTTTAACTTAACAGCACACAACCATTACAGAATGTGCAGTTGGTGTAATATTCCAATGAAATCCTTAGTCAAACCCTGATATTATCTCTTCAAAGTATGTGATGATCTATGATTTCTGCACCAAAAGATTTACTGTACTTATTGTTCTCTCCATGGATTTAAACATGCATCTTTAGACTAGTGTACAAATATTGACTTAGAGTGTGAATATATACTGCTCCAATTAGACGCAATCCAATTGACATGTTGAGGACACTGTTTTAAATGGGATCCTTATGATCAGATAAACTTAAGAATAGAAATTCTTGGTACTGCGTTTATAATATATTTCTGTGTTCATTTGGGGGAAAATCTTATCTTACCCACAGTAACCACAGGTGTCAAATTTGTGAAAGTCTCTTTTCATTTAACTACAATTGTAATATATTAATCTTTCATATGAGTCATAACTCTTGGTGGCTAAACCTAGGTTTACTACAGTTATTTGGCAGGTTTGTTATTACATCCATAATCATTACATGAAAAAGTAAGGAACATGGATGAAGTAGGAAAATCAATTGCACTCAGAGTAATATCTGTAGTTCATTTCTCTTCTTCAATTCATAGCATTCTTATTCTAGTACTCAGAATTTTTCATTTGTATTCTGCAAATCATCAAAATAATTTTATTTAAGTTCTAAATACATTTATATATTTATTCTTGTAACTCTTCATTTCCTTTACATCTTCTTACATATCTTTTCTTTTAAATATTTTTTGACATGGAATTATGATTGGTTGTTATGTTACATATAATCATACTTTTATCTATGCCTATAGCTGATTGTATGTTCTCAAGTTTAAATAATCTTTCCAAGATTAATATTTTTTCTGAATTCTTAACTATTAAAAATAAATACATTTAACTATATGATCTTTATGACAATTGTGTTACGGTATTTAAATATGCTTGAAAGTATTTTTTTTTGTGCCAACTAATGTATATATATAAATCATAAGGCAAAAGAATTAGTTATGTTTTAATCTGAAAATTTTATTTATTTTAGGAATTTTATTTTATACTGTAAATCCTAATAAAATGTATCAGTTTATTTTGGGCTTTGGAGGAGCATTTACTGATGCAGCTGGCATCAATATTAATTCTCTATCATCTAATTTGCAGAAAAAGCTCTTAACAAGCTATTTTTCTGAAAATGGTAATTTATTATTTTACTATACATTAATAATTTATTATTTATTTATATTTATTTGTCAAAAATGTTTTTTTATTTATAATACTTTTTATCCCACTAACACCTTATATCAATTACTAAATTTATCACATTTTATTGTTATATTTAATAATAGTATTATGTTATAAAGCATTTAAATTGAATGTGTTTATTTACTTCCTGTTCAATAAAGTAATATTTAAAGTTGTATAGAAACATTTTCTTCAACATTTAAATAGCATAATATTTCCACATGCTCTATTTTAACATGATTTCATTATAAATACTTATAACTGATTAAATAATGATTTCACAAGCGTAAAGTTAAAAATGATGTAATGATTACCTTAATGTCAACAGAAGTTTTCATTATTGGTAATATGTTTGAAAATTTCACTAAAATGATTTTGATTTTGAATGTGGAGAAAGGGATAATTATTTATACTTCTGTGTTCAAGTAAAAAAATACTGCCAAATTTTTTCTCACAGCTTTTTATATTTATACTCACAGCTTTTGTGTTTATTAAAAATCTATTTTTTAATAAATTAAAAAAATTCAAGAAATATTTTATACATACTTTAGAAGTTGGTTATCACACACAATCAAAAATATTTATTTACAATATACAAGAGATTTCAATTCAAACTATATTTGGCATGAAAACTTTGTGAAGTCTTAGTAGATTGTGAGTGTTCTGATGTCTATTATATTTTACCAATATTAAAACTGAAATGTTTTTTTTTTTAATTTTGTATGTTGTGTGTGTGTTTCTTATTTATTGTAAGTCAAGGTTTAGTACAGTTCTACATATTTTAACAAAGTGAAAATCTCCATAAATTAAAATTTCTTGATCTGAATTGTGATGACTATTGATTTTTATTATTATTTCATTTTTATGAATATTATTGTACAATGAATAAAAATACTTTAATAACATGCAATAATTTATTATTACTTTACAAGCTTTTGAACAAAATCATAAAACTAAATGACATTGCTCTTTTGATATTAGCTGCAATCACAAAAAGTAATGACAAAGTTTATTGATTCATTAACATAGTTTATTGATTAATTAAGTAATAGGAATTAGAATAATTCCTGTGCTAGTTTTGGAAATCGTCTATTTTAATAATAGGGATTCTGAAACTCATTTGTAATTTGTATATTCAATTTTTTAACTTTACGCTTGTGAAAATCTTTTTTATATTAGAGAAATTTTTCAATTTATTTTTTATTCAAAAGGTATCATATTTGTGTTTGAAAATACATTAAGTTTAAATAATTATTCATTTCATTGCAATGGTGTTTTTTAGGTCTTCAATACAATATGGGTAGAGTTCCAATTGCAAGCTGTGATTTCTCAACTCGTCCTTATTCATATGCAGATACTAGTGGAGATTTTGCTCTGAAATACTTTCAGTTGGCAAAGGAAGATTTTATATATAAAGTAAAATTTTTAATTTTCTAATAAAATCTAGTTATATAAATTAATTTATAAATGAAATATAAAGAGTGGAAAAATATTCCTCTTTGGTATTGAATTGTTTAAATTGTTAGTTTCAAACCAAATTTCTCTCCCATATAGATTCCTTATATTCAAATTGCTAAAGCATTAGCAAAGGATGATTTGCTTTTGTTTGGTAGTCCTTGGAGTGCACCTGCTTGGATGAAAACAAATCAAGCCATGAATGGTAAAGGACATTTAATTGGGAAACCTGGTGAAAAATATTACCAGACTTGGGCAGATTATTTTGTGCGGTATATTTTAAGTATTATTTTTTGAATAAAATTTTTATTAATTATATTTTTGGTATATAATATTTATTTTATTTATTTAACTTGTTAGTATTTTTTCCACATGGAGGGATGTCTTATTTTACAAAAGGGTTAAGTCTTACAACTGGAAAAGTTAGCTAGATTATTTAATATAATTCATTAAAGTTTGTAGTTCTTTTATATAGTTGTATATTTGCATGGGATATTTAAATTTTTTTAAGTATATAATTTTCTAATATTCTTTAAATGCCTAGGCTTTTTTTTAACTTAGCATAACTGTTAACTTTATTTGGCTTAACTCCATGAAAAGAATTACGGTATTGATAAAGGTAACATGCTAAACCTCTGATAGTAATTCAAATTAGTTTTAGTTATGGGGAAAAATATTTTTGAATTTTGCTTTTAGTTTTTATTTTCAGCTTAATGAAATTATTTTTTAACTTCATGAAACTGCTTATATTAAAAAAAATATTATTTAATTAAAAAATGTTGACAAACATTTTTTTTTTTGAAAAATTAAATTTATGATAAGCTTTTAACTAAAATGGACAAAAATAATAATTATTTCAATTTATATCTTTTGATTCATTTACAGTTCTACGTCTGGAAATATTTGCTAAATGAATACCCTGCATTGAAATTTTTAAATAAGTTCAGATATAAGGAGATTTATTAAATTAATAATAGATTTTAGATCTTAAATGTGTATTAAAAAGAGTAATCAAATTATTTTTCATAAACTTTTTTTTTAAATTTATATGTGTACATATTTTATCTTTTTAGAAATTTTTTGCACTGATGAACTAAGAAGTTTAAAATAAAAAGGTATTCTGTAAATTTAAATTAATTTTTAATAAAAAAAGACCTGGCTTACTTTATTATGATAATTAGAGCTACTATTGGAGTAAATATTGTTTTTTGTAAATATGCAGTTAGTAATAGGAAATTTAAATTTTATTTCTTGATACATTCTTACAATATTTACTTTTTGATTTGTATTACATCAAAAAGTATATGTATTTGAAAATCATAGTAAGGAAATTACAGCAAGTCTCTATCTATCTATCTATATCTATCTATCTATCTATCTATCTATCTATATATATATATATATATATAATCAAGGATATAAATATTTATGAAATGTAACCATATAATTTTTTATTTAAAATGTTTGAGCTTATATTACAAATCATTTAAAAAATAAATAATTTTTTTGGTTAAATAGCATAATTTAATATGTATAGATTGTAATATGAATATAAAATATTTGCTAACATTGGGCTCCTTTACATTTTAAAGTTAGTTGTTTTCATATTTTTGAGTTGACTCTTTTTGCACATGTTTTATAATACTAAAGATAAGTAATATGTCTTTTAACTGAGATAGAAAAGGAGACTTTCAGTTTTAAAGAATTAAAATAATACTAATATTTTGAGATATGGGTTTTATAACTTAAAATTAATATTTTTTAACATATTTTGTATGAAAAAAATTGATATTTTCATTTTAAAAAAACTTATCCAAAATTAATTTAAATTTAAGCTTGCTATATTTTATAATGCAGTTTGATTTAATGTATTATGGTCGCTTTTTTTCACAAGAGTTAATAGAACTGAGTAGGGGAGTCTGAAATACATCAAATAGTTGCACCAATACATGGATATGTTGAATAAAATGCCATGTATATTGCAAAATAGTAGTCAAGTTATTTTTCTAAACATATAATTATAGTAACTCAAATTTTGTCCTTCATATTTTAATTCAATGAATAATAATCATATGTATATTTATATCTTTTTTTAAGTTAGAGAAATAGTATGAAATTTTTAATTTCATATAATTAAAAATCAACACAAAAAATTATTTTTATTTAAAGGGTAATTTTTATTTATAAAATTCATATCTTTTAAAGTTTTTATCTAAGTATCAAATAGAAATATAAGATTAATTGCTTAGAATCATATTATTTTTTAAGTTTATAATTTCTTCATTTTTAATGCCGCATCCTTTTAAATCTGATTTATGTACTTAATCATATTCATATGGGTGTAGTATTTTTCAGTGAAATATGAATGTATGAAATACCAATAGAATAGGTGTAATGTGGTATAACTTTATTTTTGAGAAATTATTCATGATATAAAATTCAATTTATATACGTTATTAAAAATAAAATTTTTTCTGAATAAGAAATTTTTTAGAAAAATATTGAGTTCATGATTTGAAACTGATATTCTTAATTCAATATTTTAAATGGAAAATAGTTCAACAGAACTATTTTCTATTTTAAATATTGAATTAATACTGAATTGAATTAGAATTTTCTATTTTAAATATTGAATATTTGGAGGAAAAGGCCATTTTTCAATAAATATTTAGTATCTTTTGTTATTTTCTATCAGTAAAATATTTTTTGATATTTTCCATTTAGATTCTTAAATGCCTACCAAGAGCACAATGTATCATTCTGGGGAATAACATTACAAAATGAACCAACAGATGGTTGCTTAGCTAACTTTTCTTTTCAGTCTATGTGCTTTCCTCCTGAGGATCAAAGGGATTTCTTGAAACTTAATCTTGGGCCTACTTTACAAAAAGCTGGTTTTACACCTGACAAACTTCGGTTGATGATTTTAGATGATGTTAGAGGACTATTGCCTAAATGGGCTGATGTGGTAGGTGAGACATTTGTATGTGATTATAATTGCACATGCGATCGATTATTAATGGAAATATTTTCTAATTTAATATGAATCAGAAAAACAAAATTTTTTGCACTTGATATTCATATTTAGTAATGAATATCTCAAACTGTTTATCAATATCTTTTAACAATCATATTATTTAGTTTTGGTTCAATATTTTGAATACAAAATATTGGACCAAAACATATGATTGTTTGAAACTAAATTTTTAAAAATCATAAGTTAAATTTTAAAAGAAAAAATACTTTTTATTGCTCAGTACGATTATTTTTTGAAAAAATTTTCATTAATGTTTTTTAATCCATTTTAAAAATGTGTAATATTTGTAATTTTTGCAATCTTTTTTTATCATAGTGTGATAAAAAAATCATAATATGCTGAAATGAAAGATGAAAAGAAGAACATTAATATTTCTGTATTAAAATTAAAAAAAAATGTGCTTATACATTCAAGTTAGATTTTTTTAACATTATATTGTTGAATATAAAAGTAAAGTTTATTAAAAAGAACATTCATTTATCTAAAAGATCCACCAAATCTTGGATCCAAACATATCATAAATCTAAGTTGGGAATTACTCTTGATAATTTTGTGAATTCTGAAAAATGATTTAGATCATTTGAATTATATTAATTCCTTTATAATTTAAGTAAAATAAAAAGATTCCATAAACTTAATTTTTCAATATTTATATATAATAAAGATGTTACTAGTAGTTATATTATATAAAATTTGAGGAAACCAGAGAGAGTTTGTAGTTTGTAAAAGACATACTTCTTTAAATATGTAAAACAATTTGTATTAATTTAATTCTTATTAAAGAAGAAACTATGATGTTTCTGTTGCTGTTAGTATTTATTGTAAATGTATATTCACATGTATTTATTAAATGCATATTTAGTAAGTTATATGTGTATTAAATTTAATTTTGTACTATATTTTGAATAGATTATGAGTGATAAGGAAGCAGCTCAATATGTATCCGGTATTGCCTTTCATTGGTATACAGAAGATTTCATGCCTCATAAACTTTTAAACATAACTCACAACAAATATCCTGAGCTTTTCTTTTTATCTACTGAAGCATGTACAGCATATTTGTTTTTTGAAATCCCTAAAGTTGATCTGGGGAATTGGAAAAGAGCAGAAAGATATGCTCATGATATTATTCAAGTATTATAAAAACTATTTTCTTATTTTCATTTGTTAATACATGACATGATTTATTGCTTTTAACAAAATTCAACATATTTTCTAGCTATAATATCTTTCATGATTTAATATTTCATATTCTTTTTTTAATTTTAATAATTTAAGGAAACTGTATTTATATGGACACATTTTTTCAATTTTTATATAGTTAAAATTATTAATTTAAAATTTTAATTTTTATATTTAGCTTTTAAATTATATTTTGAAACTAATATATCTCTTATGCATACATAGCTGTGAAGGAATCGACAGATCTTTGATTTTTTGCAAAAGCATTTAGTTAAGTAAAACATAGTAAATTGCTTTGTTACTGACTTTTTTGTGGTAATTTCATGTTATGGCAATTTGCTTTTAATTTCCTTATTTGCATAGAAATAATATATAAGGTAAAATATTATATATTATTTCTATGCAAATTGTTATTATTGTACAATGACTTATTTTACATCTAGGTTTTAAAAAATCTATCATTTTTCAAAGATTTAAATCAAGTTTTTTTTAAATTTAAATAATATTTTTCAATTATTCTGCAATCAAATGCAGTAAAAATAGGTGTTATTTAAGAGTAATTATTAAATATTCATTATAATAAATTGCAATATTATATGTGTTCAATTATTCCTATATATATTATATTATAAAATTATATTTATAATTTTATATTTATCCTTCAGAAATGCATTAATTGACCATAGATGTTTTTTATTTTCAAACCTAGTTCATGCATTTACCTCAGTTGCTGAAATTTGCTTTTATTTATTTATTAAAACAGTAGCTACTCCATCAGAATAAATTCTTATTGATTTATTTCGATTTAGTTATTTAGAAATTGAAATTGTATTATGATAAGTTACAATTTTTTATTTTGAAAAATATTTTACTTTGTAAATAACACAGTCAAGCATGAATTAATTTTAAAGACTAATGTTTTATTAACTCATTGATGAATGTAAATCTCATACGTTTAAAGAAACAAAAAATGAGAAAAAAATTATAATGCAGTTGCCTATTTATACTGTTAGTGGAGGAAAAAAATAAAAAACTTGCTGATGCAATCATTACAGTTGAAACATTATATGCTTATGCATAAAGAAATTAAGACTGCTTTGCTATTTAATTAAGGAAATTTTTGACAGTTTTTACTATTATTTATAGAACTTTAGACTAAAATAAAAAAATAACTTAATCAACAAATATAAATATTTTTTAAAAAAAATCAGGTCTATAATTAAATAATTTATAAAAGCACTTAAAAATTTCCTAAAAATAAAATGTCCCTGATTTTCAATTAATAATTTTCTGTAAAAATTAAATGATTTGAAGCAAAATTTATATCAAAGTGATATAAATCAAGAAACCTACTTTTTATGCATTACTTTTCCATATTATTCAATTTTAATATAAATTATTAATAAACTTCATTATGATCTTTGATTTATGTTGGCAAATATCAAAGATTTTTATCTACTTTTATTAACCAGACTCGATTGTATATAAAATTATTGATAATTATTTCTCTCTTATACTTTTGAAAATTGGAAATAAAAGATTAGAAAATTCTCAACTGTGTACTATGTGTAACTATTATAAGTTTGCTAACTATATTCCGTTAAAAATATAAACTGAATTGCACATTAAAAATTTAAATCAGTCATTTGCAAAGGTAAATATTTTTGGATTGTAAATTTTTTCTTAAAAATTTATCAATATATTAAGCTAACTTAATAATATATATTAAAAGTAGGGAGTTGTGGGAATTCCAAATTAGGTTCTTTCATATATTTTAACTGCTTGGTCTATTTGTTAGATGAACATCTGACATTATTGTTATTTTACAGTTTTATTTTTTTCATAAAATCAAATAATTTCAGTGTATAATGTTATATAAAATATAAAGTTAAAACAGGAAAATTATAATGAGTTAATTTTTTTAAGTATAACTCTTTTGTAGAACATATGCAAATAATAAACATATATAAAAATGTTAAAATAGTAAAATTAATGTGTTATATTAAGAATTTTCATCTGAAAATAGGTTTTATACTATTGAATTCAGATTTAAAATTTTGTTCATAATTTAATTCTTTATAATTCAATGTTATCCTTTCTTTCTCATATTCATACTGTAATTTATTAAATGTGATATACCATGAATTTTCAACATAGGTTTAATAACTTGATATTTAAATCAACAAATTTTTTTAAAAATATTTCTATTACATTCTAATATTATTTAAGGAGCTATTTGTAACTAAAATTTATTAAAACACAGATATGCAATATATGATTATAATTCAAATATTAGAAATTTATATTTTTTACATTTATGTAAAAATGTATTATAGGATCTATTGAATTGGTCAATTGGCTGGATTGACTGGAACTTGGCTCTTAATATGGAGGGAGGGCCAAATTGGGTTAAGAATTTTGTAGACTCACCAATCATAGTCAATGCTAAAGCCAAGGAATTCTACAAACAGCCAATGTATTACATTCTTGCACATTTTAGGTAATTGTAATTACTTTTCATTAATACAAGATGTTTTGGTCAGTTCTAGTCCTCCATTATTTTTATTTTTATCCTATGAAATATTTGTATTTAGTAGTATTACAAATTTATTATTGTTCTTTTCTTAACATTATAATATCAGCAATGCCATATATTTCCATTTATAAAAAAGAAAACATTTTCTTTCTTTAAATCAAATTCTTCAATATTTTTGTAAAAGCAAACTATAAGTATTGAAAGTATATATAACACTGATTCTGCTAAAAACATTGCAATATTTCTATATTTTGTAAAGAACATTATATTTTAATTACTTTATTATATGCAAATAAAATACATTGCATAAAATAGATAGATCATTAATAAAATAGGCTGACCATTTTTAAAAGGACACTCAATTTATGACACCATTTGTGTCTTAAAGATTGAAAATTATTTTAGTCTCTCTTATGGATATATAAATGTTTAAGAAATAATATTAAATGATGAATTTCAAAAAATTAATAAGTAAAAATGTAAAAAATATATAAATTTTCAGATTGAAAAATTATAATTTTTTATGGATTATTCTTAATTTATCATAATTTATAATTTTAATTAATATTTTTGAAAATATTTATATATTTAAACATAGATATTTGTGGAAATAAAGTCTTTAATTATAAATCATTTACTTGTTGCTCTTTCTTGAAATTTACAAATTTATTATATTTTTCAGATTTTTTTTTAATAATTACAAATTTTTGCTAAACCTGTAAGTTCTCATTGTTTATTAATTCATATTTTTCATATGTATTAGTTATAATTATTATTTATTAGTATTTATGTATTAGTTATAGTCGCTTAATATGTATTTATTATATCCATATATGTCATTTCTTTCATATTACTCTATCTAAGACATTTTCCCCATTTTTGATTGCTAAAGTGCAAGTGCATTATAATTAGAATTTAAAATCAAATTACTCAGTTAATCATTTTTCATAAGGAATTATAAAGCAATTAAATTTTTCGTAGTATGATAAAAAATGTTTTTCAATGAAAAAATAAAACTAATCTGGATCATTAAAATAATAATGCTAACATAAAGTTTATATTTCTTTAGTTTTGCTTCAGAAAGTAATCATTTTATATTAGAATGTCAGTGTAATTTTATGATCAATAATGTGCTGACAGATTTTGAAAGAATTCGTATTAAATATATTCTTTCATTGTTAATTAACATGACATTCATGTTTTATTAAAAAAAATATTTACGCAATATCAATTTATATAACGATATATTACAATTAAAATAAGTTTATTTTCCAACTTTTTATCAAAATTTTAACTATCTATTTGAGATTATTGTCAACTTGTTGGCTTAACTTGCTAGCTTTTGAAAGTAAAGCTTCTAGTAGAAGACATGTGATAAACTTTTGGGGAAACAGTGTGATTTGGGGGGAAAATGTATTAAATTTTTTATATATCATTATTAAATAATGAAATTGGAGCTATTTCCATCAATGTTCTAATGCATTTCCTATCGGATCACATTGGAGAAGTGTTTTGTTGGCTTAACTTGCTAGCTTTTGAAAGTAAAGCTTCTAGTAGAAGACATGTGATAAACTTTTGGGGAAACAGTGTGATTTTGGGGAAAAATGTATTAAATGTTTTATATATCATTATTAAATAGTGAAATTGGAGTTATTTCCATCAATGTTATAATGCATTTCCTATCGGATCACATTGGAGAAGTGTAAACATGCAACAATTGACTAAAACTATCTCTTAAAAATCAAGAAAAATAGAAAATATTATTTTTATTAAAAATCACTTAGATGAAAGCTGTCAAGTGAGAGTCTGAATCCATAAATATTTTTCATTTTTAATAGTGACATATAGTAGACAACTTTAAAAGGAAGATGAAACCACATGATAAATTCTTGAAGTGAGAATAGTTAAAAAGCAGAACTACTAAACTAAACTCCATGGCATGACAGCCCATGTGGACCAAGGTCTACAGTGCCCATAACTGTTTTTATGACTGAGGGCCCTGGGGTGCGAGGGCCTTTGTGGATGTTCCAGTTAGGTATCAGCCTAACAGGAAACCCCCAGTGATTAGTTCCCAAGCAGGCTTTGTACTCAGTTTATCAACTTATTGAAGGGATGAAAGGCTGAGTCAACCTTTCCCAGCCCAAGGATCAAACCTCGGACCTGTGCCTTGGGAGTGTGAAACACTGCCACTGGGCTTCAAAAAGCAGAACTGCATCTCTTAAAATGATTACATTACACATCATTGTAAGCAATTTTACTGAGAGTTCCTAGTCAGCATTACTTATTCTTGGAATTAACTACAAATACTGTAATCAAAATTTCAGAATACAGCATGGCTTTCAAAGTTTGGCAGAGATTATCATCTTGATACAAGTTTTACTCCATTATGTGCAGGCATTCTCAGTTCAGTCTCAGACAAAAATTTATGAATAAGCAGAATAATGATTTTATTTGTCGTTATTTTGTTTTTATCCACAATTGACACAAAATCAGTTAGTTGCTTACTGGTGAACTCTCTAATGAAATGCAATACACTTTATGTAAAAACATTTCAGATGCTGGATGTTAATTCTTCTATAGAACTCAGGGCGTGACTTAACCTGATTGGAGTTCTGGGCAAAAACTTCTTTGGGTGCTTCTCTCTGTTTCACAACAACAAACTTTTCATTCTGTTTGGCAAACGATTCTATTATATTAACAATCCAAAATAAACTTTCTATTCAATTGGGGCCCCTCTGTTGTGGGGGTCCAGGGTAACTGCCCTTATGGCTTTGCCAGGCTGAACAGGCATAAATATTTTTCGTAAGCATGTAATTTTCTTAAGCAACAAATTGACAGATGAAAGGTTAATTATAAAAAACAAATCTTAATAATACAATTCATTTTTAAAATGTTTTTAATTTTTAAATATGCATAAAAGATTTTTAAATTGGTAAATTATTCCAATACATTTTTAAAAAAATGTAATCAATTATAAAATTTGTTACGTAACTGTGGATCTGAAAAATATATAAGTAATGTGATATTCTCGGCTATCAGTTATTTTTTATGGTCATAAACCTGAGATTTTCAACCTTTTTTGTCAATAGAACACTTTCAACTATTTCAAAATTTGCTGGCACTCAACGATAAATTTAAAAGTTATTTCCTTACCTAAAATACAGTGTGTAAAATAATTTATGATGAATTAATTTTGAATGTAAAATAAAATACAGTATATACTTACAAAACAACTGTACATTTATTATTTTACTTATAGTAAAAAAGCATTGCAATTTTTACTAAATACTTCCTAAAATTTGGCAGCGCAGTGATTGAAAATCAGTTTGACCATATACAATCCAAAATACATAATTAAGAGTAAGTCACCCAATCATTTTTCAGGAATTTTAAGAAATATTAAAAGTATAATATATCAATAGTTTATAAGAATACACACAATTAATAGGTTATCTAATATGTAAGCAATTCTTCTGTAACTTATACAGTTTTTAATAATATGGATTGCATAAGGTCATTGAAAATAGTTATATTAGTGTGTAATTGTCATCTGTATGAGTAATTTTCCTTTATAAAAATAATCTACTTGCATTGAATAGTACATATTACTTAATGGATAATATCCAATTTATTGGCGGCTAAGTTTGAGGTCCAAACTTATCCAAATGAGGGGGAAAAAACTAGTAAAATTTTAAGGAAAATTATATTTAAAATATTTTGAGGTCAAAGTGAATTGTGAAAAAATTTTCAAATAGAAAGGAAATGCTTAAAAGTTATTATTGCTTGAAGAATGAATTCAAATTAAATATAAGATATTTACAAAATATTCAAGAACTTAATGGTATACTTTTTTTTTATTTGTGATAAATTAATATAACATTAATTATTATTTTTATTTCCATGTTTTTTAACGCAAAATTTACATATAAAAACTTTGCACCACTATAATAAACAGAAAATACTTGTTGCCATATTGTGATCAGTCTAATTATACAAGTTTCTGGTACAGATTTGAGAACGATAATCTGAAATTAAAACAAACCTTTTTATTAGCAATTTAAAAATAGCAGTGTTGTAATTCCTAAATTCAGTATTGTGTGTTTGTTTTTTTCTTTTTGATTTGATATAGGTGTTCGGGATAGATTTTGCAATTTCTCTAGAAATACTATTGACATTAATTTATGAAATGTTGATTTCATTTTATATTAATGCCAATAGATTATGTTGAAATTTTTATTAAATAAATGAAAAAGTTACAATTTGATATTATAGTTATAAAATATTTAATGTTATCTCATTGAATTTGGTGTTGTTGTTTCTAATCTCCCATTTTTAATCAACTGTTTTGAACCATTACATTTTTGATAAATTAAAGTTATTAAATTTTAATAAAAAGTCAATAGAGTTATTAAATTTTGGGAGATGAAATATCGCTTGAATTGAAAAAAAATTATGAACTCAACATTGTTTTCACAGAACCTAGATTGATTGCTTATTTTAACTTTAAAAAACCAAGCAATGGGAATTCATGTTGATGTTGTTTCAAATGCAATTAATTTTTTTCGTAAATAATGTCAAAAATATTTTGAATAGTAGTTCTTTAATTATCGTGAAAAAATATAATTAAATTAATAATCTATGTTAAATTTACAATGTTTTTTATTTAAAAAAAACTAGATGTTATTTAAAATTTGTTATTTGAAGTGAGAAAAAAATTTTTTTTTTCCTAATTGACGACTTAAGTTAGATGTTATTCATTCTCATAGTTTGAAATTTTTTAATAGTAATTTTATATGTGTTATATATATATCAAATATATGTTTATTTGTAGCAAGTTTTTACCACGTGGCTCTTATCGAATTGATTTGGAGACTTCATCTGTTCCTTCTGAAGCTCCTGAAAACATTGAAATTGCAGCATTTCAAACACCTAGTGATAAAACTGTAATCATAGTTGTAAACAGGTAAAGGTTTAATATTAAATTATGAAATACTTACGTTAATTACTGCATTGATAAGCATTTGGATATCTGTCTTGGATCATACATAACTTATTTTTATTCTTATAATTGCAGGACAAATTTTTTTATTTAGATTTACTAATATCATGCAAATTTATCTCTTGTAATCGAAACTATAACTTATTGGCCAGAACTCTGGCATCCAATCTAATAATTCTTGTTTTGATTTCTATCTTTGGCATGAATAATTGCAGTGATTTGAAATACTATTTTAAACACTGGTTCCCTGTTGAGTTAATTCTAATATGCAATAAATGACGGTAAAGTGTTAAATCAAGCAGCAAGTCATCTGCAATCCTATAAGATTGATAAAGATATAAAGGGGATTCCCCTCTGAAACATACATTGGATTGCACAGAATTTATCTGCTTTTAATGGAAAATCCCAAGTTTACCTTGCACATAATGTTCCCACAAACACTCATGTGATATATATATATATATATATATATATATATATATATATATATATATATATATATATATATATATATATATATATATATATATAAAGGTCATCTACACTATCTTGTTGAAGGAGGAATTCATAATCATTTTATTGTCATATAAATGAGAATATAGTCATGATCATTTTCTCTGCTCTATTTCTCTCTTATTCATATCATTACCCTTATCAGACGTGTTAAATTTTATTTCCATAAAAGCAACTTCCTGAAAAGAATGCTGCTTCATCATCTTAAAGAACATTTTTTGCTAAGACATTGCTTCATTCATAGATTTAATACTGTATTCACTGCTAACAACTTAAATTGCCAATGCTAGATTTCTTTTTAACGATTCATTTTTAATTGTTCTCAAATTGAACAGAAAATTTAAAACAGGATTGAGATTTTTTTTTTTTTTGGAATCATTATGAAAGTAAAAAAGTTGATTGTAAAGATTATTTAATTTTCTTAAAGTATATTTGGAAATATTCCACATAATAGTTTTAATGAAAAACATTTACAAGCATTTAAAACTAGTTTTTGTATGAAAAGAAGTATAGTTACATCTTTGTTTGCATTACAAAAATATATTAATACTTGAATTGAATATTTTTAACCTTTATTATTCAGTTTTTGAATGTTTCTAATGTTTAAATTATTTTATATTTTGCTTGATTTGGAAATAACCATCATGATTGATAATATATATTAAATAACAACCAATGAGAAGTCAAAGATTATTTGTTGAAAAAAAAGTTTTCATTTTTGTTGTTGCACCAGCATGCTTCATACCTACCCCTGAGTGAAGCTCTACCATGGCCCTTCCATTTTTATGCATTATTTATAAGCTTTTAAAACTTTTTAAAGTAAAAAAAAATAAAAATATATATATTCAAGCAATTTTTAAACACAAGTTGTTTATGCAAAATGAGATAAATATTCAAATATTAATTTTAGAAAAAATCACTACACAAATTTTAAACAAAAATTCCACTTTTGAAACAGGAATCAACTTTAAGCCATTCCTTAGCTTTTCATTCAGAGATGTACAAAGATTTTTATTTCATCAGTAATGCATTTTGACTATAATTATGTTATATGTTGCTGAATTGAAAAGTAATCACTTTAATGTTGCAATAATGCACAATGGTTCTTTTCTATAGTGTTATCTGTCTGTAATCCTTTGTTCTTCAATATTTGTGTATGTATATTATATTGAAAACATTACTATTTTGAAGCAAATATGTTATTAATAATAAATAAACTAATATGTTTTTAGTAAGTATAAATTATTCCAAAATGTTGATTTGGAACTCTTTAATTAAAATTTTGATATGCTCATAAAGTTGGATATTTAAAAATTTTTATCAATATTTTAAATTTCCATAATTTTTTCTTACTTTCTGCTATTTTTCTTTTATGTTCTCCACTAAAATCTTGTACAAAAAAATTAAAGCAGTTGTATTTGCTGCTTTTTTACTTTTGTACAATAACTCACCTCTTCACAATCAAGATAATTAGCACAATTCAAGATTATTTGTTGAATCAAAATGTACATTTGAAATGATCTTCTGTTGATATAATTTTAATTATATCAGTATTTCATAAAAGTAAAAAATTAATATTGTCGAAGACATTGAGAATAATTAAAAATAGTGTTAATTTTACCAATATGAAATGTGTCTAATAGTTGATGTTGCTTTTGAGATTAAATTAGTTATTTTCATGTGCAGTCAAAAAAGAATTCGGAATAGAAATGTAATGAAGTACCAATTGTTTTATTTACATGAAATATATGTTTTAACTTTTAGACATTTTTAAACTGAAATTTTGTTTTGAAATCATTATGAAATGATTTGAATAAAATCAATATTACTCAGGATAGTTGTTTTACATAGATCCTTCACTGTTTCAAGTATCCAAAATGTACTTATGACTTCAGTATTTATCTGTGCAATAGATTAAATTTCCTTTTATATATTATCTTTATTTACCCTATATCGACAATCTAAAAAAGTAAAATTACTTGAATTTGTAACTTATATTAACCTTGATTAGATGTAATGAGCTACATCCATACTTTCTTAAAGTTTATTAAATTTATTTAAAAATATTATATATATATATAAACCATGGAATACCTTATATGTACTATTTATAAAATATTTATCTTTTGCAGGAATGAAGAAGCTATAGAATTTGCATTACATGATGATGCTCATGGTTACTTGAATGTAAAAATTAATGGACATGCAATTCAAAGTTATATGTGGTAGCTTTTATTTTGTAACATATTTATACGTATATGTAAGTGAATAAATCTATGTAAAATGATTGTATTTTAATTTTTATGCTTATTATCTAAAGAAATTATTAATTTAATTTAATAAGAGTAATTTGCAAAATATTTAACTGAAGAACATTAGTATTATATGCAAAATGACGGAATTAATATAACTGTTATTACTATAACAAATTGGAAGTAAATCTCTTTATAATTTTACTGTATTGACAACTTTTAAAGTTATCATATATGTTTTGGAATTTATTTTTTTATAAATTTAACAGTATTAAATTAATTTATGATATATGTAGAAGAATTGTAATTATACTATATTTAAAAATAGTTGAATTCTTTATTGTATAATAATGAAATGCTTTACAATTTAAATTGCTTTCTTGAATGTGGAATAAAAACATTTTATGTAAATCTTGCAGTTGCACAGATTTATTATGTAATATTTATAAGATATCTAATCTTAATCTGATACAAAATTTTTTTTGTAAATTCATCGGTAGAAAAACTATTATTCATTTGAAAAAATATAAATGCTTCTTATTGCTTTTTACTTGCATATTTTGAATATCAGAGAGAAAAAAAACCTAATTTAATGAGGGCAGTTTATTGACATTCATTAAATAATTATACTGCATTTCTGTACAAGGTTTTTAATTTACAACCATAAAATTGCAGTCACATATTTCGTGCCCTTTGGTACAGATTTTTATGCATACTTCTAAAATATTTTATCTATCTATTTTTAATGAAAATTGTCCAATTATAATCGATTCTTGTAAATTTATACATTTGATGTTTTTTTAATGATATTGTTTTATATTAAAGTTTGATAACTAAGTTTCCACAAACATTAAAAATTAGGAACTTAGTTTAATAAAATGAAATTCAGAAAATATGTTTTTAACATAATGTCAAGGAAATATTGATCCTGTATAAAATACTGATATATATGTATACTTTAATAAAAATATTTTAGTTGAGTTTACTGCATTGCTCTTATATGCTATAATTAAATGGTTTATTGGAAAGTTCAGGCGTTTTTCATCTTGATTAAAATTTTAGATTGAAAATAAAAATATGTTTAGAATTGTAGGAATAGTAGAGGTATAAAAATAGAATGTTTTAAACTGATTAATATTTACAGATAGAAAAATAAGGTATTTCTAATTGTAAACTTTTATATATTTTAAAGATCAAGTTTTGTTTCATTCATAATTTCTTATATAATACTTATGTTTTTAAAATCTTCCAAGAACCTGTATTTTATCAGTATTAAGCTATTTTTGTAATAATCAATAATATGATATTAAGCATGTTAAGTTAGATCTCCTTTATTGACAAGAAATTCTACAGTTAAAAATGCATTTCATAAGAGACTTACGTTGAAATAGTTATAATATATAATGCAGATCTGAAGAGAAAATATCTTTAAATATGAATGTATGTTAGTGTAAAAATGTTCCTTGAAGTACTAATAAAATAATAAACTTATATTGATACATATAATTCTATATAAAATTAGTATGACTAAAGTATTTCCAGTTTTATAGTTTTCTTTGTGATAAAGAAAAATTATAATCTTATAAAAGTAATGGAGTGGGGGGGGGACTTGAAACTTGTATAGTATTATCAAAACATGCTATTGGGAACAATTATGTGCTTAATGCTAAAATTCATATTATTTTTGGGTAATATTTGTTTTAATTAAAGAAAAAAGTTGAATAGCTATTGGGATATAGTGAAGGCTATTTAATTATAAAATAATTGGTATAAGCACATCTTAAATAGTCAGAGGTAAATTTTGATCAGCTGTTAAAAATAATATTTCTGTGAAAATCCAGTACTATTATTCTTGTACAAGATCAAATTTCAGGATTGATTGTTAATGAAAAATTTAGAATTTATTTACTAGCATAAGTTAGAAAATAAATAGAAATACACAATATACAATTTTTTTTTTATCTTAAAACATTTTATATATATTTAAAAAATACATAAAAATATACATCTATTTTTTGTCTTTCTTTAACTTCAGAAAATCTATTAATTCCTTCTGTAAATTTGTGCCCAATTCTTGACCAACCTGTAAGAGAGAAATATCACAAAATAACTTTTTTTCTGGATTTATATCATTATATATTTAAAAATTTTAGTAACATATCATATTTTTATGATAAATAAGTACAAAATAACCATTTTAAATATCAAGCAAATTAAAAAAGCATATGTGTTTAAATATTTATAAATATTCTATATATAAATAAAAAACTTATTTGATAAATCAATATTTTCAATATTTCAAACATATTTCTTAATTGAATGGATATTCCTTTATAAATTACCAAAAACTAAATGAAAAACATTTAATAGCTTACATTTATCCATACTATATATATATATATATATATATATATATATAAATTTTTTTTTTTTTTTTACAGAAAAAAATTTATAAAATGATACTAGGCTTTTGCAGGAATCTTTGTTTTAAAAATAAATTTTTGTCTTTTGAAAATTTTAGAAATAAAATGTTTAATGCAAAAATTAAAATTGTTGGAGTCTAAAAATTATACCATTAATATTTAAAAATAAAAATTCAAAATTTTCGCATTAGTGGCATTGAAAAAACTATTTAATTAAAACTTTAAGTCAAAGATAATATATTTCCTAACTTGACAACTATAGGATAAGATTTGTTATTATTTTTTACAAGCAAATTAATGTGTGTTGTGTATGGTTGCTATTTCCCAATTAAATAGGTTATAAAATCAGCATTTAGACATTTAAAAGTGTATTGTTTGAGTTGACATTGAAAATATTAATTTCGTTTTATTTATTTCACTGCTGTATGCAAGTTGAAACGTTATTGAATATAGTTTAGTTTTTGTATATTAAAGAATTCAAATGCAGTAACCATGATAATAAATCTTGATTAAAATTTGAAACAAATTTAAAATGGCTTAGATATTGAATGATAGGTCATAAAAAATCTTCATATTTGAGAACACGAAAATGTTTTGAATTACAAAAGTGCAGGAAACATTAAATATGGTCAATAAGAAATTTCTGTAAATAAATTTTTTGCAAATTTATTGTAAATTGAATAAAATTGCTATCTAGAATGAATAATTAAATTCTGATAATATTTTATCTTAGTAGACACAATAGAAATATAATATGCTTTTATGGCATATGGAAATTATTTATATAAAATTTACAAGTTGTTTCCATTTTTTTTATATAATTAAAATATATATATAAAAAAATCAACTGATTTTCAGTCTGTGTTGTTCAATCTATTTGCAATGAAATCGAATATTTTATTTACAATAAATTTCATGTTTGTCATTGAATATTTTATTTGCAAATACAGGGATATATCATAAAATATAATTTTAAAGGTAATAATGTTTTTTATTAGTTACAATGAAATATTCACAATTCTTATTTTAAGTCAAATATAAAATTTGAAAAATCTTTTAAAAGTATTCTTTTAAGAATCTTAAATAAACCATTGTAATTAATAATAATGTCTATTATAAATAATATCTATTATTTAAGAAACACACGAGTTGAAAATTATGTGATGGAAATAATTTAAATAAGACTGGGTATTATAATCAGATTAAAAATTGGGTCATCAGCAAAATGTATAAGCAGTTTTCAGGATAACAGTATATAATTACCTCAATGGCATCCAGTATACTCCCTGTGTGAATACTGCCTCCAAATTGTTTCATAGTCACAACTTCTTTGGGGGACACAGCTAGTACTAGACTAGATATACTACATACTTCCTCTTCTACAGTTGCATCGACTACAAATTCTCCTCCTACCTAGATAAAATGGATACATACATAATTATTACTACTTTAATTGTGTATTTTGGTTACTGTGTTTCCAAAAAATGTTAAAACAAATAGTATTCCAAAATATTAAATCTAATGTGTTGTTTCCTATATAATTAAAATTTTGAATTTCCAATGAAAGATTTTGATTATTATTCAAATTACTAGATAGATAGATCTGTTATAATGACACATAAACAGTAAGTGAGCTTCAATTATAATTCATTTATAACATAATCATTTGATTCTTAATTTTTTAGATTGTAAAAGTATAAAAATTCTATACTTTAAAAATTTCAAATAAATCTTAAAATCTTCAGAAACCAGTAACCCAACAGCCTAAAAAATCGTAAAGCTAATTGAAATTTATTTTTATTCAAGTTGTAAATATTTTTATCCCAAAAGTATATGAAAATAGGATTTTTTTTAATCCTTTTATCTGAAATTAAATTGAATATTTAAACTAATTAAACTTTTATGATTTTATTCATTGCAATAATTATGATGTGAAAAATGAAATTCTTTAAAACATAAAATTGGTAAATAACAAAATATTAAATCCTCTATTGTAATATTAAAATAATTTTTTTTTGTATTTTTAAGATTTTTAAACATTTAATATTTATTAATGTTATCAAAAAATAAATAGCAATACCTTAATACAGCAAACTATAATATAAATTTTGAAAGGAATATCAAAATCAGTGATTTACTCACCCTGTATAGAGTCATAAGAATAGGAAGATTATTTACATCTAGAGAAAATATATCATATGGATCATCAGAAATTTCTATTTCAGGTTCATTTTCATTGTCACATTTTACACTAACAGACTGTATTCTGAAATAGTAAAGATTGCAATATAATTTTTAACAAAAAGTTACTAGTTTCTTTAATAAAAATAATGGCTGCAAATTTTTTTAATAATGACTGTAAACGTGTTAGTGGGCTAAAATTAACAATAAATTTTGTGCCATTGCAAATGTTATTGAATATATAACATTGAAAGTTTTATTGTGTTTAAAATTTATATAGAATATAATTGTTATAATGTAAAAGAGCCGGAATTGTTATAATTTAGAATTTAATGATAGCAAAAAGGCATTCAGCACTAAATCTGATATTCATCTATGAGTTCTTGATATGCAATTAGTAAGCAGAAATTATCCTTAAAAAGAATAATTCTCAAGTCAAAATACAACACATTTAAAAATAAATCCTTAAGTAATTGTAATTTTTATAAAATCCATGTTTAAAATATATTTTAGTAATACATTTTTAAGAATCTGTTACAATTTTAAAATAAGGTAAAATAATTGATAAAATAAATGTAAAAATTGTTCTATGTATGAACTCATTTAAACAGCAAAGAATTTAAATTATTATAAATAAAATTTTGTTAATAATAAATAATCATATTTTAATACCCCTGTTTTTGTGAATTGAAATAATATAATTAAAAGAAAATTTCATTTCAATGAAAGAAAATCTGGAATTATTCAAAGCAGTATTATTGTTTTACCACAATTAATTAAATTGAAGAAGTGATTTATTTGGATATAACATGATTTTATTCTATAATCTAAATAACTTAGTAAAATTTTAGTTCATAAGAAATAGGTATTTTAAAACAGACATAATAAATAAATCTTATATCTTTATTAACCAATATTAAATTCTAAGCATAATTAATTTTAATGAAATGTTAAATAAATTTGTAGGGAATAAAAGCTTATGTTTGAACAGAGGATTATTTTGTATATATAATTATATTAAAATGTCAAATGTATCATGTTAAATTAAGGATTAATAAAATTAACTTTTATTATTGAATACTAAGTCAAGGTATTGCAATATTTATATTACAGGAGATGAACTGCAAAAAATTTGATTTTAATATTAAAAAAAAGTGAAATAATTGACAATATGTATGATGATAAATATTTTTTGATAAATAAACTTATATTCACATTTTAATTTTTTGAATACATAAATTTAAAAAAAACTTCAAATATAAAAACAATTTAAATTTTTTGGTTACCATTAGAGGAAAGAAATTTTAATTACGTTTATAATTATATTAAATTATTTACACTTACTTTGTATCAAACAAAGCAGCTTTAGTAACTAATGAAGCAGCATCAATATAGTTACCACCATACCCTAGAACCTAAAATGTATAAATTTATTCTATGAACAAACCAAATATCTAAAACATGCATGAGGAATTGAAATAATAAAGTCACCCTTATTTAATATAGTCAAAATTTCATTTTTTTGTCCAAATTAAGAGTTAATGTTCCTCTTTACTGCAATATTCCCATACCTAGTCCAGAGTTAGGATCTATCAGTTAAGTGGAAGCAGCCAGATTGAGTCTTTGTAATTTAGGACCAATCAGGAGATTTTTAATATTTGACTTGGCATCCCCAGATGTTTCAGCTAACTTGAAGGACATAGTGACTTAAACTTATTTAACCAGCTGTCTTTAGTAGTAAACTTGTGACAAATCTTTGATTAAGTTAGTATTTCAACTCACTATCCTCTGATAAATAGGAATGATGCCCTAACTAACAAGGCTAATGTGGCCTTGTTAAATAATGTGGATTGCAATTAAGTAATATATTAAAATTTTTTTAGCACATCATTCTATATTAACTTTTGAACAAAAAAGGCTAATGCAGCCAAGATCTAAAATTTAAAATGGATTCCTAATCACTATAAATATACTCAAATGAGACGAGATTCAAACCTGCAGACAACTGAAGACTAGAGCAATAACCATAAAATTGCAAGCTTGCTTTGCAAATAGGAATTGCTGTGAAAATACTACCTATTTGAAGAAAACTTTTAACATGTATAGTTAAATATTTTTGTCTCAGAGTAAGTTGTGGAATATTTCTGTAAAGGAGGCTTATTTAAAATTAATTTTTAAAATTGGAATCATGCTCATATACACTTATCCAATTTTTTTTATATAAAATAAATATTTATTCAAAAATTTATGTAATTTTTGCTCATAATATGTAATACACTTTAATTGTTATATTTAATAGTGAATTTTATATTTTCTTATAAGAAAATGAAAAATGTTTTCTCATTAAAAGAAATCCATGTCAAACAGAGGGATGGAGTTAATACGAGTTAATTGTATTAAATAGACAAGTGCAAACTAAAAATAAATTTTTACAGTTAAAGTGATAAAAAGTTAATTATAATACAAAAAGTTAATTATTTCATTGATCTTACAAATTTTATTTTACATGCTCACTTAAATAGTTGTTAAAGAATAAGAAAACAGGAATTTATTTTAAACATAAATCTATCTTTTTCAAGTTTAAAGTAAGGATTTTCTATAACATATTCATTTTTTTAAAAACTTTTTACTACTGTGGAACTGAATTTTTAAAAATATATTTGACTACTATTGAAAAAATTCTTTTTTACATAATTACTTTTAAATTTCCAACAAATATACAATCAAAAAGAAAAATGCTCTCAGCTATTTAATTTGTCGGAAAATTGTGCCACATTTAAAAAACAAAATTTGAATTATGCTAAAAGTTTTTTAAATTTATGATCTGCTTTTAGCAATTGTTTTTTATTGTAAAGCTACATGCAGCACATAGCTTGTAAATTAGTTTGATGCAGACTAAAATTTATGAATAAGAGGAAGAAAAGCATTCAATGGTTTAAACTGAAAATTTAGTTAAAAATAAATATTTTTATCAAGAATGAAAAATAATCTCAAAATTTTCTACAAGGAACAAGCATGAATAGCTTAATAATATAGATAAGCTTTTAATGTAAAAACTACCATCAATGAACAGATAATAACAATGCAATACATTAATTAGAAATATATTCAGGCAATTATGATTGTGGCAAAATAAATATAAATAAACATGCATTTTTTCAATGCGAAATAAATTCAAGAAATCTTTAGTTCACAGATAAAGCAGAACTCAATTACATTCACATTTATGAGAGAAATTTTATTAAAATTACTTTTTCGAGATTTACAACCAGGAATGATTGAAATTTAACTATAATAGCATTTATGTTATATTTCCATGTAGCAATAAGTTAGACTTTATTAATTTTGAATAGGATATTTATTTGTATTACTCATTCTTCCAGTTTGTTTTAATTTTGTTTCTTAATGGTTTTTTTTTCTTCAACATGAGATCTAGTTATATCAGGAGCTATAATTTAAAGCGGATTTCTAAATACTAAAAACATCCAAGACTGAGAAGTGATTCAAACTTACACACTGTTGTACTAAAGTCCAGAGCACTAACCATTCAACTGTCAGGTTGGCTCTAATTCTTTCCAGAAATATTAAACAAAAGTAATAAAAATAAATTGAAAGTGAACCTTTAACTATAACATTATGAGTTATCTATCATTGTTTATTTGCTATCATTTTCTCTGTGATCCTGAAATCTAAGTTATAAATGGAAACATTTCTGGAAAAAACACAAATGAATACAAATTATATATTTAATATATAATTTAAAAACACATCAGTACACAAAAATATAAAAATATTATAATAAGTAGTTTTCTTTCACACAGAGAGAATCCAAATTATAAAACATTGTTCTACATTCTCTCATTGTAAATTATAAATACAAGATTATTGTAATAATTTTGTATTTATAATTTATAATGAGAGAATGAATTTACACCATATAATTAATCAAAGCAAGATAGAAATTATTTATTACTTGCAAAATTTTTTTAATGTACTAACTCATTAATTTACAAAGGAAAATTTTATGATAAATATTAAATGCAATTTTGTTGTCTAATGAGTTAACAATACAAATACATCTATTAGTTTTTACTGAAACTTATAATAAAAATTTTCAGGCATTGCCATAACCATTAAAATAATAATGTATCAGTAGATAGCATTTAAAATGTAATTGTTTAAATATGAGTTGAAGTTAAAAAAAGTCCAACTAAAACTAGACAATTTAATAGTATTTGTTTACCATAATATCAACATAAAGAACCCAAGCTTGTTGGCCAGGAATGACACACAGGGACTTAAGATCCAATAATTTGTCATTATTACAAATTTGAGTTAAAAGCTGGCTCACGTCAGATGCAAGATCATCCCCACCACGTCCTTCAAAGTCAACATGAGCATGTGGTGTACTGCAAAGTAAGAATAATGCAAGTTAATTATTTATATAGTAAAAGTGAGAAATTAAATAACCATACATATTCCATATGCATCATATCTTCATAAATTCTTTCCCCATTAATAAAAATATTTGATTTAAATTTATTAACATAATACATTTTTAAATTAACAGTTTTATATCGTAAGATATTTATCTTACACTTAAGCTATTTCAGTTTGAGAAAGGAATTTATTTCTGCTAATTGTAAATTTTCAATGTTTATTTTTTCCTTTTCAGAACATTAAATTTTATTAAAAATGCTCATATATTTCATTAAGGAATAACATTATCTAAATTTTTTCAAGCTTTTTATCTTTTATTTCCTTTTGTGTACCATCTTTATTCTTAATAAAATTAAATTCTATGGTGAAAAACTCACTTAAAATTCCTTAATAACATTATATATCTCAGTAACATTGTGATGTTGAAATGCTTACATTTTATGAAGTATTGCATGAATATGCATTTCATGTACAGTGGTTATATTCCCAAGTCATTATTTATTTTGCAAAACTTTTTTAATTGTATATTTAAATGCATATACTTGTTTGTTAATTGACAAAGGATGCCAATTATACAAAAAAAGTTTAATCAATAAATCAGTTTTAAATTAATTTGAAACATATTTTTGTAAAAAAAAAGGGGGGAGGGGGAATTAAACCTAAGAAATTATCAAATTAAAGTATACCTTTCTATAGACACTTCGATTCTCCCTTTGTCAGGAGTAGATGCAAGTGGTGCAGCTAATTCGGCTTTGACACCAGCCAACAGTTTAGTGTCTCCCTAATGACAAAAAATATGATTAATGTAATGTTTATAATGAAAAAATATTTAATTTATACAATTGCTCATGAAATAAAAAATATTTTACTTAATAAAAAGTAGATAATATACTTGAAAATGTAATATTTCATAGTATTTGTTATAACACATACAAGCATATACTCTAGCGCAATAAGGATATACATTAGCATTATAACTGAATTTATTAAAAATATACCTGATTAATTATAAGAACACTGCAGTTTGTTTATAGGAAATATTGATAAAAGGAATAAGATTTTTATTTATAACTGATAACAAAAATTTGTTAGATTTGTATTTATATTAAAAAAATAATGGAAGAACAATGAAATGTATTAAATATATTTACCAATTTTAAATGACAAGAGCCATTACAGTTAGCAATAACATCAGTTTCAATTTCAATTATTCTATAATCCATACGACTTCGGCCATCAGCTCTGAAATTGTCCTGCATAAAGAAGCATTTCATTATAATGAAATGCACACAGAATTATAATATTAATTAAACAAAATTAATGACAAAAACATAACTGTTAAGTAAACATGAAATTTCCACTAAATGTTTTTTATAAATTCATTTATATTTTAATGTCTTGATTTTTTTTATTATATTTCTTTTTGCACATTGAAGTTGATTCATTTGGCACTTACACTTTTAAAATAAGTTTTAAATAACTGAAAATATCCCTGTTCAAGATGGAAATTGAAATCCATGAAAACAATTGAAATGAAGGCCACAGTGGTAACACATTAGTCAACAATTAGGCATTTATGTATTTCTTTAAGATTATTTTATAAGTATTTCACAGCAAGTAAGCTATAACTAAGTTTTATTTAAAGAATTTAGCAGTATTTTTGCACGAACAAGGAAAATTATTTTATAATTTTTGAATATGTGTAAATACCAGGATATATCTTATAGTTATATACCAATTATAAAACAAAACAGCTGCTCATTTAAGTGTTATGATTTAAGACTACAAAATCTATTTTAAAAAGTAATACAAAATTAAAAATTATATTACTCATATAAATTTATAAAGCAGCTATTTTACTAACAGTATGCTATTTAATAGTTTGAGATAGCCCAAGGCTCTATTTGAAGAGAGAAATATGAAATACCCATGTTACTGAAATAGTAGATAAGAGTCATTATTGCTCCAGTACAAAATATTTGTAATCCTCAGAATAATAAAATTTATATTACTACTCATTAATATTAAAATATGAATTCTTTTTCCTTTACATATAATATTTCAGTGCTTTGTGGCAGAGTTAAATAACTATTTATCTATATCCTCAAGTATCAACAAACATCTTAAAAATTTAACCTGAAAATACATTATAATCACAAATTAATAAGAATGTCAACTATGAGCACTATGAATTGAAAATAAAACATCACTGCATTGTAAGTAAGCTAATTAGAAATTGGTAAATTTAAGATTAAATTATTTTTTAATGATGTAGATTACTTTAGTTTTAATAATTTGATGACAATTACTTTAAATTTTCATTTTATATTAATTCTATTGGGATAAAATTAACTTTATACTGTATCCCCTTTCTATACAAATATTTAATAAAAATATGAAACTTTTAAAAACGTCAAAATACCCAGAAAATTAAATTTTGACTTTTAGAAAAAAAAAAAAAAAATGTTAGCAAATGTTTAAGTTTGTTAGTTATATGATATATTTCCTTCTAAGATATTTAAGCAGAATCAATCAACTTTGCTACACTGATTACAAATATTTTACAATATTACATGTAGACGTGTTTTTCAATAAATTATAAAGAATAAACATAAAAAAAAATCCATATTTATCTTCCAAACAAAATAATTCAATAGCACTTATTTACTTAACAGAATTCAATTTTAAATAATATATAAGTAGTCAGAGAACACTTTTAAGTCAAACGCGAGAAAAATTTCAGTCTGATAAAACTGAAAACATAAGCTCCACTGTCATTATGATATCTCCGGAATAAATTTCATTTTCTGTCATTTGATATGATGAAATTACGTTTAACAGCTAAATATATTGTTTTTTACTATTGTTAACTTTGTTTTTTATAAAATACGGTTTTGTAGAAAAATACATTTTATTACAATATTGTTTCCGGTTTTCGTTATATATATAGAATATATATATTTTTTTACCTGAATACCATTAATAATAAATACTTTCTCCGCTTCTTGTAATAAAGTGTTTGCCATTATCACATTAAAAAATTATGAGTTAAATTAGATTTATTAAATTAAACTGACAACTAACAATTAAAACACGCGCATTCCCATACAACAATGCGTTTGGTGTTTACACTTTAAATGTTTATAGGAGGACCGGGAGGGAAGAAGAATATTCAAGATATTTTAAGCGTCTTACTTATGCCAACTTTTTAATACAATAATAATATAAAATTAACGAAATAGGGATATCAAGACAAGATTGGCCTGAAATATTCGAAAGCATTACACCTGAGTATTCTTCTCATTATGCTTTGAGTAACCAAATGTTTTAATGGATAAACTGCTTGCTTGTTAGAATGGATGGTGGTCACTTTAACACTCAGAAAACAGTTGATTATTTGGTGAATTCATTATATATATATATATATATATATATATATATATATATATATATATATATATATATATATATATATATATATATCTATATCTATATATATATATATATATATATATATATATATATATATCTATCTATCTATATATATATATATATATATATATATATATAATTTTGATTATTATATTTATTATATATATTTATTTTGATTAATTATATTTATATATATATTATTTAGTCTTTCTTCTTTTTAAAATCTGACAGTGAATGTAAGTTTTGTATTAGTTTTTCTGTTTAATTTCAAATATTATCATATTTGGATGTATCTATTCAGTAAGCATAATCATAAAATATACTCTTTATCAGTGACTTATCTCTGAAAATTTTTAATATTTGCCAAAAGTGATTTTTTTTTAATATGGAATGCTATAAGTAAAAAATTTATCACTGTTAGTTAACTCTTATGAATGTTGGATGACAATCTTAGAAAATCCCTCTATTCTTCGAAGTTCATTTAAGAAAAAAGAATGCCTTTCTCTTGCATATCTGAAAGAAACAAACAGATTTAAAATCGTTCGGAAATCAAAGTCAGAGAAATCAATCCGTAAACATAACTCCAGAAGAGTGAGAAAAAGAAAAATTCCTCAATATAAGAAAATTAACGAAATGCTTTTGCAAGATATTTTTTTTTTATCAACTAATGAATATTCAGTAGCCCTTACTGTAGCTGATATTAAAGAACTACATATTTTTACTAGAATATTTTTCCTGCAGAATACCAAATGAATAGAAATACTATTATAGATTCCTACTTCATGAGATTTCTACTTTAATTACTCTTAAGGAAATAACCGAAGAAATAATGGAAGAAAATAAAGTAATTGAGCTTAAGAGCATTATTAAAAATTACACAAATTCAAATTTGTTAATAACTATTCAAGTCCCTAATTTAAAATTTTATATTAAAAAATTCATAAAATTCATTTTTTTATATTTATATATCTTTCCTAAAATTCATTCATTTATACATAAATTAAATTGTAATAACTGTTTTATTTACTTTCATTATTTACTTCTTTGTAAAATGAAGCTAAGTGCTTAAGCCATGGGAATTTAAAATACGGAGACTTGTTAAAGGAAGAGTAAAAGTAGTAATTGTTTTGAAAGCCATAGAATAGAATAGATTTTTAAATTTTCTAATAAAATACAGAAGAAAAGTATATTTTATAAAACTACTCTCTGTTCTGAAGCTCTGAGAACTTTTTCTTCATGACATAATAACAACTATGCTAAAAAATTGGCATTTATTTATATTCATGAAAATGGTATGAAAAGAGTATGCACTTTTTTTTAATAAGTACCATAAGCTCAGCATTATTTTCAATTAAAATACATCAGTTTGAAGAATTTCTAAATGTTCAGTCATAGTTAAAATGTGCTGGCAAATAGTCATGAGGTGATAAAAGACTCTTTCAAAAAGAAAGCATCTTCCAGAAGGGGACGGAACAGGAAGAAACCAGTGCCATAAAATGGACTTAAATATTAGGTATAGTTTAGGTAAAGTTCTGTTCATATTTGGAATAAAACAAAATGCAAATGTTTCATAACGTCAATAAATTTATTACATAATATAACTATGATTATTATTAAAGGCTTCTTGCCAGCGTGAAGACAATTTGCAAACCCTATTCTTTTTAAAAAACTGTTTGATTTTCTCATGCGAAAAATGGAAAGAGTGCTTGATTAATATTTTCTTCAATTTCGAATTATTTGCCCTTAAAAAAATTTTGTAACGACAAAAACAAGTGATAGTTGGAGGGTGATAAATCAGAAGAATATGGGGGGGGGGGTGTATGAGATAGAATTTATCAACCTAGGTTTGCAATTTTTTTAACGAACTCTCTTGCTCTGTCTTGGAACATGGCTGACCTCTTTTCTTGGACTGTTCTCTTCATTCTTCAGTTGCAGCCAATATTTTTCTCTCTGAGCTTTCGGTCAATTTTCCATGTTCATAATGTATAGATCCTCAAATACATACTACCACATACTCAGCATTCTCTCTTATTCAGAGGTAAATTTGTTTTAAAGTTTTAATGGCTATCTTTTTCTCACACATAAAGAGGCCACAACAAAAGCTTAAGATAAAAACAGAACTTTTCTTTTTCTTAGGAGATGGAAAATAAGTTCGCAGAAGTTTTTTAGTCTTAAAAACGACTAATATTTCTATAACGCTTCTTGATATCAAAAGCGAATCTAAGATTTGTTTTGATACTTTAAACTTTCATTTAAACGGTTTTCAGGAAACTCTGACATAAAAATTGATTTTCTTATGTAATTAGGTCAGTTTTTTAACATTTTTCTTTTTCTGATTCTTATCAGGATATTTCTTTGTTTGGTAAGTAAGGGATTCAAGTATAACTAATTTAATCATCAGACAAAAATTTAAAGTCGAAGTCATCACAGCTTTTTTAAAAAATTGTGGTTTCCAAGGTTTTGAATCATTATCTATCAGATTTAGATGTTCTGAGCTTCTAAAAATCGAATATAATTATGTATTTACATACCTATTTGTGCTTTATTAAAAATTTTTTTCTAGGATTGTATTGAGCCCATAACATGCGGTAGTTTATAGAGCTAATACTCTGGAAGTCCCTAAAGTGGGTGGGAATCCACTATAACGAAATCTAACAGATTCCTCTATAACAAAATTTTTTGTAAGTTATACACATTTCCTATTGATAGTCAAAAAACTAATTTTAAGGGCCCGTAAGCAAAATTTTTTCTAATTTTATAATTATGTTCTTAAAAGTTTTCACTAATGATAATTACAATTTTGTGAAATTTCCTCTTTTAGGAGCGATTTTTTATTATATTATTGTAGTCAAAATAAGATTAAAATTTCCTATTTTTTCATAATAAAATTTTCAAAATATTGTTTGACAAATGAAATGATTTTATCTCTTATAAGAAATATTAATATCATGTCATATAAAATTACGCACAATATTAAAATTTCAAAAAATTATCTCACTTTAAATTTCTAAATTACAATCACATCCGGAGAGGTTGTAATAATGTTTTTGTCAGCCCAAGCAATATTAATTGTACATTATTGTTTTATTTTAGGTGGAAGAGATTGCTCAGTCAATGTCACTGCAATTTTCATAAGTATGTAACTTGACATAGACAACGAGTAATAAAATTAGGATCCATAACTTTTTAGGAATCTTTCAGTATTTACTAAATTAAATAAGCTATATATCATGAGATCACCCCGATTAGAATATACATCTGAATAATTAGATCTATAAATTACTGTATATAACATTAACAAAAATTATTTGATAAATAACTTTCAATTAAAGTAAAAAAAGTAAAAATCTATCTCAAATGCTTAAGAATGGAACTTACCAATCCAATATTTCAGAAACTTTATCTGATAAATAATAGGATTTATTTGCCATTTAAACATATATAAAATTTATAGTACAAAATAATGATATGGTACTTCAAATTTTGAACAAATTATAAAACTTAAAAAAAGATAAAAAGAATAAGAAACTGTAATTAAATCGAAAGATTAAAAAACGATGATTGAATGAACACAATTTTTTAAAAAGAAATATAGGCTATGTAAAATTATAATTTAAATGGGAAATATAAACGTGAAATTTTCATTTATGGCAAGTTCCTGCAGCTCATTTCTCGCCATTCTCTCATCTCTCTCTCGTTTCTTCCACGTTTAATTCTTCTCAGGCATCAAGGTTTTTCTGAACATGACAAAATAATTATTAAATTTAAAATATATTTTACAGAATCAAATTGATATTTCAATCATTTATGACTGATATTACGATCTATGACTTCCGCGATAAAGTTACTTGATAATGTTTGAATGGACAGATAGTACGAGGTTTTTGCTGAGCAATTTATTATGCATTTCAACAGTGTTTAAGGGCCGTGGTAGCCTAATGGGTACGGCATCGGACTTCCATTCGAAAGAGTGGGGTTCAATCCCCAATGCCGCCAAAGACCCACCGAATACATGCGATATACGTGCACATTAAACCTGTGGAATCGAAAGTTTTGTTGTCGGTCATTGAGCAGTTACCATGGGTGCAATGGTCAGGAGAAAATTTCCCTCCCCTTAAAATCAGTATCAAAATTGAGGGAGTGGATTCTTTGGTGGTGCTATCTTTCGGAGAATTTAAAAAAGAGCAAAGACGTACTTTCACTTTCGTGGTGTTCCGATTAAAAAACGAAAGACGCTCGCTGCTGACTTAAATTCGCATAGCCAAGGCATAGCGAGCTTGCCTTGTCCATGTGTTATTAAGTAACTACAACAAGAGTGTTTAATGATGAGAACTATGACTTGGAATTGTATGTTTCGGATTCATAATTATAAATTTAAAATGAAAAATATTTGTCTTAGCTTTTAATGAGTTTGATTGTTATTGAAAGAGATTTAAATAGTACAATGCCGACAATGAATGGACGGTTTTTTGGTCTTCAGCTATACAGTTTGAAACTACAACTCTCATCTCGGGTGTGGTTGTTTGTAGAGATTAAGAATATACTTTAAAGAGCTCTATATAGCTCTCGTAAAAAAAGACCATAAGTATTTGGAAAATTAATGATTATTCTTCTACAACACTGTAATTAAAAGTAAACATTCTTTCTTTGTCTCTTTTGGTTTGTCATTCTGAAGTGACTTTTTGCAGACAATGGTTGATATCAATCAAACCTATAGCTTAAAATGGATTTTAAACTTTTAGAAGCATTCACGTCCGAGGAGAGAAAAGGAATTCAGAATTCATAAACTGTGGAATTAGAGGCCAAACTGCCAGCCATTCTGACTGTTTGGCTAATGTGTGTGAGACGAGGATTAATTTAAATATAAATATCCTAGGTGAATAAAAAACTGTCGAATTCAGAACCCATGAAGTATTGAACGGAAAACTTAACTGTCAACCGGCTGTTTGGTTAGTAAGACGAAAGCTAATTTGATCAAGTCCTACAGCTTAGAATAGATTTCGAATAGTTACAAACATCCATGCTCTCTCGAAATGAGCTAAAACTGTTGAATTCAGAACTTATCAGCTGTAAAACTGAAATTCAAACCAGCCATTCAGCTACTGTTTGACTCCAAACTTTAATTACAATAGTTATAGAATGCTCATTTTTTCTCACAAGTGCATTATTTTTCAAAGGAAGAAAGCAAAACATTTCATTAAGACAAATACTCAAGGCTATTAATTTAAGTTATATTTTAATGAGCCAAAAATACACGTGAAACCTTATCTGATAATTATTGGGTTTTTGACAAAAAATTCGGTCTCAACTTATTGCCGTCATAGATCGTATTTTCTATCCTTTATAGCTTTTGCTTATCGTTTCATATTTGTTTTTGTTTATTTTTTATGTAATTTTCTCCTTAATGAATGAATGATATATATATATAATGTATTTAATATAATAAAATATAAAAAATTGCTAATAAAATAAAATTGAATTACATCCTTGATTTGAATCATTGTTTAGTTGTTAAAAAGTAGCTTGGAATTTTTTGGAACAAAGTCAGGATTCCAAAGCTGCTTATTTTCTTAATTTAGCTTCAATATATTATTTATTTATTTTAGAATCTATTCAATTAGTTAGCAATTTTTAATAGTAGTACTGTTATTTAAGATAAAGTTAATGAATTGTTTTTGTGGAAATGTAAAAGCTCAGTAGCTCATTAGAGCTCAGTTGAAATAAGTTAGAATCTAAATGCTTTTGAAATGTTTTAGGTATAAATGAGAAACTAATTCAGAGTTCTATAACTAAAACACAAAAAATGATTTTTTTATATTCTTAAAATAAAAATCAGATATATTGATCTAAGTACAACGGCTTATTGATTAGTTGAACAAAAAATGAGGTGTGAAATTTTACTTATTTTATTTGAAAAATGCATAATTTAGATTTTACTGCATTTGTCATTATAATATTAAGCTTTGTATTATTATATTAGGAAATATTATAATATTATACACTACTGGCCATTAAAATTGCTACACCAAGAAGGCGACATGTTACAAACGTGAAATTTATACGAAAGGAAGAAGGTGCTGTGATATGCAAATGATTAGCTTTTCAGCGCATTCAGACAAATCAGGCGCCATTAGCGACACCTACACTGTGTTTAAATGAGGAAATTGTTCAGCCGCTTCCTCATACACAAATTTCATTTGAACGTTGTTGCCTGGTGAAACATTGTTGTAATGCCTCGTGTAAGAAGGAGAAATGAGTACCAGCACAATTCTGACTTTGATAAAGGTCGAATTGTAGCGTACCGGAATAGCGGTTTATCTTATCGCAGTATTGCTGCTCGCGTCGGTCGAGATCCAATGACTGTTAGCAGAATATGGAATCGATGGGTTCAGGACGGTAATACGGAACGCCATGCGGGATCTCAACGGCCACCTATCAATAGCAGCCGAGAAGACAGGCATATTATCCGCATGGTCGTAATGGATCGTGCAACCACGTCACGAGCCGTGAGTCAAGAAACGGGGTCGTTTGGAATACAACAAGTGTCTGCACGAACAGTTCGACGACGTTTCCAGCAGCATGGACTCTCAGCTCGGAGACCATGGCTGTAGCTTCCCTTGACGCTGCGTCATAGGCAAGAGCGCCTTCAATGGTGTGATCAACGACGAACCTGGGCGCACGAATGGCGAGACGTCATCTTTTCAGATGAATCCAGGTTCTGTGAACAGCATCTTGATGGTCGCATCCGTATTTGGCGACACTGGCAGCGTGCATTCGTCATCGTCATACTGGCCCATCACCTGGCGTGATGGTATGGGGCGCCATTGGATACACGTCTCGGTCACCTCTTGTTCGCATTGATGGTGCTTTGAACAGTGCACGTTACATTTCTGGTGTGTTACGACCCGTGGCTCTACCCTTTAATCGAGCCCTGCGAAACCCTACGTTTCAGCAGGATAATGCCCGACCGCATGTTGCCGGTATTGTACGGACCTTCCTTGATATAGAACATGTTCGGCTGTTGCCCTGGCCAGCACATTCTCCAGATCTTTCACCAATAGAAAATGTCTGGTCAATGGTTGCCGAGCGACTGGCTCATCACCAAACGCCAGTCACTACAGTTGATGAACTGTGGCATCGTGTTGAAGCTGCATGGGCAACTGCACCTGTACATGCAATCCAATCTCTATTTGACTCAATACCCAGGCGTATAACTTCTGTTATTACTACCAGAGGTGGTTGTTCTGGGTACTGATTTCTCAGGATCTATCCAGCGAAACTTTTTGAAAATTTAATCAATTGTTATTTCTAGTATAATATATTTGTCCAATAAATATCATTTTGTTATCTGAATTTCTCTCTTCCTGGTGTAGCAATTTTAATGGCCAATAGTGTAGATTATTAACATTATGTAAAATCATGGTTGTGATACAGAGAGAAAATTTTTATGAAACATAATATCCCAGTTTTATTTTATGTATACAAAATGTAATTGTTTCATGTTTATAATTCCATGATTTGTTTTTTACTTCTATGGTCACATTTTACTCTCGGAAACTAACTCGATCACGATTTTCGGCTTAAAGTAGATTCGAAATTGAACAGTTAACTAAAATTTAAGTAGAATTTAACTCTACAAATTTTTTAGCCGAGGATTAGATAATTAATAATTTAACTACTTGTTCTGAGTAGGATGGGATGGAGATAATAATAACTAACATTAAAGATTTAAAAAAAAAAAAAAGTTCAAAACAGGAAATTTTTTTTATTTTAAGTTCAAGTTTTTGCATACTTTTTGGAAGTGTAAAGCTATTTTTAAGTTTACCAAAATAGAAAATAAAGAAAAAGTGCTTACTTTTATTTGAGAAAGGCCTTAAATAAGTATTTTAAATGGTCTAAGAAAAAAAAAAAAAAAACGAAAATAAAAAAGTAAGTTTGTGAAAATACGTTTCAAAATTAAAATAGCTTCATCAAAAAATATATTTCAAAATATTTTTTACCTTGTGATTAACTATTTTTCAAAGTTCTTGACATTTTCTTGGGAAGAATCAATTTTCTTCCAAGAAAATTGATTTATTTTCTTGGGTATCTTTTAAAAACTGAACTTCAAGATTTTTAATTTTTTTGTTTAGGCCTTTGAATTATGTTTATCAAATAATTTTAAAGCATTTAAGAATTTTAAAGTTAAACCAAAGATAATTTCCAATCTGAACAATATCATAACTATTTTATTGAGAAAACCTGAACAAAATTAGGCATTGCAATTTGTAAAATGGTTGATGGTAAGTAATTCCATTTTTTAAAATTTTATTTGGAACACGTTTTGCTGAACATGCGTTTATTTGGAACACTTCACGTATCTATTTTCAAACTTATGGAATACTACAAGCTCAACAAGTGGAATAATGATCCCTTAATTTATGGTTTGTCAAAAATACTACATTGAATTAAATTTAGTAATTCTTATGATACTAAGTGAAATTCTTTTAACAAGATTCACCATGACAAGATTAATAAGTGGCGAAAAGAGAGAGAGAGATTTCGAATTTATATCAGAGCAATAAGTAGAAAAACACATTAACTTTTTCACACATTTTTATCAAAAAATTCGCTTATTTACTTAATTAAATAAATGTTTCGAACATTACCAAATGATTTTTAAATTTATTATTTATTTACATATTTCAGTATTCAGAATTTATTTGATATATTCAGAATTTATTTGATATACTGATTAACAAAAGAAAATGGAAAATATAAATATTAACATCCACAGGATTTTATTGAATATGGTATAAAGTTTCGAAAACAAATCTAGTTCTTTTTCCTGTCTAGCAATAATTTTTGTATTTTATCTTTCCTCGATAGACAATTTAAACGTCTCTGACAATAATATTTGCAGCTAGTTATTCTAAAATGCTAGTTATATCAGCAGGCAGACAACATTTCATTTGCATCTGTCACACTCTATATATAAGAGGGAAGGAAGTACCAGTTTATATATCGATTGGTAATTTATCTTCAAGTTTATCCGTACCTCGTCTGTAGGTGAAAGACTCACACGATATATTATGTTTTCTTCAGTGACAGAAAAGTTTATAGCGCGGTTTACCATTTTCTTGATGATTTTACGAACCAAAATATCATTCTAGAGCAACATTTAATTTCATTTCTAATTTCGAGTTGTTTTGATAGGGGAGAGCAGAAGTGAAGTAAATATTGTGTCAGATAAAGTTTAAGAAATAAAATAATTTTCGCTTTTTAAGTTGTTTTTTTAACTATTATAAAATATATACTTCTCGTTACTTCTATATTCTAACAAATGATAAAATCAATCATTTCACGAACATTTTATTTTTTTATATTAATTTTCCAGACATTTTCATATTTTTACCTTTTATTTATATTTTTATTTAATAATAAAAATATGCATTTTTTTGCAATATTATTATACCAAATTATATTAAAAAGCAAGACGAAAAAGTAAATGTAGTTTTAAGTAATTTTTTCCTTATTTGTGACTAGTATTTACGTATATTTCATAAGAGATGCGTCACTTAAGAGAACAATTTTACAGTATTTTTTGACAGCCCCCCACCGTTTTTAACTTAATATTTTTAATTATCTCAGCTTTCGTAACTTTTCCTATTCTCTATATTTGACAAATGAGACATCAAAATTTAAATATTTTGTATCCAATTAGGTCAAATAGGTTGTGATAAGTTGATATTGATATGAATCGTATGTTATAATTATATATGGTTCAGTGCAGCGGAAATCAGCAAAAATGTTTAACTACAATTCTTTGGTTCTCTGGTAATTATGAACTATTCAAAATAGATTCTACAAGAGTATATCCAAATTAATTTTGCAATTTTTTAAATTACTTACAAATATTTAAAGATTATGATAAAATAAATACAAATATTATGAAATATATTTTGAAGATAAATTGAGAAGACAAATTTTATAATAGACATTTGTAAAATATTGAAGAACTATTTTTCAAATTTATAAATAAATGTAGGTTTTCTAAACAATTTGCTTGAGCTGGGAGAATCACACAAGTCATACTGCAAACACGATTAGAGAAAAAAAACTGGGATTTCAGAAAATAATTGGGCCTATATTTTTAAAAAAAACTAAAGAGATTAATTAAAATATTATAATTGCATTGTTTTATATAGGTAAAATATTAAAAAAAAGATAATTAAGATAACACACACAAAGCAATACATATTTATCCTAATTTTCAGCAGTTCAAATAATATATGACTGTTGTAACAGTTTTATATAAACCAAATCGGCCGGTGTATAAGGCACAATTTTTTTCTTTGAAAATTGTATGAAAAACAGGGTGCGTCTTTAACATCGTTTTTTGATTACATTTATTTCTAGAAATATTCCCTGGTTTGAAAGGTTATGCGGATTTATTTTTGTTTTCTTATTGTATATATATATATATATACACACACACATTACTCAAAACAATTAAAGAATATTGTTGTAAGTTTTACATAAAATAAAGATATAAACGATTTTTTTTTTTTTTTTTTTTTTTTTGCTGATAATGGAAGAAGAGAATCACAAATGAAAATTTTTCTGATTTTCAAACTGTGGAGTATGCTAATTTTTAGTTCAACGTCAAAAACGTCACTTCAGCGGCAGTGAATGAAATTTTACTTTCAACTGAATAAAAGACATTAAATACAAGGATGATCGGTATTCAGTGACTGCTTTGTTACGATGAGTACAGTGTCTTAGCGAAGTCATTTAACCGATTCAGAATCTTGGAGAGTTGTTGGTAGGTTAGAAGGGGGCCAAATTCAAGCCGGAGTAGCGTAAGCCATTGGAGTGTCACAAAGTGTGATTTCCAGGATCTGGAACCGTTTTTTGGAGACTGGAAGTGCAAGCTGAAGACCAGGGCAAGGTCGTAGACGGGCAACAACGCCAAATGAAGATCGTTATTTAGTGTTAATGGCTCTGAGACACCGAAATATGAACGCTACTCTTCTCCAACAACACCTTCGCTTGGCTACTGACACCATGGTTTCAACTCAGACTGTCCGAAATCGGCTCCATGGTGTAGGTCTGTATGCTCGTCAATGGTACGTGTTAAACTAACATCAACGCATCGTCGCGACTGCAGGGAGTGGGCAACAGAACATGTGAACTGGAGGAGAAATGAATGGAGCAATGTTCTTTTTCCTGACGAGTCCCGTTTTTCTGTTCATTCTGATAATAGGCGTATTTTCAGCTGGAGGGACCGTGGCAGTAGGAATAATCCAGCGTTCGTGCACGAAAGTGTCAGATTTGGCGGTGGGGGAGTGTTGGTGTATGGTGGAATCTCCATTGACGGGCGCACAGACCTCTATATCATTCGAGATGGACCTCTGACTGGTCGCCGATATAGGGATGGGATACTCAGATCTATTGTAGTCCCTTACGCTACAACAATCGGAGATGACTTCATTTTAATGGACGATAAGTGCAGGCCATATCGTGCTAACCTGGTGGAGGATTTCCTTTTCAAGGAAGGAATCGTGCGAATAGAATGGCCAGGGTGTTCTTCAGACATGAATCCAATAGAGCACGTTTGGGACGCTCTAGGAAGATGAGCTGCTGGCCCCCAACCACCCTCACAAATTCTCCAAGAACTGGAAAGAGCTCTTCTGGAAGAGTGGGACAGAATACCCCAACTCGTGATTAATAGCCTCATTGACTCCATGCCTCAAAGGTGTTCAACGTTGCTGGCCATCCGTGGAAACCATACCCCCTACTGACAATGACTTCCTTTGAAGACAACACCTTTTCTTATTCTTTTTTTCTCATATGCAAAAATTGTGTTTTTTTCCTTTTGTACACAAATACGCAATAAAATGTATTTTTTTCCCGCCAAACATGTGTAATTTATTCTCATATAACCTACGACGTCTGTCGACCACGTATCAATAAGCTAAAAAGTTTCCTAGCGACAAGATCCACCTAAAACCGCAATACCTTTTAATTGTTTTGAGCATATCTATCTATATCTATATAGATAGATAAATATGTTGTGAGCTATTAGGAAGATATTTGTTTCTAAATCATCTAGTACCCGAAAAAGGAGAGAGCAAAAACTTGATGAATTGACCGCTTGGAAAAATACCTGAAAACTATCAAGATGGCAAAGGACAAACCTCGGACAGGAACAAATTGGTATGGAATGGAATTCTGAGGAAAGTCAAAGCCTGCTCGGAGTTATTATGTTAGTAAATAACATTTTATTTTAGGAAGATAAAATTATGTCTTCAGAACAAAATATATATTTTTTTAGTTGAAATGTTACCACAATTATCATACATATGACAAATATAATATTATATATGAAATATATGAGTTACACAGAGATATATACTCATCAAAACTAAATTGTAGTTCATGTTGACTTTTATGAGTATTTTATTCTAGAAATCTCGATTTTTTGGCCTCTAAAAATGCCTTCTGTGTCGTTTGAAGAATAGCTGTAGCAATCCTCAGATAGGGAAACAAGTCGTTTATCATTATCTATTATTCGTGAAGAAGATGTGAGCGGGAGCTGTCTTCCTGTCTAGACGGAGTTGGAAAGGAGATTTTTTCCATTATTGGCGCGCTAATAAACATTTGAAAGGAAACAAGGCAAAGTTAGAGCACCTCAACACTTAGGAGCAAAAAAGTAATGAATGGAAGGGAGATGGCTACAAATGTTTCAATTTCTTTTGAAAACAATTTTAGAGAAGCACTTTGTTTTATTCGTGAAATTCTCATGAAAAATTTACGGATACAGTAAAACTATTCATTTGTTTATTTCATTGATGATATTATTACGCTAATTATAATTGCGTGGTTCATTAGTTTTAAATTAAATTAATATTATTATAAGACACAAAAATCAAGTAAGTTACAATAATGATTATAATAGTTGCACTCTAAATTGCATTATGCAGTTAAATAATATGAATCAAAAATCGCTGTACAAATGATAATAAAAGAACTTTTATCAAGAAAATACTTTTAACCAAAATAATACTTAAATTTTAATATTGCTAAATCAAAAACTGAAGGATCACCAAATAGCTTCGAATTTTTGTAACTGGAGAAATTCTATGGATGGAATTAAACACACTTTAATCTTGAAATGATTAAAATAAATTTGATAAGTAGCGTCTATTTTTATCTTAAATCTTTCATTGAAAAAATTAGCTTAGAAATACAATTATGAGTATTATCAGCGTTGGTCTAAATATGATTCATATCATTATAATTTAAAATAAATAAATGTATGGTTAATAATTTGTTTATGTTTTAATATTATTTTCTTTATAATTCGAATATCTCCTCCATAAATATTTTTAAATATTCAGTACTCCTACGTTTCTTTTATTCTTTAAAGTAGATTTGTTTTTATATTATGTAACCTAAAGGAATTGACTTGTTGCCATCAAACAGGCAAACGCTGAAAAATGACATGAAAATCATATTATATCGTATTAAACTTTTTTCGGCTCTGGGTTGTGAATTGATGCTGTATTAATGGACAGCACATTAGCTGTTGGCGCCAGTGCTTTGAATGTTAGCTATTTTTTCTTTTCACCATGCACACCAGAAATTTCAAAAGACCGTGGAATGAAAATCTGAATTTCTATTGTCATCATCATTCATTCGTTGTTATTTTATTTGCTTGCTTGAGAGTGGGTATAGCCCCATGTAATTGTTACATGCTAAATAAAACTTTATTAAATGAAAATAGGGCATTATTGTAAGAACATTACACTACATAAAATTAAAGCTGCTTTAGAGTTTTTTTAAGTATCTACCACTTAAGTATTGCTTTGAAAAACTTTGCTGCAATGTTTCGTATTCAATTATTATACTATCAAAAGGGAATAAATTTAGAAAACTTCCAAGCTCTCTCTCCGCTAGATGCACTTACAGCTAACGCTACATTTATTTTCCGTTATTCAACAGAAGTTGTTATCAATCTCCAGACTTTCTATTCTTAAGAGTACCGTAATACCAGGCCAGGGTGCTATTTAAAAACTGTATAATCCACAAGTCTCTGTGCCTAACTCTTAAGAGATTTCTGTATAGGTAATGTGAGTAGTATAATTATTAATAACAATTATTTGGACATCGCATACTTTTATCGACTAGATGTTGTTGACTGTTATTTAATTTGCATAATTATATGGAGACTTATTTTTCTGTGGTTTATCAAGCTACTGTGTATAAGTTATGCAGGTGGTATAACAAACCACAGAAAGTTCTATGTTCGGTTGCCATATGATTTAGGCAAATAATAAAACAGTTACTAAGTATATGGTCAATAAAATGATCCAAGTAACTGTTATTGATAATTTTTTTTATAAATATAAATAAATGGGAAAAAACATTCACTTGTCGTGATGAGAAAATAATTCTTTTGAAAGAAACTCAGGAAATTTGTTTTGTGCAGAAGTTTACCCAAAGCAAAAACGAATAATCACAATTTAACAATGCAATTCAGTGCCTTTACATAAAAAATTATAGTTATCAGAAAACAAAAAAATAATTCATGTTTCTAGAATAATTTGATTGCGAAGTAATGACATGTTGGCTTAAAAAAAAATTCTAGCCAATGTTCAATATAAGCGTGTAATGAAGTTAAAATAGTGTAGTACAGTTAGAGATAACTGTTATTTCCTGGAAAATATTCTCTTGAAATAACCTGATGAAGATATTAATTTAATTTTTAATAAATGGAAAATGCTAAGTCATTTCAATTTATAGATTATTACGGAAGATAAGTTATATATATATATATATATATATATATATATATACATATATATATATATATATATATATATATATATATATATATATATATATATATATATACATACATGATAATCAGAGGACAGGACAGAATGATATCAGAAATAATCAAGAAATATCAAAATAACTTGTTTTGTGTAGATGATTTTTTGTAACATAAAAAGGAAATTCAATATTAAAATTCTTATCCTTGGGTTATAGTTTTAGAGATATTGGTATTTTATGTGAGAAATTAGACTAACATTAAATCTCGATATATATCAAAAAACTGATATAGTGTAAATTATTAAATATTAATTACAAATAAATTATGTAAATTAGATAGCAGATTTCAAGCAATCATTATATAATTATTAAAGTAAATATAAAGCCTTGAAGGAATTTATTACAGCAAATTATTCCTGATGGATGCTTTAGCTTAACTAAAAATAAAATGAGCAAGAAAAGCCTAAGCAATTGAATTTATATAATTGATTGCTTAAAACTGGCTATTTTGCTTAAGAAAGGAAAACTTGTTAGTCTATTCTTAGTTAAGGAAATAAAATTTTTTTTTGCAATATAATTTTGTCCCAATGGAATCCAGAAAGGATAATTATCAAGTTTCATACTCTGAGAACTATTAATTAAGTATCTGTAACTAAATAAGTATCTGTATGCTATTTTTAAAATAGCATATCCTATCCAATCTTAGAATGGTGATTTATAACATATTGTAATAACGACTTAAAACTCAAAATTGATTTTATTTATTTGAAACTTAGAAATCCAGGCTGTTGTTCAAAGACGTGTGACATTGAAAACTTCTTTAACAGGCAGCAACATTATTATGACTTCCAGTTATGGTGATAGAGATCTTTTCACACAAAATGTCCCTATAGAATATATAGAATATACGGTACCAGTTTTATGCATTAACAATGTCTTTTTTTCGAGATCTTTTTCAAGACATCGGTATGTTATTGTTAAAAAATTACCCAGTATCCTCCATAGACAATACTTTCTGTAAGAACTGTTACTTATATGTAGACAGATAATTTTAATTCGAATACTAAGGTTGGGCTTAAGAATAATAATCGAATTAAAAATTAAAAAGAGTTAATTGGTGAAAAATCAAAAATTATCCTCGTTTTTTTTTAATTAGGATAAAATGGTGACCGGATATTGACCATTTTTTATTTGAGAAAAGAAAACTATTTTTATTGTATGTGCTGAGTCATAAAATAAAGCTGTTAATTCATGTATTGGATCTTGCCCTTTTTACCAAATCGGTTTTTTTTAAAGATATCTCTCTTAGCTTAATAATTATGTATAGTTATTCGTTTTAATTCTCTTTCCTCTGTAACGGAAAAATGTACGATAATATGTTTTAATATTATAGTTATAATATTCAAACACTTAAGTCTAGATTTAAGGATCCGAATCCTTTTATATTAAAGGATGATCTTTTGCAATTTTTATTTTAAAATTCCAATCACATTTTTTAATTACAAAAAACATCCCACAAGAATTCGAATTTAAAAAAAAAGAAACAAATAAAAGTATTGATTGCTTTTGATTTAGCAATTTTTTCTCAATAATTTCACTTGATTATAATCATTTTATGATATAGATTTTAGCGATTAAATTATATAACAAAATTAGATAATTGCTTATAGACATTTTTTACTTTTAACAAATTCAAATCCCACTCACACTGCTTCACTCTCATGGGAAAGATTTTCTCGTCTGCTGACTACAACTTTACTTTTACTGAAATTATTCCCCATTTATCCAGAGTAGTGATCCTAAATTGCTTTAGTTTTAGAACAAAATACCGAAATTCACATGTTTCGTATGTTATACCAGTTTTATATATATAAATAAACATGTTTATGTTATGGGTGAGTAGTCTTACTTGAAAAAACATTAAAAATAGTGCCGAATGTATTAAATTGTATAATATGTATAAAATTGTTCGGAATAATTCTGAAAATTTTTTTTTTCGTGATCAGATTGATTAAAATAGAAAAATTTCATTCATTTGACTTTTTGTTACTACATAATACAGACTAATAGTTTTTGGGGATAAAATTTGAAAAAAAAAATCATTTGATGAAAAATTCACTACAAATAAAGGTATTTTAAATGAAAAACAAAATAAAGGAAAAGAATTTCAAGTGGGTTTCCCATAGAAAAGTTAAAATTTACTTTTAATAATCATAGTAGAATCGCTTAAACTTTAGATTTACAAATGTTTGATATTAAAAGCAAAATCGGAAGAAAAGAAAGTGGATTTAATATAAACTGCTGAATATATTTCATACAAAATATTATTTTCTTGATCATCTTATAGGAAATAAATATAATTAAGTCATATATTCATTAGTGTCATTTTATTCATGATGACGCTTTAGCAAAAGCTATAGCACGCAAAAGAAAGTAAGCAATGTTTAATTGAAAATCGAGTTATGCAAATATTTAATTACTATTTTATAATCACAAATGTATTCAAATTAAGAAATAAATTTATTTGATATCTAATAAAAAGTATCTAAGAAAATGTCTTAAGTGCAAGTACCTTTTTAGATTCAAAACTCGCTTCCAACAGTTTTGTTTCTTTTGCCATATTCAGATTTACATTTGTCAGATATTGCTCTTTTCATTTTCTAAAATTGTGTTTCTTCATCATTCATTCTGAATTTCTCATTAGTTCAAATGTTATCATGTACGTATAATGTTTTTCCTTTAATAAACTCACTGAACACAGATGGATTTGCTTATGAATTGAACAAGGTATAACTTAATGTTCTATTTTCTTGAGGGACTCTATGGAGCATTTGTTCATTATGAGAATTATTTGAGTTCAGTTAGGTAATTTACTACAAGATAATTCTGGTTTCCTGTTTCAATGAGCTTATAAGGAAAACTCATCGTTTCATAGTTTTAGATCATATGCAATAGAAGTTCACTCACTCTTAAATTATTAAAATAGGTGTATTTTTTTAATAAATCTAGATAAGACGTGTCATTTATTTTGTTTCGTCCATATTGAGTGATGTAGTATAAAAGTAATTCTAAGATTTTAATTTATCAGTATAAATAAATATATAATATTTGTTTGAGAAAGATAAAATCATTGTTATCAGCAAATACACATTTCATTCAATGAAAAAGTAAAATAATAAAATCTTGCTAACAAAGCAATATTTCGAAGAAAATATTCCTAGATTTCATTAAGGTTTCAATGGCAAGCATTAAGTTAAAGTAATTGAATTTTTAGAAAATCAACTCCAAGATAAAAAAATCAATGGTTATCTATATTTAATATCTCATATAGGGATTGGCCAAGATCTCAATAATAAATTATTTAAGTAAAACTATCTCAAGGTTTTGACCATTTACGTTTTCATAACATTGCAATATTTCACAATATGAATATATTTAAATTTTGTAAACTTCATGGTAAATTAATTAAAATTCATTATAGTTAATTCATGAATAAAATTTTAATATGTTATTCCAAATTTCAATTTTTAAAAAACTGCCTGAGAGCTAACCTTTACTTGTATGGGTTACATTTTCATTGCAAGCAATTTTTACAATATAGGTTTTTCTTCATACAGAAGGGTTTTTCTAAAAATTCAAGAAATGTCAAGTCATAGGAAATATGTCTTCCATACATATAAAGTATAAAAGTTCTTTTAAAAAAATTTAGAAGTATTTCTTTTTTTCTTCACTCATGTGTCTTAAACCAGAAATAGCATTAAGAGTTTAGTTAAAAAAAAGTCTCGTAAGTTTGGAACATTATATCGGTAGATTTTTTTTTTCCAAATATTGGAGTGAAACATAAAAAAATTCTTAACGTCAAAGTTGCAGCGAAACAAAATTTTTTTTCCTGTCTTCACTGGAACATGAATTGCATTTTATGGGTTACTTAGAAAGTAGAAAACATGTAGTAGAAAAATTTATTCATTTTATTACAATTTTGCTTATTTTATTCATATTATGAAGCAAAAAATAACTTAAAGCAAGTTAAAATAATACTTAAATGTTTCCCAAAATTAGGAATAAATTTTTGGTAAAAAACAACATTTTTGGAAAATTTTTTGTGAACATTCTTTTGGTATAAATTAATATGCATACATAACTTCTATTGGATACTCTTCAGTAAAATAATGTGATGTAGAACTTTATTTCTGAATTACAGGAAAAGGGAATTCTCAATGTCTGTATAATTAAATTATACATCATTCCATTTCATTCCGAGAAAATAGAGTGATTTCACTTTGACAAGTAATCAATAAACATTCTTACAGCTTTAAGTAAATATTTATTTAAAGTAGTATTCTGAAAATTATTCTGATTAATTTGAAGATGTCAGTGAGTTTTATTTGACGATGATTTCTATTTTAATTTATCGTTTTGAATACCTAAATCAAATTTAAAAATAGACACCATTTTGAAATTTTAATTTGTAAAGATATACGAGGGTCACTCTGAAATTTTTGAGATACAACTAGGTTTTTAAAGTTATACTTACAAAATTTTAGGTGTGTTCAAAGTATAGTCTCCTCCAGCGTCAATCCACTTTTGTAGACGAATTTTACACAGATTAAATGCCTCAAGCCATTCATTTCTTGGAATAGATGGAAAAAATGCATTTATAGCCACATCAATCTCTTCTTCTGAATGAAAACGACGTCCAAGTAAGTTCTTTTTTAGGTTAAGGAATAACCAAAAGTCTCACATAGCTAGATCATATGAATATGGCGGATGTTCGATCACTTTAATTTGTTTTTGTTTAAGAAACTCAACTATTAATCCGGCTGCATGTGAAGATGCATCGTCATTGTGAAGCATTAGTCCCTTAACATTCAGTTCTTGCAGAATTTCTAGAAGACATTTAGTGGTATACCAGTTTGCTGTTACTGTCTTCTGTCCTTCCAACTTGATGGCTTTGACCAATTCCCTCCTTCTGGAGAAAACGGCATACATCACTTTTTTCACTGCGCGTTGTTTTTTCACCATTGTCGGCGTGAGATCATCTTCAAAGACCTATACTTTGCTTTCTTGACACGTTGGAACGTCAAAAAACGGTATGTACGTTTCACCACTGTTACAATTTTAGAAATGATGCGGTGGCCACCACCATTTAGCAATTTAAGAGTTTCTTTACTGATTCTGACACGCTCCTCATTTTGGTGCTCAGTTAGATTATGGGGAACCCAACGGCAAGCTACTTTTTTCCTTCTGTATCATTTGATAGTTACAGTGATTATCATCCATTAACATTTTTCGTATGGCAGACACATTATCCGGGATTACTGCCGACGGCAGCTTTCCTGTGTGTTCTTCATCCTGAAGAAAATTGCTACCTCTTCTAAATTCTCTGAACCATCTGAATAACGTAGCACGAGCTGGAGATTCATCACGAAATGCTAATTGCAACCGTTGAACGGATTTTTCTCGATTTAATTCTGCTTTAAAATCGTAGAAAATCATAGCGCGAAAATGTTCTCGCTTCATCTGCATTTTCTCTTCTGTTTAAAATTTATTCTACGCTAAACAAGTTTAAGTAATATGTAAAAATCGTCTTCTGCGTTAAAATACTTTGTATTTTGAAATTAAACCATTATTTTTATTTTGTAAATTTTCGTCTGCGCGTATCTCAAAAATTTCAGAGTAACCCTCGTATAAAGTGTTCTATACTTATATATTATTTTGCATAGTAAATAGAGATTTGTTGATAAATATACCAGCTATCTATGAAATTTAGAGGTAAGAAATTTTCTATTTTAATCAGTAGTTCTGCTTTTAGATTTTAGGGAAAAATTTTGAAATATGATCAGTATTATGTTTTTTTTTTTTTTTTTTTTTGCTTGTTTCTAAAATTATTCCTGGAAGAGTTTTTTCTTTTTAGGATTTCACTTTCAATTTTCTTATAATGGAAACTGATAATATTTTTTAATACAGTAATCTTGTTGAATCAAACAATTAGATCTCTTTGTAACCATATAACATTCATTTTTAGACAAATCATTAATCGGAGCATAATTTAGCATGTAAAAAGATTAAATTAATTTAATATTTTCCTAAATTCCTAATTTACTAACGAAATTTTTTTTTAAAAATGGAATTGCATTATTTATCAAAATTAAAAGTTAAAAAATTCCTTAGAGTAATTTAAAAAAGTAGTCATAAATAAGATTACTTTGATAAAACTAGTGGAAGTTTTAAATAAATAAATAAAAAAAAATAGTGAATTCCATTTTCCATTTTTATTTGTAAATTGTCTAATAAGTAGTTATTTTTCCAAGAGCGAATTTTTTTTTCAAAGAAATAAGCGCCAATTAATATCAGAGTTTAATTTCAAAATGCTGAATGACCACCTTTCTAATTGAAAACTTTGAGAGTGAATTGCTCATTCAGACAACTATCTCCTTAGGACATATTATTAATTATGTAGTTTTATAAAAAATAATTGCTGCTAGTATGAATTATTAAAATAGAATCCAAAAGTATCTTTATAAAATCTTCTGTGTTTATTAGAATCATTGTTTTAGAAAGAAAAAATCTAAATATTCGAATTACCAATCCTTAATTTAAAAATGCATGATTTCTGTGCATGAAAAAAATAAAGAAGGAAAATAAAGAAAAAATTTATCTTTATGTTTTTAAATGAATTTTCATTTCAAATTGTTAAAAATGCGTTTAAGTGAGGAAATCAATACAAAGTTTTCATGGAATGAAATCAATACACAAAACTGTTGAAAAGAAACTGATTACTATGTATTTAAGAGAAATGAAACAAGATAAAAAAATTTAAAACTATATGAAGTTTGTATAGCTGTGATACTATATAGTGAGTTTTGATCTAAAGAAAATTGTTTTCATTGCATATTATGAACGTGATGCATATAACGTCAGTTTTGTTAACTATATGTTTACGGAAAAAAATTGACTTATGTGTGTGCGGAATGAAAAAAGGTAGTTTACAAGTTTAACCATATGTATTGGAATATTTGTGAACTCAAACAAAAAGTATTAAAAAGTGGTTTTATGCATCCGTTAATTTCTCTTAAATCACCATGTTGCAAATTATGAATATTGATATAAAATTAAGGCGGACCGAACTCAGACAAGCAAAACCTTAGTAAACAATGGAGATAAAAATATTCTAATGTGAAAACCCATTCTTATGTATCCCAATCGATGAAAAAAAGTATTTAAAAGTAATCCTTACTTATTTGATACATATATGAATGCATATTCGACAGATATCAAAGAGAAAGAATTTTTTTCAAAGTGACAGAAATGAAACTGTTATGGAAGGTCATAATTCTAATTGTTAACAACGACTACAATCTCACTTATAAGACAGTTATGATTAAAAGCAAAGAAATAACCCAAACCAATTGGAAAAAAAAATAATAATAAACGCAAAACCAATTTGATAAAAATTTGTTTCAATAACTTCATTGAATACATTTGCTTTAATTTACTCTTACTATTTAATATCATTGAATTTTCAATACTACATAATATCTATTATCACTGATAATCATGCACAAATAAAACTAATAAACATTTTAAAATAATAAAGCACTTTTATATATTAAGCATTTTATAAAATAGCTGTAATATTAACAATCATACACTAAATATTTATATAAGTGTTAATATAAAAATGTAAATCAAATTTATTCACATTTTATAAAAAATTAATGCTACTTTTCCTCATAGTTTTAGAAGATAAATTTTACTCTTTCAATATTAATATAATATTGAAATACGTAACTTTATTATTCAATAATGACATATTTAGTTTTTTTGTCAAATTTTTTTATTTGCCTATTTGAAGCTGACTCAACCTTTCAACCCTTCAGTGGGTTGATATAACTGAGCTCCAAGTATGCTTGGCAACTAAAATTGGGGGTTTAGCGTTAGGCTGACCACCTAATTGGGACATATGCTCCCCACATCAAACCCCTCCGTTACAAGAACATACATGAGTACCTTGGCATCGGCTGGCAAACTAAAAATTTAAAACATTGTTTAAATTTTGATGTTCAAATGTGCAGGAAATTTCAACATGTCTTTTGGATTTATCACTTACACTTGCGATTTTCAATTATAGTGCCAAGTTATTTCTTATGATAGATTAGAACGATTCAAAAATTTTGCAATTGTTCAATATAATGCTAAGTAATTTCAGAAGTTAAGAAATATTTAGATTTAGGTGTTAATGTCGTTAAAGGGAAATTTTTTAAATTTTTTATATATATTTCTATATATGTATTTAAATTATGTAAATTATTAAAAGAAATACTTTGATCAAGTTATCAATGCCGTCGAAGAACAGATAAAAAAATTTTTTTTGTGATTTTTCTATATTTGTACTTATATTTTATTTTGTGGTGTTTTTATAGTTTCAATTTTATGATTTGGTTAAAGCTTCTTCATTAAAATCTTTTAAATTAGATTGCGTAATATTACAGTCATGTTCTTAAATTAAGGATAATTCAGAACCACACAGAAATTGAACTAAAAAATAAAAATTTCACATGTAGAATTATCACACTCATCTTGAAGAATAATATGCAAATTACAAGAAACCACCAGATGGCACTGATAGTATGTCACAAGAACAAGAGTGTAAGAGAGGAGTATATAAGGAATGGTTTCAAAAAAGTAAAATTGTTCACAAGCGCTTTAAAACAGTGCAATAACCGCTTAGTTATGGCACAAAGGAAGCATTTGGATGCTGTTTTACGTGGTAGAATTAACGGTTGCCTGGAATGTGGACGTACTCAGTTGGAAGTGTCCGAGGAACTTGGAATGGCCCAAAGTGTTATCTCCAGGCTTTGGCAACGGTTCCAAGATGATGGTAATGTGAGTAGACATTACATCACAGGTACACTACTGGCCATTAAAATTGCTACACCAGGAAGAAATGCAGATAACAAAATGATATTCATTGGACAAATATATTATACTAGAAATAACAAGTGATTAAATTTTCAAAACATTTGGCTGGATATATAGATCCTGAGAAATCAGTACCCAGAACAACCATCTCTGGCAGTAATAACAGCAGTTATACGCCTGGGCATTGAGTCAAACAGAGATTGGATTGCATGTACAGGTACAGATGCCCATGCAGCTTCAACACGATGCCACAGTTCATCAACCGTAGTGACTGGCGTTTGGTGACGAGCCAGTCGCTCGGCAACCATTGACCAGACGTTTTCTATTGGTGAAAGATCTGGAGAACGTGATGGACAGGGCAACAGCCGAACATGTTCCGTATCAAGGAAGCTCCGTACAATACCGGCAACATGCGGTCGGGCATTATCCTGATGAAACGTAGGGTTTCGCAGGGTTCGAATAAAGGGTAGAACCACGGGTCGTAACACACCAGAAATGTAACGTGCACTGTTCAAAGCACCGTCAATGTGAACAAGAAGTGACCGAGACGTGTATCCAATGTCACCCCATATCATCACGCCAGGTGATGGACCAGTGTGACGATGACGAATGCACGCTGCCAGTGTGCGTTCACCATGATGCCGCCAAACACGGATGCGACCATCATGATGCTGTACACAGAACCTGGATTCTGGAAAAGATGACGTCTCGCCATTCGTGCGCCCAGGTTCGTCGTTGATCACACCATTGAAGGCGATCTTGTCTATGACGCAGCGTCAAGGGAAGCCGCAGCTATGGTCTCCGAGCTGAGAGTCCATGCTGCTGCAAACGTCGTCGAACTGTTCGTGCAGACACTTGTTGTCTTCCAAACGACCCCATTTCTCGACTCACGGCTCGTGACGTGGTTGCACGATCTATTACGGCCATGCAGATAATATGCCTGTCTTCTCGGCTGCTAGTGATAGGTGGCCGTTGAGATCCCGCATGGCGTTCCGTATTACCGTCCTGAACCCATCGATTCCATATTCTGCTAACAGTCATTGGATCTCGACCGACGCGAGCAGCAATACTGCGATAAGATAAACCGCAATCCCGGTACGCTACAATTCGACCTTTATGAAAGTCAGAAACGTGCTGGTACGCATTTCTCCTTCTTACACGAGGCATCACAACAACTTTTCACCAGGCAACAACGTTCAAATGCAATTTGTGTATGAGGAACCGGCTGAACAATTTCCTCATTTAAACACAATATAGGTGTCGCTACTGGGGCCTGCTTTGTCTAAATGCGCTGAAAAGCTAATCATTTGCATACCATAGCACCTTCTTCCTTTCGTATAAATTTCACGTCTGTAGCATGTCGCCTTCTTGATGTAGCAATTTTAATGGCCAGTAGCGTTGTCCCCCGAATTACAACGCCGAATAAGGACCGGTATTTGGCAGTTACTGCCAAAAGAAGCAGACTGAGCACAGCATCACCCTTCGCGTCAGCTCTCTTCAGCTACCAGTACGACAGTTTCAAGGCAGACCGTATACAGACGCTTAGGGCACATTGGTCTATTTGCTTGTAGGCCTGCCAGACGTGCCCCACTTACCGCAACTCACTGTCACCGGCGGTTAGCCTGGAGTAGCGAGCATGTATTGTGGACACCGCAACAGTGGTCTTGTTTGATGTTTTCCGATGAGTCCAGGTTTAGCTTTCAGTCTGATTCTCGCCGGATTTTCATATGAAGAGGGCCAGGTACCCGTTACCACCAAGATAACACAATTGAACCACATCGTTACGGTGGTGCAGAATTGCTCGTTTGGGGAGGAATTATACTAGGTTCAAGAACTAACCTACATGTTCAGAATGTAATCATGACAGGCCACATCTATCGGGATGTAATTCTGGAACAACATGTACGTTTGTTTCGGGGTGCCATGGGTGCAGAATTTCTGTGTATGGATGATAACGCCAGCCCTCACCGTGCAAACATTGTAGACGTATGCCTTCAATCGGAGGATATTACTCGTATGGACTGGCCAGCATACCCACCGGACATGAATCCAATAGAGCATGTGTGGGACATGCTTGGACAACGAATTGCAGCCTGTCAACCTCCTCTCACATGTCTACCGGAACTTTGGAGAGCATTGCTTGATGAGTGGTATAATATTCCCAAGATCAGATCGATAATTTGATACTCAGCATGCCTAGGCGTTGTATGGAATGTATTGCATCGTCGGGGAGGCATACTATGCATTAACCATAATATCAACCATGTTATCTTAGATTTTATAAATAGGTTCTTTTTTGAAATTTGCTCTAGGGAGTAAAAATTTCAATTTTTATTAATGATGTCAAACATATAGCATCTTTTTGCTCGTTACCTTTTGTTTAATAAATAGACTTTTTGTTTAATAAATAGACTTTTTGTTTAATAAATAGACTTTTTGTTTAATAAAAAGACTTTTTAATAGTTTAATAAACAGATTATAAGTCACATTTGTTTTGCTTCTGTTTCTTTCTTTGCCTGAGCTTGTATTATCCTTAATTTATGGACACAAGTGTAAATCAAGAGAAATCAACCATTTTTATACCTATCGACTATTTTTTTATTTCTATTTTTAGTCAAATTTTCTATCCGCCCACCAGCTTCGTAATAATTGGGGTTTATAATGGTGAAGCTTGTTTTACTACTGCGCACCATGACGGCGCCCATTCGTGGTCGATAGGAACTAAGTTGATTATCTCAGTATTTCAATCTTGATATTTATTTCTTATACTCCTAAATTACTTTTATAAAAGTAAAAATTATATTAGAGAGACAGTTACAGACGGAAATTTAATTCTTTCTTCTTTTGCAACAAAATTCGCTTTATCCATGCTTATCAAAAAATGACTTAAGTTTGTTTGTTCTGTTGTTGTCACTTGTTCCACACAAAGGAGAATTGAACATTGCCTTATTATTTAAATCATAATCTGATTCACTATAAATATACACGCTGGAGATGAGAATCAAACCCATGAACTGTTGAAATGGAAGCTAGATTTGCTAACACGATATTTGCCGGATAATACTGTTTTCTTAGAGAATTCTTTACATTTCCTCTAGTCTTGCTAAGTCATATTCGTTGTCATGCTTAAACGAATGATGTCTCTTATACATTGATTTATAACATCCAGACTATCTTAGCAAAAAATATGTGTACACCTATTATGTTGAATAATAATAATAATCAAAATCGATGCCTTTCAATAAATTTTGTTTGTCGAATAAATTTCTCATTTCTTAAACACTGTTTTTCCAGGCGCAAAATGTTTTCAGGCAATACGCTAAAGTATACAAACACTGTCAGAAGAAATGAAACGTTTTTGCGACGAAAGCTTTCTATTGCTTGATTTACATAGTCATCACTTGAACTGTCCTAGGAACAGGTGGTTACTCATTTATTGGAGAAAAAGCTGCTTTCCAGAAATATTATTATGGGCTCTTCGACATTTTTGACATTTTCCTTTAGCTTTGTGCATACACGCTCTTGTAAAAAAATGAATGCGCCACTTTGTTTCTGTGATTTACTTTTGTTCCTGAAGTATTTCCCTACATTTCTTCTCTCGATTATTATTTCTTCAGATTCCTTTTCTGAAACTTTCGATTTAAAAGCAATTGTTGGCAGCCGTAGATTGATAATCCTGTTTATGTAAAATGGATGTTCTAGCTATAAAATCATTTTAAATCAAGCCTCAACAGCATTCGTACCCATTTCTGATTCTAAATAAAGAATTTCACGGAAATAAAATTGCACACATAAGTTTGTTACCAATATAACTGAGAGAATAATTTACGACAAATAGAATACTATTAATTTAAAGTATCACGTAATTCGAGTGCATTAAGAATTCTAAAAAAACACGCATTCAAAATTATATAAAGTCTTTGGAATTTTCTTTCTTTTTTTAAAAATTTACATACTTAATTTGATAGAATCATAGAGAGATGGAGTAAAAAATATTGCGTTAATTGTAGTATATTTTATTATATACATAATGGGTAATATTATATTGTGTGCATTTATTTCAATAGATTTCATTACAGAATTCTCTGTTGATGTTGTTGTTCTCGTGTGCCAGGTAGGCTGACAAATTGGGGTGCGCTGCTCCACTCTTCCACCTGAATCGTATTTGGTGTGGAGTCCGGGGAGATAGGGACCCATTTATAGGGTAGAAAACCATTCACACCCCATTCACACACAAGGAAAGGACAAAGGCAGGATAGAGAGAGAGAGAGAGAGAGAGAGAGGAAGTAAATCCATGCCTGAACCGGGATTCGAACCCAGGACCTCCTTATTCGTAGTCAGGCACGCTGACCATTAGATAAGTTGGCTGGCACACAGAATTCTCTGATGAAGTAATTGTCACTTCATGGGTTAAAAATATAGCGTTTTTTTATTGCTTTTTTTGTAGATAGCATAACTAATTTGTGTATCACTTTTAATTTAGTTACTCCAGAAATTATTTTTAGAGTGATTGTAATAAATAAATAATTATAAAATAATTACCGCAGAGTTATTGGTAAATAATTGAGAGAATTTACGTTTTGAAATTGTATTAAAATTTTTTAAAGATTTTGCGAAGGAAAGATTGTTTTATTATATTGAAACTTCTGATAAATAATCCCTTATCTCACAGTAAGTATGGCTAAAGTTAGTAAATAATTTGTCGAAATTAATTTTATTAACTTATTAGGAACATAAATCAACATTTTATAATTGCTTATGAGATTTCCTCAAGCAGTGGTATCCTTATATGGTTTCTTATGAAATAAAAAATTATATTTGTGAAACATGCGCTCACTAATGTGTGAACAATTTATAAACGATGTAAATATCATTTATATCATTTATTTAAATCTAATTTATTCTGAAATTCTGAAATGTGAAAAATATGTCTTGTTTCCTTATGAAAAAATTATACAAATCGAATATATATATATTATCCCTAAAGGTGTTTAAATTGTTATAATGAAAAAATTCAAATTCAAAAGCATTCCCTTCCTCTTTTAAAGTAATATTGAGGTTAATACGATGCAATAGAAACCAAAATAAATGAACATTGTAATACAAATAAAAGTACGAAGATATTCAAATATTATGAAGCGAATTAAATAATGTAACACTAGTATATTTTATTACTTAAAATATTTACATGATTTTTTTGTAATATCGGAGTAATTATTTTTTAATATATATTTTCAAGTCACTTAGCATAAACGTGCGAATTTTCGATACATACAAGAAAAGAGGATACCCTGCTACTTATCTAAACAATCTGCAAAAACATGGTGTAGTAAAAATGGTTTAATTTTTTGCTTCTTATTTGCATTCACATCGTTATTATAATATTAAATATTGAATTTCAGTGTTCCTAATTATATTGTTTGTTAATAAACTTTTGAATGTTGATCTCTGTACCGTACATTTTATAACATTTATGTTTCTTAATTTGTAATTTAGAGATTTGTTGACAAATTAAGACATACATCTTCATGTTGATATTCCTGATGAATAAAATATTCAAGAAACAGAACAAACTTAATCTGGAATTTCATCCGAGATAACACAGTTTTTCTCTTCCGTGACAGACTTCATTAATAATCATCAAGATCCTAAAGATTGAATGCCACCCCCTCCCTGTATTTCATAGCCTATGCATTCAGTTAAGTAGTAAAAGCTGTTCTTCGTGACAAAAGACCATTATGTTACTGGCATTTTATTTTAATGCACTTTCGTATCTCAGAAAAGAGTTCAATTACAGATTGGTGTCATCAATTGAATAATTTGTGAAGAACGACTTTGTAAAAAATATATAAGAACAATTAAAAAAACTTTTGCTTATGAAAAACAATTGAAAAATAATTTGTTTAATTAATTTTAATTATTCAATTAAAATAATAAATTTTCTTACATTTTTGAATCATTCAACAAATTTCCAAATAATTATGCACAAGGAATTTTTTTAAACATTTAACATTGTCAATTTTGAAAATAAATTAAAAAAAAAAAAAAAAAAAAAAAAAGTAGATATATAATATGAACTACAAATTTAAAAGAGAAAAACGATAATAATTATAATATGATATATAATTATTTTTCTCTTATAATCTATATCTCAAAAGAATTTTACAAACGCTGTAAATAAATCTTTCGAACATATGACGTACTTGATATTTTGATTTACTCAACCACAATTAGAATTTTTTATGTTCTTATAAAAATTCTTATTTTATTAAAATTGTTAATTTTACAAAATTATATTTCTAAATGGATTAAATTTATTCAATTCATCTTAGTTTAATCAATAATAGACTGTAAAAGTCTTTATACAATTTTAATAAGCGAAAACATCTGTTACATATAATATTTAGAATAACTGTAGTAGAAAAAGAAAATAGATTATAGAGATAATAAGCAACATTAATAATTATAATATAATAATAATAATAATACATATATGTATATAATAAAACTATTGAATTTGCAACTTCTGATTGCTTTTAGGTTTTCATAAAAAGTTTATTAAAAGAAGCAATTTTTAAAAATACAACTTTTCATACACAAAACTTTTCATATACAATAACAAAGAAAGAGTTTCACATAATTCTCAGTAATTTATAAAGATTTCAAAATGTTTTTTCTATTGAAACAATCTAAACTGATTATTGTATGTTTGTTGCTCACGTATTATCGAACATTTATTTTTACATAAATGTTAAGTATGTATACTATTATTATAAATTCATAATTCTAAGTAAATAAATGCTATTCTAGTGCAGAAACCTTGATTTATAAATGATTTGAATTAAATTAAAACTGTAATTTGAATTAATTCTTTTTTTTAGTAACAGAGTTGGCATTTGATTTTTTCTGAGAATTCAATTAATATTCCTCTCAAGAAACTAAATATATTATGCATCTGTTTTTAGTTTAAAAATCAGAGATTATTAATAGAGAATGAACATACCATTATTTTTCACAGAAAATAGTTTATTACAAACATCATATAATGTAAAATGTGGAGTGTTATTCTACAAAATGAAGCTATTCATCGATACAAGTTTAGTTATTTATCAAACTAAATATGTAGTTATTAATCAAACTAAATATGTAGTTATTAATCAAACTAAATATGTAGTTATTAATCAAACTAAATATGTAGTTATTAATCAAACTAAATATGTAGTTATTAATCAAACTAAATATGTAGTTATTAATCAAACTAAATATGTAGTTATTAATCAAATTAAATACATATATATTTATACGTCAAAAAAAGTAATCACTGAGTAATTTTTCCTACTTTTTTATTTTAAATGAATCTTTATATTTTTCATATATTTCAAATAAATGTAATATTAACTACAATATCTTTTTTATTTGTGAATTTTTATTATAGGAAAAATTATTTTCATCTCAGAACAGTGCGATAATTTTAGAAGACGAAAAATTATACTCCATTTAATGAATCAATAGTGAAATGGAAAATCTTTAAGAAAATAGATAACATTTAAAATAATTTTTATGAACTACATCGCTTTATTGAATTAAAATAGCTCTACATCACAGGAAAATACTTATTCCTTTTTTTAAAAAAATAATATTAAGTTGTAAAGTTTTTTTTAACAAGATTTTATTTTGATACAAAACATCAGGAATTTTTATTTAAAAGAAAAACTAAATATTAGAATATACATCTTTTAAGTAATTTATTTCAGGATTAATTTATTATTTCTTTTTAAAAAGCAATGAATATATTCTTAAAGATTCCATGTGCTTAACAGTTTTTTCAAAGTTGAAATTTATTACTATAAATATTTTTTTAATGTTTTCTATGTATTTCTAATAGATTAACCATAAAGATATATAAAAAATTATCCTAGTGGAGGAGACGCGTACGAAATTTTATGCCTCTAAGGCTTAGAAATATAATACTTTATTTTGAATTTTTCATAAAATGGAATACAAATATATAAATTTAATCAAAATTTCATTATTAAAAGTTTTTATACCATGCATCAGGGATTAAATTGTTATACTGTATATTAGTATTAAATTGCAATTGAATATTAGCATTAAGTAGCAATGGAAGTAAAAAATATTAACTTGTGTTAAGAGATACTTTGTAGATCGCTAATTAAAACTGCTGGAAACCTTTGAATGTAAACATTTGGCTCAAGGAAATAAATATTCGAGTCAGGTAACCAGAAAAATATTTATTGACAGTTATCGGAGCACAAAATAATTTTTTCGCTCAATTTCTCTAGATTCTTAGGTTTTAATGAAGTATCACTTTTTGAGTACGCAAAAAGAGTTTACTTTTTCAGAAGGTAAAAGGCTTATTAAGTTAAAGATTATTGCATGATTTCGCTTCATTGAATGTTAAAAATTATTTGAATTTCTATATCGAAAAGACATAAAAAAGTTTTGTTGTTTTAATTCTTGTGAAATGGTTTGGAAGCAACTTTGAACAACTGTAAATTTAGGTTGAACTAGCCAATATACAGAAAAATGGTTGCCTTAGAGAGTCACATAAAATACACAACGCATGTATAATTTGTTTATAAATATGGTATAAAAATGCATTTATTTATATACACCCAGTGCCAGAAAAAATGCTACGGAGAACATATTCAAATGATGGAGGTAAGCAGCTAAGCAACCACGTAATATGATGGACAATCTCGATATAGGACAATAAGTATTTCACAAAGTTGTTAGATCAGTTATTGCAGGCAGGTTATTAAAGAGTGAGGAACTTTGAACTGGATGTTGTACTCGGCGGGTGACACATGTAACCATCTTCAAGGTAATGGTGAAATCCGGATTATTGCCTGAGATCCTTTAGTAAGTTTAATAATATCGACTACTTGTTAAAATTGATATTGAAAATTATATTTTAAATAAATTTAGTAGCTTGAATAAAAATTAAGCAATTGAGAGAACTTGCTAAATTAGAAGAACTTGCTAAATTAGAAATCTATCTAACAATGATAAACTGATGTATAAACTATTAAACTAAAATAAATAAGAATGTTTCTTAGTTGAAGCAATTCTTAGATGTTTTCTTAGTGATTTTGGAAAAAATTTACATCACTTTTAAACTTTGGCAGGAATTTAGTTGTGAAACAATTTGAAACATTTGAAAGAGGTAACTAAAATTAAATTGTAAAAAATTGTAGATGATTTATTTCAGTTTTAGTAAACCAAATCAACTACTTTAATTTAAAAGTTTTTTTAATCAATGAATATTTTATTATACAAAGGAATGTGTAATCAAATGATATTAATAATATTACTTAACATAATTAAATTTAAAATACATATTTAGGATTATTATCATTTAAAAGTGTAAGAAACATCAATAACAAAAATATTATATTGTATTCTGCAAAAGGGGCAAAATCATTTGATTTCAATTTCTGTTAGAATACTAAAGTTGTACTCTAATATTTGCAGAAAAAATATATGGGATTTCTTAATTTACATACTTGATAGGTTAATTATTAATTGGAGTTGTGAAAAGCTGAGCAGTTTATCGTAACTACAAATGTGAATTTATTTAGGTTGATTAGTGAGAATTTTATTACTCAGAGAATTTTGTCACCGCGAATTTTTACTGACAAATATGCTTATACACTCATATGTAGCTATATCTTTTGCTTCTCAATAATTTCGTTTTTACCTTTGCAATTCGCACCTGTTTTTAAATTCTAATTTTACTTATTTCATTATTAATGATTATTTTCCTTTTTTTAAAATTTTTTATCTTATCCTTATTTTAACCGTTTCTTTTAATATTCTAAAAAAAAAAAAAAAAAAAAAAAAAAACTTCCATTTTGTGTAACTTAACTTTATTTTTTTCACTTATTATGTTAAAAATTTTAAAAACTATTTCCATTTCTAAATGAATTTAGTTTTTATTTAATTTTTACTTCGTAATAAATATTATTTACTCAAAATATCCCACTCATAATATTTCATTTAAAAGAATATTAAATTTATAGACAAATAAGGTCAATTATACTTTAAATGAGATGGCTTTCTAACGAATATATCGATAGTATCATCGAAAAAAGTTTCTGACGTTTGTACAGGAATTAAAAAAATTCCAGCGAGAAAAACAATTCAATATAAACAATGTGTAATAATATGATGAAAATAATGATGGAGTAAAATACGTTGAATAAAATTATGTAAAAATCATATAGGCGTTCAATAAGGTGTATACAGCTGTTAACAGAAGCACATGAATATAATTTTTTTCATAAACTATTATAAATATTTAGATTTCACATTTTATTGTATTCTAAATATAGTATTTGTTACATATGTTGTTTTTAAAAGGAAGAAAAGGTATGACGCCTTAAGGTTGCTATAAATTTCAGAGGTTCAAACGAAAAGAAAAACTTGGATGAAGAAAGTAGCTGATATAGGAATAAGAGAGTGTTTGCCACTGATTATTTGTATTTGTTACTATATTTATTAAAATTAATTGTTATTTCATTGTTATAAGAGGATGGTTTATTTTATTTTTTTATAGAAGAGTACACAACTAATTTTTTATTTAAAGTAACACAAATACTTAAATAAACATGAATAATGTGTGATATTTCATGTTACAACAAATTTTTAACTTTGAAATTATTATTATTTATATCATGTAACTATAGGGAAGGAAACTTAATTTTTTTAGCATGAAGTTATTTATACATAAAAAAAAGAGAATATATCTCTATTAAATAGCAAAATATACAAAAATTATCTGTCAAATAAAATAAATAAAAGAAACTAAAGTTCACTGCTCTAAAAACGACACTTTCTCCTTTTGTATTTTAATCCATGTAGATCCACCAAAAAAGATTACTAAGCACTTGACCAGGGGCGTGTCAGCCATCAAACAAACTTTCCCAAATCATTACTTGACTTACATACTTACGTGTTCGAAGTCTCATTAAATTTTAAGAAAGGTGTCACAAGATACCCATAATTACATAATCACCTCTTAAAAAAAGTGAAAGTGAACTGTCACAACTAGACTGATTGTTCTTATGCGATTGTAGTTATTCATTGCCTTCCTAGAATTAGAAAGCCAAAAAGTCAAACTCCGAATTGTGTGACCCACCCTTTAATTATAAAATCAATATTCTATCGTATTTTTTCTACATTACCTTGAATCTTGTTATAGATTTGTCGTTTACTATACTTTGCAATTACTTAAACGTTCTTGGTGAGAAAGAATTATAGCCTCCTAACAAATTTCATCATTATAAAGGAAAAATTCTTGATGGTATGGTTAATGAGATAATGAATTTAGTCCTTTAAAATAATTCATCTACTTTTAATTAGTTTTTTTTTAGCATATGACAGTTTGCCTAAAAATAATGCTACTTACTTTCATAGCAAAATTTGATTTATTATAAATTTAATTAAATATTTTAATTTTAAGAAAAATAATAAAAGTAATATTTGAAAAATAATTGTGTGTTATAAAATATTTTTAGTGATATAACTTCAGCGATGCTTGGAAAAGTCTTCAAATTCCCAAATCGAGGTTAAATTTTAGGATTTTGAAGTTTTGTTTAATTTGCATCGTTCTTTTTAAATCACAAGTATATTTTGCATTAAATAATTTTAGTGAAGTAGTTAAATGTTTTTGGGTTTTCGTGTTTTGTTAGAAATTTAATATTTTTTTCCATACATTGTATAGTACAAAATACCATAAATTCTTCTTTTTGTATCATGATATCATTTTCTGGTTGTAAAAATAAGAAATTATGTATTTTATTATTAGGTAAATATATATATTGTTATAAAGACAAGTCATGGATTAGATGAATTACGAAATACTCGAAGTGTTAACCTGTAAAAGATTAGTAAGAACTTATAAAAGTTAAGTTTCTTTCTAATAAGACTTGACAAAATGAAAGAAATTGAATTTAGTTGTATTTAATTTATGAAAACTCTAAAGAGAAAGATAAGAATGGAAAATTATAAAATCCTATTTAAACAGAAATGATCCAGTTGGCGATATTTTTGGCGACAAATGACATAATGTGAACTTTTCGAGAAGCTTCTATTGCTCATAACTCGAGAATGTTCTGTAACCACTCGGAAAGTAAGCAAAATCTCTACATTCTCAATAGAAATGATGTTTGATTATTTTTAAGACTATATGATTTAGTCCTATGCTACGAAACCGAGCTTCTTTGCTGATTTTGTGCATTTGGTCTATTTTTATCGGCGTATAAAAGTTTTAGGAGTTTCTTCGTGAACTTTTAAACTACTTGTGAAAGTGCGTCTATTCTCAAAAGAGTATTCATTCCAAATCTGCTTGCATAATACAACGTTTATTAACTAATGTCTACAAATAATAGTTTTTAAATTTCCAAGATTGTTTGGTCAGCAAATCGAATACTTAAAATATGAAACCAAATTTATGGTTTTGAGAATAGCTTTTTGAAAAGCTTTTAGTTATATTAAGTTCAAACAGGTACACTTGACGTTGTCGATAGGGCGTAAAGGAATTATTGTTATTCCTTTAATATTGAAATTTGAAATAAGATTCATTACATTTATTTAATCTTCTTCGTTGTCTTAAAGATGGAAAATTTACACAGTCCCATAGAACCCTGTTGACAAATGTATAAATTTAGTATATGAATAAATTATATGAATAATACAAATAACATATTCAATATAATTTTGTTTTACGTTCTGTGAAAGCTTAAATAAAAAAAAAAAACTCTAATTTATTTAGTTTTAATGGATATTCTGTATCTTATATTTATTACTTAACTGAATCAGTCATAACTTAAATATTTTTTCTCCTAAAATTACATATAAGACATTGAATAATGATGAAGTTTGGTTATTTATATATGCTAAAGAGGCTTTTATACTCTCTGAAGTTTTTTACAGTACAGTGAATTGAATATTGAAGGTGAAACATTTTTATTAATCAGCCAAATATTTGACACTGAAATTGTGAAATGATTTGTTTAAAAAACACTGTACCAGAATCAGTGTTAAAAGTGTGCTGTATCTAAAATTTGAAATCGTTCCAATTTCCACCTGTAAAAAAGATATCTTACTTGTTTGTTATAACTATGGTAGATAGTTATCGCTTTACAACTACTTTTTGCACACGAGGGTACCATTAAGGCGTTAATATTACTATTTTAATATTTTGCAAAATATTTATTACTTCTCTTCAGATTTAAAATAAATTCTGGATTACCTAACTATTTTATAAGTAATGAGTAATTGTATTTATTAAGTATAAAATTCAAATAATAAATAGTCGAAGAGTAGGTGCCACCTACACCTACTCTTTGACTATTTAAAATAAATGATCTAACCACTGCTAACTTCTACTTTCGAAGTGAGAATCAGACTCAGTGACTACATACAGATATTTTGCTTTATAATTATTTAGAAATATACAAAAAAACACCCCATCAGAATCCCATAGAAATTAATTTAACTTTGAACTTAAATAATTTAATAATAGAGTGAAAATAAAAAATATTCATGCAATTAATAAAAAATAAGGAATATAAAAATAAAATATTTAAATACTTATTAATTATAAATTTTATACTTAATAAATACAATTACTCATTACTTATAAAATAGTTAGGTAATCAAGAATTTATTTTAAATCTGTAGAGAAAAGTAATAAATATTTTGCAAAATATTAAAATAGCAATATTAATTAAATTGAAAATATTATAATATCCAGTAAAGAAAATAAAACAATTTATTTAATAGCTAACTTATCATCTACATAAGTTAAAGACCTGTTAGCAATTTATTATTTTTAATTAAAATTCATTTTGATGAATTTTAAATAAAATAATTTAAATTTAACTTAATAAGTGGAATATATTAATATAAATATAAATAAAAGATAAATGATTTTACTAAATTATCATGAAAAGGAATTTTACAACTTGCAAATAAATTGTGTTTATAACAAGACATTTTTAACTTTTAAAAAATGGTCAAAAAATTCAGTTTAATCAGTAAAGAATTTTGGTATGGGTTTAAAATTCTATATGTCAATAATGCGTGTAAATAATATTATACGCTTATGAATTCTGTTTAAGATGATATCGGTATAAAAATTGCAACACTATAAACCTACAGTTTGAAAAAGTGGGCGTAAAAAAGCGTAAGAAGAGATTACAGGAAGTATTCCAACTAAAAAGAACACAAAAAATACAATTTAAAATAAAAAAAAGCGTCGAAAAGTTCTTAGGAAAAATTAAATTGATATAATCTAATACAGAAATAAATATATTTAAAAATAAAGCTAAAGTAACTATATTTACTCTTTCGAAGGATAAAACAATATTTAAGATAATATCATTCATTTTAATCAAATATGTTTTTTAAAAGAATGAAATGCATTGTTATAAACTAGAGTTTATACCTGATAAAAATTATTATAATTTTTTTCAATGATCAGTTGCCCTTAGAAATTTATTCCTGCTCGGTGTTACAAGGGGCGAAGATGATGGCAGTTTATAAAGTAAGGCATCCGATGGGTACGCCCTCTTTTCCATGAAAGGGAAAAAATAGAGAAACACACGAGCTCAGAAAGGAACATTCAAGCCCAAACCAGGATTCTAGCCCGGGGCATACTAGTTCGAAGTTAGGGACATTAACCACTTCGTCATCGGTTGGCATGTGTTAAAATTATAAAAGAGTATAAATTTTATTATTTTCTGGTGAAAATAATCTATTAATAAACTCTGTAAATATATATAAATTACTCTATTTTGCATAGAGTATATATTTCATGTTATAAAAAAAATCAAATTATATTAATTCTCTCAAAAGAATTTCTATCAAATGATATAAAATGTGTGTGAATTGATTTACAAAATAATTTCTACTGTGATGAAAGTTTAAGGAAATGAATATTCAGTTGGAATAATTAACATAGCTTTTTTTATTTAGTTTGAAACTTTGCATAAATTTAGTTTCATGTTTTACAGTAACGTAAATCACATAAAAAATGACTTTAAAATTTATAATGAACACTGTAAGATAGAATAAAAATGTTCATTATAAGAACTGTTTTTGTTAACTAACAAAAACAGTTCTTCAGCTATATAATAGTTAAAATTAGTTAATCATATAAAATTTTGAATATTATTATGCAACATTTAATTAATATGTGGTAACTATAATTATGATTAAAGCATAAATTATCTAATAAAAAAAGATAAATAATTTGCATTTCCAAAAATGCTATAAGACTTTCAAACTAAGTTTGAATATTTTAAGTTAACTATTTCATTAATAACCTTTAAGGAAATATTAAATTGAAACAAAATTAATAACGAATCTTACATACAATAAATATCAAATTTTACAACTGCCCCTAAATATGTGCATGCAATATAATTTTCATTTTCATGATAAATTATAAAAATTGGATAAAATTGCTGTAGTAATTATATTCCATAAATCTTTCTACTAAAATAGTTTACGAATTTTATAGTTTAAATACTTTTAATCTTAAGTGTTATATTGCATGATTTTAAAAATATTTACGTACCATGTAATTAATTTATATATCATGTTATCTATTACATACCCTGTTATCAATTTTTAAGATATATTTTACGCGGAAAACTGACAAAATGTGCAATAAAACTTTTTGTGTTTTTAAGATCATATTTAGACTTTGCATTCATCATGTAGTATAAATTTTAAAGTTTCGCAATCCTTTCCAAAATTTAAAATTTTCTCGTTTTTTTTTTAAACTAAAAAAAAGTTTGTAACAATCTGAAACGAGGAATTTTAAGCATTCCATTTTCGAAAAAATTGTTAAGAAATAAATCGATTGTAAAAAGAGACAAAATATGAAAATGTTTTACAAACTTCTTAAAAATTATGGAACATCTGTGTTTAATGAAACTAACAGAACTTAAAAGGTTTGAATTCAAAAGACAAAATAAATTCTTTTAATTTAAATAAATTAATTTTAAAAATTTGATTCAAGCGGAAGTTATATACTAGAAAATCTCACATTGTGTTTATAAGAGGAGTGTTTAGCAATTTTTAGCTATTATAGATCAGAGGTGGAGGTAAAAAATGTGCATATATTTTACAGAGTATCGGAATTTATTTTAAAAGCTTAAAATCTAGGAACTTTGTTTAAAATTTGTATCCTAACGTATTGAAAATGGTAAAAATATCTAGGGACATTGTTTGAAATTTGTATTCTAACGTATTGAAAACGCTGAAAATATCTAGGAACATTGTTTGAAATTTGTATCCTAACATATTGAAAACACTGAAAATATCTAGGAACATTGTTTAAAATTTGTATCCTAACGTATTATATGAGTTCACAACTACTACAGGCCAAAGAAGGAAAAACGCTTCAAATTCATGGAAATACAAATTCTATTCAATGCTTTGCTACAGATGTTTCATGATTAATAATGAATGATAATTCAATATACCCTTTTCTGATCAATATAGATCGTTGTAGCCTTTATGAAATCTATATCTAGCACTTAACTACTAAACATAATTTAAAGTTAAATGTTGCCATCCTTTCATTACTTTAAACAGAATGTCAGTAAGAATTAAATATTCGTATCGAGGATTTTAATTTTTTTTTACTTTATGTAAGCTAATATTTATTCAAGCTGAAAAGAAATAATGGAAACATAATAACATTATTAACTAGAATGTGGTTGTTTCTTCCATCCCAGTTGAAATTATGACTACATCATTGTATTACATTTCTTATTGGTTTATTACCATTCTTATTGGTTAAATCCAGGATGTCAGATGTGTGAAGTTTTATCTACGTCACATCGTATTGAGACGGCGTTGTAAATCCGACTTGTAGACAAATCACTACCTTCCTTCAATTCGCATTCATCGAGCGGCAGCAAAAAAGATAAAGTTCACCATCGAATGTCTGAGAATATTGTCGGAATTCATTTCGTTAATAAAACGATTTATTATATAAAGACCAAAACATCGGTTTGAGAAGTCATTTTCTATTGATTCAAACCATTGAAACGTTCACAATAGAACAGAAGAATAAGCAAAAATTGAAAAAACAAGACAAAACAAAAGTTAGTTTAAATAGATTTTTTAAAATTTCATTAATTAATGGAATTTTAAATTAATAATAGCATACTATTCGTAAACAACCTCTTTTAAATGTTAAGACTAATGCCTGCTTACTCTAGCATTAAACTTTTCTTTTAATTACCCACATTCATTTTTTGAAATGAATGACTTTCACAAATAAGTTTTTATTTCCCTTACGAAAATTTATTCTTTATTGCTTAAAAATGTAAAGATAATTTGCCACAACATTTGTCTAGATCTTTGAAGGTAAACTAAAAAAAATTGAAAGAATAGAAATTTGTGATCAATATTCAGTTCGTGGGCGTTATAATAATATATCCTTTTGGTAAATCTTCATAGCTATTAAGGACTTAAAGCAAAAATCCCCTTTAGTGAGACAAATAGCGATTTTCAGGGTGTGGAAATTTGAGGATAATCTTTACTGAGATGTTATGAGGTTTAACAGAAAGTTTACTTTTTTTTAATATTACTCATGGCTTTCATCCGTTCTTTAATCTAAGTGTTATATCTAAAATGAGTTCAATTGATTAATATTTGCATCGGGTGATTGTGTAATTAGTATTTAGTAATGTGATAGTAATTATTTATGGTGTAAGTTAAAGTAATTCAAGAATATATAACTTATCCTCCCCGAGATTTAATTACATAGTTATTTTATATATCGCCCAAGTGCTAAGTTTTAGATAGAAAAATATTACTTTCATTACTGTTATCATAAGACAATAATAATTATTCTTGATCATATAATTACAGTCATTGGAAATTAGTAAATCATATTATTAATATTACAATTTTGTAAAGAGACGCTTTGTATAAATTTTATAATCCCAACACTTTTAGATAAAGAAAAACAAAATAAATACATAAATTTATATTATGCGCGAGATTGCATAAACAACATTCTTAATATTTCAGTGTCTTATACAATATGCAAAAACATTACATAATAGTTCGGGTGTTAATAAAATTCAACAAAAAAAAAAATATATCCAGATGTGTTGATATTTTTTTTTTATAAAATATTGAGCTAAATCGTGTGTTTGTATTCGCCTATCTTAGCAAAATGCTGATTAAAGACACAAATCGTTAGATAATAATATTTGCAATATACTGAAAATATATAATTAAATTTTGGAGTAAAGGATCAAACTATTAGATCGATTATATCTGTGTACATTGGTAATCAAATAATTTATTTCCTTTAAACACGGAGTTCGTCTGACTGAGTATCGTTTGTAGGAAGCCTTATAAAAAATTGAAAATGAGAAAGAGAGAAGGAAAGAGGAAGAGAGAGAGAGAGAGGAAGAGATAGATATATGACTGGAATATTAAACGATTAAAAATATTCTGTTTTTTTCGCAATAAATTAAAGACAAGAATAAAAATAAATCTGACTTTTTGTCATTAAGAAATCTAAAATGAATAAGAGAGATTTCAATATTCTAGCATTTACTTTGTTCCTCTTATGTGACATTGTCGGCTAACAGGTAAAAGAAGGAAATTAAATCAAATACATTTTATTTCTAGTTTCCTCAAAAACTATTTTATTCTAGCTTTTATTCTTTAACAAAAGAGTAATTTATATAAGGGACTTCTCTTCACATGAAGCAGCAGTTTGCTTTTCGAATTTTGTATGCGTAAGAATGTTTATAGATTTCTTTCTGGTTAAAGCAAACTGCAAGTAGACTTCAAGTATTTGGTGTCTCAAAGGTTTGGTTATTTACACAATTGTATGAACGCGTATCTATTTCAGGAAGAAAATTCTTAAACTGAGACATTTTTTACTAGCCTAGAAGTCACCTTTTTTTAAAATATACAATTAATATAAATAAAACTTTTATTCTGTGTGCCTATCAAATATTCGTCCTAAGTTGACCTGAGAGCACAAGAGCCTGGAATAGAAGGAAGTTTATATCAGGATGTTGGTTTGTAGATAATTTAACTCATAGACTTTGTTTTATCTTAAAAATTCGATTATATCGTTTGTAATTCAATTAAATCATAATATTAATGCTGATTTGATTGTACTGGAAAGCTGATTATATATGCCACGATACACGCCATTATGGAACTGTACTCGTTTCAGGAATAGAGGAACATAGCTTTTTCAGCTCTTTTAAAATTATCATCCTATATACCTCTAGAAAGAAAGAAAACGTATACAGCATCGATCATTTCTTTTCTTATAGTTTTAGCACAACATTAAAAAAAATTACATTTATCAGGTTCATCTCCTTTTTTAAAGTATTCTTCGAACTTTTCAGCAAACGCGTTTTCGGGTTTTTCTATGTGCCACCGATCGGAAATATATTGGAATGCAGATGTAGTGAATCTAGATTTCAAAATTTCACCATTTCGTGATTAATAATTTTTGCAAGCTTTCCACATTTCACTGGATTCATTTTTAGCTTATCTGTGTGTGAGGTTTTATTACGGAGTGAAAAACAAAAACTAAATGAATAATTTAACTATATTATATTTTCAAATTGCAATTTTTTTCTCTAAAGTTAGATATATGTAAACCACTGGAAGTTACGGCTATTGAAATCTAGCGTGTTTGGCCACTTTATTTATATTTAATAATAGTTTTAAGAAATATGATTTTCTATTCCTGAAATCACTTATAGAACAAATTTGAATGGCTCAAGTAACTTAAAATATTTTGTTTTTGAATTCTCTTCTTTGTAAGTTTTGAAATAATAAATGCCTTATGTAAATAAATTTTTAAGCGCATTATTGTGTGTACCCGTAAAAGTGTAAAAACATGATTCTCTTAAAAAATCAGTGTCTTCTCTATAAACTCAGTAAATTATGGGATATTCATTGGCTTTGATATAAGAAGTAACTTTTTAAACAACAGAAGAGCTTATAGTCTTTTAAATGACCATTTTTGGTTACCAATTTGTAGGAGTTCGTTTTCTGAATCTGTGGATGGTAACTATCTAATTGACTTCCAACCACTTACTATACATATTCTATAAGTGAGAGATCCGGGGAAACAGTGGACGAGGAAAACATTTCAATAACTTGAAGGGTATATTGGTTCGTGTACACCGTATGCGGAATGGTATTATCCTTCTGGTACATTTGTTATTTCCTGGGAGAAGGAGTGTATTATACTGAACAGAACATACCCTTAATAAATCATGGGACAGTCCTATCACGAGCAATATTGATAAACGGTGATCTGCTAGCATTAATCTAAGGCATCTGAAACTATGAAGAAATGTTGTCGAGCAATATGATGTTCCATAGTGACGACAGGATTGGACCTATTGAGACGTATCTGCTAGAATTGGAGTAACGCCAGCTGCTCTGATTGTTGACACTTTTGTCTGTTGTCGTAGAGCATCAGATTATGTCTCTCTGAAGTCCACGTTGCAATAACCTAACATCATTATAAATGAAAACTGCTGTGCTTTTGCCTCAATGACAGCTTTCCTAACAGATATGATGCTTTTAGGTCACTTACTGCCAATTTACGAATAATGTTCTGATCGTTATGGAAGTATCAAGAGTATCGCGTACTCGCCTTAAAAAGCTGACATAAGTAATCGATGAGATTACCAGTGCAGCCTGAAGATGCTTCAGTCGATGCCGATGTATCCTCATCCATACATTGCGAAGTGTGAATATAGAAGGATTCATAAAAGTCGCTTGAATCATGAAGTCAATGACATACTTGAAATATACCATACCCACTTCCAACCATTTCATCATATCTTTCATCACAGGCAAGTGTAGTTGTCAGTTCGCATTGATATTTGGAGAAGATAACAGTTTATTCTTTCAATTTCTTTCCATTGTGTGATAGCAGCTATTTTCATCTGCTTTCTATAAATTTCTCAGCAGTCTACGACCTGACATGTTTTAGGCAAAAGTATTCCCTGAGAATGAAAAATCTACCTTTTGCTGACACAACAACTCAACTACACCAGTGCGTCCGCGAAGAGATCCTTCAAATTTTATTTTTTACATTTTGTTTTAGCTGGAGAGAATGTGACATATTCTTCGAAATATGTACATTTCATTGCACTTTCAATGATTCATAGAACTTGTTTTAAAATATATATTCATCATTGTTTTAAAATAGTAGTTGATTTCATACTTGTGTTCTATAATTTTGCAACAGCAAAAACCGACAATACTTCTATTTTTGGGGTTTTTTGTTTGAATGCAATAAATGAAAAATAAAGAGAGAGACCTCAATTTAATTTGAAATATCCAACAAGAAGAACTGTCTTGTTAGATAACAGTGAAAACATTTAAATTCTATAAATAAAACTATTAGTACATACGAGATAAACATACACATTTTAGATAAACTTAACTTCTACTGAACATTTCGGAATTTATATACCTTGTGCAAATCATTTTTTTTTATCACATTATGCTGTACTACGTATAATGGATTGTTATGTAAAATAATAACGGCTGCATATTGGGTTTTGTTTGCCATTCTATCATCACTGATAGTACACGAGAAAGTAATCGACTATAATTTATAGCTAAAAAAGGACTCCAACTATTATAAAAATCCACATTAAATGCCAGAATCAAAACCACAAACTATTTTTTTGAATACAAGAGCACTATATAACGTACATCAAATACTGATAAAACCAGTTTTATTGATTTGTGATTTCTGACAAATAATTAGCAAAATTTCTTGTAAATTCTGTTAGAATTTTATTGAAATATGTCTGATACTTAATTCTAGAATTAAAGTCTAAGAATGTATTCTCAGTTACAATTTTTTAAACATTTGATATTTATAGGGGAAAATCTCAATATAATTTAAATTTATATCTAATAGCTCTAGTGGATATAATTGTTTTAATTATTCAAATATTAACACTGTTAAGAATGGAAAATATTGGATCATTTAATAATTAAATATATTAAAGCAACTTACTGGAATTTAAATCATAACTTTGCGATTTCAACATGAAGTGTAGCAGCCGCAGTTTTATGAAATTCTACTCGATAGGAGCATGTTTTTAACTTAATATAAAATCTCCTCTTTTGCGTTGTAGAAATTTATGGAAATTGTATAAAGAATGCAAAGAAAATGTAAAGATTTGTTTAAAATCATGGGTGTTCAAAGGGTGAATATGCAAGTATTACACGTCTCGCGAATTTTAGAAAAGACTTGACTTTCAGAAACTAATTCTTAAATAATTCTTCATCACTTACTTATGTTAATTTGTTGTAAAAGGTATATTGCACAAATCGTTTTTAAAAATAGTCATATTTAAAAAATTGCAGTTTTAGCTTTGTAGAGTGACTGCAATTAAAGTCTATTTTCTTCTAATTATTATTTTAAGAGTATAAAATTTCATATAAATGTTTTTATTCACATCAAACAAAGATTACAAAAGCTGGAGACAATTTTAGAAATTTATGACTGAATTCTAAGAATTTTAGCTGGTATTTTTTTGAATTCAAATGCTTTAGTTATTTATCTTAAATGTAAATAAATAATATAAATAAGCAGTGAAAGAAATATTTTCTATGTACTTACTTCTTAAATAATTGCATAACAATCTGTCAATTATTAAAAAGTTTCATGCCTTCTTGATACTTAATTAAATTCTGCTATCTTAAAATTGCATAAAATTTTTTTAGAATTCACTTGACTGTAGAGTTTTTCGTTATAAGTAATTTGTATTCTTTTTTTTATTTAATGTATTAACACTCAGAATGGATATGATTAAAGAGAAATCTTTGATTTTTTTTTTAGATAAATATGCTTGAGATATCTGTGTGGTTTAAAATTACAAAATGCCCATATTAAAATATTCGTAAAAGTCTATCTTCGGAATTTTGAAGTAGAGACCAATCAAAAGAACCTCAAGATGGTCTGCAACGTTTAATGGTAACATTTCACATGGAGAACACTGTGTTTCGACATATTTTTAAGCACTTCAGTCGCCGTTAGTGAAATATGACAGACTTCGATTGGGCTTCCAAGATCCGATTTGTTTGGATTTCAAATTTACTATCTTCCGAAAATGGAAACGAACACTTACCAACAAGATCACCGCAGCCTTGGCACTTTTAATATATAAAATACAAATTTACATAGCGGTAATTTTTTTATTGTAAAATGAGAAAGCATGTTCTTACAACAAACTTCTACTGTAATTATATATACTTTTTACACTTGTATTAAGTAAAAACTTTAATGTAATTAAAAGGGTCAGAAGCTTAAAAAAAGCCAAAGTATAAAAAAGTTTCACATTTTCATGCAACAGATTTTAAAAATATATAACAAAGAGACTGAATTGTGATGTTTGCAAAAACATCATTTAATGAAATGAAATTTTTGTGTTAATGTATTTGGAAAAGTAATCTTAGAGAATTAATTATTAATTTGTGTCCGTCCTTAGAGATAACATTTACTTTTCAATGTTAGAATAATATAGTAATGAATATCATCGAAAGCATAACAGAATGATAGTTACAGTCTGAGTAAAAACTTTGAGGAAAATGCAAATATTTTATTATTAGAAAATATTAAACACAGATGAATATTTGAGCCTGAGTAAAAACTTTAAGGCCAATATAGAAAATAGCATATAAAAAAATTACAAATTCTTAGAAGGGTGTGTATGAGCCATTTCTTCGAATTGCTTAAAATATCCTTGTTTTTATGGATAACACGAATTTTTGACAAAGGGTGGGGTCAGTTTGATACTATTCATCTTCGATAATAGATTTCAGCTCTGTTGTTGATGTAAAATGTCTCCCATTTTCATAAACTCTTCTTGCTAAGTCACCCCAAATGTTCTCGATTGGGTTGAGGTCAGGTGATCTAGCTGGCCATTTCACAGCTTCAGCATTGTTGACTTGAAACCAATTTTTGTGCTATTACTCGAATGTGGATCCATGAATTGTCTTGCTGGTATTTCCAATTCCTCCAGCAAGACATTCAGTATTTGGCAAAAGAGGATTTGTCAGGAGATTTTGGTATCCTTGTGAATTCATTTTACCTGAAACGAATGCAGTTGAGCCATTGTAAGCAAAACAGCCCCAAGTCATGACAAACTCTTCACCTAATTGGCGCTTGGAGAATATTTCTTTTTCATTTCTTATATCATGCCTGTAAAAATTCCAACCATCTGGTCCATCCAAATTCCATTTATTTTCGAAAAATAACTTCTCTTCATTGATTGTCTCAGGTCATGCTTTTCTGGACAAAGCCAGGTTTTCTGGCCAGTCTTTCAAACACTCTTTTTTGTGTCTTTGCAGTAACTCAGGCTTAATCAATTTTGATGTGTAAGTGTACCTTCCAGACCTTCTAATTGTATAATAAATCGTTTTTCACGAAGTTTTAAACCTGTCGTCGGAATCAGTTTCCTGGTTGAGTACTTTCCAGTAGATGCAAGTATGCAAACTCTTCTTTCATCACGTGAGGACAAAGCTTTAGGTCTTCCCCTAGTATTCTTTTTACCACAATTGTCTTTCAATTTAAAAAAAATTGTTTACTACGGTCTTTGATCTTCCTATCTTTATCGCGACAGACGACTACTCATTCCTGTTGAAGACAAAGCTTCGATCCTCTTACACGATCAGTTAACTTCTTACCCCCTTCGACATCCTCACAAAGATCACCAATACTTCGAAGAAACGTATGGCAAATATGAAATCTGCAGCGTTGTCACAAGCTAGTAGTTGCAATGGTAATTACGCCATTATATTATATTTATTTTTAAAAAATGACTAGTGGCCTTAAAGTTTTTACACAGGCAGAAATACTAACTTTGTAAATAATGACATGTTTATCATAATTATATATTGACAAATTATGCTAATAGCATTTATTTCTTATTAATGAACTTTAATACTGCGAAAGTAGAATAATTACACTTAAACAATAACATATATTCTCAAGATAAAAGATATTTATTGATTACATTCCTTCCTCAGGATTCCATAAAAATCTCTAAATATGCATCGGAGAAGTTTTTTTTTTTTGTGAAATACACATTATATCGCCAGATTGGCGACTTTTTTCCTTTTTTACAATTCTCACAATTTTTCCATTTTTATCTTTTTTAAGGGTGGTGTAAATTATATAAACACAACTAACTTTAATATCTTTCATTTCATCAAGTCTTGGGAGAAAGTAAACTTTGCAGAAAGGCCTAGCTGAACACTTTACATTATTATTTTGTAAACAATTATAAAAGCATTAAATAGTTCTTCTGAATAGGAAAATTAGAGGCAAAAACCAATGCTTTCCTTAAAAATTTATTCACACTATTGAATAATTTTCTTATGTAAGAGCATCTTAAGGAAAAGCAAAATACACAAATATTTGGTACTTTTTCCTAATTTTGTCAAAACTTATGAGATTTTATTTCTAATATTTTTTTTTTAACAAAATCTAAATTTGTTTATTTCAAATGTACTATTAATTATTTTTGCGTAATTTTCATATTTATGTGTGGCTGATATTTATTTATTTTAGAAATTGCAAAAAACTTACATGACATTCGTAGCAGTATTTATTTGTTTCTAAAACTGAACTTATAAATAGAAATTCTTTACTGTTTAAATAGAAAAGGCTTAGCGTTCAATTTCTAAATACTTGTGATTGAAATATTAAATTTTCACAATGTTTATTTGAAAAAAAAAAAAAAAAAAAAACAATTCATCCCTGTGTATCGGAAAGTAAATTTGAGACTCATTGTAGTAAGGGAATATCAGAAGAAAGCGGAAAAGCGTTATGAATCTATTGTTTTCAGTTGAATAAAGATAGATTTAAGCACGTTCTTAATGTGCGCTTTGAGAAGAATAAAGAAATTTACACTTTAAACGAACTGTAAATTTTTTGAACAATGTTCGCATTTTATAATTTTGATAAAATTCATGAGCAATGCATCGTTTTTCTAAAGAGGCGATAAAATGATAAATATATTATATACAAGAAATAACAAACTTTGAATGAAATTTAAAAAATTACAATAAAGGAATTTTTAAATAATTTAAAATTTAAAATATTAAACTAATTTTTCTTGGAATTTTTTTGATCTTTTTGCTTATGTTAAACAATTTATTTTAAATAATATTTTCTTTAAACTGAAATTTATTGATTTCATTTTTTTTTGAGAAGCATTTGTCCAAAGTTGTTTTTTTTAGATATGTTGTTTGTCAAATAATAATTGAAATTTTATTATTTTTTTTTAAAAAGAATATATTATTAACCATAAAGTGGTTGTTTTTTTCGTTCCAATTGATATCATGACTATACTACTTTAATACGATTCTCATTGGTTTAAAATATCCATGATGTCAGATAACGTTTCCTGTATGTCACACATTGTATTGAGAATGCATCATAAATCCAACTTGTCGAAAAATTTGTTGCCTGCCTACAAATCGCATTATTTAAGTGGCAGTAAACAAAGCGAAGTTCATCATTGAATGTCTCATTGGTCATATTGTTAATAAAATGATTTCTTATATAAAGACCAAAGAATATGTGTGTGTGTGTGGGTTTGAGAAGCCATTTTCTGTTGATTGAAGTCACATATTGACAATATAACAGAAAAAAAAAGCAAAATGAAAACGACGAGACAAAACATCCACTTTATGGTTAGTTTAAATTAACAAGGTCGATTTAAATTTTTAAAAATTTCATTTATTATTAGAATTTTAAATTAATAATTGCAATATTTGTAAACAATCTCTTTTAAATCTTAAGACTAATTCCTTGCTAACGCCAAAATTAATTTTTTTTTCTGGTTTATTTAGTAAATACTAGTTTTTTTGTTTTTAAAGATACATTTTTTTAGATACATATGAAATCTTACATCAAATTTAATATTATTCCAAATGCAATTTAAATGTAGAGATAAAATTTTCTGTTTGTTGCAGTGTAGTCATTTCACACGTAGTTTAATTTTAATTAGTTTTATTTGGATTATTTATTGGAGTCTTTATTAATTTTCTTGAACGGCGTAAAATAAATCAAGAACCACCACGAAAATGCATCTCCTTCTCTCTTCAAAGTGAGAATAAAATCCAAAACAAATAACAAATGCGTTTCAGAATAAAGAAGAAAAACTCATAACAATATTCGCCTTTGTGTAGAGTTATAAAACGGTATATTTTATTTTTTATTATTGATTGTATAAAATATAATAAATATTTATCTAGATTAAACTTAAATAAGAAAGAAACGAAAGCCACTTTATTGAAGAATAGTTAAAAAAAAACAAAGGATGTTTTCAATAGGTCAAGTCAATTTAGTCATCTTTGCAATTTAAAATTCGGTGGCTCCTCTAGTTTACTACATAATCATTCTATTTATTCAGTTGTCTTTGTCATACTGTAGCAAATGATCAGTTAGTTTGGCTATATTCCTAAACGGCTTATGCTGTTTTTTCAGTATGTTCGAAAGAAGCTCTAATGAAACAAATTCTGATGTTGTGGAAGTACATGGAAGGAATATATTTTTATAAATATTTTCATCAGAGCATTGCATTATTTGGCTAGCCATCGTTTGACAGATATGCGAATCTAGACGACATAATAGCATTAACGGCACTACCATCTTCATTGTGTCAACGTACTTGGATGCTTTAAAAATCTTAAAATATGACTGGCAATAAACTGTTATTTAATCAGACTACTCCCCAAACTGCCACATTTGGAATACAGATGGTAGTCACTCAGCAGAAAAACGTATCTTTCTGTGTTCATCGACAATGTAATGATCATCAGTACTGAGAAGAGAGAGAGAAAAGCAGGATTTATCGTGGAATATAGCAGGCCATCAGAAGAAATTGTTAAACTAGCCTGGAATCAAACCAAGATGGTGACAATATTGAGGAATTAATATCAGCTATTTTAATAGAATTTGAAGCTTGGATTCAATTGATCTTGTCACCAGTGAATTCTTCTACCTTCTATATGCACATCTATCGGGGGGGGGGTGCTTTAGAGTTTTCCAAGTTTTTTCCTTATGAAGCTTGAATATGGGCCACTTTCAGTCTGAAGGTTATGTACGCGGAATCAAAGCGCCTTGTGCCATGATGTGTTTGAATGAAACTTTTGAAACAATTTTTAATAGTATTTCAATTACACAGAATTGAAAGAATTTTTAAAGTGGAATTGAATTTATATTTACAAAAATAGTCTTTTGTACTTAATATTCCAACTAAGTTAATGACTTTTTGAATGCTAAGAATTTCTTATTTTAAAATGAAAATACTATCAAATTTCTCAAATTAGCCACTAACAATTATAATTAAAATGGCACAAATTGATTATAGACACGTAAATCCATGCTAATTACGATAAATTTAATGCAAATATTTATTTCAAGAACACTTTTTAAAATTATTCATTAGATATTAATATTTTCACATTCTTTGGTTATAGTTAATGAACATTTAATCTCAAAGAAATCATTTTTAAACATCTAATTCAAATGTCAATTTTCAAAGAAGTTGTCGAGAATATTAAATCAGGAAAAGAGTATTAATTTGGCGATTCATTATAATAGTTGTTCCTGTTCTTAAATTTCTTCTTATTATAATTTTTCTAGGTTGTTGATAATGAATAATGTATTTCTGCAAATTCTTGAAAAGTTACAGTTCGTAATTTGTTAATTAGTTTTACGTAGCACAAATAACTTAACTAAAATATAAATTTGAAAAAGCAGTATTGGTTAAGCAATATATATGAAACATAAAATAAGTGTAATATAATTACTATAAAATCTATAAATTTAGACAATTTTTATTAGATTAAGATCAAAAATCGCAATTTTAAATAAAAATTAAGCAAAAAAAGTAAATAAAATTTTTCTCAAGAGAAACAAATCATATTCAATTGAAAATCTTTGTAGAATAAGACGATTTTATTATAATAGCATAAAAATATAATTTTTTTATAAGCTTTAGTTAATATTTTTAATGTTTTAACTTATTATCAAGCAGCTAAAAATATTTTACTTTTTTATTATCAAATTCAAGCAATATGGGGCAAATATATTTAATTTTTTTCTTAAAATTTCATTTTTTTAATTTGAAAAATGGATAAAATACATTTATATCTTTACAAAATTGCTTGATATTTACAACAAAACTTTATTAAATTACTTGCTGCTTCCTATCAATGATAATTTTGTAAAAGCTAACAATAAAAAGACCCATATTAACACTATTGACATTAGACGGCGCTGCTGCCCAATATACTTACAACATCAAATGAGATGAGTGTAGAGATGTGAGGAATGGAGGTCGAACCATCCGGTTCCTAAATACGTTTGTTTTGTGCCACCCTGGTACTACGTAACCTTGTTTATTATTTTATAATTATTAAGTGTCTTCTTTTTGTAGCTAATCTTAATTATTTGTACTGTAATAAATGTTTGGTTTGTTTTAACTTCCATTTTCTTACATCGCTACAATACTTAATTTGTGATTATATGGAAGGCTAGAGAAATAATGGCGTAATAGCTAAATTTCTGGGTATTTGTAATAAATAAATAATAATACTTTTATTTCTACGTATGAAATTATTATAGAATTAATAAAAAAATTTGAAAATGTTGAAAAAAAATGTTGCGTTATTTAAAATGTATAAATATTCAATTGATTATTGTTTCTTTTGAGAGAAAAACCTATTTACTTTATTATAAAGGTTTTGAAGAAGCATTCCAAACTGTGAATATGAGATCTTTGTGTAAAGAAACAAGTTATTGTTCTTCACTCAAAGGATAAATTCAATGATCCTTTTAAAAAATGCCATTCTTTCGAAAATAAATGATACACTTAAGTAAATGGCATATGTATGTGATACTTGGATATATTTTGTGACACTAGGTAAACGTATCTGCCAGATGATATTAAAGTTTATTATTCTGAATAAATTTTAGCGGATTCCACCTAAATGGTAGTTCTCACCCAAGAGAAACAGGAGATTTATTGGCATCTAAATAAAATTCCTATTTTATGTTTTGCATATTGTAATGGATTAAATGGAGCACACTCCGATTCTGTTTATATGTAAGAAAATGTATACAATAAATTTTATAATTTTTTGATTAATTTTGTTATTATATTTATATTTTTTGTCATTAGATTTATATTTTCCTTTTTCATACATCCGAATTTTATGAGTTGAATTTTTGTATTTTACTAATAGAATTTTTTTTTGTAATTATTATACAATCTATACGAGTATATATATATATATATATTTATTGCTCCAGATTTTTATACAAAATTATTTTTTTTGAAGATATTATAAATCATATGGTAATAAAAATTAAATATTTTTCTAATAAATATTTAAAATATTTTACATAAATATAAAAATTAAAAAATATGTAAATTTCAACAAAAATGAAACGTTTTTAAAAGTTCTCATTACAAATTTATTTTGTTTCTTCTCTAGGAAACTGATAATTAAAACTGTTTCGATTTTAAAAAAATAAATATGAAAAATAAGTAAAAGAAAGGTTTATAATTAATTTAAGGTTCTTAATTTTTGTTCGAAGCTTAGTTTAGTTTCGTTCGAAATTTAGTTTTTGTTCGAAGCTTAGTTTAGTTTCGTTCGAAATTTAGTTTTTGTTCGAAGCATAGTCACAAAATAAATTTTTATGTTAAACTTTAAATAATAATAATAAATTATACTATTTTCTACACAAATATCTTTGAAACAGTTTAGAAACGAAAGAATGATATTAGTGCCAATTTTTACATATTATTTATTAACATAATTTACTTCAAAGTTCTTAATAAACAAATTTTTTGTGTTAAAAAATATCAGATTTTTTAGTTATTATTGTTTTCTAAATAAAGGTTTTATATGGCAATAACATGATGAATATAAGAAAAAAAATCATAAAGTCAACCTATATTGAAATATATGAATTATGCATAAGAATTCACTCTGAAACTATTCGGAAAAAAAATTTGCAAAAAGCAATCTTGAAATTCCCTAAGTAGCAAGAATTTACAAATACTTAGTTATTCTATTCAACAATGTCATTCTCGTTGAACAGAATAACTCGCCAAAAGACTTAGTAAATGATTAAAAAATTACCTCTAGGTGGAAATTATTTTGTTTCCATGATAGACTTAGAGGGGAAGACACTTAAGAATGTATCAAGTTTAAACTTAGTTTTTGTTTCGTTTTCTGAAAAGAATTTTATTATACTGGTATTTGAATTCTTCATTTATTTTCTTCATTTTGTAAAGTATTTGAAACATTTTCTGACTACCAACGAGAATAATTATTTTTTTAATTATATATTCTGTTTCACATTACATCGAAGAATTCTCAACATTAAGCAATTTTTAGATATTATTATGGCGTACATTTTATAAAAGAATTTGCAAGATTGTTTAAAATTTTCAACATTAAATAGCTTATAGTAGATTATATTTAATTAACCCTTGTATGCAAGAAGTAACCGTGAAGCTACTAAAAGAACCAAGATCAAACAACAAAGCAACATCTAGGTTGGTAAAATACATTTTACACCACTACACACAAGGGAGGAGTATTAAGCTCTATGGCTATATAATAAGTATAAACGACTTTCATAGCGATTTATAAGTGATAAAAAATATTAGATCATTGTTCAACCGAAAGTTTACAGCTTAATATCATAATTAATCCGATAAAAGAAATGCAATGATTATCTTAAAAGATACTGTTAACATAAAGTTTGAATATGATGTTGTGAATATTGATTTCTTTGGTGCTTTTAGTAGTTTCACGATTACTTCTTGCATACAAGGGTTAATTCAATATAACCTACTAATCAAAGAGGATTCAAAACCACTGTAAGCATCCAAACTTGAAAAGAGAATCGAAATCATGAAATATTGAATACACGACTGGAAGGTATCTGCTAGCTCGGTTGATGTTGCAAGAAAATTCTGGAATAAGTTATTATACTATTTAAACAAGAATGGAGAACTGGGTTGATTAATAATCGTATTAAGAAACGCAAGCCTTTTTCATTACAGTGCTATTGCAATTGTTAAATAATTATTATGAACAGTTGAATGTAGATTAATTTTTATGAACAAGAGACACTGTATCTGGTTATTCAGTATGAGCAATGAAATTTAAAAGTGCTATCTAGAAAGGCATGAACATGTCATAGTTTCGGTAAGAAAAGGCAGGGCCTCTTCAAAAGAGTGAAAAATTCAACTTCTATTTTGGAAATTTTTCAATGACGCTGCCATTGTCCTTGGGTTTATTATGCATACAAAAAATTTCCATGATTCCTCTTTATTAATCAAATTTAACCTCATGCATAGTTTTTTTAGTTTACTTTTTTAAAAACTATGTTCATCATCAAAATAAACAAAGTACTGTCAAACAGAAACAATACATTTCCATTGTATTTAAGAGTATTAGAGCAAAAAGTTTTGTATAAACATTTAAGATCTTGGTTCACAGATTGCATACATATAGGCTTATCATCTATAAGCAGGAGATGTACAAAAAATCACTCTTAGGGCCATTTATAAAGAAATTTAGAAAATATTTACATGTTACTGGCTGTAATTTGTCGAATTTTTCATTTAATTTTAAGAGTACCCAGAAAATTTAACAAAGTAAAACAGGAGTACATGTTTTAATTAATGAATAAAAGTATTTAGTGTTCATGGTGGGACATGAATATTTAAAATAAAAATACTGTGCATGCGTAAATAATCAAACATTTACACATAATTTTGCATTCAATCATTAAGCACAATTTTCATAAAAAAGTTAGTTAAATACGAAATGCTTAAAGATATCTGCTCTGTAAAAAACAAAATTTGAGATGATATCTGAAAGCAACGAGTAAAATTGTCTCCTCAGCTTATTTAATAAATTATAGGCTATAGAACGATAAGAATGATTCCACAGAATTTATTAATTTACTAAGTAGGGGTAGAGGTTATTTGATAAGAAAATGTATTTCTCTTGTATGCAGAGTTAGAGGTTTATTTATATACTCAAATTAAAATATGTTAAAAAGGCAGACTGAAATTCTCAGTGAGCCCTATAATCCTCTCGTTTGGTGGAGTGTGCAAGCTCATGGGTCGATATTCAAATATATATATATATATATATATATATATATATATATATATATATATATATAAATCAAACAACTGTCAAATTACTTCATCTTACAAAAAAATAAAGATTCAGCATAGCATGAATGTATTTAATTCGTATCTGAGTTCAAACCCAAGCAAATAAAAAAGCTGCCTCCTCTATATTCCCTTCACTCTAGCTTTACAGACAAAAACTTGACAGAAGGTATATGAATTTCTTAAATAGGAAGGAGTTTTTGATGATTTTAAAATGACCTTTTGGAAAATCTATCCTTTTTCTGAAGGTAGCGGAGATGTTTCTGATATTGCGTCAATATCTTTCTTAAAAACTCGAAAGGTCTCTCATGGAAGTTAGTTTCTTAAGTAGGTCGATAACAATATTTTGAAAAAAATTTATAAAATTCACACATAGGAAATAAAAATAGATAAGTGACTTCATTTTTAATATACATTAAATTTATTTGTAAATTCAAATGTGTTGATCCTACTTAATTTCACTAAATTTTTCGAAGTGACGATTCATTATATCCTTTATATTTTCAATCAAATATAGCAGAATCTAATGTAGCATTTATAACTGAATTAGAATAATATTTTCATTGTAATTTTGATTATAAGGGAGAAAAACTCATCAGAATTCATCTTTAAATTAGGTTTCTTTTAAAAATATGTTATGAATTTTGCTAAAAACTGAATTAATGTTCGAAACAATGCATCAACACAAGAAATTTAAATCAAGTCTGAATTTATAGAAACTAAATGGTAGAATTCATCCTTTATGTATTTTAACTACATTTTAAAAATATATCGTAATTTTAAACACAATTATTTGTTCTTAAAACAAAATAAAACAGCTTATGTGACTGGATATCTTTTAGACATTGAGTAAATACTCTATGTCTTTTAATTCAGGAATTAAAATGATGTATTAGGAAGATTATTAACTTCAATAATTATTTCTTAAAATTATGGTAGCAGTGCTTAATGCAAAAGAACTAAGTTTTTATTTTCTTTTGGAGAAATGTTTCATAGATTACTAGCAATTAGCAGTAAGTCTCACATTCTCTCACTCTCTTTGGGATCCAGCTTTTTGCAAAAAATAAATAAATATTGGTTAATGTAAACATTTAAAAATTTAAATTACCTTTCTATTTTTAATGCTTATTTCATGAATTTCTAAATTTTAAGAAATAGTAATGAGAACTGAAAAGCAAATAATTTTATGAATGAAAGTAAAAATGAGCCAGCTTTTATTATATTTTCATGCCTTGATGCTTAGAATGCATTCCATCTTTATCAAAAGAAAACTCCATAATCGGTTATATTAACAAGTAATAGCAAATTCAGGACCAAACGTAAATGTTTCATATAAAAGATACTTTCGAGTAGTTTTAAATATCCAAAAAAGAACACATGCTTTGCAACTCGCTTCCTAGTTATCTTGCTGATTTCTTGATGACTTATTCATTTCAATAACTATAATTAATATTAATAAATATTATTAAGAATTAATTACAATTACAACAATATGTTATCATAACTGTAATCAAACAATTTTGCTTTATCATCTTTTCTTTTATTAATTATATAATATATGAAATTAATAAAATAATAGGCCATGAACAAAATGTATATGCATAATTTTAATAATTAAAATTTATAAAATATTAAGCTAATATCTGATTCTCAAATTGCTTAATTTAGAGAAATAACTTTGTATATTCTTTGTGAATTAAACGCGAAACTTAAAATTAAACGTCACAAAAGTAAATCAGACCTAGTGACTGGTTTAAAAATCAAATCTCTGTAAAAAGATTACTAAGAATTTTGTTTAATATTTTGCCAAAAACGTAATAATAATTGAAAACCTTATGAAAATTGCTAAAATACATATTGAAGAAAATAAGATAGCATAAAACTAAGTAATCGTCATCAAAGGTAAGCAAAATGTCAAAGGTGAGCTTAAGGATAAAACCATTAAAAAACTGCCACAAGTAGTATTTTCAAAATATGACTAAGATAAAATGGAATGTGAAATCATATTTTGAAAATACGATATAAAGGAAGAATATTTTTAAATTGTGAAGTGAACAATAACAAAAATAACTTATATTTTGGTTATTAAATAATATTATGACAAAAAAGTAAAGCGCAGTGAAGTCAAATAATAATGGATTTAGGAAAACCTATTTCGTTTATTATAGATAGATTCTGAAATATAGAATAAGGAATATAGAATAAGGAATATAGTGTGTTATATTTTCAAAGAAGCGTTTCTCAGTAATCCAGAGTTACTTTCTACAATAGTTTTTTTAAAAAATCAGATGTATATCATTATGTTATATAATACTCAACATTTTTGATAGTTTTCATTGTTAAAATTTTAGAACACATCATTTTGAGCCTTGAATAAACGAAAAAAAAGTTGCGTACCTTAACTTTAATCAGTGAACTATGTTTTTTTCTTCCTTGCGTAGCAATTTACAAAAATTTAATATACAAATTAGATGGGTAACTGAAGGAAGTTTTAAAAGATACGTTATTTTTTACTGTACAAATTTATATTTAAAAGAAAATACACTAGATGTTTTATATTAGTCAAAAGTATTTGATTTTCGTGTTTAAATATTTAATATTTTAACGATTTAATTACGATATAAGAAATATAAAATTTAAAAAATTCATATTTATAAAAAAAAACAATATTTTTGGATTACTATTATAATGAAGCCCATTTAGAAATATTATTGGGTCACAAACAAGCAAAAAATGAAAGGTGTCAAGAAAGTTCTATTTTGAATGAAAAATGTAATAAATTTTTTCACATCTTTTTCTTCAGTTAACAAAACTTGACAAATACAAGTTTTGTAGCTACGTGATATCCAGTTTATTTAAGTGTATAAGAGTATGCTTGTGAGTAGCTAACAATATTGAAACAATCATGGAAAAAATTATAGATATATCTTACTTTTTCTTATATAAACTATATAATATGAACTTTCTCACTATTAGGAATGTAAATGAAAGAAAATTGATCATTTCAACATTGTTTTATACAGTAAAAACCTTTTCTTTGTAATTAGAATTGCCAAGAAAATATTTCTCTCTCTCTCTCACACACACACAACAGTCAGCAACATCGAACCAAGAATCTTTACTCCAGAAGGGAGTATGGAATTACTATTATTTCGTAAGAATGTAAAAAAAATGTTTTCCTATTCTTGTAATATGTTATTTGATATTATCTTGACACATTTGTTTGTTTATATTTATGAGTTATAAGAAAACTACCATTAACGTATATAAAAAAAAAAAAACTTTTAAATTTTTAAGCGATATTTTCTGAAACATTTGCCTGTTTATTATCTGTAATAACAAGTGACAGAAATAACTGGTATCTGAGCAAATTTGTTCAGATACCAGTTATTTCTGTCAAAAAAGCGATAGAAAGCAACGAGTTTATGTTTTTGTCTAAAAATCAAATAGAATTTAATTATGTTTCAAGCTTACTGATCAAAGTGAGAAGGAGGAACAAGGTGAAAAATTGAGTTTTAAATGTGCTGCATTTTCTAATATGAATACGTTGTATAAGTTATTCTGAGTGAGAATATTTTAGAATTGTTATTTGTCACATAATTGAAGTAGAAAAATATTGAAACTAAAAAACTGATTTTTCTTCTTCTATCGAATATGATGCACACGTATCAATTCATATACATGAATAAAAAAATAAACTTTTTTTAATATAATTTTGTTTTTGAATTTATAAAATGATTTAGTTTTATATTGATGAGAAAATTACCGATAATTTTTTTTTAAAAAAAGTACTCTGAAAATATTATATTAAAATTTTTATTAACCAAATATATCATGTAAAATAATACTGGAAATATATTAATATTAATTCTGTATTTATTTTGCAAAATAATTTAAAGCTTGGGTGCTTTGTTATTAGCTAACTTTATAAATTAAATTTTAATATAAATTTGCTTATAAATAAAATAAATAAACATTTTTTAGAAAATAAATCTTAGCTGTATAAAGTAAAGATATATTTAATTAAAAGGTGAGTAAAAATATCGATAATAAATTAAAAAATGTAAAGTAAAAATAAAAAAGTAAAAATCTTAAAATAATAGTGTTAAATTAGTTACATTAATTACTTGCTTTTTAAAATCTGTAAAATTCTAAATGTTTTACAGATAGATCCTTATATCCATTTGTTTTACAGATAGATCCATAGATCCTTATATCCATTTTGGGGACTAATGTTGCTAAAAATGCAGAAACTCATGATACTAGATTACAAGTATAACCGATTGAAACGCTGCTGATAAGTATTATTAAAAGAAACTTTGCAGGACTTAATTAAGTAATTTAAAGCACGAAACAATAAATATAGCAATTTTAACTAAGAAATTTAAAACAAAAAATATCTAAAAGAGTTTCACAAAGATAATTTAAAATTGAAACAATTCATATGAAATCACATTATAATTAAGTTTTGTAAGGTTTTTGTAATATATCTCTGGTTGCATTTCTGTCAATTGAAGGCTCTAAATATAGCCAATTATGTATATATATCTTTATTCAAGAGCTACATTTAAACGATAAAACTTTACCTTCACTGACATCATTTTTTATTAAGCATTACACTCTTAAAATAATTGAGTGGATTTCACGTACAAGGAGTGAAATTTCACTCTTTCATTGTGACAAAACTCAACCAATCTTTAAGATAGAAATTCAGTTTTTGAAAGATGCGGGTAAGCCACTCCTTTTAAGAAGAGTAGCAACATATTGTCTAAAGGGGTAAATTAGATGGAAAAAAGAGTGAATTTCAATCTTTTGTAGAAGTATTGCTGATTTTTTTATATTGAAAATTTAGTGCAGAAATTAGGTTTCGAATTCTTTATTTTAAGGATTTATGTTTTTTTTTTGACAATTACAATATAAAGATATGATTTCTTTAGTCAATAGTATAACAGTACAGTTGAATAGGACATTTTAATTGATTTGGATAATTATTGTGGTTTTTAAATTACATACAATATTAAGCGATTTGTTCAGCCATTTATTTCATTACTTATATATATTTAATTTTAGATGTGAGTGTAGCACTCTCAAGAAAAAATCGTCACACTACTTATTTTTCAGTTTAGTTTACTAAGGGCCCATATTTACAAAATTAACTTTTACAAACATTATTAATATAACAAATTGTGCATAATTTAAAAAATACATAAATATTTTATTTTATGTAAATATAATTAAAGTTTTTTTGAAAAAATCCTTTATAGAAGTATAGCTAAAAATTTATTTTTAAAAATTGATAATATTGCTTTTTTGAAGTTACAGGAGGATAAAGACAAATATTTACAGATTATTCTGTTGAACAAAACTGCTTATGTTTTTGCAAATAAATCTTGTTTTACGATATATTTTCCAAGTTTAGTTTAAACTGAAATAACTTCAATGAAACTAAGAATGAAATTAAAAATAAAATGCAAAATTATACAAAAACATTTATTCAATTTTTAATACAGCCTTATTTTTCTGCAAGGAATCTGATATCTATGTAACTATATTCTGTATAAAAATTATATTCAGCCTAAACAATATACCATCCTCAATTCTCACATATTTATTCCATGTTATAGGACAGGTTTTTGAACATATGATAATATTCTAGGAGCATATTATGCAGGACATTTACTAAGAAAACAGTCAGCTTCTGGATATTAAATATCAAATTCCTAATCTATATGTAATAAAGAGAATAATTATTTATATTAAATTAATATAACTTTTTATTGCAATTTAAAGCAAAAGTAATTTGTTAAAAAAATGGCATTTTCATTAATTAATTAATTAATTAAAACTTAGTAACTGAAGTTAATAAATTAATGATTATATAGCAGTATTTGAAAATTTTTATAAGAATTTGGCAAAAATGATAAATTATTGATATACAATGAAACAAATACAAAATAATTTTGGATTTTTTCTTTGTTATGAAATAGTTATAGCCTCTATCATAATCTACAAAATGGATTATTAAACATTAAATAAAACTTTATACATGCATGCATAAATTTATTTCTAAAGTTAAAGCATTTTTGAATCAATCAACTTTAACTGAAAAACAGATCATTGTAATCATAAATGAATAGTTGTTTTTACAAATTACAACAAAACAATTTAAACTACATGATTTTGTATCACATACACTAATATTCATATACATTACAAATAAAATGATTTTTTAAAATACAAGATTGAAAACTACAATATAATAAAAGATATAAATAATACTGCATATATTGTAAAATATAGATTTTAATTACTTTCTTTTTGATCATGGAATCATTATACAAATATCAAAATAACAATAAATAACTTTCTTCCATTTTTATTTTAAAAAAACCCTTTCTCTATAAAATTTCAGCTAAATTTTTTGGCATTAAAGTAATTTAAAACATATTATTCACATGCAATAAAAAAACTTGGAAATACATGCACAATATTTTCATATTCTACCATTTAAAAATCCAGAAATACAAATTATGTAAGGAATTGTAAATTTTGGTGTGCTTAAGTCACTATGGCATTTTTAGAAAATAATATTGATAAAAAAGTTTAGAACTTTCATGAATATTTTAAAATTCATCCTCAAATATACAAAAAATACAGATTTTATATTACCAATGCTTCGTTGAAAGCAGCCAATTTTAGATACTTAGAGAAATAAATTCTGTAATAGAATAGAACAATAGATGGTCTATTTTTCGTTATAAGAATAGTGCATATTGCACTATTCTTATAACAAAATGCTATTTAATTTTAGACATTTTCTCCATAAGTTCGAATATTTTTTCTCAATGAATTTCACTAGGCATTTCAAATTATAATAATTTTATCTGAAAAGAAAAATACATATATATACACATATGGGTTTACTTAATAATATCATACATGTAAAAACAATTTATTGTCAAGAGAATAAATACTGGATATTTATATTTTAAACTATTAAATTCAAATTAGAAGTTTAAAAAAATTTAAATGAATTATAAATTTACTATAAAGTTAATAAGAATCTAGCTTTACAGTAAAAAAAATTTACTTCAAAATTGATTTAAAAAATATATTAAAATTTCTTAAGCTTATTACCAAGTAATATTAATTTAATATATAATTTAATGAACCTTTCATTATTTTAAAATCAAATTTAAAACCAAAAAATTTTAATAAGAGATTTTAACTGAAAATACTGATTGAAATTTTCATGCCATTTACTCAATAGCATCATACATGTAAAAACTATGTTTAAGTGAATTATAAATACTGGATATTTATTTTTTGAAACTATTAAATTCAAATTGAAAATTTAGAAAATTTTACTTCAAAATAGATTTAAAATTATTATTAAGCTACCGCGTTCTTACATAAATATAGAATATTACTTCAAACTTTTAAATAAATTTTACAAGCACGATGAAATTAATAGTTTTAGTAATAACAATATTTAACATTTTCTCAATCTTCATAAAACTTATTTTGATTACATATTACACAGAATATACCTGATCAGTCATTTCTTTTTTATATTGCATTTCATCATCTTCAAAAAACTCCATGTTTCAGATTAGCTTTTCCTAATTTTGTTTTTCTATTTTTTCTTTGATGATAACAATGACAACCATAAAATACGAATATAAATTATATTTCCATCGACAAAATGTTTAGCTGTAAATTCTAAAATATACAAATTAATAGATTTTGATACATACAATTCCTTTTCGTTTTATCAACGAATGCTTGCACTTAGTAAACAATCAAATCAAATAAAAAATTGTCAGTGAAATTTTAATAAATAAAAGACATTTTGTCAGTAAAATTTTAATAAATAAATTACTTATTGTTAAGTAATATTCGCAGATTAATATATTTGCTTTGTATTGCATTAATATTTAAATTAAAAAGCTTCTAATTTTATTTATGAAAAAATTTATTCTTATTAATTGGTAAAATGTTGTATTTGATATTAATTGCACTTTCAATTCTGTACAATACACTATATTAAATAATATTTCTATAATATACATTGTGGATATTTAAATCAACAAGAAAATTTGTAGTCATGTTCACGCTGTTTCGAAAATAAAAGAATTTAAGAATGCATTCATTATAATTTACTATTAATTTATAATGAGTTAAATTTTGGCAGAAAATAGTATTTGAAATAAAATTTTCAAACACATTGTTATGTTATTAAATAATATAAGTTAATCAGAAATTTCAAATATTATAAATATTACATGAATATGAATTCAATAGAATTCATTCATTCACACTTTCGAATACCAAAGTTTATATATCGGTGAAAAATCACAAGTATGAATATTTGATTTAGTCATTAAATTAATTATAAGAAATAAAGACTTATCGTAATGTTTCTGCATTCCTTTTTGTCCAATTATGTATTTTAAATATTCTAATAGATAGCTTTTACAAAATGGAGTACTAAATTCCTCCACTTTTAGAGAAACTAAACCAAAATCATGAAGCCACGTGATGATTTAAACCAATCAGATCACATCACATTTGCTTTGTACCATAAACACGTCATAAAAGAGTGAAAATCGCTTTGAATCGGGGATGGACTGTTTGAAAGAGAACTTTTCTACCTAATTAAGTAGAAAAAAGATTCATTTTGTATCTTTATGGAGTTCAAAATATCAATCGCTCATCGAGTGGTGAAAAACCACTCGATTTTTTTAAGAGAGTACTCCATCAGCGAAGAGGACCTTATCGGACCTTTTGGAACATTTAATGTGCATAGCGCTATCGCAGCATGTTTTTTTAATGGGTTTGGGTATTGAACCAGCAACCGTATTCGCAAGCAATCCTATATAATTTAATGAATTAATTACTATTTTAATCATATTAAATGAAAAACTGTCGAGTTTCATCTTGAATCACTATTTGTGTTTCTCTACAACGATTTCCTATATACCTATTTTCCAACAAATGAATCAATATACCGGCTAAATATTTTTTAAAGAATAATCTCAAGAATACGAATAATTAATGTGATATTCGACTATATGATGAAGGTAAGGACATATGATATCAATGATATTAGCTGTGTTTCAGTGACAATACAAGAAATACAATGATTGAACAGTTGCATATTGCACAACTCTTACAACAATGTTTACAAGGATAAATGTCCATTCAAAACATGAGATATCACCAAATCTTTTTTATTTAACAGAACAAAAATCAGATACGAAGGAGCAGATCAACATCAACGATCTCAGAATCTCACCAAACTACTTAATTTGTAAATGCATTTATGGGGAAACTATCAAACAAAAACTCTAACTCTGCATGTTCCGTCGAGTAACAACTTGTAGAGCAGCGAGAAGTGACTTTAAAACTATCTGAAGTTAATCTTTTTTGCTACTTTTGATAAATTAAAATGCTTTTTATATATATTTGTAATCATTGTTTATCCACATAAGCATTTTATGTGACGCCGAGTTTCCTGTACATCACTAATTTTTTTTTTGTGTTTATAGTTTCTTACAACTGAATGCTTTTAATTAATTCTTACACTAACGAATCAAGAAATGAGTTGAAGTAGAAGTAAATATTCCACACAGAATTTTTGTTTACGTTTCAGATGTCATCAAACAAACGAATTAAGTAGGATTGATTTCACAGGGTTAAAAATATTAGGGTTTCAACATCATCTGTACAATTAGTTATTCACAATTTGAAGGATTTACGATTATCCATTGGGTTAATGACTCCAGTCATATCGTTCACTAGATTAAATAGTTTAATTAAAAATATCACAGAAGAAATTTTATTATATTAAATTTATTTTCTGTTTTATTTCATTCATATATTTAAAAAAGAAAATTGACTTTTGTTTTCGAGAGTATGATAATAAGCGGACATTGATAATAAATGATTTCGATTCGTTCTCGTAAACATGGAAAACATTTTAATCTTAAACTATCTTGATATAATATTCAATTAATAATTAATTTATAAATCATTAATTTAATAAATGCATTTTGTAAGTGAAAGCTGTAAATAAACGATTAATTTACTGTATCGTTCGTGGTTACAAGAAGTAATAAATAGAATTTGAATAATTACATTTAATGTCAATATATATAAAATTGAGTTAGGACTTCACGTGATAAGCAAATAATGATATTAGAATTCGAAAGATTAATAATTAGACAGTATCGATAGTATGCAAATCTCAAAATTCATTGCCACTGGTGCATAAGAGCTTTAGTTTATGGCAAAGTGTTCTTTAAATTTAATTTCAAAATTCAAATCTGAGTTATACGCCGCAACGGATGTTCAAAATTCAGGCGGATACAGTCCAATGAAAATTAATTCTAATTTTATCTCCAGTACTAACTTCTAATTTATTCATGAGTTGAGCTAATTATATTTTCCATTGCCAGCGTTTGATCAATACAAGGTAATATTTCCTTTTCTCATTAAAATTAGGATACAAAAGTTTTCTAAATCATCCATCAACAGTTTAGAAAGATTCATTCTAAGATTTTTTTAAAAAAATGTATAGATCATCAACGATATTTAACTTTCCAACTATCTTAAGAATTATTTACTCAACATTACGCACACTCACATTTTACCCACATTTAATCAATAACACTGCTAATAATTTGGTATTTAAGTAATTAAAAGAGTTGCTTTTAAAAATTGGATATCGTATAAAATTAATCTAGAAAAAGCTTTTGAATGAGTCAATAAATATTATAAAAAATTACTTTGAAAATATTTTTATAAAAAATTATTTCAAGATGCTCTTTTTTGTGAATAAACAAAAAAAGTCTTTTGATAACAATATTTTACATAGAAAAATTATGATCAACATTACTGAACAAATTTTTTAAGTTAAATTCATTGGTTTCACTAAAATGAAAATAAATTTTTACGTTAATGAAATTAAAAGCTTTTAACGGTTCTAAATAAAAAAGTAATTACTATGATTACAATTGTGGGCATTTGGGGTAAGAAATTATAGCGCAATTTCACCTCTTGGAGAAAAAATATTTTTGTAAAGAAAGTAAATAAAAAAGTATTCCTCTAAGCATATATAATAAATAAAGTGTTATAAACTTTTCTTTTATGTTATTAGTTCTAAAATAAATTAATAATATGACACAAAATTAAAATAAAACATATCTACAAAATAGAATGTTTTCATAGCAATAAGATAGATATTTTATTTGTGTTTTGTAGTAGGATATTTTATCTGAGCATTTTATTTAAGAAGGGTTATGTCAATTCGCGTAGGACATCTTTCAATTTTACTAGAGCATTTTATTATGCATTACATTTCATATTTCTATTTGCAACATAATATATAACTTTAATATCATGAATAAAGAAAAACAAATACAAGAAATATTTCCATAGCTTCAAATATAAAGAAATTTTAGTCCAAAAACATGTTCGTGTGGACAATAAAATCTAAAAATATATCTACTTTACCCCGCACTGGTTATCAATCATGCAAAAGCAATAATTTTCTTTAGGATTTGCCTGATAGAATATTAGTTTTTCTTTTTCATAATATAATAAACAATGCATAAGAAAATTCTTAAAATTATAAAGGAATTATCTCTAGGAAATAACAAAATGGATCACAATTATGATTTTTTAGCATCATATTATAAGATTTTCATGTTAGAAATATAAATATACTTTAAAAAATCATTTAATGTAAATAAAAGTTAGCATTTCATTTTATATTTACTAAATCAAAGTAATATATATATATATATATATATATATATATATATATATATATATATATATATATATATATATATATATATATATATATATGTATTTATATATATATATATATATATATATATATATATATATATGTATATATATATATATATATATATATGTATATATATATATATATATATATATATATGTATATATATATATATATATATATGGAATCAATAGTAAGCGGTAGTTTCATTGTTGCAAAATTCGATTTTGTATCGATAAGTTTATGTATATTTTTTATGCTAACGGCTGAAAATATTTTATTTATTAAAGATGGGGAAAGAATTGTTTTGTGTGTGTGTGATGTGCTTGAATAAATTTATGTGTAGCGCGCGCGTTTACATAATATTTTTTACAATACTTTTGGTAATCCTTTAAACTTATTTGTAGTTTGTAAAAGGAAAACTAGGCGGATTTTTTTAACTGTGAAAACTTTCTTATTTGCCAAAAAATAAATTGTCTGGAGACCGCAAAGGAAATTTCTTCTTCAACTGCAAGGAGATTTTTTGCGACTTTTAAAGAGTGGAAAATAAAAACGTTTAATTTCTCTCGTCAAAAAAAAAGTTATATATAAATTTAAGTGCTTCGGATCTTTTAGTGAAAGAGAATTGAAACTGACTTGATTTCTCTTTCAAATTTAATATGATTTAAGGAGAATCATGATCACAGACAGACCTTGTTGAACTTATTTCAGAAAAAGAGTCGAAACCCCCCATTTTAGGAAAAATAAACTATATTAATTTTGAAAATAATACATTGAAGTGTCACTTTTGTAAAACATTTTCGCTCTTTATTTCAAATATTTTAATATCGCATTTTTTAAATCTATTTTTACCAGATCCTTTAATTGTAAATAAAAACTATGCTCTTGAAAGTTTTATAAAGTGCTAAAATCAAGAATGTGGGTCCTGGACAAATAACAAAGTTTAATTCCCTCGAAGATGTATATTGTTTTTATTGTAACCTATAATAATAAAATTTTTAGTAAAATTCTGTTTTCATTTTTATATAGTACACTGATGTCCATAAATTAAAGATAATGACAGTTTTCATAAATGAGGATTAAAAGGGAAACGAACGTCACATGTACAAATGAAGCCTGTTTATGAAACAAAAAATAAAAGAACAGATAAAATGATACATGTTTTTTAAAAATATAAAACTACTGCGTATGTGTTTATAAAACTACTGCGTATGTGTTTATAAAACTACTGCGTATGTGTTTATAAAATTACTGCGTATGTATTTATAAAACTACTGCGTATGTGCTTATAAAACTACTGCATTTGAAAAAGACGCGTCTTTTACAGAATCTAAATGACATGTATGGTATTTAAGGCACATGTTTCTAATGTGTTGAAACTGGTGCCGTATTATGTTTAAGCATGCTGAGTATCCATAGTGATGTTTTGGAAAAGGTTACACCCATCAATTCTTCAGGAAACTATACTCTGTGAAGTTCCGGAAAATTTCACATAGAAGATGGTTGACAGACTGGAACTTGTTGGTTGATTATATCCCAAACAGGCTCTATCGATTCCAGATCAGATGAAATTGCTAGGTATTTCAAACAAGTGGTATTCTCACGAATTTAGAAGCATTATGCTTGATTAAGATTTTGTATGTCAAGGAGGGGTTTTTTCACCTACGAACACAAATGCTACAATCGTGCACCCCTTGGCAAACGCACGTATTGTTCCTAAATGTTGAACACATAAATTTGGTCTGTCGTAATTTCTGTTTGATCTTACAGATCTGTTCTGGAGCTTAGAATAATTACATCTCAAATGAGAAATTTGGGGTTTTCATTATCAAAATAAACAGTATGGATATGTTTCAAAATTTAAGTTAAAATTCTAAACTTATCTATACACATAGATTTGCAAGAAAATATGTACCTCAAAAACTTCAAAAAAAAAAAAAAAAAAAAAAAAAAAATTATGAAAAGCTAATATTCTTTTCACAGTTCCCTCTTACATAAAAATATTACTTTTTCAAAAAACATTTTATATATGAGTGGATTGTAAATAGTAATATGCTATTCATAAAAAAGTAATATTGCTTTTTTTAAATAAAAGTAATATTACTTTTTTAGGAATTTTGAATAGTATATCACTGTTTGCAATTACTATATAATAAACTTTTTATAGAAAAATACAATTAATATTTATATATTTGTGAATTATTGACAAATTATATTATTATCAAAATTGTTTCAAATAGTATATGAAACACATATGCGTACTTCATAAAAAAATTAAATTATTAAAATTGAAAAATATCAAGTATATGAAACATTTCAACATTTTAATAAGGGTATGAATATTAAATATGCAATTCAAAGTGAAAATAATAATTTCTTTAAGATGATATGTGAGATAATTTTTTTTCATTTTATCATATTTTGAAATTAACGTACAGTAATAAATATTTACGTTTTTCTTCTGGGAAATGTTCTATGACCTGTTGATATTTTATTAATAAAAGATTCCTCATTCTGAATTGGAGATTTTTTTTAATGAAATAAAATGCAGAACATACACGAACGTGTATTATCTTAAAAACGACATTTTTTAAAAATAAATAACTTTAAATTTTAAGTTATTAAATAAATTATTAATACCCAATGCTCTTTAACTTATCATATAACTTCTAGTACGAAAAGATTACTTCATTTATAAATAATGAATAAGAAATTGTAGTTTGGAATAAAGGCATTTTTTTACTTTAGTGAAAAGAACGAATATATTTTCTTCTATTCCCAAATTATATTACGACTGGCTTTCATAATATTACAAAAAAATAAATTAATGGAAAAAGAAAATACTTTTTAAATTTCTCTTTAGTTTGTTTTGGGTTTTCTTTAAAAAAAATCAAATACTGCTAGTTTATAACATTTTGGTAAAGCTATTTGATCGTGAATTGTAAATAATTTCCGAAACTGATATTTTTTTACCACATGCAACTTTAAATTTGTTAATAAATTTCTTTTAGACGTATTGATGATTAGTATTCGCACATTACATTTATTTATTTTATCATAAAACTTCAAACATTAATCAATTCTTAATCAGTAAATGCATGAAAAATATCATTAATATGATTAATAATATAGTTTATAAGCTGGCGATCAAGGCATAGGACAATTTATAATTCATGTTCATATCAATTTATAAACATGTGGTTATATATACATAGATGTGCAATTAAGCGTCAGACTGTACTTTCAAATTAATGTAATACTCGCCTATCATTAAGTGTCACATATTTTTTTAATCTCCGTCAGGTGACGAGATAACACCTGATCTGACACTCTCCTCTCCACATCCAAGCCAAACCAGTGGAAGGTTTTTAGGCGTCACAGATTGAACTGGACATGTTCCCAACCATGCTTCCAATGGTTGGACATGCACCTAATTTCATAATTTTTAACCACAGTCAGGTGATGAAGTCACACTTGACTTAGCACATCTCTTCACATCCAAGCCACATCAGCGGAAGAATTTTGAACGTCCTAGATTAACGTGGAGATGTTCCCAACTCACATAGCTCTAGCAACCTAGGAAAAGGGAAATGTGATCACCGTCCCAATCACTGCCCTCGGTAACTAATGCTTCAATTTGTTGCTCTTATAGGAAGCGGCGTAAAGTTATTGAGCTCTTAAAATTATTAAAAACTGAGATTATTATTAATGAAGCTCTGTGCAATTATTCAGAGAATGTGCTTTTCAAATTGAGATATATAATAATATAAATAGAATAAGATAATAATAATACTTGAACATATAGATCGATAGATAAGTATGCATGAAGTTGATTGAGCGGTTGATGTGCCAATGGTAGTAAGTCTTACCAGATATACACCTTGCATGCTGAATGAATTTTGAGGTATTACAGTTTCTAATCATAGTGTCTCAAACTTATTCTATTGTCAAAAATTCTAGAAAATTAACAAGTCAATCAATAGCGTTGTTTAAGCTAATCAGTATTTAGTTAATCACTGACCTGATTTGTAAACAGAACCAAGGTGGTAACTAATTTGCATTCCTACTGGTTAACAATGTAATCGATTGCCAAGCAGCGTCATGCAGATCATATGGAGGTCATTCTTCGTATATTGTAACATCAAGCTCAGTGCGTCTCTAAGCAAAAACTGGTGAATCCATTAAAGTAATCTTTCATTTTTACACATTTTATTGCATCATCATTATGCAAGGAAAAACACAACAATTATTTGCCGAAGATGGCAGAGTAGTTTAAAAAGTCTATATTCTGCAGAAATTACAATATCAGGCAAATAAAATGATTTTGTTTTTCCTTTTTTGAACAAAATTGTTTGTTGTTGTTGTTTATCTCCAAGGGTCTGACGGAGTCCGACCAAATCTAGGAATCCGTTGACGGAGATGACAAGGCGGGGAGAAGTGTAGATTTCGTCCCATAGTATATTCATACATTTCAGGATGTGCTTAGGAGAAGCCTGGTGTCCATGGCATTTAGGACAGAAGGGGAAGGTCTTGTTACCCGCTACAAAAGTGAGGCATTTCAGGTGGCCAGAGGCGAGACGTGCAAGGCAAGTGCTGGATTTTTTATCACAGGAAAGAGCCAGAGAAAGTCCCGGATTTCTACCCTTGTAGAAGTAGTGAGTTAAAGGTACCTGCCAATCGGTTTTAAACTTGGCTTTTTTCAGGGAAAAGAGATTAAGGTAAGTAAGTGCGGGAGAAGAAGGAGAAGGATGACCTGAGCCCTCCTTTGCTGTTTCATTGCCTCCGATATCCACGTGAGACGGGATTCATTAAAAATAGATATTATACCGAAGGGAGACAATTTTAAGCTTGTGTAGAATAGAAAGGTTGTACAAAATTGTTTGAAAATATCAAACGACTTAAATGAATTTAATTGTGAAGATTACTAAAAAATTACATTTATGAATAAGGAATTTGGTTCTTATAAGTCCTATTATAACGTGATGAACTATGCGATTTTCAAATACATTGAAATATTTTTTGCTTTGCAATTTACGTACATATACATATTTAATATTATATATATATATATATATATATATATATATATATATATATATATATATATATATAATAGGCTTAATAGTGCTGATCATTGTACTCAAGATCAGATTAAATTGACTTATATCTTTAATCTAAGATTTGCTACCCTAATTTTAAAATTATTTTTACTTCTTTATAAATATTAAGTCTTGGGTCAATGTTTATTTTCATTCACCAAACCATTACTATTGAATAAAAACAGCTAATTGTTGATAAATATTTAATAAGATCATCGAATTTAAAGATTCCTAAGCCTGCTTAAGAAAGAAATAAAAATATAAAAATTTTGAAATTTTGTAGAAAATTGATTAAAATAATGGAATTTCTTTAAAAATAGAGAATATTTTTTTAAGAATACCTGTATCACATAGGTTATTTCGTTTCAGGAACTTGATATGAAAAAGTAAAATTTTCAGTGTCACTCAATTATTGTTGCAAAATGTGTGAAATTTCATAGTTATATTTTTGATGTTCTGGATTTCCGAAGTGTGATGGTAGTTTTGAAAATAAATTTTCAAGAGTTAAATTATACCATTGGAATATAAATGTAGTAATAGTTGTGTGAAATGTGAAAGATCTTAAAAAATGTTCATTAATGTTAAAAATTATCGAAAAATGTTAATGAATTTCAAAAAAATAAGTTCGTTTTCTGATTGTTTTGGAAGAGGAAAACCTTACATTTATAAGTAGGAAATGAGGTATGAAAGGAACTGAAGATAATTTTAGACATTCTGCGTTTTGATGTATTCTAATGTTGGACTTACTGCTTTGCCGCTGCATGATTACATTTTTCACATGAGAGATCATTCAACAAAATATACTGTTTCAAATGGATAGTAAACCACAAGAAGTATCCAAGTGTGAGGTGGAAGCTGAACTCCTTTAATATGGAAATGTGTAGTATATTTTCATTTGAACAATAAAATGAATACTTTCAGCAGCAAAACATTGAAACCAGAAAATGTAGTTTTCTATGGCAGAGTTCTTTCTCACTAATGTTTAAAAGGATTGTATTTTGGACTTCTGCTTAATATTCAGACCATATTTCTTGAAGATGAGCTCTAGGAATATAGACATGTTCATTGATTCAATATATGAACCACTGTTTAAATAATAAATTGTTATATTTGCAAGATAGCGCCTATACATGCAATTTCTTTAGTACCTGAACAAATATTTTAAATACCAGTAACTGGCGATTTAAAAAGTGCTATCTTGTTGCACAGAGGAAGCATTATTTATTACATTATATGCTATTAATTTTTATTTAATTATTTCCAAAGAAACATGAAATATTCGAGTAGTTTTGTTTACTCAATTACTTTCGTAAAGAAAGTAATATTCTAGTTGTTCACAAAAGCATAAGTGCATATAACCTCCCATACAGCTTTATTACAGATTGCATAGGCACCTAAAATATTGTTCCAGATAACTCTTTCGATCTCAGTGGGTCAAATAATCGCTCATTATTTCATATATAGAGATAGTGTGAGTCCTTGAAAAATATTGTTTGAAGAGCATCGATATATTATGAACACATTCCAGTGCCCCATAAAAATTACTGTCACCCTGTTTACATGTACAAAAGCGTATTAACGTAGCTGTGTGATTAAATTTGGTGACGGAGATTTTGATTCATTTTTCTCATAAAGTTTAGAAGTAAATTTTCAATAACATATCTTAAACGTTTGTAGAAGTAGCTCGTATTCAGGCTATTCAATTACATTTTAAAATGTATTTTTGAATTGATAGATGAAAGTATATACATTTGTTTGTTACCATAATAATTAAGTATGAATGATGAACATAGTTTTATGTATTTAAATATCATTTTGATATTCCTTTAAAATAATAATAAAAAGTTATAAAGATAATACAAAATAAATTAAGAATAATACTCAAAGCTTAGTTTTGTGTATTGCATAATTTAAGAAGTCCACAGTTGTCTTTGATGTGGTTCGAGATTATATATGCACATTGTGCAGAAGTAACAAATCATCCGATTCCTATGTGAATGATGTGACCGGATATCAAAATACAGAAAACAATATTTTTGTTAGCGACAAACTTCCAGAGACTGACCGTTGGCGATGAGAATAAATGGTTTTCCGTCATCAAAGACCCACAATCCTTTGCGATGCAAGGATTATCTTATCGAAGAAGCTTTGAGCAATGTTTCTTAGGCTGCAAATTCCCTGGGGCATTACTGTGTGTCTTCAAGATTCCTTTTTTTCCCTCCCATATTATTGGATTTAGGTCTTTCACAAAAGTAGAAGATGGAAAAGCTCACACTTAGAAATAGATTTGTTTAAATACTAACATCGAGTGTTATCAAATTTATGGTACTTATTGTTACATAACTATTCTAACTTCATATAAATCAGAAAAACCATAGAAAGTTTATTGGTAGAGAAAAGGATTTTAATTTTGATTGATCAAAAAATATTTTACAACTCAATGAACATGGTCCTTTTTAAATATAAATTAATGTTTTTTTTTCATAATTATATTATGAAAATTAATACAAATGGAATCACTTCTTGAGGTCTTTAACTTTCTAAAATAATTTATGGAGTTCTAGTAATATTTAAATAAATTTGTATCATATTGTTAAATAGACACAATTATAGTTATTATAATCAGCATTTAAAAAATTTCTTCTCTCTGAAGCAGTAAAAAATTTCAAATACATGCTGTATGGGAAGACTTAGATATTTTTTTCTTTTACTGATTGAGATGTAATTATAAATTTCTTTATGTAGCTATTTATTTAATACTTAAAATAATATATGAGAGTATTATATATTTAAAATAATATATCAAGTGTAAAATTCTATTTTAAACATTTAAAAATATATTTGTCTTTGATATTATTTAAAAAATTCAACACAATATGTCATTTATAATTAAAAAATAAGTTTTCTATGCAAGTATATAAAATTTCAAAGTTAAGATTTTTTATACTATTATTTCGATAAAATAATGATTTATATTAAAATCTTTCTTTTAAGCAAATGTTTACAAATTTAGGTCAGTTTTATAATTTTTTAATTATTTGTTTTAATTGAAGCTATTAAAATGAATTTAAAAATATAAATAAGTATATTTAAAAACTAAATGAATGGAATTGGAAACACTTAAATATATTGCAGTTAGGAAATTTTTTTTAAATTTTATTTTTGAGTTTTTTATTTTTGTTATTTTTTTGAATTTAAAATTTGTGGGAACTTTTAATTGTTATTTGGAGACATGGAGTTTAATTGTTATAAAATTTGTGGGAAGTTCTAATTGTTATAGAAAAAATTGCTAATAGGGAGACAAATAGTTTTAACGTCATGTGATAGTACATTGGTTAAATGGTTTAAATTTATCGAATATCTTTGGTTATGCTCATTATAATTGTCCAGATCACAAATCAAACTCTATTAATGTGTTATTATTTGAATCCCTGATTACCAATAACACTACAATCATTTCAAAATTTGAAACCTTTTAAAATGTGATCCTGAGGTTTGTTACTTTTGTTGTAAAAATTATTCCGTATGGTTTGACGTCAATGCGCTTTACTTCAACCATGAGTATAACCATGTGTAAATAAACCATGAGAGGAAATTATCAAGAAGCGAGCTTTATATAAGTATTAAAATTTAAAACTGTTATGTATTCAGAATTTATGACATTTTATACATATTTCGATTAATTTCGAAACAAATTTTCTAAAGAAGTGGGAACAATTAGATCAGCAAATGAACAAAATACTATTAGAACAATTCAGCTTAAAACATTACTATTTTTTTCGATTTCTATTTTTCAGATTTATTTTCAGTCATCCAATCAACTTTTGCACAATATGTCGCGGGATATGAAATTATTAAATCTTACAAAAGAATTCTATATTTTCTAGCTTCACAAATACATCTATGATGAAAAAAAATTCTAAAGAAAAATAAAACTTTCAATTACTTATAGAAATTAAGAAGTTAAGAATAAGAAATTAAAAAAAGTCTCTAATATTTTGGGAGTGCAGAAGGTTTTCTTTTTGCCCTAAATACCAGCAAGAATAGGCATACCATCATCACCTCTTCAACAGCCTTGGACTGTACTGGGGGATACCTATAATTGTACACTTCTTGTATAGAACTTTATTAATGTCGATGGTTTGATTGGCCTGGCCTAACGGAGTCAGACCAGATGGGAGATTAGAAACAACAAATAAGAATATAAAAGTAGACGAGTTCGATTTGTAATATCTCAGACAATCTTTCTTGAATCTACGTTTCAGGATTCAGTTTGGAGACCTTATTTGACAGCCTCGTTAGATATTTGCACTACATTGTTATACACCAGAGCTACCTGCGCGCTTTGTGCAATCAGAAGTTAAAAATGAGAGGCATTATTTCTTAAATGCACTTCATTACAGGAAGAAAATTTATATAGTTGATATTGGCAGACTATAGAGTCGATATAATTGACATCCATCCACTTTATATTTAATTTTCATATTATTCCCCTTTTTTTGATATATCGTATTTATGCGAATCTAATGCGCATCGTTTTTGGCCAAATGTAGTATTCAAAATTGCGATGTGCATTAGATTCGAGTGAAAGGTAAGCAGTTCGCCGATGGCGACAACCAAATTTAAATCGTAACAATAGATTACTGTATTTCTTGACTACATTTACTGTTACATTTATCGTTGACACATTATTGCATAGAGGATACAAACTGCAGAGTACGTAGTCATGAAATGGAGGGTAAATAGAGAAAAATGACATATGACGCTACTTTCAACATTTCAAACGTACGGAGGAAGACGATGATGATGAATTTGCTTCTGATGAAGAGAGCTGCAAAGATTCCAGTGATAAAAACATTAGTAAATAAAGACGTTTCATTTTAATCACTAATTGTAGAAACTGTTAGCTAGATAGAAATGTTATGATTTATTTTATGTTCATATTTTAGGATAGGTACTGTATATACGGTAGTGGTAATTAACAATGTTTGTTTCGCATAACAATAGCCCACTAATAAGTTAATTCCATGTTCTGCTACTTTATGTATAAATCCATTGTTGTATAAAATATGGTATCTAAATATAAATAAAATTATCATACCATTGATTGATACTTTATATACAAATCCATTGTTGTATAAAATAAGATTCAGTAAGTTCCTCTTATCATTGAGGCGCATTACATTCGCAGACAAACAATTTTTTTATTATTTAAAGTTTTAAAATAGGGATGCGCATTAGATGCGATGGTGCATTAGATTCGCATAAATACGGTAGTTAGTTATTGTTACTATTGTATTCTTTTGTAATTCTACGTTTATTTTTATGTACCATTCTTATGCATATTTAAAGCATGAGGGTTAATGATGTGTAATCAAATGCTTTGCCAATAGAAAAAAAACATTCGGAATATGAAGAGAAAATGTAAATTGCATTTTATTGGGTAAATTAGATTTTAAAAATAACATTTGCATTCATGATTTTGCTTAAAATGTTTTTTATTTTATTTTCTGAAACAGCTTTCCCTTTAAAGCATCATGATGAGTAGCGTTTTCTTCACCGAAATTTTTATGAAAGCCAAAACAAACATTGTGACGTAGTTCCGCTATTAAATATATTATCTTTACTTATTTGATGCAATAAAAAGAGTATTTCGTATGTTGAAAAATAATGATTTTTCAATTTTCTTCTTGTAAGATGTTGTATCAAAGCTCTCCGGTATTCATAAAAATAATAGTATTACCAAAAGTTATTTTGGTAATAATTATCCAAATTTATGGTTATTCATGCATATTTCCTTCACTGAATATTTAAAAATGCTTTTGATATGTTTATTTGATGTTTTATGTATATAAATATAACATTATAAGAATGCCAAAAACAGTTGATAAGAGATTTTTATAAAAACTTATTTTTACCATGAAAATTTTATTTTTTTAAAAAATATTTTTAGAAAAGTTCAAAAGATTTCTTTTTAATATTCGTATTTAGTTACATACATTTAACCAAGTATGCATGAAAAGTTATTAAATTAATGCATTTTTTCAGCATACAGAAAATTATAAACTACCGAAAGATTAAGAAAATTTCTTACATTTTTAATTTTAATATGAGGTATATTTCTTTATATTTTTAAAATTTCTTAAAAATTTTATTTGAAAAATATTAATTTTATATTAATTTATTACATACTTTTATTCATAATGAATAAAAATTAGTTTAAAAAAATATTATGTTTTTTTCATTTTTTTATATTTACTATTCAGTATACTGTTATTAACAACATATTTCAGTTTAATAAGTACTTTATTTTTAAACATGTTTTTACAACAAAAAATTCTTAAAAAATTCATATTATAACTGCTTTCTGAAATTGAAAATTCTGAATATAGTTTTAAGGACTAAAATAAAACAAAACAAATAATTATAAAAATAAATGATTTTTTTTAACAATTTATTTTATTTCATTTTAAGCTCGCTATTTTTATACATAATCTTTTTCTAAATTATATGCTATTTTAATCAAGAAACAGAGAATTAGTTTATTTTTTGATTGAAATTTGTATTAAGAAAGTGTTTTATTTTATCCACCCTCACTAACCTTGAAGAAATGCAAGTATTTAGTTTGTTGGAACTTGTGTAAAACAGTGTAATAAAATTTTCAAATATATAAGTAAAATCTTTTATGTAAATAATTTAAAATATGAATTATGCAAACAAATAAAATATTTTTACATAATAAGATTTGTTTGTCGTTGTAGGGGCAAAAGTAGTATTTTTCATTTTAATGACGCCTAAAATTTAATGATTAATTTTAGAGTGCAATATGCAAAATATCATATAGTTTAATTTGACTAAATTTCGATTCGTTATTTACCAGAATATGTAATTTTCTTTTTATAACTCATCTCTACAAGTCATTATTTTTTAATATGAAATTAACTCAGAACTGTTGTAAATATATTTTTTAAACTGCGTTATATATGTCAAACTAAAATACTCTGCACTGTATAAGAAAATACGCTTGATTTAATTAGAATATAAATCCAATTAATGCTTCTTCCTCTCAATCTTGAATGAAATTGTAAAAGAAAATCAAGCAAATTTAGACTGCTTTGAAATTTCTTAGAAAATAATGCAGTAAAAATTTATCAGAAATGTGCTGAAAAATGTGCAACACTATAAATTGAATCAAAAAATGAAAATCACGTAAGAAATTGTAAATGAGAATTTAAGAATTATGTTTAATCGGCACTTCTTTCGTACATGTTCACTTCTTTCGTACATCTTTCGTACATGCGCATTTTTATTACTGTTTTATATGGATTTTGTAACAGCTTGTTTGTTTTCGGGTTTAATGGTTAAGTAATATATCTTCAGATGAACATTTGTCAAAATCAATTATAAATGTGTTTGTAGAATTCCATATTTTATTAAATCAACATTTACCTGAAATTTATAAATTCAACAAAAACCGATGCGATAAAACTGATTCAGATTTAAGTGTTAAACATAAATAATTCAGTTTTCAAAATAATGCAGAAAAAAGAGAAAGAAAATTTACTTTCATGTTATAAAATAAGAATCAACTATGCTGACAATTTTTAAGTGAATTTTAGTATGCAATTTTTTAAACTCATATAGTGTGTAAAATTTAAATTTCAATATTAAATTTTTCTATGTGATTCTTAAAACTCTATATCAGAAATATTAACCAAGTCTTAACAACGAAAGAATTTCTCTAATATATTTGTATGATGATATTTTTATTATATGTTTGAAATTTCCTTATTAGAATTTTTTATTTGTATATACATATTTCAGATTAAATCAATGATTTTTATGCTTCAGTGAAACTATGATAAATATTTTCATCCATGTGATCTCTCTTTGAAATCCGTCTCAAAATAGTTTTCAAATACAATTTCAAGTATTTCAAGCTATAAGTTTTTGCTGAAACATGAAGATAATTAATTAAATGAGACTCAGTGAATCTTCGCCAATATAATTAGTAAATACTTAAAAAATAATATTTATTAACACTTGAATATTGAGCCTAGAGTCGAATCTTGATTGAAAGACTTGGATGTTAATCAATAATACACATTTGTCATCCCGTCTACTTCGTTATTTTCTTACCTTTTCATACCTGTCCGTCAACTATAAAATAACATGAAGAAATCGGACATATTAAGTATGATTCGTTTTCGCTAAACTGTCATTTTTGGCGCACGAGCGCTAACTAGATTAGAAATTACGGCTAAATGTGGATTCCAAACCCTTACAAACATCCGTGTCTAAGGTGGGATTCGAACCCACGAGCTGTTGAACCGAATGCTATTCGGAAGAGCACTAACCATTCGGCTGCCAGTTTAACATAGGACATTAGCATTTAGTTTAGAAATTGAATTATTACATGTCTTGTAGAAATCTATTAAACTTCAGTCTTAAGAGATGCTGGAATCGAACCTATAAACCAATACTCTGAATATCATAATCATAATTACTTGACCTCCAAGGACATTTTTTACACATTTCTTTTGGAGAATGTTATCTTTAAAAAATTGTTCGCTACTTCTTTCATTTAATTCATTCAGCTTTATACAAATTTAAAACATACCGTCTGAAATAAACAAAACATTAACCAAATATAAGGTAATTAACAATTTTACACATATATATAGCTATAAAAATATTACACAATAATTTGATACCAAAAGAAAAATTCCAAAAGAACAAATTAACATTTCATTCAATTATTTTGAGGCACATTGATCATGTCAATAAATAAACCGGATAAATAACTCAATTAAATGTAATTGATAGCTAATTTCTCTTTCAGATTACAATGTGGATAACACATATATGCAATGTTGCTAGATATTAGATTATAGATTTTACATTTTGCATGTATAAGTTATGAGAGACTGACTGCTCATATTTCTGCAAAAAAAAGTTAAACTTTGCAATAAATCTTTTCGAAAGTTAAATATTTGCTTTCTTAATATAAGTTGTCAATAACTCTTAACTGTCACAAGTGGTAACTATGTAAGTATTCATTTTCGGAAACAGTTTCTCTGTTTATATGTGTGTATATACTTAAACAAAGTTTGTTTACAAATCAACATTAATTTGGAAATTCTACTATATTTTGTCATGCTAGAATGTAAAGCAAATTACATCGCTTGCATCAATAATGAATTCCTAAGAAAATGCTCAATGAATATATATGAAGAGAAAATAGTGAAATTAACTATTCGGCGTTCTTGTAAATATTTAATTAACGCATTGGTTTTTCCAATGAATTTAATTTGCTCTTTTTAATTTTTAACTATAATATGTTCATCTCGATAACGTAATAATTTTATTGATTTTTCCATGGATTTATTAACTACTTAATTTTAATATTATATTTACGTGACTTATTATTATTTGTGTAATATTCAAATCATGATGCAAACAACAAGATATTTTTTTGTTTCTCATAATAATCTTCGTTTTACTTTTTAAAGTAAATGTTAATTTGGAGATTCTGAAACTTAAATTGCTAACCACGAGAAAAAATTGTCAAAATTGATCTTTATCATTAGAGACTTTCATGATTTTTGTTTACCACTAGAGTTCAGAGTCGTTATTAACAATCACCTATATTTAAGTAATATATTAAAACTCTTTAATCACATAGTTTTGATTTATAGCATTTCTAACTCTAACCCTATTAACATCATTTGTACTCGATACGCATTAAATTAAAAAATATAATTTCTAGATTGGTATAATTATTCAAAGGTAAAAGTTTCTGTGTAATATTGTAAAAATTGTGTATAAAAGTAGTTTTTAATATATATATATATATATATATATATATATATATATATATATATATATATATATATATATATATATATATATATTACGAATCCTCACTCAAAAATGTTTTATTTATTTATAACTTAAACTTCTCCAATGATAAATTTTAATGAATTTTATCATGAGGAAAAATTTAAAAAAATTTTAATTGAGGTTTCTGAAAGATTCCGGTATAAATGCTTACGGACAGCCAAATTAAACTGGAAAAAATTACTGAATATCAATTATCTAATTCTTTAGTTTGTTCTAATTAATCTAATGCAATTGCGTATATTGAGTCAAAAGTAGATACTAAACAAACTGCTACTTAAACTTGATGACGTTAATGAAGAATGTTCATAAATTAAGGATAATGGTGGAAGGGGCAGCTAAAGGTGCAAGAGCAAAACAAAAATGTCATTTATTTATAAAATCCATCTGTTAAACAAATGAAAAAGAACAAAAGAAATGGTGTATGTATGATACCAAACATACGAATATCGCGAGTATGAAAACTGAATTGTTAGCATGATAGTTAATGCATCGTATGTTTCCCATGCGAGGAAATAAAGTCCTTACAACGCCCAGGCTTGGTTAGGACCACATTATCGAGCTGATACGTGGTTGATAGGCTGAGATTCGTTGAACAAGCTTGTTCCATATATGCTCTACAGGATTCAAGTCCGTTGAGAATGCTGGCCATTCCATGCGATTGATATTCTCCGATTAAAAGCAGTCATTGACGATGTTGTATGGTGAAAGCCATCGTTGTCAACTATAAAAGCAAATTCAGCATGGATGGCACCCCTTAATCAAGCGAATACGTTGTTCTATTTATAATTCTGTCATGCTATATTGGCCTCTCATGGTATCGATTTGAATATGCAGACCTATATTGAATATGCAGTATAATGCTATTCTGGAGACCAGTTAGTTGGTTTAGTAAAATAGAAAAATTACATAAATTGTGCTAAAATTTAAAGCATAATTTATAAAATGTGACTGTCCTACTTTTTTTCCAGCAGTGTATTTGCTCTCACAGCAACATACCTGGCGGTCAGTTATTTTTCCTCTTAAAACATCGACATACACTCTCTGCGTCACACCTATACGTTCGTGGCATTGAGACTATAAGAACCCGTTGTGAATACGTTTTCTTCTATGCCATTGTGGTCCTTATAAAACTTTTTTTAAGTTCTCGCCATTATGGCATACGCTCTGCGTCATCCGGAGTCTTTCTATAATTTGCATATTATGCTTCAGCATGTGTGTGATATTTATGCAGGTGCATTTTTCCTTCAGCGTTCAATTTCAGTATGTTTCTGGATTATCTTTAATTTATAGATATGTGTGCATTCATTACGGTGTATCGCAATGTTTGTTAAAGAATTAAACAAGACTTCATTTCTTGAGATAGTAACACACAGACACGATTAACCTAATTATTCTGAAAAGTTTTCTTTAACTTAATATCTCAATTCTTCGTTAAAAAATTAGCAACAATTCATTTCGGTAAATTTGTTTCTTTTATGGCACGAATATTCTTTTTTTTTCTTTTTTAAAATATTTCTCAAAAATTTAAATATTTCGATAAAAATATTTTTATCAGATTTCATAGAAATATAATAAATACTTATTTCAGAAGACGATTATAAGCTAACTTTCTACAAAATAAATCATTGACATAACTCAGAAAGAAATTGAATCATTGAGCAGTCTGTAAAATATATTTGTTCCTGCTGTATTTTCTATTCTGTGGTATGCAAACAATGCCTCTGAGTGTCTCTCAGTTCAAAGTGGTATTTTAGAAGAAACTAAAGTCACCGAACTCCATTTTTTTATCAATTCAGCATAACTCATTTATTGTGGTCAAGTCCAGCAGGTCATTACAAATTCAAAAAAGATATTTACTCCTTTTTATCATCATTTTGAAGAAATGCTAGAATGAAAAGTAACCTAAAAAAATCACATTTTGCAAAGTGATTTTTTTTAGGTTACTTTTCACTGAATTAATAAGACACAAGAAAATGTCGTCAAAACAAAAGTACTTATGTCTTCATGAAAGATGCTTTAATAGGATATTTTTGTGAATATAATTTTAAAGGAATTAAACGAATAACACTTCGCCTCACGAATGAGATTCAAAAGCAAATTATATTTTCATTTTAGGTTTCACTGTATACTCAGAAATAATTTAAATCTAAAAATAAAACTTTTCCATATCCTATAAAATTTCTATGTTTTTTCCATAGCACTATATTAAATAGTTACATGCAAAGTATTCTGATATTTGCTTAATAAACATCACTATAAAACGGAAAAAACTTAGTGAGGTTGTTGTAATAATGCAAACCAAAAATTATTTTCAAGAATATAAAAAAGCCTGGATTTTTATATTTTATCTTAATTATAATAAACTTAAAAGATAGAAAAGCTCAATGGATAAATTCAAGATTTAATTCCTTTAAGTTTATTAATTCATTGAAATTATAATTTTAGTGAATGGAAACTATTAAAATTTATTAACGAAAATAGCTAAATGTTTGATTTCTCAAATGTTTATGTTTCTTTGAATATATATTTTATTTTAATTAAAATATCATTATATTCAGTGCGTTTTAGCTCACTAAAATATTTTTATCTATTAAATTCAGTATTTAAAATTACTTTGAAATGTCTACAAAATGTAGCTAATATTTTAAGTAAAAAAATTTAAATTAATAGTTTTAAAATCTAAAATATAGTCATAATAATGAAAAATTGATAATCTATAAATAAAAAATTTAAAATTCAATAAAGCAATAACAAATTTATTTTACATACATATTAATCCCTTAGAGAAAATATAAATCGTTGCAAATTATCATAATTGTGAAATTATGAGACTTTGTGAATAAAGTTTAAATTCGCTATTAATTTACTCTTCAAATTTTTATCATGCAATTTAATAATTCTGTAAAACATTGATCCTCTTACTGCTTATGATAATTTCTTCTAGATTTGGCATACTTTCAATGAAAACTTTGCATGCATTCTGGAACCATTATCACACACACATACCCATGTTACTTACATAATTCCAACCATTTTCTTAAGCAGCTCCACCTTACTGGTTATATTAATTTTCTTTTAATGATCACTCATAAATGTTCAAAAACAGTTTATAGATTGATTATCATTATTCAAAAGTCAAAGCGATTCATATAGAAATTCAGAAAAATGAGATTCCTTTATTCCTACAAATATTTATGAAAGAATAATTTCTTCCAAACTCTCTATTTTGATAATATTTTCATGAATTAAATCATATAAAAGCTATTGATTTGTTAAGAAAAAATATAAACTTTCAATAGGCTTATGAAAATTATATAAGTTTATTTTTCGCAATCATTTTTATTCTGAACTATTAATAAAGTATTTTGAACTATTAGAAAAACATTTGTGCTGTTAAATATTGGAAATGGAAATTAAATTTCTTAAAAAAACAAAGGTGGGGGGTCTTTTTTATAATAAATAAAGAAGTTTCTTCTTATGAAGATACTTTTTATAGTGGAAAATAAAGTTAGTCAAAATTACACTTAATATTAGGGTGATTTATATAATGTATTATTTATATTGTAGAATACAAAGTATGGAAAGGCTAAAATATAGGTAGCCAAATGCCGCTGAGGAACCAGGTTCACGTAATTTAATATTCTTGACTAAATATTTGCTTACAAATTTACAGGAAACCTTCATAAATTGTAGGCACCAGGAAAACTGATGAATTCCTCACTTTCTGGAACGTTCGCTGCACTTTCGTTCAGGGGGGAACTCCTCGCAGGTGCTGGGAAACAGACTCCTAAACTCCGCACTCGAGAAACAGTCTTGGAAAGTCCCTCTATAATTTCGATGACCCTCTCCAGAGAGTACAGGAAGCTCGGGGCATTTAGATTCGAGGCCTGACGTCAATCTCCGTCATCACGAGCTATTCAGCTGCCCACTATTCTCTTTCGACCTCTTAGACTTGTTCACTCTGGGACTCTCTCTCGGAAACCACGAGCAGGTCGAAGATCTCAGCTCCCACAAGGGCCTGCTATTTATATACAAGCCTTCTCTTAACATCTGAATTTCCAGTAACCTTTATATCCTGCTTCTGAAGCCACTCTTCGACTCATATTTCCAGCCACTCTACCAATTCGAATCAGAAAGGGTGAAAAAGCAATAAACTCTCCGAATACACCTAACCCATTTACCAGATGATTCCAGTTTCATTTGAGGATTTAGATTTATCATGAAGGGCTTAATGGCCCTTCACGAATCCTGTTTACAGTTCCCGTATCATCCCACAATTACAGCTAATTGATTGTCTTTGGTACTACGTAGCTCTTGGAGAAGAAAAACAGGGAACAATCAATATCTTTCACAACTGTTAAGTGCTAACTTCGGCTATACATATTCTAAAATTGGAACGATATAGAGAAGATTAGCATGGCCCTGCGCAAGGACGACACGCAAAATCGTAAAGCGTTCCACATTTTTTTGGATTCCTTCCCACGTGTATTTCGAGGAAAATGAGATTGCGGACACTTTGGTCAAAGCTAGTGTGGCTGAGGACGGTGTGCCATCGGCGCCTCTCACATTCCAGCAGATTCACTCAAAGATTAAATAAGTGAATAAAAACACTTGAATTGTCCCTCCTGAGCATCATTGGTACCACTGCGCGCATCCAGGTGCTTCCCTGGTTACTGGTCTTAATAGACAAGAACAAACGACTATTGCTAGTTTTAGAAGTGGCCATCTTAATAACTTGAAATTCGTCGAGGGTGCGAAGAAATTCGAAATTTGCACCAAGTGTTTAAAACAACAGGCCTTTCGTGAACATATTTTTCAATGCCTTGGTCTCTCTGGGGGAGATTTGAAGAGAATCCACTTATGGTACTGGACTTTTTGAAGGTGTACGTGCTCATAGACCTGGTCTAGCGCTGCTGACCTCGGGGGCATGCAACAACAACACAACTGCTAAGGGTAATAAATTCTCTCGAAATTCTAAAGTTATCTTGGAGGTTTGCAAATAATAACGGTGACGATATAATACGTAACTTCATGTAATATATTTATATGTAACTTCATTTAAATTTCCTAATATTTACATAATTTAAATATTGTGTTCGATACAAAGGACATAAGGAAAATAAAAATGTAGGGAATGGAATATGTTATTTGGCAAAGTTTAAGTTTTCTATACATGCTTTAGTGTCGAACATTATTGAATTTGTTTCATTTAACTTTCATATTTAAATTCGTCACAGCTTCCAAGAGAAAATATCATATAATCTGGGTTTATAAAAGTTTTTAAAAGCTGGGAAAGAGTTAGAAATGTCCAGTGAAATTCTTAAGCGATATGTGTTATACTAATTTACCTAGTTGACTGTTTCAAAGTTCTGAACTTGATCTTAGACACATTTGAAATACGTGAGATGATGAATGGGGATTTTTTCATTTCGTATGCTCATCTACCAAAAGGAATTCTTGCAAATTTTCCGTTTTTTCCCCTTCAAATATAAATAAACAGTTTACTCTCTATATAAATTCCGACCTAATAGGAATATTCTCTTTACGTTCAAATTAATTTAAAACAGCTTTTAAATGTAAAGCTATTTATTATAAGGTAAACAAGAAAATTCTGCCCATTTTTATGCTGCCATTCATAAAGTAAGAATAAATATGCAAATTAGTGTATGGTGTTGTTGAGACACCGGTCAATCGGAAGAAGGAGTACTAGTCGTTACAAAATTAGGTCCAACACGCAAATTCATCATTTGTAATTCGTACAATAGTGAAGACAAATGGAAGTATCGAAGGAACACGATCGGTGCTGTATGCTTTATGATTTCAAAATGGGTTTATCAGCTGCTGCATCAAGTCGCCAAATATGCCAAGCGTTTGTAAATAGTAATGTGAATAAATATACGACATGGCATTGATTTGAGAAATTCAGATTGGGAGATTTATCCCAGTGTAATGAAGCTGGTGTCTGGTGAATTAGTCATGAGGATCACTGTGTGTTGCTATCAAAGGCCAAATGGCCACTGTGGACCTACACTCGCATCCATTGGAACGTGTGCAACAGCCATTGCAACAGATGAAACCAGCACTAGTTAATCATAAGGGTGTACTGTTCTTAGCTTATAACTCCAGATCGCATGTCAAATGGATAACCAAGAATAGCATATAGCGACTTGGTTAGAAGACTTTGCGCCATCTTCCTTAATCACCTTAAACAAGGTAAACACTTGTACTCTAAGATTACCACCTCATCCATTTCCTGCAGTCATCTTCATAAAAAAATCCTTCACTAATGAAGCAGATTTGCGACAAGTACTTACGTATTTCTTTGTGTACAAAACTCCCATGATTTACAGCAAGGAGATTGCACAGCTGGCGACAAGTTGGCAAAAAATGCTGGAAGCCAATGATGATTACTTCGAAAAGTGACAATAAGCTACAGCTTCTGTATGTCATGTTCTTTTGGGTCATTAAAAACGACATGAACTTTCTTGTTTACCTTGTTTATTGTGTCAAAGCTTCCTATTTTACGGTGGTTAACTTGTTTACGTAGTAAGATCTTGTTTATTGAAGATTAGAATCACAAAAGCTTGAGATTTAATATCGTTGTTTAATGATATATGGAAGATATCAGTTGTTCAATACTGCTTTAAATAAGAATGGATGGATTTTGGTTTTGGGATGCATATACTTTGCGACTGCCACGTGGGAATTTTATGTCTGTCTATTTGTCATTCACATGAATATAACATTATCTATGAATAGTTCTCTTGAAGGTTATTTTCTGTGGTTGTTGAAGTGTTATAGTAGTCGATAGTTTTTAAACTCGACACCTAGCTGAGTCATTGCTGCAAAAGTATAAGAAAATTGCTTGCGATAACTTTGAAGCTCTCTTATTATATCTGTATCATGCTGTGATGATTGTAATTTGAACCTCAATCATCATAACTACTCTTTTTTGACAAATCCTTTTCATATATAGTCGGGATTTTTATTTATTTATATCATATGACATGGGGCTTTACCTTTGCTTATGAATAAAAGAATGACTTAATTAACGAAATATTTTAATTGAAAAAGAATTTATATAGTTATTAAAAAAAAGGAAATACTATTATGATGTATATTTGCTTTAAACTGTTCATATTCTTTAATTTTAATACAAGGTGAAGAATATATACGAATAAGTCAACCACAAAATGGTAATATAGAGCTCTTGTTAACTCTGTGAAGATTTAAATATAATTATAATACACATTTAGAATAGAGCTATTATATATTTAATACACGTCTACATCAAACATTTTTTTTCAACCTGAGTCAGTATTCTGCAAACCTCAATAAGTATTTTGTTATTTTGTTAAGTATTATAGCTCGACTAATATAAAGAAAGTATTAATTTTTTACCGTGCGTACGTTAATAGTTGAAATTTTTTCTAATCGTATAACAGAGAATTATAAATGATAAATTTTTTCCATTAGAAAGTCCTTAATCCAAATAAAAATTGGAAAAAGATGAAATTTAACTACATCCTGTATCATAAAAGCTTAAGAAACTAAATAACTAATTAGTTACAGAGATGATTTTAATGATTTTAAAATTTTAAATTAATATATATATTTTAAAAGATAAAATAACTAATCAGAAAAATTTCATGTCATTATAACTTGGGTTTAATTTCTTGTAAAATAATAGCAATCTAGACATGTTTTCTCCTTATAGCATCCTTATCGTGCTGTGAAGCAAACATGAAGAAAGTGCTCATTTGAATTTTTAAAAATATCATGCCTCAATCTTCATTTCTGAGCTTGGTCAAAACGAATCTGATCTCCATAAAGCCGCCATAATATCTTGATTAATATGATTTCCTACTAAGCATGATTATTACCTACACTATATTGATAATATTTTACTTCAGAACCAATTTCAGCATTCCTAATGATTCACGAGAGAAAATGGCTTCCTGCCCGTTACACTGTATGCAGAATCATTCGAGCGATTAAAACTGTGTTGAGAATAGAAAAAAATTTATTGCGCTAAATAAATGATATCTCGTCTCTAACAAAATGTCCATATCTAATAGGCAAATCTCTGTCAATTCATTTTTTCAATATTTTGTAAAAGAGTAATTAAGGCGATATATCTCTTAAAACTCGTTAATTTTGAATCCCATATAAAACAATGATGTTTCAGTATAGCAATTTTTGGGTCAAACTATTTGAATTGACTAGAAATAAAATTCATTAAATATTTTTTCCTTATCTGAAAATTTTAAACTTCGAAATATAGACAGATTCTCAGTAAGAAATTAAACTTCGCATAATTTATTAAATTTTGTTTTGAATTTACACCTTTTATTATGAATTAAAACATCTTAAAGAATTTCTGTAGTTTTTTCAACACAAAACATTTTTAATAATTCTATGAAAATTCAGCATGTGTTCTTATTATAACCATTAAAATTTACAATACCGGAATATTAGAATTTAAAATGATGATTTTACGATAAAAATTGATTTTTTTGTTTTGGCAAATTTCTGTACTAAGATATGTATAGAAAAATTATTATTTAAATTCATTATCTAAATTAATGATTTTTATATAAAATACTAGCTATATTCAATGAATTTAAAATTTAAAGTAAACAATTAATATTTCAAGGAAATATATATATATATAATTGATATTTCTGGAAACTAATCATTTTTCATATGTTATTATTAGAACTTAGTTTATCTCACATAGAAAATTCAGTTAATAATTTTATAAGTGGTTTTACAGAATTTTTTTTAAAGAAAATTTGATTTGTTTCTGTATTATTATTGTATGTGATTTAGTTCAAAGCTTATCAAATTATTTAAAAATGATACAGAAACAAAGTTAAATGAAGCAAGTTGAAGACAAAAATATATTTCAGTGTTATTTAGAGAAAAGGGGAATTTAAAATTTCGTGTGAAATTAAAAACTAGAATACAGATTTCGCAAATTTGGTACATTTTAAAAATAATTTTCTCTCCTTTAATTAATTTAGGTTAATGATATTTGTAATAACAGTGACACCTTATTTAAAATTTAATGTAAGTTGAAGAATTCAGATGTTAATTTGCAAATTTGATACAAAAATTCAAATAAGCTATGAATTATATTCGTAATATTAAGCACTCAAAGTTACGAATTTTTCCTAAAATTCTAGCGTATTTTGAAAATAATGCTTACAACATTTCGAATATGTCACCCAGCCAGTATGGTGGTTACAACCCTCGGCATCTGCCAGGTGGGTTCGTGTTCGGCTCCTGAGTAAGACGTGGTTGTTATGTTTCGCCGGGATGCATAATTTGTTAATAAAATCTGCTGTGCTCGTCTAGTAATCTTGTTTGTGTACCATTCTTCATATGTACCTCGGCATCTAGGGTGCGATGGTGGCCCACCCCCTGTGGTGCACCCGGGGCAACACCTCGGCGTCAAAGAGGTCGCTGTTTCCGGCCGGTTCCTTGGGTATAAGGGGACAATACATCCCGACATACCCCGACCATTGGGGGAAAAAAACATTTGAAAATTTTTCTAACTATTATTATTTTCATCTCATAATTTATTTGGAATTGTTATGTAGTACAGTTGTTGTACCTTTGGGCCCTGTGTAGTATTCCTTGGTGCACAGGGAGATATTTTTGTTTTCCCAAATAAAAAATAAGAAAAAAAAGAATATTTTTCTAAGCACAATTTTGTCATTTTAAACTTTTAATCATTGATACAATTAATTAAAAAATTGTTTTAATAAATATTTACATTTCTTTAAACATGCTTTCAGGAAACGATATTGTATAATTAATTTATATCTAATTCTTCATTATTTTCTATGAATAAATTGCTCTGATACGCAGTTATTATGTATGCGCCATAATTTTAAAACCCAAAATTTTATGGTTGAAAAAATAATTTGAGATTCATATCTAACACTCCATTTATAGTTAAGATTTTCTCTGAAGGGAAAAAAAAATGAAATCTAACTTAATGAGAATAATAATATTTGTTAAGTGATTGTAAATTATTTGTTTTTCTCGTAAATTGAAAAGATTGTAATTTTTTTCATCGCGTAAATAATATTTTCGAGAAGGAAAATTATCTGTTCTCTCCGTACTTTTTCCCGCAGGAGAGTATTTTTCTGCTGTTTTCCAGGTGTCGCTCCAGAAATTCCTCTCTAGTGGCCAGGAAGCGAGTGAGAGATTTCACAACCAGACATCCCGTTTTCCAGTTCGAGCGCTTCTTCTGTTTCCTCTCCGCTAAAACTTATCCAATAACATCTACGAACGAATAATATTTTTCTTTTGAATTATTATTTCCGTTTTGAATTAATAACACGGATATGATGAAATTTTGAATATTATGAAAATAGATTTATAAGTAAGCGTTGGATATTTTATTTAGTTTCGCACGTTAACCACGTGGATTGACGTTTTTGATTACGTGTGACGTTTTTCTCTGAAAATAAATTTAAATTTGCGCTTCCGTTAAAAAAAAAAAAACATTCGTTAACTCTTATTGGCAATTGTTACTAATTATTGCTGATATCTAAGAGAAGCAGTGCCTATTTCAATTCTTAAGTGAACTTTTTTTTTTTGAAATTAGAGTTATATTTTATTTCGTTTTACTTAATTATAACAAAAAATTTAAAAAAAAAATAATATAATTGTAAAAACTTAATTTTCTTAACTTTTATAACATTTGTTTATATTTATTATTTATTAAAAATTGTTATAATTTGAAGGTAAAAAACTTTACTTGATAAATTTGTATTTTACGTTAAGAATTTGAAAAATATATTATAACGATGTAACTAATCATAAAAAATGTCTAATGTGTAATAATATAATTTGTTTATTTATATAATTTTTTTTGGAGTAAATTTGTGATCAAATTGCATTTAATGAATTATAACGCTAATTGTATTGTAATATTTCAGCATTTTTTAAGATATGATGTGAGTTCTTAAGAAAAGAAAACTAGATTTACTTAATATTTTACTTATAGCCTTGTAGCATATTGTTTTCAGTGTGTAATTACATTTAAATCTATATTTGTTATTCTGAAGTGTGTGTGTGTTTTTTCAAAATAATATTTAAAGTATACAGTTATTATATAATAGTATTTAATTTTTAAAAACTTTTTTCCAAAATTTTGTCGAAGTTTAATTTTAAAAATTTTGTTTCTGAGAAATTAAAAGCTTGTTATATTTCAATATATGTATCAAATTCAAATTATACTGAAATTAATATCTATGATCATAAGGAATTTTTCTCTTAGCATAAACTTTTGGCTCCACTAACGATATTTGTTGTGTGTGATAAGATATTATAGTATACTTCTCTATTTGTTATCAATACAAAAAATTGAGAGTGTTAATAAAAATGAATATCAGGAAAAACATTTCCTTTTACAAATCAGTAACAATTGTTACTTTTCTACTACTTTTAAATTTAATTCATTGCAAAATAAATGAACCGGATGATGATACATTGGCTTACGTGATTCGTAACTTTACATTCAGAACATATGAGCCAATGAATCAATTCAAAATCAACATATCTTTATCAGAATTCAATCCTCGTAGCACTTCATCGAGTTTGGAATCAATGATTCTCGACACAGGGTTATTGAAAAGTAATGACCAAATCCAGAATATGTTCCTTCAACAAGCCTTAACGAAAGCAGATGAAATGGAACTTGGAGTTAATTATTCTACCACCTTATGTGAGACGAATTCGTCAGATATCTGCCAAGAAAGCTTACCTCATGCTCCGAAATTCGAAAACAGAACTCTAGTCAAAGGAATGGTACTCTCCGTAATTGCAATCTTTTCCTTTTTGGGAAACGTGGCAACCCTTTCATCCATTCTGAGGGCTGGACGACAAGGGACTTCCACTGTCTACATGCTTCTTCTGCAGTTGGCTGTTGCAGACCTTCTGGTAACTTTGTTTTGTATTCTAACGGAAGGCTTATGGACACTGACTGTCGAATGGCTTGGTGGCAACGTCTTATGCAAAGTTGTAAAGTTCCTGCAAATGTTTTCACTGTACTTGTCAACTTTCTTGCTGGTTCTGATCGGATTCGACAGATTGTGCGCTGTTCGTTTTCCCATGAAAAGAGTTCATGCCAAACACCACATCAAAAGGGGAATCGTCAGTGTTTGGATCCTCAGTGCTCTCTTCAGTTCTCCCCAGGTGAGTTTCTCATTTTGTTTCATGCTGATAAATGTACAAACTTGTATGTAAATGTGGGACTCATAAACTTTCATATTACGAAATATTTGAAAATAATTATTATTGTGTTGATATAAAAAATATATGAATTATATTCCTATCTTTTAAAGCAATTAATTCATTAAATTTTATGGAATAAGCAATTTTTGGAAAATCTTCCTTTGGAATTCCGTTTTCGAAGACAAAAGTTAATCATTAAATGATAATTGTGTTCATTTTTAAAGTTCATTTATAAAAAGATTTGATTATTATCAAATTATACTCAAATAACAAAAAAAAGGAAGGACAATTTTGAAGTACCTATATTATTTCACTACACATTATCGATTTCACATATAATTTTATTTATTTTTATCATTAAAAACGTTTTTTATTTATTTCGTTTATCAGAGAAAATTTCGACAAAAAAGAATCACGTACTAAAATAAATATCTACTTTTTAGTCCAGTAAAGAATAGATATAATTTTATCAAAAGTTTTAAAGTATAATAAAAGTTCTTTATAATTTCTTTCTCTTTTTATAATTTCTTTCTCTCTTATGATTCATGAATTATTCCATCAAAATGAGGATTTATCTTGACTCAAAACAAACACATTTTTCATTTAGGATGAAGTAGCTATATAAGGCGATTGATTTATCTGTTATCAATATCAATGTTTTAAATGCATTTGTGAGGAGAAAAGTTACGTAAGGTTATAATCATCCCACAAAATAAAATATTTATAAGATTTGGTGTTCCTTACATTGAAAAGCATCTTTAATAATTCTTTTAAAGATGTACTTATTTATTTGTTAAATACTACAATTTTTCTATTTAATTGTTATTTAATTAAAAAAAGATCATAAAAGCCGTAAATTTTTTAAATTAATGCTTGCATTTTGACCAATTTTTAAAAGTGATGATGATGATCATAAAGGTATAATTTAAATTCATATGATTATATATACTCTGCTTTAAAAATATTAGTTTAAAATTTGCAACAAATTGAGGAATTGGTTTGTTTTAATACTGTATTTCTTACATATTTAATTTTTTTTGATTATTTTTAAATAAAAAATTGTTCAATTTGCTAAATGTGTGTAATTTTGATTGTTTTCACATTTTTCTACAATGCCTGGTCTATATCTTTTACATTAGATGTTAACATTGATTATATGTTTTCATCCGTGAATTATTTTTAAAATTTCATGTGATAAAGTATTGGTGCAATTATTATGCATGGGTACATTTAACCTGATTAGTCTTTCATATTATGAATTATATTATGCAGATAAAATTTTATAAATTGATTCAAACATATGACTTTGAATTTATTTATAAATCAAAAGGAAACTGTAGAAATTAATAAATTATTTTCTTATTTTTTGCATTAATCTCATTGTAAATGTATAGAATTTTGAGTCATTTGAATTTTAAGCAATATGAATTATTCTACCTTTTAATCTTTATTTACATAAAGTCAATTTATAAATGTGCTTAATATGACTCTTGAAAATATCCTTTCGTTTGAAGAAATATTTTAATAAATATCTTTAGATTTCTCTCATGCTTTGCAAGTAATTTTGTAATGAACATTTTATTCACAAATATGCAAAATATTTTATACCTTCAGTTTAAATATGAAAAAATGTATTATATAAGAATATTAAGTGAAAAATTGTATATAGTTTTACTTGTTAATTTATGATTAATATCCTTTTTTCTATTTAATTATTTTCTCTAAGTACTTTTGAATTCTCTGCATCTATTATTTACTGAGAAAAAGTAAGGAAAATGCTTTCTCAAAACTTTCTTGCCACAAAAATTCACATCAAATCATACATTGCTTAATAATCAAAGAACGGAAACCAAGAAAAGAAAATATATTTTATTTTGATGACTAAAATGTATGACTACATGTCTAAAAGGCAATGCAATATTTAATTGTTGCAATGGTCGATTACTCTTTTGCAGCATGAGAAAATAATACATTGTAAAATATATATTAAGGAAGAGAGTAAATAATTGAAGGATATTCGCTATGTAAACAAAAATTAAGGACTTTATAGATTTTATAATTAATTTGGTGTGAATAAAAATGTGTTATTAATATTCAAATAAAAAATCTCTTATAGAAATAAAAAAATTTTTTCCAGTTCAGCGTTGAACAGGAATTCGTATTAATGGTTAGGTACGCAATTATCTTATTTATATTGTTGCAACTTTGTGTTGAGCTTTAAAAATCATACTAGTTAAAGTTGCACCTTCAGGCGGAATAATTCCTAGTCAATTATTATTTCTCACACATAAACCTAGGAAATATATCTTACACAAGAAAGAGAATTACTTATATAAAGAACGAATTCAAGAAGTAACACAAAAGTAGTTCATTGTTAATTTAAAGAAGTTTCATGGAAGAAACGAAATAATGCGTTGAATTTGTAAAGATGTTGTCCATATTGCTCTAAAAAAAGCAATGACTTGCAGACATATTCAATGATATTGCCTATTGCCACCTCAAATGTATAATAATGAAACGACTGCGAATGAAAATAGTTGTTGTTTTTCTAGGCGTCTTCACTTAGTTGTCATAAATGTATGAAGAATCAAAGTTCATAGCTGAAAATAACCGCGCCACGTTGCGATATTATGTGTCTGCTACAACATCAAAGGAAATTTAAGCAATTGTTACATACATATAAGCGATCGTGTTTCAAACGGCCGTTTTTTCTATACATATCTTATTGTACATTTTGCAATTCTATCTTTGTGTGAATCAATTTAATTTACTATTTCAAGGTCTGGTTTGTCTGTTACATTTTAGTCAATTACTTTCCACGTGGGCTTTTAAACCACGTTCAACAACTTAAAACGGATATTCAACATCAACAAACATCCAATCCTGAGAGGGAGCAGAATTCTTTAACTATGGCGCTGAAATTTTCCATTAATCACCAATGAATTTATCTGATGACTTTATTCAGAATTTGTTACGAGATTTAACAATCTTAAAATGAATAATAAATAATAATTGCATTGAATCTTTTAGTAAAATTTTTGGAATTTCTTATTCACTATTATAATTTCCTATACTTCTAAATGAAATAAAAAAAACAACGTGTTTTAGACAAGCAAAAGTAGATTAATAACAAGACACATGCAGACTTAATAACATACTAGGAAATATCAGTTGTAATGACTTTCTTTTGATTAGAATTTTTATTTACTGATTTCTTTTCCCATTCTTAGAAATCATGTTTTCAACTTAAGAAAATATTGTTGAAAAGAGATTTATTTGTTTACTGAAAATAAAAAAACTGAAAAATAAATTCCGAATATAATTATTATAATATTATGCGTAAAAAATGGGCGTTAGCACTAGCGACATTGCCCCTTTTATATTCTTAATAACAAATAAAAATAATGAAATTAACTGATTATCTCACTTTTTACTATTAACTAGTATATCGTGCATTTATTGATCGATACAATTAATTCTAAATAATCACGCCAAGAGTAATTTCAATTTTTAGTATCAAGATTAGAAAAAAAAAATGAAACACCAAAATGTTGTTATTTCCCTGGAAAACGCGGCAAATTATTCTTATTTGAGAATTGCTATAAGTTAGTGGATTTTATATTGCCTTTAATAGCGCTATGAAAAATTTCAATTAACAATATATGCATATAATTTGCTTATATAGCTCTATGGCATTTTATAAAAGAATGCAAATTAGACTAAAAGCTACTGACTGAATCACTATAAATATTTATTCTTGAATAGGGATGGGATTTGAGCCAACGAATTGTTGAAGAGAAGGATTGATTGAGGTTAACAGAAGAGCGAATACAATATTTTGATACTATGTAGTGGACAGAGTAACAGATGAATGCCACTGTAAGGTGCTTTTAATATCCATTGCATAAATTACCTTACGAGAGGACTTTTCATAGATAATAGGCTGTATTTAGAGTGCTTCAGAGGGGGATGGAAAATTCTCAAGCACCCCCGACAAATATTTATGCAAAGGCTTCCATTGTTCAACTAATCGTGGTATTGAACCAGAGATCTTACGCTCCGAACAGAGCTGTTCAGTCACTGTACAGAGTGACTCCCCCCAAAAATAAGCTACCGGTGAGATAAATGAAGGTAATATAGAAACAATTGATTCGGTTAGGTTAGGTTAGGGTACTGAATTCAGTTTTTACTGCCTACTTATAAAACTGAAGCAATGAAACTTATTTCAACTTCTAGTAGAAAATTATTGGACACAAGTTCCGTGTAATCCATGATGCCAAATTCTGAGATTGGCGATTTTTAGGCGGATTTTCTTATGTATTTGGTAACCTCGTTTTTATTACGTCATACATATGGAGCCCTATAAGAATTATGCAGAAAATTCTATTTTGGTAACCCTAGTATTTACATCATCGCGCACGTCACGATACGTCATTTTGGCAATATTTCTTCATCGCCAAACAATTCAAAATTTGGAATCATGGATTATACGGCACATGTGACGATTGTTGAAAAACGTTAAATCGATAGAATTGACATCTGAATTGTGATTTTTCTGCTCAAACATTCAAAACCCATTAATGAAAGAACATACAAAAGATGGATACACATATTAAAATATTTATCTGGGGTAGTAACCATGTTTATCAATTTTTGGTTGTGAGAACATTTTACCGCACCATGCTATTACGATAGCATCCATTAGGATTTAATGATAATTATGCGACAATGCAAAATTTTAAATAGTCACTTGAAGAAAGAAAACTGGCAATTATTAAAAAATATTGGTAAAAAAGCACGATTACAAGAAAAATATAAGAATTTTGGTTTTTTTTTAATGTTACTTTAAACACTCTTTTCTCGGAAATGAGAAAAGATTGATAGTAGATATGGGAAAGGATCCTGAGTCTTAAAATTTGATGTCTTGTATATATTTCCCTTTTACAAAGTTTTTTTTCTGGCTATCACCTGAAAGTCAAATAAAGTACTGAATTTTGTATTCTTCTTGAATTTTTAGAAATAATGATTTCTCAGTTTTTATACTAGTGTTAATCACCTTCTTTATGAAAATGATCTCGATATTTAATGAATTTTGAGACATAGTCTTTACTCCGTGACTATTACGAAATATACCAACTGTGAAATACATTTATAAATAAAATGACAAAACTGATTGAAAATGCGTAGTTCTAATCAAAGTGATTGATGAACTCTTATTATATATTTTAACTCTTAATACTCGTTTGCGCATTAAAAAAAACTACAGAAAAATAATATCACTCTCACGTGTAACGAATATGAATTTAAATAGATGCCAAACATTTTTACTATAAGTACAAATCCGGGACAATCAATGTAACAAAACTTTATTTTATTGCAAAGGGGATTATTGTTCATATTATTGCCAATAACCGGATCTGTTCATGTTTATGGAATGCTAATTAGCCTTTAAACTTTACTATATCAAGAAACTTTTTAGCTTGATATTTCTACAAATACGTGCATCTAAATTAAGTTCCCTGCTTACAAAATTTAATAATAACCGAAAAGTTTGTATTAGTACTTTTTCAATCATATAAAAAAGAATTATATTATTCTAGAATCGAAATGATTATCATAAAGAACTATTTTAAGCCAATTTCTGAGATATGTTTTTAATTCAAGAACTTTAAGAAACCTTCACAACATTTCTTGTAAGATCTTAATTCATTAAGCACCTTCTCGTGAACTGATTGACAAGATTTCTTTTAACAATGTGTATTTCTTTATCATACAAATATAGCTCATTTATTCGAATGAATATCTTTCGAAATTCCGCTTGAGTAATATTGTGAGCTTTTCTTTCATTTTGAAATGACTATGATTAACTTTTCTCTCATCAGACGTAGCATATTAATATATAAATATATTGTTTAATGGCGTGATGTGCATTGCAATTTTGAAATAAAAGAACACACTTATGTCATTAATTATATATTAATTATAATGTGTCTTCTTCGTAATGAATATTGTTGTTTTATAAGTGATTTGCATGAAGACCTCTTAATTAATTTAATTGAATACATGTGTGCTTTTTTCTTCCGGTTGGGGTATGTGAAGACAAAGAGATATAAAGCTACAAGATGTTTTTAATTTTTCTCTTAACTCGATTGAAATACAAACAAAAATAATGCTTTTGGAGATAAAGCTTTGTTGCTATATAAAATACGTGTTTTAGATTGCAATTCTTGAAAGTTACTGATTTAAGCAACATAATTTCCATTGTATCAGCTACAAATTTGTGTTGCTGGGAGAAATTTGAATATCATTGGTCAAGTAATAATCAATATCACTCTCCTAAATTCACTAATTTTATCATAGGATCTCAATCGATAAAATTTCCTCTGCACAAATCTTCTGGATTAAGAAATTTCATAATTTTAACTATAGTCACAGAATCTCATTCAATGCACACTAACTAAAACATCTCTTTCTCGTTTCTTATGATTCATTTGATTTTCGTGTGAATTTTTTTTATTCATTTTTTTCCATTAATGTACTTCTTCAAGCAACAAGAGCACAAAATAATATATTTTTCGTTACTAAGAATTAAATATTTTGATTAGTTTTGTATTTATTTTTTCTTCATTTTGTTGCATTGCTCACATTCAATTTATGGAATAAAGCAAATACTTTGTTTATTTTATTTTATGAAATAATGTAATTGACCTTCTAGTTGACTAACATTCAGTCGTGAACAAAACCTTTCAATTAATCTTATCCTTTTTCATATTTTTGCCGCATTTCATATTTTCTGAACGCAGTTCAGAATATTTATTAACTTATTAATTTAGCTGTAAAAGAATTCCATTGGTTTAAAATTTTTATTGCTTGGCTTTCAAAAATACATATGTCTCCATGTTATATATCCATTTAATATTAAACAGAAATATTAATGTGAAATAATATATTTTTAAAAAATCTTGTTTCGGTGGTCCAGGTTAAATAATTATAGTCATATTAAATTTTTTTTTAATGAATTTACAGCGAATAAGTACAATAAAAGATTTATTCAACTATATCAACAGTAACAATATTATAAATACTAAAATTGTTAACTGAGTCACGTCATTAATGAATATTAAAATATAAATATGATATGAAAACTTTGAAAATATTTTATCATTTTTATTTTCAGGCGAATACATTTATATTTTAATACAATTAATTTTTAATAACAAAATATTTTTAAAACTCCTATTTCTTAATCTTACATAGAATATTAAAATTATTCTGTAGTGTATTAATAATTAAATATACAACAAGGAAAAGTTCATGCTTAGATAAGAAACATTTTTCAGATTACTGATTATTAATACCCCAAAGAATGAGAAGAAAATGTAATAATTTTTAAGATTTTTTATGAACATCTAATTTTTTGTTAAACTATTAATGTAAATATATATATATATATTTTTAATTTTAGAGAGGATTTCAGAGTTTTTTCTTTACTATAATACTTATGATTCTGAGAATTTTTTTAGAACTAAAAGTAGTTTTGATTAAGAAATAAGTATATATGTAACTAAACTCCACATATATTATGTTTACTCTAAGTAGAGTTATTTTAACTCACTGCGTAATTCAAAATCTAATTATTTTCTCGCTTTAAATTCAACAACAAAGTGAAAAGGACATGGTAATATTTAGTAAGAGTTCTTATTTATAATTATTAAACTTCTTTTTTAAATTCAACATGAAATGTAATTCTTAGCATTCATCCTTCTAAATCGTTTGCTTTTAGACTGGATTCTACCACCCACTATAATGAATGAAGTACTGTAGTCAATTATTGAGCTATATGTATTTATAGCTCAATAATTTTTGAGCTATAAATACATATAGCTCAAAAGAAATGGGAATCAAAAGAAATGGGCAATTTAAAATATATTTTGCCCATTTCTTTTGATATTTTCCATTAATTTCACATTTGGCATTCATTACTTTTTAAATCTTAATTAGTGTAAAATTTCTAATGTCATAAAAATTAGTTTTCTTTATTATTTCTTGGTTAAGTAATTCGTATTTGGTGGGTGGATTGAGAATTTTAATTACAAGAATTGGAAAGTGGGTGGTTAGTATAACTTTTTCCAAATTAGTTTTGAATTAAATTAAACTTTTTAATAATTGATGCATTTTTAATTAAATTATAATCAAAGAGAGCTGATTCGTTTTAGTTAAATAATTATTCAATTAAATAAGTTTTTTCATAAAAATATTTGAAATAAAGGTATAAACTTTCTAGATAAGCAGAAATTTGCCAAATACTTCATTTGGTTAAAACAATTTTATTTGCAAAATTTGCCTTTTTTAAATAAATTATAAAACCAAGTTAAAATAAATGCATTTCTATAATAAAAGTAAATTTATAAATACAATCATAAAAATTATATAGTTTTATCGTGTAATGCTAATGTATCAAATTAAACAACTTTCAGCCATCTAAACTGAAAAATCCATCAATTTTTTTTTTAACCAAGATTCATGGCAAAAATTTATTTTAAAAGATGTAAATACTAAACAAACAGTGCTATAGTGATTGATATTAATTATTTTGCAAGATAAATTGAATCAGGGAAAGTTATGTCCTTCAGAAATGACCTTTTTATTCCAATAACTTCATAATTTTTCATTATTTGGACAACCGTTAAAAAGTTAGAATTTTTGTATGAGAACAGCTTGTTTTGCGATTAAAGAAGTATTTAAGAAGATTATATTTAAAGAAGTATTATAGAAGTACACTCCAAATTACCAAGTGGTTAAATTAATTATCAAATATTATTTGATATATTGTTAATTCCTTATGGTATGTGCAAGCAAGTACAAAAAACTCGATGCATTTAATCATATCTGCCAAGCTTGGGGAAAAATAAATCAGTAGATTCTACTGATTTTGAGAGAAAAAAAAAATCAGGAGACACTACTAGCGACGTTTTTGCTTGCAACAGAATATTTAAAATGGTAGTACCGCAAAAAGACAAGTTTACGAATTAAATTATACATTCTGAGAATGATTTATGTTAAACATACTTTATGACAATCTTATTATTTTAATAAAATATTCATCAACCTCATAAATGAATTATGAAGAGTAAAAAAATACTATATGTAAAAAGTAAATACCCACACACATCGACAATTATGTCTCAATATTTATTTTATAAGGCAAGTTTTACTACACCAGTGCAATTTATAAATATTAAATTTATAAAATTATTTCCGTATATAAACACATAAAATACATTTACTAAAAAAATTTAATTCAGTGAGAAATATTTCTATAAGAATATAAAAATTATCAAATACTTTGTCCATAAAAAGCATAACACATTTCAAATTCGAATAATTCATGTCAATTTATTTTTTCATACATTGCTGACTTAGTATTTTTTAGAAATGAATTGGTGAACTGCAGTTCAAAACAATTTTTCTCATTTTGAGAATATTTAGCAATAATTAAACTGTCTAAATTTTCAGCAGAAAGAGAAGATCTGAATTCATTTATTATTTTTTTTATATGACTGAACACCCGTTCACTTTCAGCATTGGAATGTGGAATAGTTAAAATTGTAAGGGTAAACTAAGAAATATATTGGAAAACATTTTTTGTTCAAATTCATTTTTCAGATTTTCAACAAGATGCCATTGTGATGCCATTTTGTTTCATCCAGTGTTTCTTTTGTGAGGACGCAGTTTGTAGTTCACAGAACTCAGTCTGGAGAATGTCCAATCTTTTATTCAGTTCAGCATTAAGCAGGAAAATGGGAAATCTGTCAATAAAGAATCTTACACTTCAAAATGAGGAATGTTCAATGGTCTGCAAACAGCATACTTCTGCATGTTTTAGAATCTATTCATGCAAAGGAAACTTTTTAAGCATGTAAATGTAATTACCCACTGTCACATTAAATTAAACAACTCAATAGACTTATTTTCTGACAAAATTTTGGAAGTGTTTAAGTTTTTTACGGAAATTGGTAAAAATTAGCAGATTTTCATACATTATCGGGAAAAAGTGTGAAAAATCAGGAATTTCCTGAAAAAATCAGTAGAGTTGGCAGTTGTGATTTTAGTAATTTAAGATATGAATTTATGAATATCGAAAATCATTTAACAGTGATACATATAGGCAATAAGATACATGAAAATGATCCATCAGGTATTAATGAAATACTGATTTTGCAGATTAGATATGTGAATACTGATTGCATGTAAAATTAACCTCAGTTTTATTCAAGGAAATAATAAAAACAGTTAGATTGAAAGAAAAATCAGCAGACTTCTTTCAACATATTTTCTGCTTTCAGGTATCTATGATTTTGCATTTATATAGTTTCATGATTCAATTCGACGTCATGTAACAGACAGTTTAACGGATTGATGCAATAGTAAGACATTTGATTATTCAATGTTATTGCTTCCGGAAGAGCCATTCATTGTCAGTAGGTCATATTCACGTGTGGAAACGAAGAAAACCCGGAAAATCCCAAGTACTCAGCTCTGCATGCATACAAACAGGAAACATATACTTAACGTCCATTTCTCGTTATTTAACTTTGACAGGGAATTAACGCATGACTAACAACCTTAATAGAGGTGATCCCACTCCCACGACTTACAAAACTAAAATATTGACGATTAAAAGAAATTTTTAATTTAGCAAAGCAACACATACGTTTTCCATGAATTGCTCGAAATGTTGATAGCTTAAGAAATGTGTATTTATACCATTACTAGAATGTTTTATAATTGAAGTTTCTTATGGACATGATTAATTTTTTCATTAAAAATACCAGAAAAATATGTATATTTTTTTTTCTAAGAAAGGGGTCGAATTTCTTTTCACCTTGATTTCTGATTGTATATTGAAATGCATTCATCTAAACTATATAAATTAGAGTTTGAATTTTAGCTCCAATAACATTGATCTACAGTTTTCATTACCACTTTTGTCAGAATGGTAAACTGATGTGAAAATAATTTATGTAATTACTTCATTCTAGTATGAGAATCTCTTTCAAATTATAATTAGTTTAAAATATTTTTTACATTATCTTATATTGCTTCATTGATAAAAGAAAATAAAGGGAATTCGCTGCTATATGGATAGAGAAACTGTCAATTGTTACCCCCACAGATATCTATTATTATTATATTAATTGTGTGTGTTACCAGAAAATAGTCTCTTTTGATGACTCTTTCATTAGTTTTAAAATCTTTCGTTTGTCGACATAATCATTGATATTTAGCTCTTTACAATTTCTAAGAACCATTCAAAAAGTAATTGTATAATTGATTTTGCAATTAATGTTTTCTAGATTATTTCATTCTCTAAAATTTATAATTGTATTCATATTTATATTTCATACTCTAAAAATTTATAGCGCGCATACACACACAAACACAAAAACAAACGAACAAAAATAAGGTATGAATTTTCTGATCTGGAATGATATTTTACGATTGATTAATTTCTTTGAAATATATCAATATACTAGACTCTAAATTAAATGCAAACAAGATTTTAATTTTACGGCCAGCTTTTCTCCTGAAAGAAAAAAAAGTCAGAAAAGTATTTCATTAGTTAAAACTCGCCTTTAATTAAGACGCAAAACAATGTTTTTTCAAAACTTTGCTTGGATTAAGATTAAAACTTTATCAAAACTGGAACAAATAGTAATAGTCCAATTTGATCACTATTAGTTAATTTTTTTTATCAAAATTAAAGGATGGAAAAAGATAAAAAAATAAACCTAATTTTATTTATTTTGCAGTTGCATAAAAGTATCCATATTATTACAAGCACGAAATGTTTATTATATAAAGGTAAATTATACTTATAATTCTTATAATTCTTTACCAATTCTTATAATTCTTTCTTATATGAAAATTCTTATAATTCTTTACCAATATAGATTGAAATTGACTGGAGACTAGTTCTTGAAAAATGGACTACCTAATTAGTTTAAACTAAATATTTTTTGATTTTTCTGTTATGAGACGTTTCTGTATGCAGGCAATGATAGCTAATGGCTATGCTTGTAAGTTAATTGTCAGTGTTTCGAATGAACAAGATAATCTAGCTTTACCCTCTTCTGAATAAACACTAACGCTTACGTTATTATTACTCTTATAGCCGTACTGTATAATTCACATTTGTAAATCTTTTAATGGTTTCTGTCATTTATAATTTTTTGGCATGTTAAATAATTGCATTTGAATTAATTTAATAATATATATTATATGTACTGATTTTTAGTTAATTTATATATTTTTCACGTAAATTTTTAAAAAAATCTTTAATTTAATGAAAATAGTTAATAAATGTGTTTTAAAATATTTAAGGATAAAAATAAGCATTTTAATTTTTTTCTAACAAAAGTACATTGTTTTTATTAAAAAGAAGCATTTTTTAAATAAACTTTCAACGAAATTAAAGGAAAGAAAAAATTTAGGAATAAGAAAATTTAGATTTATACCCTGTTATGAAAGCAGATATATATTATACTACGATTTTTTTATCGTGAAGATTTATTTACTCCATCTATCAAATAATATTTAGTAATATTTTCTGCTTATTTGTGAAATGTTAATGTTCATAAGGCTTACTAAATACATTTTACAATTTATTACGTGACGTATTCTTGATTCACTTGCTTACAATTACAATTTATTTGAATATTCCTTCAATGTTATAGAATGTTTAATAAAATGAATCATTAATAATCCATTTTCTAATAAAATAAATCATTAACTAAAAACTTCAGTACCATTGAAATTGATAATTAACGATTTATTTTATGAGGTTTTTGGATACTATTAAAAATTAACTTACTTCAAATTCTGTTATTCCAGTATTTAAAATTAATGATAAAAAATTTTAAAGAAGTTGTAATTCTTTCTTAAAGTATAGGTTAATATTTTCTAAAATAAAAACTTAAATTGTAATACAAAACTATTTATTTTCAATGTTCTTTTGATTTTTCACATTTTGCTTTCAACACATAAATATATTATAAGATGTTCGTTTACTATTTTATTTAAAAATGATTAATCTATTCAAAAAATAAAATTTTTTATGAATATGTAAATAAATGTATGTTTATTATACATATAGATAGAAAGATAAATACATGTTTGTTAATTAAATTGAATGTGGTAAACACATATATATTTTAGATAATTTATCACATTATATATATATATATATATATATATATATATATATATATATATATATATATATATATATCACAATTATTTTATTAAAATTTATCCTTCTTTTCTCTCTTAGCACATAACTCATTTTTTGTAAATGAGAAAGTTTGTAAACACGGTTATTTCATGCACAGATTCATCAATAGTTACTTTATGTGGGAAAGATGATATAAAAATTTACTTATAACTTATATTTTTAACCATTGAATGATTTTAATAACTTCCGCCTAAACTCATCAACAAAACGTGCTATCAATATTTGCATTTTTTTTACATAATCAGACGTGAAGAGTTACATACTGTATTTTCAGAACATCTTTGCTTGACAGTTACAAAAATATTTTATTAATAATTTATAATTCATCAGTTTAAAACAGTCTTAGAGATTTAAAAAAAATTCTGTGCAATTATTTTTTATATGCTTAATACTTTTAAACTCTACTGGTCAATTAGTCACTTTAGTATGTCATGTGCGGCCTCAATGTCCCTGCACATTTTTGCTCTCCTAAACAATGACAGAAAAGTTAGTCTAACAGGTTCAGTTCATTCATAGCTGGAGCTATAGGCTTACCTTCATGCACATGAAATAATTGATTTGTTAATTTATTTTTGCAATTGTGTAATGAACAAAAGTATTTTATTTTATAACTTTTTATAGTTTTATTTCCTACCAATGTGTATTGTTAAAGACGTTCTAGTGTAACTTCTATATTTTTGGTTCTAGAATGGCAACATATATTTTATATTTCTTGATTCACTTGCTTACATCTTTAGATATAAATATTGTATTCATATTATTTTTTAACATATTTTCAATATTAAACTTCATATGTTTTCGAATTTTTTTAATCACACAGTTTCTTCTCATGGAAGTATCTACTTTCAACACGAGAACGTTTATACTACACTACTAGCCATTAAAATTGCTACACCAAGAAGACGACATGCTACAGACGTGAAATTTATACGAAAAGAAGAAGGTGCTATAATATGCAAATGATTAGCTTTTCAGCGCATTCAGACAAAGCAGGCGCCAGTAGCGACCCCTACATTGTGTTTAAATGAGGAAATTGTTCACCCGGTTCTTCATACACAAATTGCATTTGAACATTGTTGCCTGGTGAAAAGTTGTTGTGATGCCTCGTGTAAGAAGGAGAAATGCGTACCAGCACGTTTCTGACTTTGATAAAGGTCGAATTGTAGCGTACCGGGATTGCGGTTTATCTTATCGCAGTATTGCTGCTCGCGTCGGTCGAGATCCAATGACTATTAGCAGAATATGGAATCGATGGGTTCAGAACGGTAATACGGAACGTCAAGCGGGATCTCAACTGCCACCTATCACTAGCAGCCAAGAAGACAGGAATATTATCCGCATGGCCGTAATGGATCGTGCAACCACGTCCCGAGCCGTGAGTCAAGAAACGGGGTCGTTTGGAAGACAACAAGTGTCTGCACGAAACGTTCGACGACGTTTGCAGCAGCATGGACTCTCAGCTCAGAGACCATGGCTGCGGCTTCCCTTGACGCTGCGTCATAGACAAGAGCGCCTTCAATGGTGTGATCAACGACTAACCTGGGCGCACGAATGGCGAGACGTCATCTTTTCAGATGAATCCAGGTTCTGTGTACAGCATCATGATAGTCGCATCCGTGTTTGGCGGCATCGTGGTGAACGCACACTGGCAGCGTGCATTCGTCATCGTCATACTGGCCCATCACCTGGTGTGATGGTATGGGGTGCCATTGGATACACGTCTCGGTCCCTTCTTGTTCGCATTGACGGTGCTTTGAACAGTACACGTTACATTTCTGGTGTGTTACGTACCGTGGCTCTACCCTTTATTCAAGCCCTGAGAAACCCTACGTTTCAGCAGGATATTGCCCTACCGCATGTTGCCGGTATTGTACGGACCTTCCTTGATACGCAACATGTTCGACTGTTGCCCTGGCCAGCACGTTCTCCAGATCTTTCACCAATAGAAAACGTCTGGTCAATGGTTGCCGAACGACTGGCTCGTCACCAAACGCCAGTCCCTACGGTTGATGAACTGTGGCATCGAGTTGAAGCTGCATGGGCATCTGTATCTGTACATGCAATCCAATCTCCGTTTGACTCCATGCCCAGGCGTATAACTGCTGTTATTACTGCCAGAGGTGGTTGTTCTGGGTACTGATTTCTCAGGATCTATATATATCCAGCCAAATGTTTTGAAAATTTAATAACTTGTTATTTCTAGTATAATATATTTGTCCAATAAATATCATTTTGCTACCTGCATTTCTTCCGGTGGTGTAGCAATTTTAATGGCTAGTAGTGTTTATAAGAAAATCAATAGCATTGTTAATTATACCAATCGATAACTATTTCTCACAAGAAGTCAGTTGCTAATTTTTAATAAATTTCACAATAAAACAAAAAGTTTTAAGAAACTTATTAATTTGCAATGAGTTGTTCAACTGTATACCTTTACTGTGAAACATTATTAAATACTTTATTACCAGAATTAACAAAGTAATTTAGAAAATTTAAATTACTTCAAGAAAAACATATGGAAAAGTGACTTAAAAACGAGATAAAGACTTAAATTTTAAAATGTGGTTTTATCCGTTTGTTTTCTTTTGGGGGTCAAAAGGCAGAACGGATATCAATAAAATGTTTGTTGAACTTAAGAAACAAAATATGGAATGCTATGTCAAAATATTATGCATCAACTTAGCGTATATCTATAAATAAGCATTCTAGACACCTCTAGAAATAGGAGAAGAATGATCATATTCATTATAATTATAGTTCTAAGTAATGAAATGCAATATTAAATACATCTATATAGAAGTAAGTTTGATGTCAATTTTCGTGAGTGGATTTTTTTCAAAAGTACACAACAAATATGAAAAATATAAAGTCCTATTATTATAACTATTATAACATTGCATTTGATTCACATGATTTATTATAAAACTTATAAAAATTGTACCTCAGATACTAAATCTAAAATGTACGTAAATTTTAAAGATTTTTTCTTAAACTGTCAGCTTTACAAAGCACTGATATTTGCTTTTATTGTAAATGTAATATTTTGATTTTCAAACTAATTTTTTATATTTTGTAAAAAAAAAAAATTTATGATTATAGTGAGGTAATGCGTTGTAAACTTCAAAAAATTATTTAATATGAGCTTGTAACTTTTGAAAGCATATTTATTATATTTACCATACAACAAAAGCCCCGAAATAAACAAAAGGGTAATTGCAGCAAATCGTGCATCTTATGGGTTAAAAAAATATCTTACCTCCAAATATATCAAACACAGGAGAAAAATTTTACTATATAAAACTATTTTTAGAGCCATTTTAACTTATGCTTCAGAGACTTGGGCCATGACACAGAAACATGAATGCCGTTTGGCTATTTTTGAAAGGAAAATTTTGAGAAGCATCTATGGTGGAGTGAAGACAGATGGGGTATGGCATAGAAGGTATAACCATGAATTATACAAAAGTTTTCAGGACATTGATGTTGTCATATACATTAAAATACAAAGGATGAGATGGGCTGGCCATGTTATTCGTATGCCAACTGAAAGCACCCCTAAAACAATCTTTCTTGCAAGGCCAATGGGAAAGCGTTCCAGAGGTAGGCCCAAAATTAGATGGATTGATTGTCTTGATAGGGACTTTAACACTATTGGAACATCAAATTGGAAAAGTGCTGCTGACTACAGGCCAGGATAGAATAAGCTCATTGAGAAGGCCAGGACCCATACAGGGTTGTAGTGCCATTGTTGATTGATTGATACAACAAAAGCTACTGAGTCAGTCATTAGTCAAAATTTATTAAATCTCTTTTTCACACACGTAAAAAGAAATATTTTCCAATACATTTCTACTGCTTATTGTTTCAGTCAAAAAGGAGCACAGATCTGAAATATTAATATTTATTAAAAAATTTGGTAGCATTCATAATGCATTAAATATCAAAGAAAATAATTAGCATTATCTTGAATTTTGAGTGGTTTTGACTTGATTTCATATATTTTATATTCCTTTTATAAGTTACGTTTGTTTTATGCAGTATTTGGATTTTCAAATTACCCTATGCTTATACATATTACATGTTATAAAGTGTGTTTCAGTTTTGAAGAGTTTTGAAATTTATCTATACCAAAAGCACAGATCTAAGTTTCTCCGCCTTAGACATTTGATTTAAAGAGAAATCGCATTTCTCGTGAATCTTGAGTAATTTTTTGTAAAAACTATATTTTCGCTTCCTATGTACTCGATAAAAACCAATCAACCGATTACAGAATACCTTTTTTTCATCTGTACTCGAAAAGTCGTGACGATGTATCTTATTTTAAACCTAAATTATCTCCCGAAATTGATCTCAGGAATAAAATGTCAAAAGTACTTACTTGTTTCCTCTTAGTGAACCAATGATAATCAGTGAGGCTTACTTCTCATATTCCGATTAGGTAAATAAACTCCATGCCTTGTAAATATGATTTTTATCTTCCAGATGATGATTAGATTGATAATTATCTATAATGGATTCTCTACCTTACGTAAACTTTTTACGCTATTTGAATATTGTTCTTTCCGTCAATATGCTATTGAGAAGATGAACAATATTGACAATTCTTTAGTACAATCGCTTTGAGTGGCTATTGTCGTTAGAAGCAGATATTAAAATGTTAGAACATTTTTTATGGTTTTTCGTGCTTCAATTGCTTTTATCATTTCGTTAACTGTTGAAGTGATTTTTTTTATCTCATTTCAGGAAATATATATATAATTCAGATAATTACTTTAAATTAGTCGTTACCCCCTTATTAAATGATAAAATATGTTATATACTGAAATTATGAAACAATTTGTTTTATTTTATATATGTATTTTACAAGAAGGATCTTTTATTCTTTTTCTTATGCTTCGTTCTTTTTATTATTTTTTATTATTAAACAGATCATTGAAGAATGTTTTATAGTCACGCATCCAACAAGTATATTTAAATTTTTGAGTTACATTATAAGGGCAACTATCAAAAATAATTATAATATACAATAAATGCATACATAAAACTTTCGTGTCTTCATCATTCAATAAGGGACAAGAATTCAGAATGCTATTTTTTAATGTGAAAATGTTGTAATGAACCTAATGAATTGAAATTAAATGTTCTTTTCCGATTTGATTTATCCCCCCCCCCGTAAGATTTACAGTTCTCAGATTTTACTAAGTATTTTTGTGGTCCTTCTATAAGTTATGGTTATTTTATATGGTCCTTGGGCTTAGAAATCATTACATGCTTGTTGTAAAGAATATGTCATCCAAGGTAATATGTGTTACATAAACTATGAATAAAAAACATTTAACTCAATTTTAGGCAATAATATTTAAACTGGACATTAAATGTATAATCAAAATTCTCTTCTCCAATTATTCGCTGTGGAAAATAAAGCTGTAACTGAAAAATCTTTAAACAGTTTATTGAATTTGTCTTCTCAAACAAAATTAATGAAGCACATTTTAGCTCTAAATGCGTGGAGGATTTTCACATGAATCGTAATTTGTTTATTCTGCTTTCAGTATTAAATCCCCAGATGTTAGGATTGAATATACAATAGCTTCGATATTTGTAAAAGAACATTCTTTTCCCCAAACTTTATTTTCTCTGATCGCAATAAAGTTTTTATTGCTTAAAAAATTTTCCCATATAAATAGAAGGGCAAATTATAAATAAAATACAACTCTCATTTTATTTTTTCAGCTTTAAGTCATGCAAATAAACATTACTTTGTTTACTTCTCTATTTTATATTACTTTTGTAATGAAACTATACACAACAATATTACTTTATAAATAACAATTAAATTTATAATTAATTCATGCAATATATTGATTTTATATAGTCAACAACCTGACAAAAAACGTTTTATAATTCTAATAGTAACTTCTCAGTAAATATAAATAAAGCAGTAAGCCATATTTATGTTTACAAAGTATAGAAAAGTATCTAGAGAATCAATTTTTAATAATAGATTCCATCAAATTAGAGAAAATGAAGCTAATTTATCATCAACTCCAGAAGAGTTTCAAAGCGTTTTAGCCTTAGGCTGTATTGATCAATTGAGTAAGTTCCAATGGGGCCAAAACCATTTTAATTTTCTTAACATCTAGTGGCCAAAAACGTAAATAGGTAACACCCTCAATGTGCTAATTGACAACAGATGACGCATTTAGTCTTTTTGAAAGTGCAGTATAACAATTAAAATTTCTGGAAAAGACAAAGAAGCAAAACTGTCAGTTGGGAAATCAAATCTTACGTAATCCCGTTCAAAAGGCATCTTCGAATCATGTAATGACAAAACATAATTTTAATTGTTATTAATTGTCATAATTTATTAATATCTTAGAAAAGAAGCAAAAATTATAGACTGGGAATGCAGAATATTTAAAAATCAATTGAACTTTCAAAATTTCGAGACTCAGTGCAGAAATAAAGCACTAAGTTTGATTTGCAATTAAACCGTTCAAAGAATATAACATTAAATAATTTCAAAATTAATTAATATTACCAGGAAGGACACATAAATTTTAAGTTTTGAAGAGAGTTATCCCATACATAGCCTATCCTATGTACGTTGCGATTCAATAAAAGATAAAAATTTTAAAAATAAACTGTGCTTTTAATTTAAATCTTGAGTTAATTTTGAAACGCACTTTATAATGGATGAACAAAAATGTAGGAAAACTTTCTTTGATTTGTCAACTCAATGAAATAAAAAAAAATTAATAAAAAATGATTTTATATATATATATATATATATATATATATATATATATATATATATATATATATATATATATATATATATATATATATATATATATATATATATATATATATATATATATATATATATATATATATATATATATATATATTCCTAACAAGAAATAGGTTTAATAGCCCATTATTTTGTGTACCAAAAGTAATGTTGTTTAAATGTTCAAGTAATTAAAACAGATGCCGACTGCCCTGTCTAGTGGTCAGCGTGCCTGACTGCGGATAGGGAGGTCCTAGGTTCGAGCCCCGGTTCGGGCATGGATGCTCATTTTCTATCTATCCCGTGTTTGCCCTTTCTGTGTATGATTGAGTTGTGAATGGTTGCTTTCCCTATAAACGGGTCTCTATGGCATGCGTGTACTGAAGCATTCAGACTCCACACCAAATTCGGTTCAGAATGAAAAATTGGAGCAGCGCACCATATTCAGCCTAGCTGGCGCAAGACAAAGAAAAAATTAAAACCAATTGTTTATTTCAAATATTTTTGAAAAAAGGTAAAACAAACATTTGAGTTACTTATAGATATTTTTAAATGACATTCAATTTTTTTTTTAAGTTTAATTCACATTTGCTATTTTATGATTAAAATAATCCATAAAATACTGATTTACTATTGCTGCCTTGATGTAAATTATGCAAATGAATTTTCATAATAAAGTTCATTTAATGGACTTCAGATAAAATCACGTCATTCTTTTGTGTCCTCTCTCTATAGAAACATCGAAACATAGGAATAACTGTCTTAAATAATTTCTAAAATTAAAAAAAAAAAAGAAATGATACAATCTCTCTATTCTTTCATTAAAAAATTCAACATTATTTAAAGAAACAAACTATTTGTACTGTAGCATTCCTTCGTTTCATCGCAAATTGTATATATATATATATATACACTCTCTCGTGTCCATAAATTAAGGATAATTCAGAATCTCTGAGAATTTGAACTATAAAATAAAAATTTTACCACACCTGGCGCCGAGAGTACGTCACAATGACAAGATTGTAAGAGAGGAGAATATATAGAAGAGTTTCAAAGAAGCATAATTGTTCACAAAAGCTTTAAAAGCTTTTAAGTGCAATAACCGCATAGTTATGGTACAAAGGAAACATTTGGATGATGTTTTACGTGGTAAAATTATCGGCCTTCTGGAATGTGGACGTACTCAGCTGGAAGTATATGAGGAACTTGGAATCACCCAGAGTGTCATCTCCATGCTTTGGCAACGGTCCCAAGATAATGGTAATGTGAGTAGTCGCTACAGCACCGGTCGTCCCCCGAATTACAACACCGAATGAGGAACAGCATTTGGCAGTTACTGCCAAAAGAAACAGACGGAGCACATCATCAAACCTGTTTCGTCAGCTCTCTTCAGCTACCGGTACGACAGTTTCACGGCAGATCGTATACAGACGCTTAGGGCACGTTGGTCTATATGTTCCTATGCCTCTCAGATGTGTTTCACTTACCGCTACTCACTGTTGCCGGTGGTTAGCCTGGAGTAGAGAGCATGCATTGTGGACACCGCAACAGTGGACTTGTGTGATGTTTTCCGGCGAGTCCAGGTTAAGCTTTCAGTCTTATTCCCGCCAAACATTCCTATGGAGAGGTCCAGGTACCTGTTACCACCAAGAGAACACCATTAAACGACACCATTACGGTGGTGCAAGATTGCTCGTTTGGGGAGGAACTATTCTTGGTTCCAGAACTAACCTGCATGTTCAGAATGTAACCATGACAGGCTACATCTATCGGAATGTCATTCTGGAACAACGTGTAAGTTTGTTTCGGGGCACCATGGGTGCAGAATTTCTGTTTCTGGATGACAGCGCCCGTCCTCATCTTGCAAACATTGGGGACCTTCAATCGGAGTGTATTACCTGTATGGACTGGCCAGCATACTCATCAGATTTGAATCCAATAGAGCTTCAATCCGAATTGCAGCTCGTCAACCCCCTCCCTCATGTCTACTGGAACTTCCGAGAGCTTTGCTTGATGAGTGGTGTGATATTCCCCAAGATCAGATCGATAATTTGATACTCAACATAACGAGGCGTTGTACGGCATGTATTGCATCGTCTGGGTGGCATACTATGTATTAACCATCATAACAACCATGTTATATTAGTTCTTGTAAATAGGTTTTTTTTTAAAAATATGCTCCAGGGAGTAAAAATCCCAGTTTTTATTAATGATGTCAAACATGTAGCATCGTTTTTGCTCTTTACATTTTGTTTAATATATAGACTTTACAAATAAGTCACATTTGTTTTGCTCTTCTGTTTCTTTCTTTACCTGAACTTTGAAGTGCATTATCCTTAATTTATGGACACGAGTATTTATATATATATATATATATATATATATATATATATATATATATATATATATATATATATATATATATATATATATATATATATATATGAAGAGAGATATTAGGATACTAGTCATTTATCTTTAATTTTTTTAAATCAAAATATCCAATAGAAAGTTATTGATTCTATATAATTTATATTGTAATTAATAAGTAGCTGCATTATATATAAATACTTACTTGTTCGTAAATTTTAATAGACTTCGAAATTCAAATAAAAAGCGGAAACTTTTGTAATAAATACAAGTTCAAAAAATAAATTAAGAAATGTTCTGTAATAAAAATATAATACCCATATTTTGTTTGATAGATTATAATATTTAAACAAGTATTAAATGGAGCGTTAAGTAAAGTTATGATTGAAGCTTGTAATACTTCAATGAATTAAAAGAAGATTTGAGCTTTAGGACACGTACATGTAATTTCCTTGGTATTTATAATGTTTGTATAATTCTCAAACGTTTATTTTAAAGAGCTACTTAAAAAAATTCTTCTGCTTTAAATTTCGTCCAGAATTCCATCGAATTCTCTTAAGTATTTATTTTGCAAAACATTTACCAAATATTAAAAAAAAAAATTAATTTAGGAGACTTTAATCCTCAGCTCTTTTTAAATAATTGATTGAAGAGATATAACTCTTTTAAATTTGATTTAAAGAGAATTGAACTCTTTTACTTAAAATTTAAGAGTTCAAACTTCGCTATAGATTCGTTCAACTTATTTACATTAATTATTTATAAAATATGAACTTCTAGTATTATTAATGAACATAATCCTTCAAGTTTTCACTATGCAAATTCAAAATTGTTCAATTTGTGCGACTTGTTATTCCAATGGGATTTTACTAGTGATACGCAAAATTATTATTAATACGTCTGAATTCGAATACATTTGAGATTTCAGTTAATTGAAACTTTGATCAAAGTTGATGGTTGCACGACATTTCAGTATAGTCTCTATAGCATGAAAGAGAAATACACCGTATTCTAAATTCTAAGTAGTAATATATTTTTGGCGTTGGAATAATAAATATTATATATTTTTTATTTTATTGTATTGAAGATTTGTTTTCATTCCTTTTCCAGTGAAAAAAGCAATTGATCTTTATTTACACGGAATGTTTGAATTCAGTGCTGTGTTTTGATCTCTTTAAGCACATAAAATTTGCTTTCTGGTTTAGTTTGAATCGATATTGCTCACTTTCAATCGTTTTGGGAATTCACAAATTTTTCTAAATTAAAAATAAAAACTGCTTAAAAGCACAAACTTATTTTTTTGTGCATCAAGTAAGAATTTCCTTTAACCCTAATTTTTTTTACTCTTGAAGATAATCGAAAGTTAAGAATTTCTTTGTTTTATGTATTGTGTTTTATATCATTTTCACAGTTCTATTATTTATGTGACAGCCATGTTTTAAAATATTTGAGATTATTCCCTGAAAAATATTTAATTTTGAGCTAATTTACTTATTGATTATCTGCCATTTTTAAATTCTTCCCTTGATATTTTAATATTTTCCCCCTTAAAATTACATAATTTTTTCCAAAACATTTTATTCATCAGTTTTTATAGCGTCAATATAGTTTTTTATAATTTTATAAACCACAAACTTCTCTGGATTTATATCCTTGAATATTTTATCAAATCTATTATCATTTATTTATTGAATGTTGAAAAATTTTTTCCTTAAATTTTCGCGTGAAATGTGGAGTTATGAAATATCCGACTTTTGCTTGATGGGTGAATATTTATTCAAATACTCAATAATCATGAAGTAAAATTAGGAATGATGCTTACAATATTTCATTGAATTAGGAGAAAGTTTGGGCTTCAGAACACTTATATGTAAATTCCATTCTATTTTTAAATATAATGATTGTATGTTTCTCAAGCTCTTGTTTTAAAGAATTATACTAATTAAGAGAAAGAATAGTTAAAGTTATTCTACTTTTATTTCATTCCATTTCACCAAAGTATTTGTTTTGCAAACATTTTCCCACATTTACAAATAAGTAATTAAATAAACAAATAAATAAATTCTATCTCTAGACAACTAAAGAATTGATATATCTTTTTATTGATAAGATGAATTAAGAGGTCATTGTTTAGAAATCAAAAAGTCAATACTTTAAGAATTTATGAATGATGAAAAGTGCTAAAAGTTTTGACTTTTTGATTTCTAAGCAAAAGCTTATTATAATATTCTGACACCTTAAAACAATGTCTTTAATTTCTTGCAATGGAGATTATTTCTTTTAAATTAGATCATTTCATTTTCATTGAGTTCAATATGAGTTGTGTTAAAGGCATGGGAAGCTGATAGCCGAGCTGGCAGCCGAATGGTTAGCACTCTTGCCTTCGGTCAACAGTTAGTGGGTTCAAATCCCACCTTGGGCATAGATGTTTGTAGTGGTTCGGAATCCACTCTAAGCCGTAGGTCTCGGTCTAATTAGCCCTCGTGTGCAAAAAATGACCGTTGAGCGACAAACCAACTCAAACTCATGGGAAGCTGTTATGGTATATGCAGCTTAACTTCAAGATCATTTTACCTTACAAAACTCTTGATTATTTTATATAAGTTACAGTAGCTTATTATTATCTGTAAAGATTACAAATTTTATTTTTGACCAACATTATTTACATGATTTTGAAACACCCTATTTTTTTTTTTTTTTTTTTTTTACCTAAATTAAACATTTATTACTCCTCAAGAAAAATAAGTGTAAAATGTCATTTTCCAGAAAAAATAAATAAATAAATAAATAAATAAAATAATATCAAAATATTCTGTTGAAAATGTCGAGAGCTAAAATTCACTAATAAATGTTTTAACAGGCTTTCCTTATTGTTAGAGCTTTCCATGGAGTCACACATCCAAGAATTGTAGCAATTAGGATTAATTTCAGATTTGTAATATAAAAATTTTATTTTGCATTTATTTTTGATAAAAAAAATAGGGTGAATAAGGTTGTATTTTTATAGAGTACACATAATAAATGAAGGATTTTGACATGAACTTTACATACTTTTCGAAATAAAGTTTCTTGTAAATACATGCAAATATAATCTAAATTCTAAAAGTTGTTTTTTTAAAAAAACTCACGTTTTTGCTTATATTATGATCCAAACAAGTGATCCAATTTCAATCAATAATTATATAACTTATAATAAAATGATGAATGACTTCGAATTTTACAAGTTGATTAAGGCTCACTAATTTTAATTGCCTGTGTTTTCGAATCACATTAATGATGGACACCCAGCTTTGTATTTTCTTCAACAAGTCTAACCAAGAGGACTTCAAACCATAAAGATTTATGTACATTTAATTTGCAATTTACGATCAATTAAGACCAATTTATGTACATTTAATTTGCATAGATTTTTTCTCAATCTCTGATTGTATTCAGAAAATTCAAATGATATGAAATCCTGAGTCAATCATATTTCTTCAAAGAGAAAGGTATTCAATTTTGTAAATTTGAATCGCAAACTGAATGTTTCATTTTCGTGTTTTGATGCTGTCTGGGCATTGTGGCTAGTCCCAAAATTGAAGAAAGTAACTAGAAGACTCAATTTCAAAATAAATTCAAAATATAATAGGCTTCTTTTACAGTTTTTGCACATTACCATTTCAACAAAAAATAGGATAAAAGTTCGAGGCATGCATTGACTGCGTCTATAACTAACATTTGTTGTGTTCAAAATCAGAAACAGAAAATATGTTTTCAAAAAATTTTGATCTTTTAAAATATCCTTTATTGAAGGTGTAATTCATTTACGAAAATAATTATTAAAATTTAACAATATGATTGATTTATTGAAATAATTATGGACAATATAACGCAGAGGTATAAAACTTATTTTTGCAGAGGGTCATATATAAAATTTAGAATATCTAAGCAGGCCAGATTCAAATAAAAAGTGTGCTGAATTATTATAACATATATTTTATTTAATTATATGGTACATAATATATGGTTGTTAAAAATTATATTTAAGTTATAAAAGAGCTTTGAGCTCAAGGATTCAGATACCTGACTTCTCTTGTTTTTGACAAGTTCATAGATGCCAGGTATTTTAAGAATTGATTGGTTGATTCGATGCAATTATTTTAAGAATTGATTGGTTGATTCGATGCAATTATTTTAAGAATTGATTGGTTGATTCGATGCAATTGTTTTAAGAATTGATTGGAGATGTTCATTCGTAAGTCTTGTGCGATTTTTGTTCCTATGTATTTTCAGGATAGAAAGCACCTGCTTACATAAATAGATGCTACCAAACATGCACAGAATACGTCCTGCATGCTTTTTTAATTCCGGGTATTTATCCAAGCACTAGAAATTTTGCGCATTTATAAAAAGTAAGAGCGTTTATCTCTTTAAATTTTTCTCTCAAAATACTGTCTGACTGAAGATCTATAAACTCCATTTTCAAATGAACTGGTGCCTGTGAAGCTTCAAAATTGAATAGATTGTTGATGATTTGGAACTCCCTTTCATTCATTTTGTGCATGTCTTCAAAACGATTGTTGAATTACTTGATCAAATTTTTGCAGAAATTGAGAATAGTGATCCAATTTTTTTTTATTCACTGTGCCAAATGATTTTAAATAAGGGAAATAATCCAAAAATTTATTTTTTACCTTTTTTAATTTCCCACAGCCTCAATTTTATTTCAAAGGCTTAAATACATTTGAGTTTTACAATCAGATTTTTACCCTGTAACTTTACATTCAGATTAGTCAAGTGTTTATTCATACCTATCAAAAAGATACGATCAACTTACAATCATTGTCATAATCAATTAGGTTGCCTTTTTATAACATGAAAGCTTAAATAGAGTCATGTAATGAAAAAAATCTTTCTAAAACTACTCGATTGAGCCAACAAACTAGGTGAGCCTAGGTGAAATAAGGGACATCAGAAAACTTGTCCAAATTTCATAAAAATTGTTTGAATTGTCAGTGATTTAGTCCTCTGCTTTTTATAAAATTTACTATTTTAACTACATACGAGTATTGCATGATATGGTTCAATTTTAAATCTTTGGATTCCAATGATTCCTGATGAATTATACAATGAAATCCTACGAATTCCCTGATGTTTTCTGTTTTAATGGAGTTACAACGCCAAATATTTGCCAGCCATGACAGGAATGTCATCCGTAATTGTGCTACAAAATATATCCTAGTCCATTTCATATTCTACTATCAAATGCTCACTTGCAGAATAAGTATCATTTGCTGTTGTAGTACTTGTCAATGGAACGCACTTAAATGGTTCTTCAGTTATTTCAAAGTTACTGTTAATACTTCGTATAAAAACAGCAAGTTGAGCTGTATCAACACAGAATCAGTCAACAGCCAGTGAAAAGTTTGTAAATTCCTTAATTTTCTCCTTCAGTTGAAGAACAAAATTTTGAGATAAATAATTTATTTCTGAAGCAACATTGTTTCTTGACAGCGAAAATTTTGAATTATTGACTTTCAAAATGAAAATGAAACATCGGCAACTTTCAACATACAGTCTTTAATAAAATCACCATCATTGAAAGGTTTTGATCTCTTTGCGATTTCTAATGCAATTGTAAAACTTTATTCCAGGGCATTTTCGTTCTCAGTATTAGCTTTAGTGAAAACTGATTGTTGACCTTGAAGTTTAGATTTTAAAGAAGACATTGTGTTCATTCTTATTTTTTCAGTGTGACAATCACATTTTGATTTATGATTCGTATCATAGTGTCTCTTCAAGTTAAACTTAAAAAAGCAACTGCTTGATTGCAAATAAAACACAGTGGTTTACCTTTCCATTCTATGAAAGTATATGCAATTTCCCATTTAGACTAAAAAACTCTGCACTCACTATCAACTTTACGTTTTCGTGACATTATGCCAAAATCATAACTCGATACAACAAATATGGATACTGCAAGCGCACGACACAAACACATGCACAATACATTCATAATTACTACTCAATTCAACAAAAATTCTTCTCCGACCGTATCGCTTCCATTACTCGACTGAACTAACTTACATCGCGCCGACATACTCCTTTTATATAGATAAGGAAGATTCTAGTCCAAACTCGAAGTGTGGAAGGCTCTAGTGTCCTCAAATAAAATATTTGGGTATTTTCTCTTACTGCGAAGAGATGGCGTTACTGTCTATTTTTCTCGTTTGTCTAGGAAGGCATTGCCCTTGAAATTACTTATAAATGTAATATGTGCATTTTAAAATTTCCGTAGAGGTATCGAGTGAAGTCTAAATGCTCTGATAAACATGAATCTTCATTCTGTGACACAGTGCGATCGTGGGCCTTATTGATACGGGCCGCGGGGCATATCTTTGACCTGACAGATAACTTTACATCCTGATATAGAAAGCAGTCAAACCTCTTGTGATTCATAAACTAGGAAGCGGTTTTAGGTTGTCTCTCTCTCTCTCTCTCAATCTTCGTCTCTAATCAATGTACCCAGAATTTCACCATTTATCTTGTTAAGTTGTAGTGGTAAATATACTTCAATCTTTCTTATAAAAAAGACAATCTTCTTGAAAATGGGTATCATTTCGTTATATGCCTCCTCCTTTTTGTTTTCGTAACCAAACCCATTCTTTTCCTCTTTAGTTGTCATCATCTACTCACTTTCACCTCTCTCATCTCGTCTTTTTCGTATTTTTGTCTGTCTCATTTTCCCTTATGCAACCTTTTATTTATTTGTTTGTTCCTCTTTACTTTCGCTGATTGTATCAAATTTCAGACCATACATTTTCAAAAATTTCTAGCAATGAGTTAAATTTACCAGTTTTAGCTCCTGTACTAACAAGAACAATCTGGAAGAGTTAATGGTTAACATTTATTATTTTTATTACCAAACACTTACTCTTTTTGCGAGATAGCTTTCTCGAATAACTTAGAAACTTAAATTAACTTTTATCTATTTATAGCACTCACTTTTTGGATTTTAGCTTTTGGAAAATTATTCATTTGTTAAAATATATTCCCTGCGATTTATTTTATGAGATATCCCTATTTATCACAGCTTCTCTTTGAACTTTTTTTTTCCCTTTGAAATTGAACAGTAGCTGTAAACATGTGTAAATTGTTATTATAAAATCTTAAGAAAATAATGCCCTGCTTACATTACGATCTAACGCGCATGAGTCATTTTTATTTATACAATAACAGCATTTTCGGTTCTTAATTTGACATAAATTCAGAAGTCATGAATTAAATAATTTATTTGAATATAATATTGTTTTTCTTTTCTACATAAAAATATTAGTCTTTTTTCAATTACATTTAAATAGAAAACTATAAATCGCAATTAAGTTTATATGCACTTATAACAAACATATTCTTTTTTCCTGTTCATTTGATTAATATAGCTTAATTACACTCATATGATCAATCATTCTGATCCACTATAAAACTTGAGCTTATGAAGAAATTCGGAGTCACTAACTGATGAACCGGGGTCCAGCCAGTCAGCTGTCAGCATATTATTTAACAGAGATTTATTAATAACTCTTATACAATTTATGTGCCCATCCTATGATTACTTTTGTTGAGATTGTTTGTCGCACAACTGTCATTTTATGCACACGAGGGCAAATTAGACAGGGACCAAGGGAATAAAGTGGATTCCAACCGACTGTAAACATACAAGCCCAAGGGAGGATTCGAACCCATGAACCGAATTCATAAGCGCTAACCACTGGGCTACCAGCTCGGCTTTGTATTAAAGAAAGGAACAAAAGCATATTTTAAATGCCTACATTATTCTACAAATCAGAAAATTGTGTAAGTTGTATTATTATCGCCATTTTGCTTACGAATTGAATGCCATGTATCTTCCTTTTAATCAGCAAAAGAAAGAATTTTAAAAGAAAATAATATTTAAATAATAATAATACCACTATCTGCAATCAAATTTTTTATCATTACATAAGAAAACTTCAGATTATATCATTAGAAGGTTAAGTTCAAATATTCATTATTCAAATAAAATATTTTTGAAAAAAAAAATATTTTTTGCAAAAAAATGCATATTAATCTTTTATATATTAAGTAAAATTTTTTTGCCAAAAATACCAATAATATATAAAATTATAATACTATATACTTCAGCCGGTCAACTTGTCTAGTGGTCAGCGTGCCTGACTACGAATAGCGAGCTCTTGGGTTCGAATCCCGGTTCAGGCATGAATGTACTTTCTCTCTCTCACTATCCTGTCGTTGTCCTTTCCTTGTTGTTTGAATGATGCCTACCCTATAAAAACGGGTCCCTATCGCATGTGTGAGGGTACGATGGTGGTGCACCCGGGGCAACGCCTCGGCTGCTAAGAAGTCGCTGCGTCTGGCCGGTTCCTTGGTATCAGGGAACAATAGATTAATAGACTCCATTGCAGTTGTAACTGTCTACAATCTGCCATTGGAAAAAATATATATTTGATATTTAATTAACTTGTTTAAAAAGTATTCATTTTATATATAAATACAATTTTTATAAAATTTGATGAAATTAGGTAAGAAAACGTTAAGTAATTCTTTATTGATTAAGAAATATGTAAGTATGAAACACAAAATATTAAAATTATTTTCAAGAAATTTTGCAAATCTAGCTTCTTTTTAAATTAATTTTATGAATCAAATATCAACTCATGAAAATCTTCATTCTTCATTATTTTCAAAACTCACATTTAAACCTCATTTTTACAAGAAAATAATGGTTTATTTTTCTGATTTTGAATTAAGAACAAACGCATTTTTAAAACTTTCTTAAATCTCATTAAGTATTGAAATTAGAATACACAACTGCAAAACATTATTCAAGTTACAAAGAACAAACAATTCTTTTTGTGAGCTATTCATTCAAACATGAAATGCTAACAAATATAAAATTTAAAGTAAATAAATAGTGTGTACAGTTGATGTCTTAGATTTTAGAAAATAGTTACTGACAAATTTGTCTAAAACAATTCTTCGTAACTAGCAGTAACAAGCAAATATTTTTTGAGCTGTAATTTAAATAAGCTGCAAAATTCACTGGGAGATTATAATAAACTATCATAATGGTATCTCGTTAAAAATTATTAATATTTAAGAATATATCAAGTCAATAATTTGAATGAGAAAACTCTATAAACTTTCATTTCAGTATTGCAAAAAGGCACATTTAAAAAAAAAAAAAAAAAAAAAAAAAAAGGGAGTATATTTTGTATATAACTTTTCCAATTTCATTATTTATTTTGTATCCTTCAAATTTTTCTTTCATGTCTCAAAATTTTCGATTAAGGATTATAATTAACATAATTAAGGATTCAGGAAACATAATTAAGAATTATTTCATTTATTAAGTTATAACTTTATACGCACTTTTAGTTGGTGAATGATCATCACTATCACTAATTCAGTTACGACTCAATAGTTGGTGGGTTCGATTCCTTCTTTTGTTATAAATGCTTGTAACGACAGAAAATCTATTTTAAACAGCATATATCTATAGAATTAGCCTTTGTATGCAAGAAGTGTGACCATAACGCAACCATTAAACTAAGTATTGCCTAATGAAACTTCAGTTCATAAAAGTATTAAATTGTTTAAAAAAATAGAAATTTCTTGAACCATAATTAAAAAGGGTGTTGAATTATTTTTAAAAATGGTCAGTTTTCAGAAAGGGATTGCAAAGTTTTAAATTAAAAAATAATTTATTACCTGTTTTGAAAATTAAATTAGAGTTAATAAGAGTTTATATCAATAATTACACCAGTATAGATAGATGTCAATAATTAAACAAATATAGCACAAATGATACTACAAATATACAACTTTATAGGATTTATTTCATTTTATATAAAATGATAAGAATAACTTTAAAAAAAAGATTTAGGTTGTAAACTTTCTTCAAATAACTTTTCATCCAGAAATGATTTTCAATGTCTGAATAGTTTAGTCGAATGAAAATTTTCATTGAAAGGAAAGTTAATATTCATTTCAATTAAGCCTTTCCTCAAAAGGTTTCGTATGGAATCTAAATTTAGCTCTGAAAATATTTACTTTTAGAGAAAATTTTCAAAATTGGTAAGCAGAAAGGATTTATATGACAGTAATAATTTTGCATGACTTTCTTTGAAAGCACATGTTATGAGTTTTCCTTTCATAATAGAAAATTTATTATTTTTGTCTGATTTTTATTCATTTCCAAATCTTTCATAAATTCTTAAGAAAACATCATATTTAAGGATGAATTTTAAATGAAAATTAGACTTTTAAATAAGCTAATTTCAGTTATTAGCTTTCAAAGTGAGCTTTCTCCATTTTTTTTTATTCGATAGACAGTTACAAATTTGGATTATTTTCTTGATTGTATTATTTTATATAAAGTTTTAGTTAAAAAAAGGTGAATTTATATAATGATTAATTTATTTTGATACACGTGCGTGAAAAAATTGAGAATTATTAGAAATAAATAAATATTTTTATTTTATTAGTTTCAATTTGATATGTTTTTAGTAACAATAAAATATATTTGTTTCCTAGAGAAATATTACTGAGTTGCACAGATTTATTGAGCAACGGGTACGTTTTCCTATAACTCTACAAGAAATCACTTAGCATTTTGTAATTGAACGAATGTCTCGAAATCCAAGTTGAGCAAAAGGGAATGCAATACATACAGAAGGGAATCCATCAAAAAAGTTTCTATTTTTGAACTCATAACATAGTAACACATGATTGTCTGACCAAGATGAACAATCCTATATTATGGGATATGCAAATATTCCTTATTACACTTTCCCTTTAAGCTTAATACCACTGTACCATACTTTTAATGTAAGATTTCTCATTCCTCAATCAGCATCACTTTCAGTTGTTGTCTCTCAAAAACATCCCGTAAGTGTTCTATGGAATTAAAATCAGGGTAGTAGGATGACCAGATCAGTTGAGTGACATCTTCCCTCTTTCTAGCTACTGCTGCACTGTAAGAGTCCGACATGGCGGTGCATTGTATTCCAAAAATTAAGGAAAGAAGTCTTTTTCAACAGCCGCTTGGAACAGACGCTATGATCACCTGCTTACCATAGCGATTTTCGCTTACGGAACCTCTGTTTGAAGACGGAAGATCAGTTCACCTGTTCAGCATAATTCTTCCAAAGTCTATAGCCCCAGGATCATCGTAACGGTCTTTTTCTGATATCACTGAAATGAAACCGAGTTTCTGTATTTCTCCAAACCAAATGGCATTAAGAATCACTTATGGCACTAAAACGACTTTAATCTGTTGTTAGATATGAGTTTATCCTACTACAGATTTAATCTGTAGTAGGATACTGTAATAGATAGGAGATGTGTTCAAGTTGAGTCTTTTTTGCATTACTCTAAAAGGCAGTTCCAAAACCCTAATTTCAAAGAGATGCAGCATTCAAGGCAGTGAATAGGACATTTTTCTGAAGGCGGCTGGGCTCACAAGCATAGTAAACGACGACATTTGTCTGTTGTACAGATATAATAAGCAAACTCTTTTCGAGTGCCAGAAAATATGTTGGGCATCCACCGCGGCCACACCCAACCTGGTTTGGAAAGCTTTCCAAGCTCGCGAAAACAAACCTGTTGCTTAAAAAGTCTTAACCAACACTAGTCACTCTCCAGCAGTTTTCCGATATTTTCTCCAAAGTAATTTCATTTAGCCATATTTTACGAAAGAATTCTATTGCATGTGTATAGTGAATGTTTTAAATTGTGTCTTCGTTCTTTCTTTTATATTCTTGTGGTATATGCGCCGATTGCTCGTGTTTCGCTTATGTTCAAATTTCTTGTGAAATTTCGTTGCTGAAACTGGCAATCACCTGACTTTCTACTAAGCTGCGTGTTCATTGTACTGATATAAAAAAATGCCTTTTTCAACAATTTCATTTGGTTACCTACTTAAAAATTTACACTGTTGCTTAAGTTTTGCTCAGTAATATATATTACCCGTAAAGAACGAATATAACAAGAAATCTATTATGTATTATGACTTTTTATGAGTTTTGATTTTGAATTAGTTAATTCTTCTATTTCATAAAAGTTGTTTTGGAAAATATGGACATGCCCAAAAATTTCGGTCTAATTCTTTGATTATATATATTCATTATTATACATTAATTATTCTATGATTATAAGGATTACTACTTAAACGTGTGATCACACACACACTACTTTTATAATTTCCTTTATTTTTTACTTTTCTTATTTATAAAAGGTAAAAAACAATCATATGTTTTCTTCAATTTGTTATTATTGCGTCTTTTTATAATACAATTTTTTTAAACATTATTCTGCATTATGTACATTTATTTCAATTATAATTAGTTTTGTTATTTAAATCAGTAGAGCGAACATTCTCTGAAACATTTAAGAAGAATTATAGTCAAAGTCTATTTCATTCATAACATATATTTAATATTATTAAGGAAATTGGAATGAAATTTTTATCAAAAAACTCATTAATGTGTAAATCATAAAATTAAAAGCTTTCTTCAATAGAAATATAACCCATGTGAATTATTTTTCTAATTAAATGTATAAATGAAGATTTAATTAGATCATATATTCGTTTTATAAAGAGAATATTTCATTAAAAATATTAATTTAAATTTTTCTTTTCTCCTTTACGATTATTTTAACAAATAAAAATCACATTCTACTTCATATGACAACCAACTTATTTTATGTAACACATTTCTTTTTCCAATCAAAACTGGTAACGGTTTATGTCATTTTTGCCAATGGATAAATTACCTATGTAACGTAAATACATTTAAAATCCATGAATGAAATTCCAAATTGGAATACAAGGAAGCAAAAATAAATAAACACGCAATTTAAATACAATGCACTTCAAATTAAATATTATTGTGACTCTCAATTTACTCTATCGAAGTAAAGATTCTCATTATTCCATTTAATTTGTTCAAATCTAAATTGTTAGTAAATAAGCGTGTTTTTCTTTTGGAAACAATATTCCCAAAATAACTGTATTGATAAAATGAATAATTTAAATTTCCAGATCTTGTTATCAGATTCATGAAAACGAACAATTACTTTCTAATATTTAATTAATTAATTATTTAACAATAGGGTATGTGACTGAATTTTCAAACTCATTAGTTTTAGGTTTCGATTTTGTGGCCACAGACAAGAACATGGGAATTATTGCTTTCGATAAGGACATCTGTGCATTTAATTAGAGAGAAATCACATTCGTGGAATATATATAACAGTGAATTATTCATTAGATGAATCATGGGAATATGTATTCAACAATTCCTATGCGTAAACAAGGAAATGATTTTCATTATTCAAGCACATTATTGTCTAATAAATATATTAATCATCCGATTAGAATGTGACGAAAGGTCTCATGATTTTCTTCTTTCTTTCTTATTATTGTAATTTGTTTCAGAAATAAACTCTATGAACATATAAACAATGTAAATAAATCAGTGAAAATAAGTTAGTATCTTTCAAAATAATTTTTTTTCAAAAGAAGCGTGTTTTTGGAATATCGTAATCATCGAAAGGTATAATAATGCTACATGGGGGATCAATTTCTTTCTTATTCAGCGGCTTTCTTCACAGAAAATAACTAATTTAATGGCATTTTTAAATTACAATGACCCGTATACATAGAAATTTAAACAAATGAATGTTAAGCACTTAACTTCATTATGTGAAACGATTAAGGTTTTGTTTTAAGCAATGTGAGTGAATAAATATGCATCTTTTCAATTTGAGACTCTATAAATATATATATTTTTTATTGTAATAGAAATTTATGTAATCTATCTTTTATCTATATACTAGTTTCTATTCAAGGAATAAATGTGTTTATTTACTGATTTTGGACCTTCATGGTGTTGGTGAGAGTTTATATGTTCCAACATGAAACGTTTTAAAATAAGCTTTAGTTGTACTTTCTTTGTTTCAGAGGCTAATAAATAACACATTTAGGATGAAATGTCACAACAAAACACGCGATTCCTTCATCATCAAACTGAACAAGAAGTTAATTAAAAAAATTCCGCATTGTCACATGAAATTTAGAGTTTAACACCTTTTTTGTTTTACTTATTATATTATACTTGAAATTGTAATATGATGTAAGAAAAATTTGAGGTGTTTGTTATTTATTTAATCAAGGAATTTTTTTTAATTACATTTTAAATTATTATTTTTTTCGTTAATTATGATTAACACAAAAAGCGTAGGATTAATTTTCACAACTTATTATGTTTACATTCTTGTGAAGACTGAAAAAATTATTACTTTAAGTAAATTAATTAATACTGATAGATTCTACACAATTTCATCAAAGGTACTCAATTATCGAAAAGAAATGGGACAGAACTATAGATAGAAAATGAAAACACTTTTTTATTTACGCAGCTGTTTTTTTTTATACATGGTAATAAAATTAATGCTTTCTTAAAAATATCAATAAAATTATTGCTTATGATGGAAAACACTTCCTATTGTTCTATTAAGTTGTGGTTTAAAGTTGGTGCTAAAAATAAAAATTAGACAATATATTGAATAAGCAAGCAAGAAAAAAAAGCTATTTAAATAAAATAAAATTTAAAAAAAATGAGTTTTCATATTGAGCAAAATTTGAGTAATGAAAGAACTAACAATTTTATTTTTTACATGCATCTTAATTCTCATTTGCAACTGATCGTACGCTTCAAATTCATATTTATCTAATTAATATTCTAAAATGGTATAATGGATCATTCTTGAGGAAGTCAAAATAGTAACTTTTATAGATATTTTGTGTTTTGATTCAAGATGATGTCAGGTATATAAGATCTAGAAATATCAAATCATATTTCTCAATTGTTTTCTGTTTGCATTATGAACAATTTTGAAATTTTTATAGAACTTAGATAAATGAATTAGATAAATGATTTATTTCAGATATAAAATCATTTAAAAGCAAATGGTAATATTTATTTTTATGAATAACAGAATTATTCATAATAAATATGATTAATTATTATTTCGTGTTTTAAAACTTATTACGAATAATTAAAATACTCAATAATATTAGATATAAGTAGTTATAATATTCCAATATACAAAAAATTAATAAATAGTGATCTATAAATAAAAAATTTGAGAAAAATCCTCAACTAAGAGGTAAACTACGTTTCTGTCACCTGATCAGCACAAAAATAGATATAAAATCAAATTTTTTTTACTTAAAAAGTAAAATGGAACGAGGGAAACGAATCATAAATGTACTTAATTTGAGAGTTAATTCTCCAGGAAAAAATTGTCTTCAAGAAAACAAATTACATTTTACTCAAATAATTTGATTTATCACGATTTATTTACTTCAAAAGAATTAAGATAAGTGCTAATGAACTTAAACAAAACATTGTTTTATTCCTTTGTAGCTCAAAATTCCTCTGTTGGTGAAGCAATCTCTTACAAATATTTATATTTCTGTTTGAATACTCTGCAATGCTGCCATGAAATAGTTCATAATAAGCGTGGTCTCTAGCGCAAGGATTTTTCTGAAAACTACTATGCAAACTGGATATCCTTGATCCGAGGATTGCATGATGGTACATCGCGTGCGGAAAGCGAGCGCACAATTGTCCGGCCTTGCTTTTGAATCCTGCAAGTAAAGCTGCATAATAAGATCTAGGTGAATTTCAGTAATGAGCTGCAGAACTTGCTGCAAATAGCGTCGGGTTGAAGGAGCTTATATAACAGAGAGATTTTGACCAATTACTTACGCCTTTCTCAAAACTAAGAATTCCTACATTTATATTTCGGATATAACACGATAAAATTCTTCTGCATTTGAAAGAATGGTTATACTAGGGTATTGAAATATATAATACAAGTGCTTCATATAATTAAGTGTAGTTAGTAAAAATACAGTAACATCTCCATTTTATAATTTCACAATCATTATTTATTTCTTATATGCAGTAGATTAGACATTTAATTCTTTTCATAAATAGCAAAGTAAGTTATGTCATATGATTGGATAAAGAAGAAGTGCCAGTAAATTTAATATATTAAGACACATAAGGAAGTAGTATAGATAAAAAAATTTAACATTTTTATTTTATGCTTATATTTTTTTGGCATAAGCAAGTACTCAAGTACTGATTTTGCATAAATAAGCACTTATATATTAAATATGGATAATTGTAGGGTGGTTTGTGCACAGTTCAATGTGATTTTTAACACTGCTACTAAATTCGTAAAAAAATGATTTGTATAATTTATCAATTATACAATGTGGAGAAGTATAAAGCAGGCTGGCGGTGTTTCTGTGAAAGCTATTGCACGGCGTATATCAGTTTAAGCGACGTAGAGCTGCTTAATCAGTGTGAAATAATGAACAGGCAAACTAGTAGATGACATTTATATGACCTTACGCGAGGTCGAATCATTGAGAAGATTGAAGGAGGTCAAAGTTTTATAAGTGTGGCTGCGGAGTTTGGAATCGCTCACAGCATCGTCTCACGAATCTGAATAGCGTTTCAAACTACAAGAACAGCTGTCCAAAAGTTCTGCGGGGGTCGTCCACGAGCAATCATGGCAGTCGACGACCAGTATATGGTCCTACAGGCAAGAAGGAACCGGCGGCAGACGACTGGAGAAATCACGAGACATCTCCAACAGATGACTAGATGACTGATATCACGGTTTACAGTCCCCAGAAAGCTGCACAATGGTTGCCTATTTGCGCAACGACCTATACGTTGTGTACCATTAACGTCTGCTCATCTGAGAAAACACTTTGTGTGGTGCCGGGTACACCAGAATTGGACGGATCAGCAATGGGGTCGAGTACTCTTTATGGACGAGAGTAGATTTAATCTGTATACTGATTCTAAGCTCATACACATCTAGAGAGAGCGGGGAACACGCAGTAACTCCTTCAACATCGTCGAAAGGGACCGATTTTGAAGTCGCGGTATTCTCGTCTGGGGAGGCATCATGCTTGGTACCCGTACTGACCTTCATGTCATCCAAGTCGTTTCCGTCATCGTGTCCCGTTATTGTAATGGTATTCTCCTTCCTTATGTGCGTCTTTTTAGAAGTGCTATTGGTCCCCAGTTCCTCTTCATGGACGACAATGCTCCACTTCATCGCACAGAGGCTATCGAAGAGCTGTTGGAAAGAGAGGATATTGAACGCATGGATTGGCCGGCAAGTTCCCTGGATCTAAATCCAATCAAACAAGTGTGGAACTTTTTAGAGAGACCCTTGGCGGCACGTCACCAACCGCCAGTAACGATTCCGGAACTACGATTGATGCTACAAGAAGAATGGGAAGCAATACCTCAACAACTTATTGATAACCTCATACTCAGTATGGACAGAAGATGTCAATCCTGTACAGCAGTTAGGGGAGATCATATCCCTTACTAAAAGCTGTATGTTTCTTGCTGGAGAGCTGTCACATGAATGTTTCGGCCGATTCTGTTACTCTGCTCCATGCTCATTTTTCAATAAAGTTCCTTTTTAATCATTTGATATTTTTTTGAACAATATATTTTTTACTTTTTCCATATTCTTACATCTGGAGGATGTTCTAGTACGATTTTTATCGATTTGGAACACTGCTGAGTGACGCTGCACTAGAAAAACTGTTTCGTCCTTAATTTTTGCACACCAATGTACATAAATCTCATTGCTTTGTTTCTAGAAAATTTTATTGTTTTCATTCAATAAATTATTTTTACTTCAATGAGTGCCTGGTGAGTAATGTGCAGATTATCTCGTTGATTTACAGTTAATAACGCTTAACCTGAGTAATGAAATAAATTTCGACGACTTAATGCATTATCCTCGTTAATATGGACATTATTCAGATAAACTGTAGAATAACTTATTTCTGCTCTTAAGCAAATGTGTCATTTGTTTCATTTTCTTTGGAAAATGATCACGATATTTCAAAGATAAATATAAGACTCTATTAAAACTCACGTCTTATATTTGTCTTTGAAAAATATATTTAAAAAATAATAAATTGACACTCAAAGGTTAAAATTTAAAAACATTGCTTAAGATTTTGATTTAGCTTTTCGCGTTCTTCAAGTTACAAGGTATTTAAATGATTATTTCAAATAACTATATTGAATTTCTAGAATTCATTACTTTTCATTTGCATTCACATTAAAATTGCTTATACATAAATTTTTTTTTATTATAAGTGACCTTGTCAATAACACATTATATTTGTAAGAAGCAATTTAATTTTTTTTTCTTTAAACATTCCATACTTTTGTTCTAATAACATATCATTTCTATTTAAATTCCTTATTTTGATGTTAAATTTCAATTACAATGTATAAAAGTTGCTTATAAAACAATTGCAAATATATTTACATTTAATTTTAATTCTTGAAAGTAAAAACTTATTTTTCAAGACAGAAAAAAAGTAAAATTTTTATATAAATGAAATTCTCCGGTAATTGGAATTTCTTTTAGTGTAAGAAAGCAATTTCAATTTTGAATTCAGTAATGTTGCATTCTACTTACTTTCAAAGAAAGTAAACAATGCTTAACACAGATATGAAATAAATTCTTTTTGTAGCTGTTGATTTATAAAATATTTATATTATTTATACTTTTGTAAGATAACTTTAAGACACATTTCTCTCTCTCTTTATTTTATTTAACAAGAAATTATTCTTTAATATTATAAAATAAAAATGGGAGAAAGTTTAAATAAAAGTTGTTTATATATCTCAATATTTTAAAAACCGAATTTATATAAATAATAATTAATAATTTCCATGAATCTTTTTTAATTTAATCATCAAAACATGCAATATAAACAATTATATAATACAGTGAATATGTTTAATGCTTTTCATAAAACTAAAACGTATTATGCATTTAAAGTTTAGAATTAATACTATTATAATGTTTAAAATAATGTTATTTATATAAATTACAGTGAGAAATTCAATATATGCTTATAACGAAATCGCTTTTACAGAGAGCTTATAAATAGATATCGTAGTCTTTTGATATAATTTACAACATCAGAAATACACGTTAAGTACATAATTGATCTATCATTTCAAAACTACTTTTTGATCAATTTTGTTGAACATATAAAACTTTGGTTCAATATATATTAAAATGAAATCTTATTCTGTTTGCCCATCGCATTTTTGTCTGGGTTAAAATAAGGAGCTCATTTTAAATTTGCTTATGCCGCAACAGTACTGTTCTAAGTGATCGGAGAACCGGTATTTTCATCATGGTATGAGTGTTGTGGCAGTGTTTTAAGCGATGGAACAATATTCTCAGGGACTATTTTGGATTCTAGAATGGAGGCATGCGATATTTTCTTCAAAAATTTACTATTGTCAACCCGAGTGTAGCCACATGCAAATTCTCTCGATCAAGTGGATGCGCGACTTGGTTGCTCGAAAATGAAGGGAGTGGAATAGCTTACTGTGACCGAGATGCTCAGCAAGCAATGGCTTTCATTTACAGCACTGTACATACATACTCTAAATGGAAAAATATACATACATATCTCTCTGGAAATGTACAGCATTTCTAAGTACCTTAACGTGTAAAAGTGTCACCTTTTTTATGTGTGTATCATTGTTTTATATGCAAAATTAATAAGATATGCATAAATAAGTAAATGAAGAAGAAAAAACATACTCTTATCTGAATTTCTGAGAAACATAACTAAAAGGATTTCTCTTTTATTTACTAATTATTAATGGTTATGGAAATTATCAATCAATGAGCTGTATATTTCGCTTAGAAATGTCCGTTAATCGAATAGCCTTTTATGTTGTACTTGCATGCTTATAGCTAATAAAGATAGGGAACTATTCAACATGCGGAAAAATGAATTTCTCTGTATTACCATATTAAGACTGGAACAAATATGAATTTTTTTTATTTAAAGAAGTTTATAAATATTATGTGTATGATTGCATAATTCAAGTAAATATTCATATATTGACATTAAAATATAATATTATTGATAAAATAACCAAATGGGTATCATTATCAAAACAATGTATTTAATTTTAAGAATTGCAAATAATACAATTAGTAAAATTAATTATTTTGCTACAGTTAATTAAACCAATACAAATACTCAGAAAAGTATTTAGACACTACATTATAATAAAATTGTTTAAACTATTTCTATATTCATATTCATAAATTGTTTAAACTATTTCTATATTCATATTCATATTATATTCAAGTTTTATGTAAAGAATATTAATATAAGTTATAGTAATGCAATTATACCTTATAATTGATATTACAAAAAGAACGAATAATATGATATAATATTATGTTATTAATTTTTTACGCCTGTAATAATTTATTCAAATATAGAAACACAATTTTTATTACCTGTAAATAACTACTAAAACAATCATTTCTAGATAAAAGCAAAATTAAGAAATGCGATATAATTTTAAATCATTGAATAAGTGTAAGGAAATGAGGAAAGTTTGGCTTCATTTTTTTAAAGAAAAAGATCCTTGAAGACGATGAACTAATGTATCAAAATACGCATTAGTCAGTTTTCGCCAAAATATGCATTAGTTTTATAAAAATTATTTCCTTCATCTTGACAATAAACTCATGTAAGCCACGACGATAATATGATCCTTAGAAGGAAAGAGCCATGTCATATCTACTTTGATTTTTTTACTCAGACATTAGTCTCGTTCTTTTGATTTCCCGCATGGAAATCTATGATAACAATTTTAAGCAATGATATTTGAACATAAGGGAAAGTGAAAGAACTATGTATTCTAAAATAGAAATTGCAACTGAGTAAAATTAATTATATTGCTACATAAGAGCCAAGTTTTTTTTATTAATTCAATGGAGTCTGAAGTGCCAAGGAAATTCATTATTAATTTATAAGCTTACAGTGGACTTGTGGTAGAATATTGCTTTTCAAGCGGCTGGTCACGGGCTCAGTCTCAGCCACCTTTGAACAATGGAGTGTAAAGTGTTCACCCTTTGTATTCACATCTGTTGGGGGTGAGTGCTTGAGAATTTTTAGAGTTCCTTCTCATGCAACATAACTACTATGAAAAGGCCTTCCGGAAGGCAAATTTCGTAAGAATGCCTTAAAACTTTAAGTTCAAAAGATTCCTATTATGTGGTGTCAGAAAGGATTGTCACAGGTGCTTTAGCAGATACATGTGGATAATTTCCTCCATGACCTGACTATGATAAATGAATTTCAGCTCTTTATTTAAAATTCTTGGCATTTTATATCATTGGCATCAATTAATGATTTGTTTCTGGAACAGAACTCAGAATACCATCTTTTTGCCCTAAACATTGCCATTGCACAATTTCTAAAAGCAATGTTTAATTCTCAATATTTCTTAAAAGAATTTGAACTTTCATAACTGTGTAACAAAAGTACATTTCATTTACGATTGTTACAAAATTTTTTTTCTAATTAAAAATCTAATTCTAAATGTGCAAAATATTCTAATGAAGGTATGTCAAGTACATATAACAAAATAGCTTCAAGTCTTAATAAGCATACCTAAAAGCTATTTGCAATATGTGCTATGTACAAATGTACCAACAACTTTTTTATATTCTCGAGACAAACGAGACAACTTTCTTATATTCTCTTCATGAATAACACATTTGCACGTCAAGTTACATTATAACAACAACTGAATGTCTCTGAAACTCTGTCTTCTATCTTAATAAGAAGTGATTTATGTTATGTTAAGGATACACAAAATATATTATATTTAATTTGGGATGATATTTACTTAGGATGCTTTTTTTCAAGCAAACTTTTGCCAAGAACCTTTCTACTATCTTTTTGCTAATATGTGTACGGAAGCCTAATATCCATATTAAAATGAGAATATTAACCAAATAGTTATTTGATAGACACGATAATAATTGATGAGATGTTGAAATTCAATCACACTGTTGTTTTTTTTTATCACGGAGTTGCCAAAGATAAATAAAGAATAATAAAGTGGTTTGCTTAATTAAATTGAAATTGTGAACATTATAATACATTCCCACTGTTTGAAAATTTAATTTTAGAAATCACACAATAAATTTAACAAGCAGTTCTTTTTCAAATATTTAACGGGACTTTTCTGAGCAGAATTACTTAAATCTTATCATGTCTGTATCTTAGCGAAACTCGTAACTATGCAACGATTTTTGAATATAAATTTTTTTAAAAAATATTGTCCTGTTATTACATAGTGCTAAACATAATTATGATATGTTATGTTATGTTATAAATAAATAAAATATGTAAATAAAAATAAAATAAGCAAATTTCGAATAAACTTTTCTACGAAGAAAGTGACTTTTGTTTGAGCAAAGGACATAGACTAAGAAGCATTGACAAAACCCAGAAAATACAACAATGTAAAAAATTTTATAATATTAAATTTATATTGTAAGCTCTTACATCAAACACAAATTCATATTTACCTTTTTCCTTATTTTGAAATATTAAATATCTTGAAGATTTATCATCAAATGATATTTTATTCTACTTCTTTGGACATCAGTTGAAGAACTATAACTTTACGTTAGGTTATCATAAAAAGATTTCCAACCGCCCATTCCTGGAGACTAAATCTGTAAATCACTGTCAACCACTGCGTATTTTGAACTAGGTTCAATGCCAGTATCTACACCATTCTTCAATAATGAAATGCTTTTATATTTTACGGAATATAGAATGTGCATAGTAACATATGACGATATATTAGACTGTACTTGGTACAGGGCAATGGTATACTTGGTATACCATTGCCATCCAGATATAAGAGTTATTTTTACAACCATAATATTATTTAAAACAACAATTGTCTTTAATAATGTTAAAGATTAAGTGCATTAAATTTAAATGAAAACCAATTGAAATGCCTAAAAAAGCATTGTAATAATTATTAATTATCTTTTCATTTTACTTATAAACATTTTATTGAAATCGAAAAATTTAATTGAGTAAATATTTTATTTTTTAATGAGTTGCTTCGCATTCAAGCATGTAACATTTTCCTATAACATAAGTTTAACAAAAATCTAGCATTAAGATTTCGTTTATTTATTCAAATGTTTGTAAAATTCTTTTCTTTAAAAGATTTACGAATGTTTTTGACAAATTTTCATGCATATCTTCATTTACTTTGTTCTTCCCCATGAATCAATCTTTTCATCGTCGAAAGTTAAAAATTCTATTTTATAGAAAAGTTCAAAAAGCTCAGAAAATTGCGAATTTCGAAAAGCAATTAAAATCTTTCAAGCATAAATTCGTCTGAAGCGAGCCAAAGAACATTGATTAAGAACTAGTTTGACAACTACAAGGTAATTGACTGAAGCAAAATTGGTTTGATTAATACTTCAGTAAAAGACAGTAATGTGAGAAAATGAATTAGAGAATTTTAATTTTTCTTATTCAATTTTCAAGTGTTGTGTTCAGTAATTAATATGATGCGTTTTAATATAATGTTGAAACTAATTATTTAGAGATGTCCATCAGAAATTTAGAATCACTTAAAAAGCATAACACATTTATGAAGACGAAAATGGTGTGTTACAAATCTTAGTATTAAATTTTTATTTACGTCCTGGTTAAATTTATACCGTTGTGTGTCAAATTTTTATTCGCTATTCATTATATTCTGGAATTGGTTTAAATTTAGCAATCTAACTGCAAAAGTAGGTAACATAAAAATTTCCGAATATGTGACTTTTAAAAATTGTTTAAATTAAAAAATACATTATAATAATAAAATAATTGAAGAATTTTAATGTGCATGGAAGGAAAATCATATTGCATGTTTAATTATGATTAAAATAAACTCAACATATTTTCTAAATCCATTCTTCATTCGCATTCTATTTGATAAAACATTTGGTGCTACGCATAGTTATTATTTGTTAGAAATAGAATTGAATTATTTATTTTCAGTTCTTTTATGCATCGGCTGTAATAATTTTTTCTTAAAAAAATTTTGTTTGGATTTTTTATACATGTATCCTTATTTATAATGTTACATTGAAATTATATTACATATGTTACATTGAAATAATACGTGATACTTATTAATAAAATGTTACATTGAAATAATCCGTGCTATTTATTAATAAAATGTTACATTAAAATAATATTATCTACTTATTAATAGAATGTTACATTGAAATTGTACATGCTATTTATTAAAAAACTGTAGATATGTGTGTGTTTGATTTTAGTTTTCAAACAATTTTTAAGTAATTATAATGTTAATGTATATGTATGATTAAACATTATAATTTTATTTGCATTAGAAGAAAAAATTTGATTTGGGAATGTTTGATAAAGAGCATAAAACTGTCAACTTATATAAAATATATAAGAAAATATAAAAATAGTTCAGAATAGACTTTTTCTTTATTTAAATTACAAGTGAATTTCTTAAACATATGGTGTATTTAAAAGAATCCTATTGTAATTATAAAACATAAATTAAATTTAGAATATATTGTAAGAAAAAATTCAAAAAATAAAATATAATAGGTTTTCTCATAACAATGATAGTTTTCCTGTGTAATGAGCTTAGATAAAGATACGTAATATACTAACTATTTTAAATATGAATAAAAAAGATATGTAAGTAACAAAATTGTTTTTTGCAGATTTACTGTGATAATAATATGAATTAAATAAAAGAATTTTGTTATGAATTCGAAATTAATTTTGACACAACTGGAATTTTTAAAGCTTTCTTTAAGTCTTGCCAAAATGGTCAAACTTTAAATTAAAATTTTTTCAACAGTTTTTCAAATTAGTTTGGCAACCTCTTAAACTATGCATTCCAGTACAGGCATCGATTCTGTAATTACTTCGATATAAACAACGTTTTCTACCCCTATTTTAAGCAGTCACAAAGCTCCCTATCAGTATCATTTGGTACGCATATCCTTTTCATTTAGGGTAATTTTTCTTTCTCTTTATATTGATGAGAGGTTAAGCTTATATCCTGCTGTTGTTGTTTCTTATCCTATCTGATCAGCCAATAGGCTAAGCCAGATCCATACAACCATGAACTAAAAAAAAAGTCCAAAACAAGAAGAGGACTTCGAAATAAGTCCTCTTATTCAAGTCCTTAGCAGGAAAGTAGATGAACAGGCTAAATTGCATGATGTTGTATTTCATGAATATGGGGAAGATCTTGTTTCTATGTCAATTTTAAGGGATTTCAAATGTACACTTGTCAGTCTTGATAATGCTATCTGTGGCATATGACTACCCTTAAAAGTAACAGAACCTCCTGGTTGTTTGCCACCATAGCAGCCATTAGATGGGGGAGAGCACCGTGGAAAAGCAATAGTAGACTTATCTTTTGAGCACACATCTCCAAAATAACAACAGGATATTAGATATTAAGTTCATTAAAAATCCGCCGTTTGCCAATGAATCAGTCGTTTCATTTCCACTGAAACCAACATGCGAAGGGATCTATTGTAAAGGCATGCTATGGCAAGTGGATAGCCTTTGCAGCATTAGCTAGAAAAGCGATCGAAGGTCTGTCACCAACAGGAGACCAGTCTTGGAGATATTGGATAGAACTATGATTGTCGATTGCGATTAAGATATTTTTATAATCTGTGCAGATATCAGCAGCCTTTCAATTGCTATTAGTTCTGAACTGAAAGCAGAATAATGGTCTGGATTTCTAATCTTGACATTAAAGCTTCTAAAATGTGTTTTGATAAAGATAATACTACCGCAGTCCCCATATTCGTTTTGGTAGCCATTTGTGAATATTTGAAGGGCATTAGAGAGAATGACATAGCTTACATCCTAATTTATATACTTCCATCCCATTCAAAATGGAATTCTTCATTCCAACGAAAAGATTTGACACTAATTTATATTTATTTAAGAATTCTTATTTTCATATTGTTCTCTTTACTTCTCTGAACTTATATCCTAAACTGCATCAAAACTAATATAGCAAAAAAAAAAAGATGTCTGCGTAATTTATTTTTTTAAATTTTGTTCTGTTTCTTAATTTTTAAATTAATTCCTATTAAATTAATCATCATTGGGACCATGGTTATTCACATAAAAAAGGCATAAGTCTTTAGATTTGATTTTCAATTTCGAATATCTCGTTTAATATTATTTACACGTTGCAAATCTCTGAAGCCCGCTCATGGAGACTGAGAATGTATTATTCAAACCACTTCGGAAATATCTGTGTCACGAACAAGAAAAAACTAATATATTTTATTCGAAACCAACCATGTGATAAGAAAAAGAGAATCTGCACAGAACGCGTAGTTAAATATTGAATTTTATTTACATAGATACAAGTACGTTGATGACATTGTGAATCTCAAAATTTTAATCATACAAAAATGATTATTTTATTAGAGAAAATAAACACAGTAACATTTTTTAATTTAAATAAATGGGAACATGCAGATATTTTTTCAAGACTTTGTAGATTTTTTACATATTTTACTTTGAAAGTTAAAAATTCTTTCATTTTCACCAGTTATTTATCATGTAGTAAATATTTTTTTAATTTCATTAACTGCAAACTCATTATGGGATTAATTATTAACAAATTAATCCACTTAATGTAAAAAAATAATTACTTTAAACTAGTTTATACGTAAGTTATATAGCAATACAGTAAAATTGGCACATTTTTAATATATATTTATGTTATAAATTAAATTGTTCCATTATATTTTTGATAAAATCTAATGGTGTTTAAGTTTTAATAGCATTATTTTGAATTCTATAGTTATGATAGCTAATAAGTTTATATTAATTCATCTTTCTCTTAAAATATTTATTATTTACTAAATTTAAAATTTAATAGGATATAGCTTTTTTAAATATAACTTTAAATTATTTCTTTTATTGAAAATAAAAATATCAGCTATACAGATTAGTAATTGAATGTAATCTTTCTCTCTCTCTCTCTCTCTCTCTCTCTCTCTATATATATATATATATATATATATATATATATATATATATATATATATATATATATATATATATATATATATATATATATATATATATATATATATATATATTCCTTTTTTGTGAACCTTTTTTTAAAAATTAAATAGCAATTGTTATCGACATTTTCTTTGAATTTCAATGAACTAATTTCGAAATTCCGCCGGTTTTTATTTTCTAAAATCTAAAATTATTAATTATTAAATTATTAATTAATAATTAATTATTAAATTATTAATTATTAATTCTATTAATCTAAAAGAACTCTAGCGTAATTACACACATATGGCTTAATATTTTTTTCTACTAAGTAAATTAAATTCGCCGAACAAGTAAGAAAATTATAACTTTAATTACAATAATTTGTTAAGTTTCACTTATATGTATGGCATTAATTTATGATATGATCTTCGAAACAAATAGTTAATCTTATGCAGTCTTCTATTTGAAGATCTTTTTAAATAATATTATAATTATGGTTTTTAGACTTGAAGCAAATATAAATTGTTCTTCCCATTTTTATTACATAATAGGTTTATAATATTAGAATAACTGGCAGATTTCAAGATAAGTAAAAGTACTTTATTCTGTAATTTAATAATAAAATGTTTATTTCATAATATTTTAATAATAAAATACTTAATGTTTAAGTATTTTAATTTTATTTAGAAAACAGAAGATAATCATTTCCTCTCTGAATACTATTGCCATTAAATTTGGATAGAACTAATCTCATTCCTCTGAATAGAAAAACTTCTTCTATAACGGCTAATGGAAACAGCGCTCCTATCGGCTAATATTAGAAATACAGCAGAACGAAGAAGGATTTCGTTTCCATGTGGGGTTTTCGTTTTTCACAGAATTCGATAGCCCCACGTTAGGCGCCACTTTTTTGTAACTGATATAAGATAATAGAATAAATATGGGTTAATTATATATATTTTGACTCAGTTACAAAAATATACAAACAAACACTAGGACTAAAGCAATGAAATTATATTAAAAAAATAATTTAAAAAGAATCTCCAGGGCACGTCTATTTCCTTCACAATCCAGCTTCCCTCTGCTGAATTCTAATGTTGGCTGATGGAGGCGCTTTTCCATATCCGTTACAGAAGTGTCTTGGAGATTACACTTTTTGAGTTATTTTTTAAATATGCTTTCAATGTCTTAATCCTAGCATTTGTGTGTTTTTGTAACTGTGTCAAAATATTAAAATTAATCCCGAAATTTCTGCTCTAATCCACTTACACTTCTATACTTAAGTTTTTGACTTTATAATAAAAGTTATAACTTTCCTTTATATTTTTTAAAATTCAACTCTTTTTCGTATCATTTATTGATGACATATTAACGACCAAGTTCTTGATTCCAATTTAACCTTTTGCATTAGGTTGTTGTCCAAAAATATCGCAAACTATATTATGTTTTATGATTGCTTGAGACTTACCAGGTGTATACATATCAAATGAGACGATTGCTAACAGATGTCGCCAAGCATGTATGTAAACATTACGAAACCATGACACGTGATTATTTTTTTAATTTGGCCTTTGATACTCACGTTTAGTTTACATTTGGACGAGTTTCAGAGTGCATTGTGTTTTCTTATTGTGTTGAAAATGTCAAATTTTAGGCCTTCCGACCACGATTTGTGGGCAGCATTAATTTTTTGTTACCATCTGAAGAAAAATGCCGCTGAATCGCATCAAATGCCTGTAAAAGCATACTATTGCAATACTCTATGCAGAATGCAGGGATAAAGAAAAAGCGTATCAAACCGACAAAAAAAAAAATGAAGATGCTGAATTGCAAACATTACTAGATGAAGATGATGGCCAAACGCAAGAACATCTTTCAGAACTATTGAATGTTGACAAGATCACTGATTCTCGTAGTCTCAAAGCAATAGGCAAGATAATAAAAGTCGATAGATGGATACCACTCGAACTAATGAACCGTCAGCCGGAAAACCGAAAACTCATGTGGAAATGTTGCTTGACCGCTACAAACGCATGTCATATCGCCATCGTATTGAGAGTGGCGATGAGAAAGGATTTATTTTAAAAATCCCAAGCGTGATCGATCATATGTTGACCCCGGACAGCCGTCTAAATCGACCGCAAGGCCGAATTGTTTCTGTCACAAGACAATGTTGTATATTTTCTGAAATCAGGAGGGGCCAAACTATTATGAGATTCTCAAACCCAGCTAAACCATTAATACTGATCGTTACAAGCAACAATTACTTGAGCTGAACGATATTGTACTTGAATAACGCGAGCCATACAAGAAACGGTAGCGCAAAGTGATTTTCGTTGATGACAACGCACCTAGACACCCTGCTAAACTGACCAAGAACATCGTTAAGGCGTTCGGCTGGTAGCATGCGGCTTAATCGCCAGACTTGACTCCTTCCAATTACCACTTATTTTCATCATTGGGACACGCATTGGCTGACCAGCGTTTCACTTCATACAAAAACTTCAAATCTTGGCTTGAAAGACTCTGGCTGGCCACAAAAGACAGATAATTTTTTTTGGCGTGGTATTCACGATTTGCCCGAAAGGTGGGGAAAATTTATAGATAGCGATGGATATTATTTCAAATATAGAAGTATTAACATTTTTCATAAATTTATTCTGTTTTTTTTTGTTTAAAAACAATCGTCTCATTTCATTTGCATACACCTGTTAGTTAAAGGAATTTTAATTTGAGTCGAATAACGCGCAAAAAATTCGAGATAAAAACTCTTTAGACGAATAGCGTTGATTGAAATTGAAAAAAAAAAGAAATTCAATCAATAAACTTTCTCAAACGATGTATAGAAAAAATATTTATTTTTTCTTAAATTACAGAAAAATTTCCCATTAAATTTCAATGCAATACCTTAAGATTTTATTCTAGAAAATAAATGACAATTTATAAGGTAGTAAATAAGTTTAGGAAAATAAATTATTTACCCATACATATGAACACTCAAGAAAGCATCTTATTAAGGAAATTTTTCTCAGTTATAAACTTTATGATCTATTAGTTAATAATTTAGAGCTTGCATCTTCTTCTTTAAAGTAGAAAGAGAATTAATAGAGTATTATATCAGCACATTGATACTTTGAAAATGGGCAATTTATTTTATAGCATTCAATTTGTTATGTTTGATGATTAATCAAGTTGTACAAGAGGATAAAAATAAACAGATGGAGGAATATATGTAAGGAACATTTTTAATTAAAATGTGTGTGTGTGTTGTAGCTTACAAATATTTATTTTTAAAAGGTAAATTAAACTATATAAAAAGCATAGTTTTTTTATATCAAAAAATGCTGTAACTATTGCAGGAAAAGAAGTAAATTTACCTCGACGGTTGTTTTTATCAAACAAATATTTAAAAAATCGTATAGCCTAAAACCTAACAAATATTTTAAAACTTTTGTCTGGTACATAACAAATACATATATCCACGGGATTATTTAATATTTTCATTAATTTAAATATATTTGCATACAGTTTTTAAAATTTGAATATGTTATAGAACTACTGTCCATAAATATTTGCATTATTGAGAATTGAAATAAAACATGTATAATTTAAAACTCATGAAAATAAAACCTTGATCAATAACTACACAAATAACAGATACATGCGCAAAATATTTATATTTTGTCTGAAACATAAATCGATGTTTTTCGATTTTATGACACCAAAGCAATTGCTTGAATAAATCAATATAGTGCTTTTCTCTGAAGATATACAAGAATTCTGAATTCAACATTTGATATATAAGAATTCAAAGAAGGAATAGGGAAAAAATATATTATTGATCATTTTTGAACAGAAAAAATAAATCATTGATATATTTAAAAAAAAAGTTTGAGCAAGTTTTCTTAACTTCAATACAATTGAGTTTCTTTTCTTTTTTCTTCTTTTTTTTATAACCAAGTGTTAGTTATTAAGTCATGCAGTTGGGTGTGCAAAAAAGTGAATATCAAAGTACGAGTGGTAACTTTTCCATATCATTAAATTAAGACATCTTTTGCATAAAACTGCAGAATAGATTGTGACTCTGCAACTAATGTTGACAATTCTTCAGAAATTTACAATTTGAAATGGATTTCAGAATTCTGAAACATTAAATTCAGAATGAAAGTTGAACTTTCATGCTTTTAATACGAAGACCAGCTTAAGTATTTTGGCTCCACTTATTCTTTATTTTTTTTATTTCAAAAATTAAATCACACATTAAATTATGCGTACAGATATTGATGTAGTGAAAATTGTACAGAGTTTAGTTATTTATAGATGTTGTTTATGTTTTATTTACTCAGATAGATGTTTTTTATGTTTTGAAAAAGTGTAATATTTAAAAACATGAAATGGTGAAAATAACCAGAGAAAGATTAATACTATAAATGAAAATGCAATATCTATGTATATTAAATATTAATAATATAAAAACTATTCGGACGCTTTAAAATTTAGGTATTGTTTTCCTTTTAAATTAATTCAGAATAAATTAATTTATACTTCATTGAAATAAGTATGTCTTTAAAAGTATTTACCAAGGTTTTTTTTTTTTTTTTTTTTTTTTTTTTTTTGTAATTTCAGGAGAATACGCAGCACGGTTATAAATATTTTAGTTTCCAGTGTAGTTTTAATTACGATTAAAATTAGAAAATAAAAAAAAAATTTACGCTCGAGTTCATATTTTACCTTGAAATGTTAAAGCTGATTTATTGTTCCTTCAAACTGGTTGTGCGCTTAAGTCTGAAAACCACAGTTACGGTTATGAATAGATAAGTGCTCAAAAATTTTAAAAATGGTGCCGTTTTATATCATGTCCAATATTAAATAAGTTTAATATCACTTTCTAAATATTGAATAAGAGATGTAGTAGAAATATTAAGCAGCTCTTAACAACAGAATTATCTATAATGAAATCTGAGCATTGTGGAAAATAACTTTCATTGCCCATGCGTAAATAACAAGATATTTTTTTACATAGTTTAAATATTAACAATAGTAAAATTTATAAACAAAGATCCTTAAAATCTTCGAAAGCCCAGGAAATTTCAACAATATTGTCGTGTGTTTCTGTAACATTATAAAATTATCTGATGTTAAGGGTTTTCAATTAATTGAAACATTTCTAATTAATCGTGAACTCAAATTTACAAAAAAAAAAAAAAAATTTATATAGCTGTATTGAAACCTGTAGCTGTAAGACAAGTACTTAAATGTACAAATTTATATGAGTTACCAAGATTATACAGATTAAAACAAGGAAGCAGAGAAAGGCAGAAATGAAAACTGAACAGTTTAAAATAAGAAATTATATTTATTTCAAAGATAATTTGATACATATTTGATCCCAGTAAAACATTTTTTTAAAATTTGTTATAATGATTATTTAGTAAGTGTTTTTCTTATATTTTTACTTTAAATTAATAAATTCATATAGACGAGATTTAGGAAAATCAAATTTCTGCATTTAGGAATATTAAAATAAGATATTTTTAAAAAATATTTCATTTTCCTTATTAGCTACATTTTTTAATGAGTATTCTGAACACAATTATTTAAACTATTCTTCAATGATCACTAACATAGAACGAGAATAGGAGAATATAAATGGATAATATAGAGCTGATCTCTATTTTAATCACTTAAACTGAAGTATGGCTGCTGATTTCTGATAATACGAAACTCTTGCTAGTTAGAATAATTATGTAGAATTTGCGCAATTACTGAATTAGATAAGTTTACACAATCTTCTCTATTGGCTTAATTATTTTATTATTTATATTTTAATAAAAGCAATTCATTAAAATGTAAATGGTGAGATAAAAGCATTTTAAACAGTATAAATTATTAGAATGATAGGAATTTTTTTAAATTTTATTTTCTTTGCAAATTAATTGAATATTTAATGGTGCGCAGTTGGTACTTTTTAAATATTTGTAGTATTCTTCAGATTTTTACTTAGTTATTTACTTGATTATGAAAACTATATCATGTAAGATTAGCGCAACATATTTTTACATAAATATAATTTTTAATCAAATATTAATACTTTTCTGTTGCTGTTGTTATTAATGACGATTTCACAAACCAAGCTCGCTAGATGCAGACTCTGTGAAATTAAGTCAGAAGGGTATGTCTGTCGTTTAACCAAAGCACTGCGAAGGTAAAATGTACATCTTTGCTCTAAGATTCCTCCAGATGGCACCACCAGAGGATTCTTTCCCTCAGTTTTGACTTTGATCAAGAAGGGGAGAAAATTGTATCCAGACCATTACACCCATAACATATTCATAACCGACTACAGGAATTTCGATTTCACAGACTTAACATGCACGTATATCGCATGCACTCGGTGGGTCTTCGGTAGTATTGAGAATTGAACCTTTTGGATGGAAGGCTGATGCCCAAACCATTAAGCTACTACGGCCTAATACTATTTCTTGATTGCAGTACAATTTTCTAATAATGGAGTTGAATATAATTCAAACCACTGTATGTTATTAATAAGCACAAACTGATTATTTCTTGATTTGGTATTGAAATTAATCGCTTTTAAAATTTTATTATATACGTGATTATTACGCAAATATTACACGTAGAAAATTTCACAAAAAATTCTTGTTTAGTTCTTAAAAATTCCTGAATGATTCCGAAGGAAACTTCACAAAAAGCGTGTTATACTAAACTATACAATATGTAGTTTGTAATGTAGAACCATATATTACTTATCTACATAATAGTTCTCACTAAATATTTCGATGAATTTATAAGAACTAATATTATTTCAATCTACATACTTTCAATGGGAAAAATTGAAATTGTTCTATAAAATTAATTACTTTACTTCTTGCTCTTGTTTTTTTGTTCAGTGTCCTTTTGATATAATTGTTTGTTTTAAAATTCAAGAGATTCAAATAAATTTTTGTCTTCCGAAAGATTTAAATTTTCATTATAAATCTTTCGAAAGACAAAACTTTATGAGAATATAATGTAGTATTTTATCAGTGATGGATATGAGACAAACTACTAATCTAAATAAAGATGTATGTATATATTTCTTACCTTTAAATGAACAACTCAGAAAGCATTAATATTTTATAAAATGAATAATTAAGTATATTTAACGAGATGAAAGTGCTCTTTCAAAATAGTTTCATTTATCAAATTAATACTGTGAAACTTGTCGATCGAATAAATAAAATTTAAAATTTAACTATATTTCTATAATGAAGAAAAATTCAAAAATTGTCTTCTTCCATATTTTACTTTAGTTTTTAACAGATACGCACTCATTTATTCATTCTTATCCAATTATTTACTTATTTCATATGCATTCATATATACATTCCTATGCACTTTTATTTATGGAATGTATCAATATCAAAAGCATTAATATGAAATTTCTTCAAAAAATCCTTCGAACAGAAATGAAGTTGAAAATGTAAAAAATGTATTTATCCTAAATTTAATTTAAAAATATAAATAATTTTTTTATACAAATGATTGTAAATTTCAATAAATATGAAAAGCAAAACTATTAAATGGAATTCCACTTATTTTAAATTGGAACATGAATACATTATATATTAATACGAAAAAATAAAAATAAGTTTTTAATAAAGACAAATAGATTCAAAATAATTTTGATTATCAAAACAATTAAATTTCTGACTTTTAATTGAACGAAAATCACAGCCAAATACATCTTTCTCCCTACATTTTCTAAAACATTTCTGCGAAAATCCTTCTCACATTCTTTTGAATTTTTGTTTGATTTATATCTGTAACTAATTAATATAATTTGAAAAATGTATGTGTAATTAAATAATTTAACCAGAAAATTATTTTCTAAATATTTAATTATAATTTGTCTTTCAATGAGTTTATTGATGTTAGTTACGACAAAAGAATATTTTTAAATCCGCATCTCACTGTAAATGCTTCTTTCATATTTAGTTTTCTGGAACATATTTAAGAGTAGAGTCCGACTTCCTCAGTACACACCTGCCATAGGAACACGTTTACAGGGTGGGAAACCATTCACAATCCATTCATACAAGGAAAAGATAAAGACAGGATAGATAGATAGAGAAAGTACTTCCATGCCCAAATCAGGATTTAAACCCAGAACCTCCCTATCCGCAACCAGGCACGCTGTTCATAACCCAAAGATTTTATAAATGTTAACAATAAATCATGATGCAATGAGGCTTAAGAAAATAATTAAAAATTTGTTTTCAATAAACCGATGTATTAAAGAAAAAAATGACATAAAAAATTAAAATGCTTATTTGAGTTTTCTTAAAATCATGGTTTTCTTCAGTTTTCTTAAAAATCATGGAGGATATCACACGGCTCCTTTTAAACTCTAGGTATGGTTCTAGAATTACAAACCTGTCAAGGGAATATTCCTTACAATTTTTAATATATTCCTCTGATTTTCCAAAGGACTTATAACTATGCAGTTTGAAATTACCATTCTGCTTCGAACTGCAAAATAAAATATTGCTTTTGACACAAGATGAATACATAAATAAGAGGTGAAAGAAAATTTTAGATATTATCGGAAGAATTAAAATACCAATCAATCCCCCTTCTTTTAATAAAAACATAACTCTGAATATTCCCATGAGAGAGCGCAACACTCGCCGTTGTACTGCATGAATTCAAAATATTGCCATGGCATTTAATACAATTTTAAAATAACTACATTTAACGATATCAATTTATAAATCAGAATTTTTTAAAGGAAAAATATCTTTTTTTAAAAATTGGGTTTGAATAAAGAAATCCATTTTTAAAAAGAAATGTTTTATAATTTACAAAAATTGCTCATTGTAAATTTGAACAGCAAATAGAACGTATAAACTAAAGAAATTTGCTTTTGTAAAAAGTTTTCAAATAGAATTGTCTTTTTATAGGATTATTTGATAAAACAACTAGAACTATAATTCCTTCTTTATATTTCGTGTGTACTATTTGTAATATGTGGAATTTCAAAACTAAGTTTCCTTTTATTTTCTTATACCAAGGAATAAGAATAAACATCTAATAAAAGTTCAAAGATAAAAATAAACTCTAAAAACAATGCATTTCTTTTAAAGTTTAATCGTGATTATTCGGATTTTTCAAGAGTGGTTCTAAGAAATAATAATAAAATTAAGGTAAGCAAGCAGAATAGTTTTAAAGACTAATCTTGATTACATGAACTTTGATAAGTGGTTTCAAGAAGTAAAAGAAATATGTGGTAGGTAAAAGGCTTTTATTTTTATATCCAACATTTAGCTCTAAAATAAAAGAACGAAAGGAAATTACTGTTGTAATTGACATATTTCACCCATTTGTCTGACATAAAATGGTTAAATTATGTGGCCGTCTTTTAGTATGAGACTAGAAAATGCCATCTGTTTCATTTGGTAAAATACTTTTAAACAATAAAAACAAGTGTAATTTGCTACTTCGTTTTTAAAGTAATGCATTAAATATTTCACAACATTCTTTTGATAAATACATTTGAGGTGAAATTTTTATGTGTTATAGTTGAAAATTTGTAAAAATAGTTATATATTGATGAAAAGATAAATGTGTTTCTTGTAATATCCGATATTTGGGTATTTATTTTAGAATTAGAGCTAATTATTTACGTACTTATTTTTCAACGAATTGTATTCGAAATAAACTTATTAGGGATGCAAAATTAAATGATATATAAATAATCATCACAACCTTTAATATTCATAAACCTTATAAACTTCACTCGCTTAAAATTTCGATAATAATTAAATTTTAATCTATAATTTTTATTAATAGAATGAGCAAAAAGCAAATGCTTTGAACAGAATTACTTCGTGAAATAGTCTTTAATTTCATATGCATATATCTCTTCACTAAAAATATATTTGTTTTTTCACAATATGTATATAAAAGAAATTCACTCGTAACATTTAATAATCGCAAGAATTTAAGCTATTGTAGCGACATCATTTTTTTTTTAATTGATATTGTTTCAATTTAAAGTTAGTGTTAAAGTTTAAGATGAAAATGCTATTATTAAAGCTTGAAATTTTATCCAAGACTTGATGGGACTTACAATGAATGTATAATTTCATCCCAAATATCATCGTGCCAATAATTTAAAAACACAAGTCATGTTTGTTTTTAAAATATTTAACCTAATAATAAAGAAAAAAAAGCAACTCTTCCTGAAACTTAAATAAATGTATATAAATCCACAATATCTATAAATATCCTATACTTCTTGATCCATACATTGTTAAATAATATTTTAATACTTATACTTTATTATACTTATTTCAACAATATTTTAACAGTTATTTTTTCTGTATTTCTAGAAAAAAATTGTTAACCAATAATAAAATTTTTAATGCGACTATGCAGTTTAAATTCAATTTAATGAAGAAAATATGATTAAATAAATTATTTGTTTCCTAATGCACAGGATACCTACAAAATATCTTAGATACATTTTTATAATTTAATAATTCATAAGATATTAAACATTTAAATTAATAATATTTCATGTTAGATTCAAAAAAATGGCACAGGTTCCATATAATCCAGCAGGCTGAATTTTGAATTTTTCTGGCGACGAAGAAATGTGGCCAAAGTGAAGTACTGTGACGTCTCGCGATGACGTGAATACTCGGGTTGCCAAAATAGAAGATGCTACATGATTGTTATTGGTCTCCATCTCTCTAACGTTATAAACACCAGGTTGCCTGACACATAAGAAAATCCATCAAAAAATCACCAAATTCAGAATTTGGCATGCTGGATTATACAATATCTGTGCCAATGATTTCATATATTCATTTCAGCATGTAATGTGAAATCAAATAGTGATTAATTTCAACAGTTCAACTTCGTTGCTATGAGGATATGATGATAGCAGTTGAATACTCGCTAGTTACTCAATAAGCATTTTTTCCATATGAGTACTAATTAGACATGAAGCGACAGTTTTAAGGTGATTTCGAATAACTATATACATTCAACCGAAGGTGAGATCCAAGCTCAAAACAGTTCATCTGTAGACCAAAGCGCAAATCTTTCGGCTATCTGTTCAGCGGTCAAGTATTGGAAAATATGTCTGGAATTTGGTTTTAACAGCAGTAAGATAATCGACCCTTTTATTTTGAAAGCGATATCTGTTCTGAAAGGAAAGTCTTTCAGTGTTATACTCGTATAAATTATCAGTGTATTCTTGAAAATAAAGTTAAATCTATTTTTCTTTGAAATGCTCATCGCAGACAATGAAAATAAAAATATTCAAATTGAGGAAGGAAATCGTCGGTGATTAAAACTGGAAAACTATTTTTATAAAGGAAAAACTATTCAAACAGAGAAAGGAAATTCGTCTAAGAAAACTTTCACGATATAAAAATTCTATATTATTTTATGAATAAATGTCATAAGTTTATTTATATCACTATTACTTTATGTATCATAAACATCAAAATGTTTGATATTTTGTAGACACCTCGTATTGATATTGATTCATATTTCAATACGAATGCTTTTAAGATTAAAATTAATCGATGTTGTTATATCATATCATATCGTTATATAATATAGCTTTTATTTATTGTTATTGTATATAAAATGCAGATAATTTTAATAGATTTTCCTATGTAGTTTATGGAACTATAAAGTATATTTTAAACAGTGAGGATACTATACATTCAGTTATAATTTCAGTAGATTATATTCTGACATGGATTAATTAATTAATAATGAATAAAATTAAATAATATTTAAATGTACAGAAATTTACTACGAATTAATATTTGTTTTTCTAAGAAGTGAAATAAATAGTTATTTCAAAACGAATGCTTTTATGATAATTAATTCAATTAAAAATTAACTTTATTAAGTTTAAAGTCATGGGAAATTAGAAAAAGTTTGAAACTTCATTAAGTGTTTTATTTAAACAATTTTAGAGAATTTTCAGTTAATGTGTGTATTCAATATATATCATTCATTTTAAAATTATGGTATAGCACATTTTTATCCATATCAATAATAATATTTAAGCAGGAATGATTTAAAATTGTATTTTACTTTTAAAAATTATATATTAATTTCTTTTAAATATAAAATTGTTTCTTTGAATATTTCAGTTTATGTCATAATTTAATGGGAGAGACCTCAAGAAAAATCAATTAAGAAATAGATTGATGCAACTATTTGTGAACTTATTTTGTTTTACTTGTTATGAAAGGCTTGCTTATGAAAGTATTAATCACATTTTAAAATTTCTGTGCACAATATATTTAATAAAAACATATTCACAAACTGTTACATAATTCATCTAAAGAAAATTAAATTATGAAGCCTTAATTTGAAAGATGGATAATCATATTAAGTTTCTAACATGTAAATAAGACTCTTTAACTTTATCAGAAAAGAAACGAATTTCACCTGTGATATTTTAAAATATATTTTAACTATTATTAATATTTTAGAATATAAAACAGGCTTCTACCATTTTTGTAATGAAGATAATTTGAATCACGCCATAAATAAATAAAAAAAATTTATGTAATATGATAATAATAAAAATGTAGAAGATTTATGATCAATAATATTGTTCAAAGTCTGGTGTAATACTTTACATGAGCAATTTATATAATACGTAGTGAAGCAACTAAAAGTAAATAAGTTTGAAAAGTACATACACGTATATAAACCGTCAGGTGCACATGCTTGGTGTTTTTGTAACTAAGTTGTAATGCCCGCTTTCATATTTATTTTTAGATGGAATATAACGACACATTATAATTAGAATTCCTATTAAAATAATATTTTTCGTAAGAATATAGGTAAAAAACCAAATCTGTAATAACTAACTAATATTCTATATTCTGGACTCGTACCAGATCTGTAAAATGGTTTTAAATAATCTTTTTTGTACTTATTAATAGAAAATAAGTAAAATTATTGTATTTCTGACTTCCAGATTTTGCACCTTGTAATTTTCGAATTATAATTGACTATTTGATTATCGTGAATGCTAATAAAAAGTTTTTGTTGTTCATAAAGACAACGTATTATCTAAAGGCAAGTAATTAACATGAATAAAATTAATATATTTTGATTATCGATTTGGGGAGATAGTTAAAGTAAAGAAATATCAAAAGAACTATTAAAAATAATGTTAATGTTAATTTCTCTAGCACTAATGTTATCTGTGTTCTCGTTAGGGAGGCTCACAGGCTCACGTCTTTACAAGACTGCAACAAATTTCTCTTGCCCGCTTTCGAAGTGGTTACCTTAGATCTTTAAAATTTCCTGGAGGCACCGAAATTTTCGAGAGCTCTTATAGCTGTTTCTTAGAACAAACTACGCCCAAACGCATCCTTGCGTGCTTGGGACTATCCAAGGAAGATTTATATGACCTTTGACGGTGCTGGATTTTGTGGGGGGTGTTTAACATTATGAACCTAATCCAGCGCTGCTGGCCAAAGGGAACATGGAACAACAACAAAACATCCTGTGATTCAATGAATAAAGGGTTTGCAACGCATCATCCATTTCTTCTTATTCAACAGTAATGGGGAATAAACCCATAACTGAAGGCCATTGTTGTTGTTGTTGCACCAGCATACTTCTCTGTACCTAGCCCTGAGATGGACTTTGGTAGCCTAGTGATTAATGCATCATCCTTCCATCTGGAAAAGCGAGATTTGATTCCTAATGCTACCAGAGACCCACCGAATGCAGGCGATATATCTGCTTGTTAAATCTATGGAATTGAAAGTCCTGTGGTCGATCGTTGAGCAGTTACTATGGTTGTAATGGTCTGGAGAAAATTTTCTTTCCTTTTAGATCAATGTCAAAATTGAGGGAGAGGATCCTCTGGTGGTGACATCAATCGGAGGAGCTTAGAGAAAAGTCGTACTTTCATCTTCATGGTTTTCTAGTTAAATGATAAACGCACTCTATTGACTTAAAACTCCTCATAGCCAACAGCTGAGATAGTAGGCTTGTCCAAGTGTCGTAAGTAACAACCACAAAATGAAAACTTTCTATGCCGAGTAATACAGTTTTGTGTTTAAGCCCACTTTTGGTATTACATAGGGACAAGATAATAGTTGGAAGTTATTATAAGGGACTTTTCCTAAGTACTTGGATAATACGAAGTTTTTTCAGATTATGGACGTATTCCCATGAAAAAAACCCAAAAAAACACGCATCAATTTAATCAAGCATTAAAAGAAATGGTATACCGGTAACATGCGCTTGATATTCATTTGACGCTGTTTGACAATTACAGGGACTGAACTGGAATTCTTCCATTTTGAAAAGCATATGCTCCGACTACAAGCCCAGATAAACCCTTCTTTTAGCATCTTTGTTTTTGATACCATGTAGAGAGCAGCCAAACTGCCGAAACGTTTTTATAAATATTTAAGCATTCGTCAAATTTTCAGCTCCCGAGAAGATTTTTATGGATAGTGAGACATATTCACGTCTCAAGGATGAAAAATTAGAAAATATCTAAGCATCCAGAGCAGAGCACACCGATAGATGCGTAGGCCAAAAGCTTAAGAATCACTCGTTGCTGAATCTAGATTGAAATTAAATAATGGACCTATCACTCAAAAGATCATGCTTTTGCCACTTAACCATGGTACGTCCCTTACCAAGCAACCTCTGGCATCTCTCAGCAAATAGCTTGAGGGCTAAAAATTATAGTAAGGTATTTAAAAATTCACTTCTGGTCGGACTTTTCATGAATAGTAAGCCGAAACCAGTAAGTGAATATACCAGAAAATCTGGGAATTTTTCCAAGAATTAAATGGAATAGAAATGTAGTATCCTCCTACTACTGTTCAAGAGCAGTTGGTAATTATAAGAGTATATTTAATATTGCATATGGACAGTTTAACAACTTGAAATGTTCTTTAAGTATCCTCTGATCATTTGTGTTTTCCTGGAGGTAATATGAATATTTCCTAGGGCAGAAAAAACTTAAATATTCCGAGCAGTCCTTCCAAAAGATATAGCAGGCAAAAGCAGAAATACAGCATTCATCTCTGGTTGTATTACACTCTATGTGATTGAATTCATGATCTTTTATTTCGAAGTGCGTAATCCAACTAGAATTTTATGGTCAACTCGTAAAAAGGGTATTGTTTTCATATTTTCCATATAAACGTTTTTCGGAATGGGTTTGCTTGGATTTTCCAGGTTTTCTTCCTAGTAATACATGGTTATAATCTAAAATTATGAAAATTTTTCTGAGATTGCTGTATATCATGCATATTTGAGAGCTTTACAATGCTGTAATCTGTTAAGGGATCGTTAAGCAATGTTGAATATAATCATAGATTTATAATATGCTTATAAATTTTCACTCAATTTTAATAATTCCTTCTTTGTGTTACTATTTTAATATTCAGTAATATAAATGTTATTTGATCAAAATTGCACCCTAATTTACTTTTGCTAAGTTTATCCTTTGCATTGTTTTTTTACACTTCTGAAGCAACATATTATCCTTGAACGGTGATCTAAAAAATACTCTCGATTAAAGAACTTTAATCGAAAATCCTATCCTTACAAACTCACTATACATTAAAGTTACCACTATCATTATAATCAACAATTTTATTTTAAATGATTATATATATGCTGCTATTCAATGGACACCACTATACTTAAATAGTTGTAAATATGTTGTCATTTTTTACGATAATAAAGGAATACATACATAGAAATATTGAATGTTATTTTGTTTTGAATTTATTTCTCAGAATCATTTTGCTTATTGACATTTTAATCTACAAACATAAAATACTTGCATAAATGATTAAGACATTCAAATTCAAAACATCAATCTTTCTGTTGAAAAGACTTTTAACTTCTTTCAATCAAATAATAAAATCAACACAGCGTCTTAAATTTCCTTCTTTTTTTGAATAAAAAGCTGTTGATAATCGGATACTATCAGCCATTCTTAATCAGAATTCCAGCTTGAAGTAGCAGGGAATTTCTATCTCATTTCCATCTCTTAAATTACAGAATTGATTCGAGGTAGTGAAGGATTTCTTTCAGAGTGCTCTTAAGTAAAACTTTATTTTATTTTGAAAAACGAGAATTGTTTTGTTTTCTTCAAATGTAAAAGTAGAAATAAAGAAAATCCCCGAGAATCTTGGTTTTCCTAGATTAAATTTCAGAAGCATTTTAAGTTTATTAAGTGTTTCCTTGTAAATATATGAGAATTCACCGGCGTAGTATTTAATGTTGCAAGTAAAAGTAGTTTGAAATATTTTTGAGAAAGAAAAATTTAATTTGTTATATATAGATTTTGAGTGATCAAAAATTTTGAAACAAAGTAAAGAATTGTAAGTTTGATATTGCCTTTATTAATTTATTCCAAATCCAAACGTTAAAAATTTATTTTAATATATGAGTAAGAAAAACGCAAATGATATATTTAATCCCTTTTTTCAATCTTATTTTCGAAAATTTTAAGTCTTTATTTAAGAAACTGTTTAGAAAAAGTAATATACATTCTAGTGTCTGAAAAACTGGTAGAAATATCTAACATCATGTAAACTTAGTGCGTAGGAAGAAGAACTGCAGTATGATTGTGGCATGGACTCTTAAAGCTTGAATGAAAATTTAAAAATTCAAAAAAATGCAAAGTTATTTACTGGTTGGTGTATAATTTTGGAATAATATATCATTTATTATTCTACAGAGTTATATTATTAAAGTCGGTGTTTTTAATCTACACTAGAGAGCACAGGGAGATTTTGTTATTTTAAATAAATATGACCTCAAAAATATGCATGTATGCAAACACTTGAAGAAAATATACAGTTGCTACAAAAGCATTTGTATTTCATCTCACAACTTGTGACTTTCTTGGCTTTGGCAGAGAAATTGGCAATTCCTCCCAATGCAACGTAGGAAACGGAAGAAGCAAATATACGAAATGATTTTTTCATATGACAAAAAAGAAGATAGAGAACTCATATGAAGGGATTTAGCAAAAATAAATTTATAAATAAACCATATACAATGGAAAAATGTTTTACGTCCTCAATATCTCCTACTCTAATTATCTAAATTAACTTACATATATTCTATTAAGATAAAAACGTGAGAGAATGTGTACGATACATTTCATGAAAAGAGCCTAGGAACTAATAATTAAATTGTGAATAATTGCCTTATTCATACATAATTTACTATGTTTAAAATGTGAATGTTTCATGGGTTTTAGGTTCCATTGTCATACTTACAAAAAAAATTCACATTATTAATATCTCTTAATCTATTAATTTTCTTATAAAGGCAGGCAGTTGAAAGATAGGAAGATGATACTGTTCTTAATGTATTGATTCATACATGTCGCACCTTCGGCATCCATATGTGTTAATCAAATACTTTATATTAAATAATTGTTATCGTCCATATCTTTGTACACTACTGGCCATTAAAGTTGCTACACCAAGAAGGCGACATGCTACAGGCGTGAAATTTATACGAAAGGAAGAAGGTGCTGTGATATGCAAATGATTAGCTTTTCAGCTCATTCAGACAAAGCACGCGCCAGTAGCAACACCGACATTGTGTTTAAATGAGGAAATTACTCAGCCGGTTCCTCATGCACAAATTGCATTTGAACGTTGTTGCCTGGTGAAAAGTTGTTATGATGCTTCGTGTAAGAAGGAGAAATGCGTACCAGCACGTTTCTGACTTTGATAAAGGTCGAATTGTAGCGTACCAGGATTGCGGTTTATCGTATCGCAATATTGCTGCTCGCGTCGGTCGAGATCCAATGACTGTTAGCAGAATATGGAATCGATGGGTTCAGGACGGTGATACGGAACGCCATGCGGGATCTCAACGGCCACCTATCACTAGCCGCCGAGAAGACAGGCATATTATCCGCATGGCCGTAATGGATCGTGCAACCACGTCACGAGCCGTGAGTCAAGAAACGGGGTCGTTTGGAAGACAAAAAGTGTCTGCACGAACAGTTCGACGACGTTTGCAGCAGCATGGACTCTCAGCTCGGAGACAATGGCAGCGGCTTCCCTTGACGCTGCGTCATAGACAAGAGCGCCTTCAATGGTGTGATCAATGACGAATCTGTGCACACGAATATCGAGACGTCATCTTTTCAGAAGAATCCAGGTTCTGTGTACAGCATCATGATGGTCGCATCCGTGTTTGGCGGCATCGTGGTGAACGCACACTGGCAGCGTGCATTCGTCATCGTCATACTGGCCCATCACCTGGCGTGATGGTATAGGGTGCCATTGGATACACGTTTCGGTCACCTCTTGTTCACACTGACGGTGCTTTGAACAGTGCACGTTACATTTCTGGTGTGTTACGACACATGGCTCTACCTTTTATTCGAGCCCTGCGAAACCCTAAGTTTCAGCAGGATAATGGCCTACCGTATGTTACCGGTATTGTACGGACCTTCCTTGATACGGAACATGTTCGGCTGTTGCCCTGGCCAGTACGTTTTCCAGATCTTTCACCAATAGAAAACGTCTGGTTAATGGTTGCCGAGCGACTGGCTCGTCATCAAACGCCAGTCACTACGGTTGTTGAACTGTGGCATCGTATTGAAACTGCATGGGCATCTGTACCTGTACATGCAATCCAATCTCTGTTTGACTCAATGCCCAGGCGTATAACTGCTGTTATTACTGCCAGAGGTGGTTGTTCTGGGTACTGATTTCTCAGGATCTATATATATATATATATCCAGCCAAATGTTTTGAAAATTTAATCACTTGTTATTACTAGTATAATATATTTGTCCAATAAATATCATTTTGTTATCTGCATTTCTTCCTGGTATAGCAATTTTAATGGTCAGTAGTGTATTAATTTTTAAGTATTTACTAATTATATTGGCGAAGATTCACTGAGTCTCATTTAATTAATTATTTTCATGTTTCAGCAAAAACTTATAGATTGAAATACTTGAAATTGTATTTGAAAACTATTTTGAGACGGATTTCAAAGAGAGATCACATGGATGAAAATATTTATCATAGTTTCACTGAAGCATAAAAATCATTGATTTAATCTGAAATATGCATATACAAATAAAAAATTCTAATAAAGAAATTTAAAACATATAATAAAAATATCATCATACAAATGTATTTGAAAAATTCTTTCGTTGTTAAGACTTGGTTAATATTTCTGTTAGAGAGTTTTAAAAATCACATAGAAAAATTTAATATTGAATCTACATTTTGTTATCTGCATTTCTTCTTGGTGTAGCAATTTTAATGGCCAGTAGTATATTTAAATGTAGAATATCTAAATGGCTAGATATATTTAATGATTTATATCTAGCTTTTCCCATCTTTGTGCATTAAATTTATAATGCAAAATACTAGAACATATTTTGTTAAATTTTATATCATTACAGATTTGTTCTATATTTTCTTAATATTTAAATAAACAAAATGAATCCTAACGGATGATACATTTTACTTCAATTTTCATTTAAGTTAAAATAAAATTTCTTTTCCAACTGTCATTGAATATAATTTTTAGCTCTTAAAATAAGAAATAATTTCAAACACTTCAGCCATAATTGATTTTTATTTGTAAAAAGAAA